>CM054057.1:465507458-466107458 GCA_028641055.1 Alopecurus myosuroides | reverse complement strand
CCGTCGGCATAGCCTACGCCGACGGTTTTTTATGTGTCGACGGCCATTTGGCCATGTGCCGACGTGGGATGTGCCGACGGCAAGGTGCCGACGGCGGCCGTCGGCACAGGCTGTGCCGACGGCTTTTTAGCCTGTGCCGACGGCTTTTGGCCGTCGGCATATGCGGCGTTTCCTGTAGTGGTTGAGATGATGTGAGCAACGACAAGTTCTGTGGATGTACCTCTACTTGCTGGATCTCAGGCAAGTATACTCACTTGCTACCCATGTTGCCTTTCCTCACTTGTTACCGATTCTTTCCATTGTCTTTATGCTAGCCTAGTATTTTCGATGCTTGTGTCTCGATCCTATCATATGTTTACCTTGCAGCCATGATATAGCCTTCCTCCCACTTCCTATCAACTGTTGCTTGTTTACCTTATTGGCCCTCGTGTCGTAGTTGCATGCTTAGTGTTGTTTGCGCTCGAGTCTTGTTGTCCTTTTTCATATCACCTGTTTAGTTGGTAGTTGGGTTTCAATTTAATCAACAACATGTTAATGTTTGGGGTAATAATAATTTGATGATAAGGCACCGGCAGGAGGCCCGGCGTGATTTTGGAGCCTGCTGGTGTCGAACTTAGGAAAAGAGTCTTGTCCATTGATCCATGATGAGCGTGCTCACCGCATCCGAGAGGTAGTATGGGACCCCCCTCGACTTAGACCTGATTTGCAGCTTGTCCGAAGAGCCACACTTAGTTCGGGCGTTCCATTTGCGCATATGCATAATGGGAGGCGCCCCCATGGTTGATGATGATTATTGATGGAGGGATAATAACCCGGTAGGCCAGCTCCAAGGTATAACCCGGCCCAAAGGACGCTGCGCAAGATCCGGCTAAGGATATAGAAACTTCTGGAAGGCCCAAGTTTGCAGGTCTCGTAACCCGGATTGTGGGTTACGGTAAAGGAAAGTTAGGGTTTGTATGTGGTGTCCGGGTAGGATCCAGGGTGCGTCTTGGAGGACAAGCCAGGGGGTACGGGTGCTTTATAAACCGACCCCTAGGTTTAGTTGAGAGAGATCTAAGAACCCTAGCAATATCGTTTGGTATCAAGTATCCAGTGTAACACGAGAGTTGAGTTAATATCTTGAGATCGGAGACTCGGCGACTTGATTGCCGGCTACCAGATCGAGTTCCATCATGTTTTCCTCTGAGCGAAACCCTCTCCCAAACGCCTGTGACGTCTTGCCCCAAGATTCGTTACCCCTGGTAACGTCTGCCGTGATTATCCCACGACAGTTGGCGCCCACCGTGGGGCCTGCGTCCAAAGGTGTTTACATCACGGGAGAAGCTCGGAAGAACATGGAGAATCTTGTCGTCGGCGAGATCTACATCGACCATGAAGGGGAGAAGATGGTGGACGGTTCCGGCTGGGGGCCAGAGTCGGATCACCTTGAATCCGGATCCGTCGTGACAATCGGCCGGATCAGCGTCTTCATCGGTATGGTGTGTACTTACGGTTTGATCCCTAACAATTTTGGATCTGATTCTGTGTCAGGGGAGGCCACTTATATCCAATCAGATGAAGAAGAATCAGTTGGAACGACATATCCGACAGAAGAACCCATCGCGAAGTGGGAACAGCCGGAGGAACCGGCATGGACCCCGCGCGACCGGGTCGAAAGAGAGGATGATACCGAGTCCATCCTGGATTTGCTGGAGAACCGGTATGAGGAGAATAACAGCGAAGAGGAACAGCATGAATTCGCGCCAAGCATCATACGCCGAGTTGCGGTTTACACGGCTCCCGCGACCAATCTCAACCAAGAGACCGTAACCGCGGCCGCGGCCGGGTCAGCACAAGCATTAACCCGGCAGCAGGGGCCGGCTAACGGAAACACGGTTTTGGCCCAGGTTGACGGAGAGTCGGCATCGGTTACCAGTCAAGCGCCAGAAAACGAGTTACACGCGAACACGTTCGGATTCCTAGCAAACCGGACACCAGGAGCGGGTCCTTCCAATCCACAACATCCGGCCTTGTTCGACAACAATCTGATCCTAGATCCGACGGTTCTTGCCACAGTTATCACTCCAGAGAACGCGGCGGAACGTGTTAGGGATTTGGACGTAGCCCGCCGTGCATTGGAGCAGCAGAGGAGGCAAGTAGAAGCAGAAAGACAAGGGATGGCCACACGACAACGCGAGCTGGATGCACTGGAAACCCGGCTCCGAGAGGAAACGACTAGAATACATCAAAGGCACCAAACTAGATTACCAGCATTGGGAGGAGTCATAAACCCGGCCGCACTATTTATCACGCCTCAGGACCAGCCGATTCCAGCGGCAAATCAAGGAACCGCCCCTCAGCCGACAACTGGAGGAGTACAACCGGTAGACACGCAGGCCGGGTTACCCGCACCACAGACTGGAGTTACTGCCCGCAATACTGTAACGCCGCCACCACCACCACCACCATCGCGTTTTCGCACACCAGTGGGTCATTACAACAATCCCATGGACAACGTGTACGCGGCAACGCTTGCACTAAATCAAATCCCCGTGAGAGAGTCACCCCACGCAGAGGAGACCCGGCGGGCGATAGATATGCTGCGCACCGCGGTGGCGCAACAGGTTAATTACCCGGATCACAGAAGTGGAATGCATGGGACACCATATGTCAGCCAACAACAAGGTAACGCTGGAAACATCCAAACAAGTTCGGCACGGCGGAGGGAAGAGCAGCTGCAAATGCCGCCTCCTCCACACATTTAGGCAGTACCAGCAGCATCAGCAGCACAGGCCATCGTGGACAGTTCCAGAGCCAGGAGAGCCGTGGCCGGGTCTGCGGTACATGGGATACCAGCAGTACCGCGTCCAGCTGTACCCCCTACAGGATCACACGTTTCCCGAGTAAGACCAGCTTCGACCATTCTTGCAGGACCTAAGTGTCTTTCGGATAGCATCAGGGCTGAGCCTTACCCGGAAAAGTTCAAAGAACCGGGTAAAGTAGTAAATTACGAGCCAACCATGGATCCGGAAACATGGTTGAGCAGTTATGAGATGGCCATGTCGATTCGCAATGCGTCCGAGAATCTTCAAGCCAAATTCATGTATCTAATGATGTCAGAGGGAGCAGCAAAGTTATGGTTCGCCAATCTACCGGAAGGATCTATTAAGTCATGGGAAGAATTGAAAACTGCGTTTATCAAGCACTTTCACGGGACGTGTAGAAAGTTATTCACTATTGATGACCTAGAGCGATGTGTTCAGAAGAAGGGAGAATCGGCGCGCAGCTGGGTGCGCCGGGTTATGGAAATTATTCATTCATCTACGGATATTCAGCCCAAGGATGCGCTGCAAGCTATGGCAAAGACCTGCAAGTACACACCTTTAGTACAAAAGTTAACTCGCATGAAATCTAGTCGGAATGCTTCGGAGGTTACAATGGGAGAATTGATGGATGCATGCAACAAACATGCCGCAACGGACACTACGGTAGAGGAAACTGACGATAAAAAAGCAAAAGCAAACACAAGTAATAACGGAAGAACCGGCAACGGATCAGCGCCGGGTAACAACAGCCAGAACAAGCGCCCGTTTGAAGGAGGCTCCGAGTTTGTCGCCAATACTGAAGCCGGATCTTCCAGACCCAGGGCAGAAGGAAATTTCAATACTGGAAATCACAATGGAGGAAACTACCAAGGGCCACCAAGGCCGAGTAATAATTGGGACATATTCAGAATGGCATGCCCGAAGCACAGCAGGAACGGTTGGCCAGCTAACCACTCCTTGGAGCAGTGCGCCGACCTACAGAGATGGAAGAATGAGGAAGTGAACAGAGCCATGCGAGGTGCAGATCGGGGAGGAGGACCGGGTCCAGGTGGAAACCCGGGCAACGGCCCACCCCCAGCCGGTAACCCGGCAGCTGGAAATCAAGGTAATAACCAAGGGGGAGCAGGAGGTTTCCAGGCCAACCCCAAATAGTTGGGTCAATATCACGTGCATACCACAGGAGGTTCTAACAAGGACAAAAAGATACTGAAGCAAGCGGTCAACTCAGTTTCTTCGGCTGTCCCAAGATACCTGAGATGGTCAGAACAGGACGTAACATGGAGCAGAAGGGATCACCCGTAAAGAATAGAACACCCGGGAGTCTTAGCATTAGTAGTCGCACCGCAGGTCAATGGGTATGAGCTGAAAAAGGTTTTGATGGACGATGGAAGTAGCATCAATATACTGTATTGGGAAACCTTATTACGCATGGGCCTCAAGGAGTCTCAGCTACAAAAAAGTTCAACAATTTTTCATGGGATAGTGCCGGGTCATTCAGCGTGCCCCGAGGGAAAAATCGCATTGGAGGTAGCTTTTGGGGAATCAAAGGATAACTATCGAGTTGAGTGGCTCACTTTTGAGGTGGTCAAGTTGCGCAGTCCTTATCACGCGCTATTCGGAAGGCCGGCTTATGCTAAATTCATGGCTAGGCCGTGTTACGTGTATTTACAGCTAAAAATCCCGGGTCCTAAGCAGACCATTACCATACATGGAAATCGAGATATAGCAGCTGAATGCGATGAAGGAGACACAGCAATGGCCGAGCAAGCCTGTAGAAAAGAGGAACTCAAGCATTACCGGTCTCAAGCTGACCCGGAGGATAGAACCACATCAAAAAGGTCGAGCACTGAAGGCGAAAGAGCAAAGTTCAAGGCAGCACAAGATGCTAAGATGGTGGCTTTTGTCAAGGATGGTTCCTCCAAACAATCTGGTATAAGAGAAGAAACTGCACGGCCGCTCACAGCCAGCCGCGTTATGGAAACACCTCACCCGGGTTGGCTGGTAAACCCGGTACTTATCATGAAAAAGTCCAACAAATGGAGAATGTGTATCGGTCACGTCAGCCCGGGACCGGTTCCCAAGAAGAACTAAACAATGTAACGGGCAGCAGGTTTCAGACGCGCTCTTTTCCTACCCAGGGTACCTAAGGGGACTGGAAGGTTTTTAATGAGGCGGCCTGCTGATCCAAACTTTCTCGTATCAATAAAGAGATGGTTATCAAGTCCTATTTTGTTACGATCTTTACTTCGGTTACAGGTGAGTAGTATCCATTGCTATCAACACATCAGTATCATTAAGTGTGTTGAATATATATAGGTCTCGGGGGCTGATTGCTTGAATAGCACATCCACAAACCCAAAGACCCGGCCTTGATGCCTATGAGTTATAAGGGCCGATTACTCGCAAACGAGTACGGCTGCAATCTTATAACCGGACAAAGGAGCCAAATTTTCTTGACTTTTCTTACTTGAGCTCGATGTGACTCGCACTAAAGTGGCATGATTTGCTCGCTTACGATTACAATCAGCCATGAAGCCCAATGGGACTTGTCTGACCCTGTTTTCGTATAGATGTAACAACATGGTATCCACGCGAAAGTCGGCTTACAGTACAAGATAGTCAAAAGGGTCATCTAAACCACAAGTTATGCAGAGTACAAGGCTAATAGCTGGAAACTCAACGTTTATCAAGCGTAACTTCATTATCTATATGAAACAATTCCGGGTTTCGGCTTAGCAACAACAAGTTTGTTCTCTTCGAAAAGACCACACACCACAGACTCGGAAATTCGGGCCTTGGGGACTGTGGGTTTCGAAACAGAGTCAAGTTGTTTCGTCGCTAAGCTCGAAAGACCCCAATGTCCGAGTCGTGGGGACTTGGGGACTTAAAGAAAAGTCCACCTGTCAAAACTCACGATACTCGGAAATAAAGAGGGGAATAAAAAGAAATGAAAAGAAAGTCGGATATCAAGAATAAGTTCAAAAATAGACAAGTATCAAGTTCATCAAAAGGCCTAGAAAGGCACGAAGTGTATCACATAGTTAAAGTTCGTTACAAATTGCGACACCAGTATCAAGGGTGCACAGGCGCACCGTCAAAAGAATACTTGTTTGGAATAAAAGCATCAAATGATCGAAGTATTTTGATGGCATTTGCCTATTCAGCTTCCTGAGTAGGGTCCACATCTTTGCCCTTGCCCTCCGGGTCTTGCTCCTGGACCTGTTCTTTAGCTATCTCGGCATCATCACCCGGATTCTTCGCGACAGGACGGACAGGCGGAAGAACAGCTGGTGTAGAGGTGGTTGGCTCTGATCCTAACTCGGCCTCTCTCTTCGCAGTTTCTTCCCTCTTCCTGGCCGAGTCAGCAGCCCATTTCTCCAAAACATCAAAGGGCGGGGGTGCGTCCTCCGTGACGATCTTGCCTTCAGCATCGTACGCACTCATAATTGTGTTCAGATCCATACTATCGGCCAAAGTGGTGGCCGAATGACGCACTGCGGACTGTATGGCCTTGAAGTCCTTGGGTGAAAACTTGGAGCCATCCGCTTTGAATTCTGGAAACCCGGATATTACCTTTGCCGGACCAAGCTTTGGAAAATAAGCCTTAGCCAGGGTAAAAGCCCGGGTCATACCAATCCGGCATGCCGAGCGTTTCCAGATTTCAATCCAGGCAGGCACGGTGGAGCAGGCTTGGATAAGATTTTCTTCACCCGGATATACTTCAGTAGGCCACTTCACGGCGTCCAGTATAAACTTCGTGCCGGCAAAGAAAGTCCGGAGCACAGTCTTTAAAGTTTTAGCCTTTGTAATGGCATCCTCCTCTGGGGCCGCAAGGTTGGCACCTGCAGTTGAAACAAAGGAAGAACGTATCAGTAATCCCGAGTATCATGTAATAAAGTAAAGGCATGAAGTCAGTCGGCAGCAAAAACTTACTAAGCAAGATGCGGTAGGTATCGGTAACCTGGTCCGATAATTTCTTCAGTGCGGTTTGAGCAGTATTGTACTTCTTCTTGTATTTAGAAACATCCTTCTTCAAGGTTTCCATGTCATCCTCAAGGGCTTCTCTACGCTTTACCTCGGCAAGAAGAAGTTGTTCGGTCTTGAGCAAAACTTCATCAGACCGGGTCATCTGTGCCTGTAAAGAACAAGGAGCACAAGTATCAGTCGGGTATCATGGCAAGCCGACTATTGCATAAAGTACCAAGCATAACTTCAACAAAGTTATGCTCGGAACTTGGGGACTAAATGTATACTGCGAGATATCAAGTGTTATTACCTGGTGCTCTGCGGCCATGCGCTCTAGAATGTTGCTCTCTGAGGTCTTCATAGTGAGGAGAGTGCTCATCAGCTGGTCAAAAGTATCATTACCCGTGTTAGAAGATCCGGGTCCTCGGAAACTCGGAGAAGGAGTTTTCTTCTTAGCGGGAGATGGCCTCCGGGTCATCCGAATGTTGGAATCTGGTACTCCCCCTGACAGGGGGATGCTAACCCGGTATGCCAAGCTCTGAGGAAATAACCCGGCCCGAAGGATGGCGTGCAGGATTCGGCTAAGAATAAAGAAGCTTGTGGAGGCCCAAACTTGTGGGCTTAACAGCCCGGGTTATGGGCCATTGTAAAGGAAAGTTATGGTTAGCGCGCCGTGTTCATGTAGGATCCGGAATATGCCTTGCCGAATAAGTTAGGGGGTACGGGTGCTTTATAAACCGACCCTCAGGTATAGTTTTAGGGAGAGAGATCTAAGAACCCTAGCAATATCGTGTGGTATCGAGTATCCAGTGTAAACCCTAATCGAGTTATTGTATCGAGAATAGAGATCCGGCGACTTCGATTGCCGGCTGTCAGATCAAGTTGTACCATGTCTTCCCTTGAGCTAAACCCTCTCCCGAACGCCTGTGTCGACTTGCCCCAAGATCAGTTACCCCTGGTAACATCTGCCGTGATTATTCCACGACAGTTGGCGCCCACCGTGGGGCCTGCGTCCAAAGGTGTTTACATCACGGGAGAAGCTCGGAAGGGCATGGAGGATCTTGTCATTGGCGAAATCTACATCGACCACGAAGAAGAAAAGTCGGTGGACGATCCCGGCTGGGGGCCAGAATCGGATCACCTCGAGTCCGGATTTATATTGACGATCGGCCGGATCAATATCTTCGTCGACACGGTACGAACGACTAACTTAAAAGGACAATATCATGTGCATACTACAAGAACTTCTAGCAGGAACAAAGAGACATCAAAGCAAGCGGCAAATTCGGTTTCATCAGCCGCGCCGGGATATGTTAGATGGGCAGAACAAGAGATAACGTGGAGTAGAAGAGATCATCCGGAAAAGGTGGAGCGTCCAGGAGTCTTGGCGTTGGTGGTCGCTCCACAGGTTAATGGTTACGAGCTGAAGAAGGTCCTGATGGACGGTGGAAGTAGCATCAACATCCTTTATTGGGAGACCTTCTTACAGATGAGTCTCAAAGAGTCCCAGCTGCAGAAAAGTTCAACAATCTTTCACGGGATCGTACCGGGTCACTCGGCGAGCCCCGAGGGAAGGATCACCTTGGAAGTTGCTTTTGGGGAATCGACGGATAATTATCGAGTGGAGTGGCTCACGTTCGAGGTGGTCAAGTTGCGCAGTCCTTACCACGCGCTGTTGGGGAGGCCGGCTTACGCCCAATTCATGGCTAGGCCGTGCTACGTGTACTTGCAGCTGAAAATCCCGGGTCCTAAACGGACCATCACTATACATGGGAACCGGGATATAGCGGCCGAGTGCGACGAAGGAGATTCAGTTATGGCCGAGCAGGCATGCAGGAAGGAAGAGCTCGAATATTACCGGTCTCAAATAAACCCGGACGATAGAACAGCCTTGAAAAAGCCGAATACTGAGGATGAGAGAGCAAAATTCAAGGCAGCGCAAGACACCAAGAAGATAGATTTTGTCGAAGGGGATTCTACTAAGCAGTTTACCATAGGGTCTAACCTGGGAAAAGAGCAGGAGGGAGCGCTCGTGGAGTTCATTCGCTCGAATGCAGATGTGTTTGCCTGGACACCCAGCGACATGCCGGGTATCCCTACAGAATTGGCTAAGCACAGTTTGCATGTGGATCCCAAGTCCAGGCCCGTGAAACAAGGTTTGAGGAAAATGAATGAGGAAAGAAGGAAAGCTATAGGCGAAGAGATCGCTCGGCTACTGGCAGCCAGCTTTATCATGGAAGTATTTCACCCGGATTGGTTGGCTAACCCGGTTCTGGTGATGAAAAAGACCAACGAGTGGAGGATGTGCATTGACTTCACTAGTCTTAACAAGCATTGCCCAAAGGATCCGTTCGCGCTCCCAAGGATAGATCAGATTATAGACGCAGTAGCTGGAAGCGATCTGTTATGCTTCCTGGATGCATATTCCGGGTATCATCAGATTAAGCTCAAAAGGGAGGATTGGGAGAAAACATCATTCATAACCCCGTTTGGGGCCTTTTGTTATAAAACCATGACATTTGGGTTGAAGAACGCTGGCGCAACTTACCAACGGTGTATTCAAAAGTGCTTTGAGGACCAAATCGGACGTAACGTCCATGCTTATGTGGATGACGTGGTCATCAAGACCAGGAAGGCGGAGACATTTATCGATGATCTAAAGGAGACATTCAAAAATCTGAGGAGGTACCAGATGAAGCTTAATCCGACGAAGTGCGTGTTCGGAGTTCCGGCTGGGAAATTACTCGGCTTCATAGTTTCCGAGAGAGGAATTGAGGCAAATCCAGATAAAATCAAGGCAATCCAGAGTTTGAAAAAGCCGGAGAACTTGAAGCATGTTCAAAAGCTCACGGGCTGTGTAGCAGCCTTGAGCCGGTTCATATCTAGACTCGGAGAAAAAGCAATACCCTTGTATCGGCTCTTGCGAAAATCGGATAAATTCGTATGGGACGAAGAGGCAGATGAAGCGTTTGAAGCACTAAAGAAGCAATTATCTGAAGCACCAGTACTAGCGGCGCCGGGTCCTAAAGAGCCTATGTTGCTATACGTGGCAGCTGGCCCCCGAGCCGTTAGCGCAGTGGTTGTCGTGGAACGCAAAGAGGACGGGAAAGGTTACCCGGTTCAGAGGCCGGTTTATTACGTCAGTGAGGTGTTATCAGAAGCAAAGCAGCGCTATCCGCATTGGCAAAAGCTGGTGTTCGGGGTCTTTATGGCTAGCCGGAAGTTGAAGCCGTATTTCCAAGAGCATCCGATAACAGTGGTTAGTTCAATACCAATGTCGGATATCATCAGAAACTCGGACGTGACGGGAAGAATAGCCAAATGGGCGATAGAGATGGGGGATTATCATATCAACTACGAACCCAGGTCAGCAATCAAGTCTCAAGCTTTAGTTGATTTCGTTAACGATTGGACACATACAGGCATGACTGCAACGGTTCCAAATTCCGAGTCATGGGTCATGCACTTCGACGGATCAAAGCAGTACGAGGGATCAGGAGCTGGGGTGGTGCTAACATCACCCAAAGGGGACAAATTGAGTTACGTGCTACAAATTCACTTCGACTGTTCCAACAACGTTGCCGAGTATGAGGCCCTATTGCATGGCTTAAAGGTAGCCAAGGAGATGAGCATCAAGAGGATACGGTGCTTCGGAGACTCGGACCTTGTGGTACAGCAGGTGTCGGGAACGTGGGACAGAAAGGACGCAACTATGGCGGCATACCGCAGGGAAGTTGATAGGGTAGCAGGATGTTTTTCCGGGTATGAGGTGGAGCATATAGACAGAAGAAAGAACGAGGCAGCCGACGCCCTCGCTAGACTCGGCTCGCGCAGAGAGCCGGTTCCACCTAACGTTTTCCTGGACGAATTATGGCGACCATCAGTTAAAATCGAGTCAGAGGAGGAATTGGCAAATCAAGACTCGGATTCAGGGCTCGTAGCCACTGTACGTACTATTCCCGAGTGGACAGAACCGTTTTTGGCCTACCTATCACGAGGTGAGTTACCACAACAGGAGGTATTAGCAAGGCAAATTTTGAGGCGAGCAAAGGGGTACTCTATCATCAATGGGGAATTGTACAAAAGAAGTGCAGCAGGAGTCTTTTTGCGCTGCGTGGCGCCGGAAGAAGGCAGACAGATTCTCAAGGAAATCCATGAAGGCGACTGTGGGCATCATGCGTCCACAAGGTCTCTTGTGGCCAAAGCTTATCGACACGGGTTTTTCTGGCTCACGGCCCTAACGGATGCGGAGCGATTGGTAGCAAGGTGTGACGGATGTCAAAGGTACGCTCGCCAAACCCACGTGCCGGCTATGGAGTTGCGGACTATCCCGTTAACTTGGCCGTTTGCCGTCTGGGGTATGGACATGGTTGGCCCCTTCCATATGTCACCATGCAAGAAAACACATCTTTTGGTGGCTATTGATAAGTTTACCAAGTGGGTTGAGGTTATGCCAGTTACTAATTGCGAAGCATCTACAGCAGTCAAGTTCCTGAAAAGGATTATCTACCGGTTTGGGTATCCCCACAGCATAATTACCGACAATGGAACCAACATGTCCCTTGGTGAGATGGAGAAATTTTGCGGCAACAATGGAATCCGGCTCGATGTGGCATCGGTGGCTCATCCCCAGGCCAATGGACAAGTGGAGAGGGCAAACCAAGAATTGCTTTGCGGATTAAAACCACGATTGCGAGTTCCCTGTGTCAGGGCCGCTGGTGCATGGGTTGAGGAACTTCCGTCTGTGGTTTGGGGTATCAACACTACACCTAACAGATCCACTCAGATGACACCCTTCTTCATGGTCTATGGTGCGGAAGCAGTGTTACCAAGTGATATTATTCACGATTCGCCCAGAGTATCAGCTTACGTCGAAGTAGAGAACTAAAAAACCCGACAGGACGCCGTAGATATGTTAGAAGAACAAAGAGAACAAGCCCTGGAAAGATCAGCCATATATCAGCAAGATCTACGGAGGTATCATAGCCGGCGTGTGAAGACCCGGGTATTCCAGGAAGGAGATTTGGTTCTGCGTCTGGTACAGTCAAACGAAGGAAAACACAAATTATCACCACCATGGGAAGGACCATTTATCATAAGCCGGAGCCTACATAACGGATCATATTATTTGATAGATGCAAGGGAAGAGTCGGCTACAGTCAATGACACCGCACACACCACTTCATCTATGCAAGAAAGAGATAGACCATGGAACGTGGCTCAGCTGCGTCCGTATTATACTTAGTAAAGACTATATTGGCAAGTGGAATTGCACGATGTAATAGGCAGCAGGTTTTCTGACGTACTCTTTTCCTATCCAGGGCACCTTTGGGGACTGGACGGGTTTTTAATGAGGCGGCTTGCTGACCTACATTTTTCATATCAAGTAAAGAGATGGTTATCAAGAAAAGAGATGGTTGTTATCAGTTTTTCATATCAAGTAAAGAGATGGTTATCAAGAAAAGAGATGGTTGTTATCAGGTTATGTATTCTCAGTACGATGCGTATATCTAGGTCTTGGGGGCTGATCGCTTAAATAGCACAGTTACAAACTCAAAGACCCGGCCATGATGCCTATGAGTTATAAGGGCCGATTACTCGCAAACGAGTACGGCTACAATCTTATAACCGGACAAAGAAGTCCAAATTTCTTGGCTACTCTTACTTAAGCTCGATGTGACTCGCATTAAAGTGGCATGATTTGTTCGCTTACGATGGCAGTTAGTCATGAAACCCGACGGGAATTGGCTGGCTACGTCTTCGTATTGATGTAACAACATGGTATCCACGCGAAAGCCGGCTTACAGTACAAGACAGTCAAAAGGGTCATCTAAACCACAAGTTATGCAGAGTACAAGGCTGAATAGCTGGAAACTCAATGACTATTAAGCATAACTTCAAAACCGATGTGAAACAACTCATGGATCTTTGTGAAAATAGCAATAAGCATTTTGTTGCCTTTTCAAGATCAAGTGTCCTAGGCTCGGCAATCCGGTCCCGGTAGCTTGAAATCTTGAAAAGAACTGGCTTACTTGTATAGTTGCAAAAATCCAAATATCCGAGTCTTGGGGACTTGGGGACTTCGAAGCAAAATCCGCTTGTCAATACCCATGAGACCCGGAAATTGAGTTTTCACAAAAGGAGCAATAAATAAAACCAGATATCGAGAACAGATGAGCTTAAACTTACAAAGGTCGGAACAGGCATCGAGTATATCAAGGCCTTAGTGTGCATTACAAAATACTGGTGAAAAAATATCAAAGGTGCACAGGCGCACCGCCTAAAAAATGACTGTTTCAAAAAGTATATCGACCGACTGACGCTTAAGAAGAGGCATCGGAAACCATATATCACTCGGCGCCCATCTTGGCCTTACCCTTGCCATCATTGGTGGTAGCAGCAACACCCGGATCGGCGGCGCCAGCCCCTACAGGGGGCGGAACGACTGATGTTGAGGCAGCAGGAGCAGAGCCGGCTTCAGCTTGTTTCTTGGCAGCCTCCGCCCTTATCGCAGCAGCTTCCTCCTTCCACCGGGTGTCGCACCCTGGGTTTCTAGAGGATACTCTCCGCACGAACTGGAAGTCAGGTGCTTGGATTATGGGGCATACATGCTCCCACGTCCCAGCTTCCTGGTAGGCCTGCGCTTATGCGCGACAACACAAGCCCTGCTTCCACCGTCGAAGTAAACTATCCGCTAGGAACCTAAAGGCACTACTGTCGACGTACTTCATAATCAAACACGCACGGTACGTCAACAGTTTGGTACGAATGATAACACAGAATGTCTCTAAGACACAAAAGAATGAAATAAGTGCAACTGGCCTTCACTAAGGCAGAAAATATCGAATACAGTCATCCAGAGGACACATGTCCCAACATATCATCCATTACAACAGCGGAAGCAATCAAAGGGGTCTGAGTACAGACAAATCCATGGCTTAAGAAGCCGGAGAAAATAAAGAAAAGCGAAGCCCATCCACGTAGGTCTGGATCCTGCCCTGGTCCAGCTAACTACTCGTCTGCAGCGTCGTCGAACTCCACAAAGTAGCCATCCTGGGAAGCATCGTAGTCGTAGTAGTACTCTGCGTAAACCACAGCCCCAACGGGGTCAGTACATCCAAGTACTGGCAAGCAAGACTCACAGTTCATCAAGGAGTTACCCGTCAACACAAGCATTGATGCTTGGGAGCAACGGAAGAAAGGGGTGATATGAAAGTTGCTGCTGGCTGCTCTAACCAACTACAGAGAATAACTACAACTTCCGGCTAACAGAAAAGATAAGATCGAGGATTGTAACCAACTGAAAGATAACTTCAACCAAACCCATCCTGGATCTCGCCCCTTATCCGAAGAAGCAATCCGAGGATAACTCACACAGTTGTGATAAGGTGAATCAAGTTATTGTGTGAATAACCTATTACTAGTCAGGTTATTGATCATTGGGTGAAACATGATTGATCGTTATGTTGAAGTTGTCCTGAGTACTTGTTAGCCAGTACTTTCACCAAGTAATCCATAACCGCGGAAAACACGGCTTCTCGAGAAGATTATCCCTGCAGGGTTGCACCAATTTGGCCGTACACTCATGAATATCCCGCCAGATGGGATGCCTCCCACCAAGCGGGGCACTCAACACAACCAACCATTCTTCGCATCAAGCCCAAAGCACCTTGGGCGCACGGCTAATCAAGCCCAGAAGAAAATGGACCATCATAGCACTCTAAGACCGTGTCCCCCTATATGCCGACTACGAAAGTTCCACCCTGCGCTGGGCTCGCAAAAACATGCATGCGGCAAATGGAAAACACGAACTAAATGAGGCGATTTGGACGAGATGCGAATCAGGTCAAGTTGAGGGGGGCGCCCATACTCGCTTCCCAAATGCGGGTAGTGCGCTCATCATGGATCAGTAGACAAGACCCTTTTCCTATTAGGGTCGACACTAGCAGGCTCCAAAACCACTCATGGGCCTCCTGCCGGTGCCTTATCATCAAATTATTATTACCATTAGCAATTAACAGGATTGATTGATTAATAACGAGCCCCGGTACAAGATAATAAGATAGTAACAGTAGTAACCGACAACAGACTCGAGTAAAAGCAACCCTAAGCATGCTAGATAATAACAGGCACAAGCAATGGCTGTAGGTATGGGGGTGGTGGCAATATCATGGCTCAAGGTATCATGTGATGGGTTCGGAGAACAAGCAACGATACATAGGGCTAGCAGTAGTAGACATAAAGACAGTATCGACAACAAGTGTGGAAAGGAACTCGATGATTCATGTGAGTGATAACTTGCCTGGCAGCTCAGTCTCGTACTGGGCTAGGTCCTGAGTAGTGGTGTCGTAAGGCTCGTCGGTACCAACGTCGTCGTCTAATCGAGAAGAAGCAAAAACAACAACGAAGGAAGACGGGCAATCAATACATGGCATAAGTGCACAAACATTGGATGATGCATGTCATGTTTAATAGATGCAACAAAATAACTTGCTTGACATGGAACACAAGTTTAAATGGATTCCATATGCAAAAGGGGTGCATATGGAAGCCCATGCTTGGGGTTGAGTTAATTGTTCTATCACTAAGCATTAGGTGTAGTTGAATTAGTATGATGCATGCATGATGAATAGCAATAACATAACACTTTAAATGCAATTAGAATGATAATTAACAATTTAGAAAGGCATTTATCAAATTTGGAATTTTGTTACTTAACATGGCACACAAGTAAATGTTGTTATCATCAAGTTAAAGTGTGCAAAACAATTTACAAATTTTATATTTGAAAAGTTTATCAAATTTTAGTTGGATTACATGTTTCACAATTTGAAATTGGACTTAGGATTAATTATTTATGAATTAAACAATATTAAACAATTTTTTAATTGAATTAAACAAGATTTAAATAGTTTAGGCAGTTTAAATTGTTCAAACCAGAAAACAAAATTTATATTTGAATAGAGCATTCAAAAAGGTGTGAAAAACATATTTTATTTGAATTATTTGAAAACAGTATGAATTAGTTATGAATTATTTCAATTTGCATTTGAATTATTCAAATTTGAAATTTAAATGAATTTTGAATATTCAAAACAGAACACAAGTGAGCTAGATGGAAAGATTATGAAATTTGGATATGAAAACATATAAAGTTTGTAATTATTGGATTCATACAATAAAAGTTATTGCCTTTTCAATTTAGGAGTTTATTCTGCCCATTTAAAAGAAATAAAAATTAACAGATTGTTTTTTTAGACTTTTGTTACCGTGCAGGGCCTGCACACACACGCTGACAGGGGGGGCCCGTGGCCAACGTGGCAGGAGCGCGCACGCGTGGCCACCAGGAGGCTGACCCGTGGGCCTGGGCTGCCAGCGCGGATGCGAAAAAGAAGGGATTAATTCCCTGGGGTGATGGGGATCGAACCCGAGAGCGATTGCTCGCGCGCGCAAGGGAGCAGCCATCTGCGCTAGCGTGCGGTTGTGATACGAAGGGAGTCTGACGAAAGATAAGGTGACCCTAACGCTGCTAACTGAACTTCGAGCAGTGTTTCTCTGAACCTGACGACCGAAACGCTGATCGGCAGAACGCCGGCGAAACAGCGGCTGCTCGCCGCGGCTGCGCGCTGCGGTGGCTAGCCCGTGTGCTAGCGCTTCTGCGGGGTGGCCTAGACGCGCGCGGTTCGTGGCAGAGAGGAAGAAAAGGCGAGGAGAAGGCGACGGAGACGCTCACCGTGAGTCTGCAGGGGGTCGCCGGAGAAACGCGGACGGCGGCGAGGATCGGAGCCTCCTCGGGCTCCCCTAAGGTGTCGACGACGAAGGTGGAGCTGGGGGCTACCAATTCCCGTGGCTATCCCACGACGAATGCCATCGGAGACGGCGCTCCTCGTCGGAGTTCAGAGAGGCGCGGCGAGCTTCAGGGAAAGAAAACAGAGAGCTTGGGGGGAGGAAAAAGGAGTTGGCGGCGCCGGGGGTTAGGGCTAGGGTTGAGTGGCCGGAGGGGGCGCCGCGGTGTTACTTAAGGGCTCGCGTGGAGCTGTACGGCGGGGCATCGGTGGGGGTTCTGTGGCGATCAACGGAGGAGAAGGCGTCGTACGCCATGACGCCAGCAGGGGGGAAGAACGACAGCGACGGATTAGAATCGAGCACGAATCTCGAAGCGGTATCCTGAGCGGAGAAGGGATTGGGCTGCGCGCGCTAGGGCTTAGTTGGGCTTGGGACAGTTAGCTGCTGCGCGCGCAGAGAGTTTGGTTGTTTTTATTATTTCTCCTTCTGTTTTTTTTTTTTGTAGTTTTGCTTTTAGATAAAAAGGATAGGTTTTTGAGCAGATAAAAATTTGGAAAAAATTAGGTAAGCTTCTTAAGTGAAAAGAAACCACCTGGCAGTTTTAGTTTTCAAAATTTCAAATGTTTTATTGCTGTTTCAAAATTGAACCAAATTAAGTGAAAATTGCCATAGTAATTATTATTTAGAAAATAATTTATTTTCAATAGGGTTTCCCCTAGGGTTAGAATGTTTTGAAGAATACCAAGTTGTTGAACCTCATGGATTCAAAAGTATTGATGATTTGAGAATTGATTTGAGTTTAGAGATTGACTTGGAAATTAATAGATTTAATTTGGTTCATTGATTTAAGCAACCACTTAAAAGGTGCATTAAAATGGATTGCTTGGAAACCAAAAGAGGTTTTAAGTTTGTACTTCTTTATTTGAAAGGTTGTAACAGACAAGTGTGAAAACAGAAGTTGATAACAAGTTTGAATTTCAATATGAAAACAATGCAGACAGAAATAAATATGAGGATGATGATATGATGCATTGCTTGAAATAAAACAACAAGTAAAACAACTAAGGGTTTTCATACTTGGATGTTACAAAACGCCCCCCCTTGAAGGAATCGCGCCCCGAGATTCCCTACTGAGAAATGAACAGGTCCGGATACTTCTTGCGAAGATCCTCTTCGGTCTCCCACGTTGCCTCTTTATCAGAATGATGCGACCATTGGACTTTCAAGAACTTGGTGCTCTTGTTGCGAGTCTTACGCTCGGTCTCATCGAGAATACGAATAGGGTGCTCCTCATAAGATAGATCATCTTGCAGTTCAATGGAATCATGATCAACTGCACGATCTGGATCTTTGAAACACTTCTTGAGTTGTGACACGTGGAACACATCGTGCACCTTGGAAAGTTTTTCTGGAAGTTCAAGACGATAAGCATTCTCTGCACGTCTTGAGAGGATGTTGAAAGGGCCAATGTATCTTGGTGCAAGCTTTCCTTTTACACCGAAACGATGGGTGCCTCTGAGGGGAGTTACACGGAGATATGCCTTATCACCAGGTGCATAGACCATATCCCTGTGCTTGCTATCATAATAGCTCTTCTGACGAGACTGAGCAATCCTGAGATTGTCACGAATGATACGAACTTTCTCCTCGGCTTCCTTAACAATGTCAGGGCCTAAAAGTGAACGTTCACCAGCTCCAGACCAATTGATTGGACTCCTGCATCTGCGACCATACAGTGCCTCAAATGGTGCCATGCCTAGGCTTGCCTGGTAGCTGTTGTTGTAGGAGAATTCAGCATATGGAAGGCAATCCTCCCATTTCATGCCAAAGGAGAGACCACATGCTCTGAGCATATCCTCGAGAATCTGATTGACTCTTTCGACTTGCCCCTGAGACTGAGGGTGATAAGCTGTGCTGAACAGAAGTTTGGTGCCCAATGCTTCTTGAAAGCTCTTCCAGAAATGAGAAGTGAAAATACTTCCACGGTCTGAGCTTATTTCCAATGGAACACCATGAAGGGGAACAACCTTTGCTGTGTAGAGCTCTGCTAACTGGCTAGCTGAGATAGTTTCCTTTACAGCATAGAAGTGAGCAACCTTAGTGAGACGATCAATAACAACGAAGATTGCATCGTTGCCCTTTTTGGACTTTGGAAACCCAGTAACGAAGTCCATTTCAATCATGTCCCACTTCCACTCAGGAATTTTCAGAGGTTGGAGTAGACCTGCTGTCTTCTGATGGACTGCCTTAACACGTTGACAAACGTCGCATTCAGAAACGTATTGAGCAATTTCACGTTTCATGCCAGGCCACCAATACAGAGTCTTGAGATCCTGGTACATCTTTGTACTTCCAGGGTGAATGGATAGAGGAGTTTCATGAGCCTCCTTGAGAATGATATCCTTGAGACTTTGAATCTGAGGGACTGCAATGCGTCCTTCGAAGAACACAGTTCCCTTGTCATCAATTGAGAAGGACTTGAACTTATCACTGTCCTCCTTGATGTGATCCACAATCTTCTTGATCTCATTATCACGAAGTTGTTCAGAACGAATCTTGTCCTCGAGAGTTGGACTGGCTGTCAAGCTAGCAAGGTATCCTTCCGGAACAAGACCAAGGTTCAGCTTCTGGAATTCTTCATGAAGTGGAGGTTGGCTTTCCATGATCATGAGATTATTGCAATAGGATTTGCGACTGAGAGCATCGGCCATAACATTAGCCTTGCCTGGAGTGTAAGAAATGGTGAGATCAAAGTCTTTAATCTTCTCAATCCATCTCCTTTGCCTGAGGTTCAGATCTGGCTGAGTGAAGATGTATTTCAGACTCTTATGATCGGAAAAGATTTCAGTTTTGTTTCCCAACAAGTATTGTCTCCATTTCTTGAGGGCAAACACAACTGCTGCAAGTTCAAGATCATGAGTGGGATAGTTTTGCTCATGTGGGTTCAACTGACGTGAAGCATAAGCCACAACTTGACGTTCTTGCATAAGAACTGCTCCTAAGCCTTGGAGAGATGCATCACAGAATATCTGGAAAGGTTTGGTAGTGTCGGGGCCAACTAGAACAGGTGTGGAAGTGAGTTTAGTCTTCAGGAGGTTGAAACTCTCATCACATTGTGGAGTCCAAACGAACTTTTTGTCCTTCTTTGTGAGATCAGTGAGAGGTTTGGCAATCTTGGAAAAGTTTTGGACGAAACGACGGCAATAGCTAGCCAAGCCAAGAAAACTTCTGACTTGCTTCACCGTCTTAGGGGGTTTCCAGTCAACAATTGCCTTAACCTTTTCAGGATCAATGGCAATGCCTTTGGCAGAGATGATATGACCAAGATATGCAACTTCTGGAATCCAGAACTCACATTTGGAAAACTTGGCATACAGACGATGCTCGCGAAGTTTCATGAGAGTGAGACGAAGGTGTTCTCCATGCTCTTCCTCGGATTTTGAGTAGACTAGAATGTCATCAAGATATACCACAACGAACTTGTCGAGGTATTCATGGAAGACAGAATTCATGAGTCTTGAGAACGTTGCCGGTGCATTGGTGAGGCCAAAGGACATGACGGTGTATTCATATAGACCGTACCGAGTGGTGAAAGCTGTCTTAGGAATATCTTCCTTTCTGATCTTTATCTGATGGTAACCCATCCTCAAGTCCAACTTTGAGAATATTGAGGCTCCAGCAAGTTGATCAAAAAGATCATCGATACGAGGAAGTGGATACTTGTTCTTGATTGTTTTCTCGTTGAGAGGACGATAGTCAACCACGAGTCTCTTAGTTTGATCCTTCTTGGCAACAAACAGGGTTGGGCAACCCCAAGCGGAGGAACTAGGCTGAATGAAACCTTTGTCCATATACATATCGATTTGCTCCTTCAACAATTTCAGTTCAGGAGGAGCTATCTTGTATGGATGCTTAGAGATTGGAGCAGTACCTGGCTCAAGCTCGATCACGAACTCAACTGCTCTGTCCGGAGGCATCCCTGGCAACTCTTCTGGAAAGACGTCAGGGAATTCACAAACCACCGGAACATTTTCAATTGCAGGAAGTGGTTTGGCATCGAGGCTGAACAGCTGAGCAGAAGTTGATCCATATGGAGAATAGACTATCTGGCCTGAAGTGTGGGAGAGAGTTATTGACTTTTGAGCACAGTCAATTTTAGCTTTGTGGGTCTTCAACCAATCCATACCCAGGATGACATCAATGTCAGAATTTCCCAGCAACATGAGTGAAGCAAGGAATACACGACCTCCAATTAGGATCTGATTGTCCATGCTTATCTTGGAAGTAATCATTTTATTTCCCGGAGAGTGCACATAGATTTGATTGCTTAGCGGAACCAGAGCTAAATTGTACGTTGTAGCAAAGATCTTTGACACAAACGAATGCGATGCTCCAGTATCAAACAACACTTTAGCTGGAATAGAGTTTACGGGTAATATACCGAGAACGACGTCAGCAGCCTCCTCTGCTTTGTCGGCCTTGATATGGTTCACCCTCGCGTTCCTCCCGACATGCCTATTGTTGGAGTTGAAGGCTTTAGCCGGAGGAGCACGAACCATAGCCTGGTTGGTGTTGGGGCGAGGAGGTAGGGGTAGCTGCTTCTGAGTGCACTTATCAGCATAATGTCCAGTATCCTTGCACTTGTAGCAAGTGACGATACGAGAAGGACCTGGCCTTGGCTGCCCCATCGGGAACCTCTGACCCTGCATCTGAGATGGGTTGGGTGGGCGGGGACCAAAGCCTGGAGAAGCTTGGGCATTTGGAGCCCGAGTGACAGCACCATTTGGCACCCAGATGCGGCGCTTCTGCGGAGGGGTGGTCATGTTGGAGGAGGAACCACCCTCACGCGAGTGCTTGCGCGACTCTTCGAACGCCTTGCGCCCATTCTCCTCATTGAGCGCGGTGTTCACGAGCTCCACGAAGTCCTTGCACTTGATGTTTGTGAGAGCGTACTTCAGTTCCGGGTTAAAACCTCGGCGGAACCTTGCCATCTTCTTGGCTTCGGTGGACACTTCGTCACCAGCGTACCGAGCGAGACGATTGAACTCGTTCTGGTAGCCGAGAACGTCCAGCTTGCCCTGTCTGAGAGAGCAGAATTCCTCACGCATCTTTTCCATGAGACCATCCGGGATGTGGTGCTTCAGGAAGGCATCCTTGAAACATCCCCAGTTGATAGGAAAGCCAGCCCTCATGGCCTGGTAGTTCTCCCACCAAGTAGCTGCCTGACCCTTCAGTAGGTAGGTGGCGTACTTGACCTTATCCTCTTCAGCAACATGAGCTATCTCCAGAGCTCTTGCTACGTCACGGATCCAGTCATCAGCATCCAGGGGCTCACGTGTTGCCACGAAAGCTTTTGGGCCCAAGCTGAGGAAGTCCTTGATGGTGACCCTTGGAGCATTCTGGTTGTGTTGCTGGTTAGCCTGGATCTGGGCCATCTGTGTCACCACTTGGGTCATCTGAGCCAACAGCTCCCCCATTGGTGGTGGCGGAGGCGGGTTGTTCCTGGTTGGAGGCATCCTGAACAGAAATTCATTTTAGCACAACAACAGAAAAAAAGGATAGACTTGGTAACCGAAAGATAGATTATTCCGACGCATGAATAGATAACCAACAGGTACATCATCACATGTTCAAATACATCAGAATATCCAACAAACCAATACATGGTTCGAAAACGAAAGGATAAACTAGACACAGCTAGTAATGGATACAACGGTACTCCCATGCTCATCACGCAGGACGGCGGTGAGTAGTACGACGAGAGATACGGTGAGGAGGAATCCCACGGAAGTAGGTATCACGACGATCCATGTAGATAGGAACTGCTCTGAGAGCAACTCTCGGTGTGGTGAAGTGGAAAGCGTCCTCTCCCTGTGCTCCATAGCGGGGAATCCCGGTGTAACCAGCTCCGAGGTCGAGAAGTGGGCCTCTGATCGGCTCGTAACCTCCAGCATCTGGCAACGGAAGACCAGCTGGCTGAACGACACGTGCGAAGCGCTCGTCTCCAACAAAGTCTGTGGTGTACGTCGCCAGACGAGTGAGAGCAAGGTGGAGCTGCTCCCTGACTGAGGCTAACTCCTGAGAAAGTGCGGAAGCAACGGCATCACTGTGACTAGCGAACTGGGCAGTGACCTGGAGCCTGGAGCTATCAGTCTCGTAGGTATCCATGTCACGGTGGATAGTGAAGTGAGCTCCTGCTGCCGTGATGTAACCACGGGGGATGTGACGAAAACTGGACTTATCAAACCCCCAGTAGTCAGCACGGAGAACGGTGATACTCACGTACGCTGCCTGCTGCACTGCCATATCCACTGTGGACCCTACTGCCTCGTACTGGTGTGCAATGCTCCTGCCATCATCCGACAGAATGTAGACGATAGCCCGGTAGCAAGTCTGGTCACACTCTCGCTGGTGCTCGTAGACCTGGTACTCTGGTGCCCAACGGAACCCCACAAGGTAACCATGTCTCTCAGCAACTCCGGAAAACCGGCGGTGCTCTCACAGCGAGTCATGCGAACCACCTGCGGATAGTAGTTGAGACCCATCTGCAGATGATTTGGAATGGTTTTGATTAGACTCCGGTAGAGGAAAAGGATGTGGAAAGCAACAACAAGGTTCAATGGACGAAAAGGATGTTGAAAAGAACATAATATCGAAGCAACATCGGGAAAACGAGACCAAAAATCCTGAGGTACTACAGAGAACCCAAAACACGTGAAATCCTAACTTGAAAGTTTAGGTGAGAACAGAAAACAACGTTACACTTCCTTACCAGAAAAGGGTGGGTGGGTGGGGAAAGAAGAAAAATGGCAGAATTCCTACTCTCACGTTTCATTTTTCCTATATAGCTACAAAATAGTTTCTAGACTCAACTGCGACCAGTAAAAAGGGATCCTACAGGCAGACAGGCTCTGATACCATTTGTCGCACCCTGGGTTTCTAGAGGATACTCTCCGCACGAACTGGAAGTCAGGTGCTTGGATTATGGGGCATACATGCTCCCACGTCCCAGCTTCCTGGTAGGCCTGCGCTTATGCGCGACAACACAAGCCCTGCTTCCACCGTCGAAGTAAACTATCCGCTAGGAACCTAAAGGCACTACTGTCGACGTACTTCATAATCAAACACGCACGGTACGTCAACAGTTTGGTACGAATGATAACACAGAATGTCTCTAAGACACAAAAGAATGAAATAAGTGCAACTGGCCTTCACTAAGGCAGAAAATATCGAATACAGTCATCCAGAGGACACATGTCCCAACATATCATCCATTACAACAGCGGAAGCAATCAAAGGGGTCTGAGTACAGACAAATCCATGGCTTAAGAAGCCGGAGAAAATAAAGAAAAGCGAAGCCCATCCACGTAGGTCTGGATCCTGCCCTGGTCCAGCTAACTACTCGTCTGCAGCGTCGTCGAACTCCACAAAGTAGCCATCCTGGGAAGCATCGTAGTCGTAGTAGTACTCTGCGTAAACCACAGCCCCAACGGGGTCAGTACATCCAAGTACTGGCAAGCAAGACTCACAGTTCATCAAGGAGTTACCCGTCAACACAAGCATTGATGCTTGGGAGCAACGGAAGAAAGGGGTGATATGAAAGTTGCTGCTGGCTGCTCTAACCAACTACAGAGAATAACTACAACTTCCGGCTAACAGAAAAGATAAGATCGAGGATTGTAACCAACTGAAAGATAACTTCAACCAAACCCATCCTGGATCTCGCCCCTTATCCGAAGAAGCAATCCGAGGATAACTCACACAGTTGTGATAAGGTGAATCAAGTTATTGTGTGAATAACCTATTACTAGTCAGGTTATTGATCATTGGGTGAAACATGATTGATCGTTATGTTGAAGTTGTCCTGAGTACTTGTTAGCCAGTACTTTCACCAAGTAATCCATAACCGCGGAAAACACGGCTTCTCGAGAAGATTATCCCTGCAGGGTTGCACCAATTTGGCCGTACACTCATGAATATCCCGCCAGATGGGATGCCTCCCACCAAGCGGGGCACTCAACACAACCAACCATTCTTCGCATCAAGCCCAAAGCACCTTGGGCGCACGGCTAATCAAGCCCAGAAGAAAATGGACCATCATAGCACTCTAAGACCGTGTCCCCCTATATGCCGACTACGAAAGTTCCACCCTGCGCTGGGCTCGCAAAAACATGCATGCGGCAAATGGAAAACACGAACTAAATGAGGCGATTTGGACGAGATGCGAATCAGGTCAAGTTGAGGGGGGCGCCCATACTCGCTTCCCAAATGCGGGTAGTGCGCTCATCATGGATCAGTAGACAAGACCCTTTTCCTATTAGGGTCGACACTAGCAGGCTCCAAAACCACTCATGGGCCTCCTGCCGGTGCCTTATCATCAAATTATTATTACCATTAGCAATTAACAGGATTGATTGATTAATAACGAGCCCCGGTACAAGATAATAAGATAGTAACAGTAGTAACCGACAACAGACTCGAGTAAAAGCAACCCTAAGCATGCTAGATAATAACAGGCACAAGCAATGGCTGTAGGTATGGGGGTGGTGGCAATATCATGGCTCAAGGTATCATGTGATGGGTTCGGAGAACAAGCAACGATACATAGGGCTAGCAGTAGTAGACATAAAGACAGTATCGACAACAAGTGTGGAAAGGAACTCGATGATTCATGTGAGTGATAACTTGCCTGGCAGCTCAGTCTCGTACTGGGCTAGGTCCTGAGTAGTGGTGTCGTAAGGCTCGTCGGTACCAACGTCGTCGTCTAATCGAGAAGAAGCAAAAACAACAACGAAGGAAGACGGGCAATCAATACATGGCATAAGTGCACAAACATTGGATGATGCATGTCATGTTTAATAGATGCAACAAAATAACTTGCTTGACATGGAACACAAGTTTAAATGGATTCCATATGCAAAAGGGGTGCATATGGAAGCCCATGCTTGGGGTTGAGTTAATTGTTCTATCACTAAGCATTAGGTGTAGTTGAATTAGTATGATGCATGCATGATGAATAGCAATAACATAACACTTTAAATGCAATTAGAATGATAATTAACAATTTAGAAAGGCATTTATCAAATTTGGAATTTTGTTACTTAACATGGCACACAAGTAAATGTTGTTATCATCAAGTTAAAGTGTGCAAAACAATTTACAAATTTTATATTTGAAAAGTTTATCAAATTTTAGTTGGATTACATGTTTCACAATTTGAAATTGGACTTAGGATTAATTATTTATGAATTAAACAATATTAAACAATTTTTTAATTGAATTAAACAAGATTTAAATAGTTTAGGCAGTTTAAATTGTTCAAACCAGAAAACAAAATTTATATTTGAATAGAGCATTCAAAAAGGTGTGAAAAACATATTTTATTTGAATTATTTGAAAACAGTATGAATTAGTTATGAATTATTTCAATTTGCATTTGAATTATTCAAATTTGAAATTTAAATGAATTTTGAATATTCAAAACAGAACACAAGTGAGCTAGATGGAAAGATTATGAAATTTGGATATGAAAACATATAAAGTTTGTAATTATTGGATTCATACAATAAAGTTATTGCCTTTTCAATTTAGGTGTTTATTCTGCCCATTTAAAAGAAATAAAAATTAACAGATTGTTTTTTTAGACTTTTGTTACCGTGCAGGGCCTGCACACACACGCTGACAGGGGGGGGCCCGTGGCCAACGTGGCAGGAGCGCGCACGCGTGGCCACCAGGAGGCTGACCCGTGGGCCTGGGCTGCCAGCGCGGATGCGAAAAAGAAGGGATTAATTCCCTGGGGTGATGGGGATCGAACCCGAGAGCGATTGCTCGCGCGCGCAAGGGAGCAGCCATCTGCGCTAGCGTGCGGTTGTGATACGAAGGGAGTCTGACGAAAGATAAGGTGACCCTAACGCTGCTAACTGAACTTCGAGCAGTGTTTCTCTGAACCTGACGACCGAAACGCTGATCGGCAGAACGCCGGCGAAACAGCGGCTGCTCGCCGCGGCTGCGCGCTGCGGTGGCTAGCCCGTGTGCTAGCGCTTCTGCGGGGTGGCCTAGACGCGCGCGGTTCGTGGCAGAGAGGAAGAAAAGGCGAGGAGAAGGCGACGGAGACGCTCACCGTGAGTCTGCAGGGGGTCGCCGGAGAAACGCGGACGGCGGCGAGGATCGGAGCCTCCTCGGGCTCCCCTAAGGTGTCGACGACGAAGGTGGAGCTGGGGGCTACCAATTCCCGTGGCTATCCCACGACGAATGCCATCGGAGACGGCGCTCCTCGTCGGAGTTCAGAGAGGCGCGGCGAGCTTCAGGGAAAGAAAACAGAGAGCTTGGGGGGAGGAAAAAGGAGTTGGCGGCGCCGGGGGTTAGGGCTAGGGTTGAGTGGCCGGAGGGGGCGCCGCGGTGTTACTTAAGGGCTCGCGTGGAGCTGTACGGCGGGGCATCGGTGGGGGTTCTGTGGCGATCAACGGAGGAGAAGGCGTCGTACGCCATGACGCCAGCAGGGGGGAAGAACGACAGCGACGGATTAGAATCGAGCACGAATCTCGAAGCGGTATCCTGAGCGGAGAAGGGATTGGGCTGCGCGCGCTAGGGCTTAGTTGGGCTTGGGCCAGTTAGCTGCTGCGCACGCAGAGAGTTTGGTTGTTTTTATTATTTCTCCTTCTGTTTTTTTTTTTTGTAGTTTTGCTTTTAGATAAAAAAGGATAGGTTTTTGAGCAGATAAAAATTTGGAAAAAAATAGGTAAGCTTCTTAAGTGAAAAGAAACCACCTGGCAGTTTTAGTTTTCAAAATTTCAAATGTTTTATTGCTGTTTCAAAATTGAACCAAATTAAGTGAAAATTGCCATAGTAATTATTATTTAGAAAATAATTTATTTTCAATAGGGTTTCCCCTAGGGTTAGAATGTTTTGAAGAATACCAAGTTGTTGAACCTCATGGATTCAAAAGTATTGATGATTTGAGAATTGATTTGAGTTTAGAGATTGACTTGGAAATTAATAGATTTAATTTGGTTCATTGATTTAAGCAACCACTTAAAAGGTGCATTAAAATGGATTGCTTGGAAACCAAAAGAGGTTTTAAGTTTGTACTTCTTTATTTGAAAGGTTGTAACAGACAAGTGTGAAAACAGAAGTTGATAACAAGTTTGAATTTCAATATGAAAACAATGCAGACAGAAATAAATATGAGGATGATGATATGATGCATTGCTTGAAATAAAACAACAAGTAAAACAACTAAGGGTTTTCATACTTGGATGTTACACCGGGCCAGCATGTCATAAGGCTCAGGAAGATCCGACTTAATTGCTTTGTCGGCAGAATCATATGCTGGAACAAGTATGTTAACATCCAGTTCATCAGCAATTACGCTGGCCGGGTAACGGACCTCCTTCTGGACGGCCTGGAAATCCTTTACTGAAAACTTGGATCCGTCAAGCTTGAACTCTGGGAAGCCGCCCATAAGCTTCGCTAACTCGAGCTTGGGGAGATAAGCTTTCGCAAGCGCAAGCCCCCGGGTCACTCCAACCCGGCAAGATGAGCGCTTCCAGTGCCGAATCCACTCGGGAACAGTGGATAGGGCGTCCAACAGCCTCCTCAGGTCAACATGTCCTCTACCCGGACACCGTAACTCGTCAAGGATCCATCTGGTCCCGGCACATAGCTGCCGGATAGCACTCTTTATGGTTTTCAGCTTGGCAATGTCATCTTCGTCCGGCATGGCTTCGTCCGGGCCTGAAGTAAAATGAAGATATAAGTCGGACAACTTTTGCTGTTTGTCAAAAGGATAAAACCGGAGAAGGAAGCATACCAAGCAAAGAACGATAGGTGTCAGATATTTCGACGGAAAGGCTTGTCAGGTCATCTTCGGCTTGGTGAGCCCTTCTTCGGTACTTCTTCATTAATTGCCTGTTCCTCCTGACTTCAGCCTCTGCTGCTTCACGTAAAGATATCTCCTTTTCAACGAGCTTGGCGGCGTCCGCAAGTTTCTCCTCGTATTGAGTCACGTAAGACTGCATGGATGTTAAGAAAGCATTGGTCGGGTAGAAGAGCACAGTTATCAGTCATTGGTATAATAAAAGTACCGAGCAAGTCATGAATGAACTCCCTCGGAACTTGGGGACTGGACAAAGGTACAAGCAACATTAATCAAACTTACCTCGTGTTTGGTTATCAAAGACCCCAAGATATTTTCCTCGTTAGCCTTAAGGCGCGCAGGGTCTCTAGCATCTGGGCAAAAGTTAACTCCTCGGAGCGAGTCCCGGAAGAGCCGGCAGCTTGATCATCTGGTAGGGGGGTTCCCCTTGCATTTGGAGTGGAGACCCGGACAGTCTGAGTGTCCGGGTTGGGAGGGCTCATCTTTGTATCTAGAATTTCTATCTCTTCGTCTACTGGTTCCGATAAGGAAGGAGATCCGACGGTTTGGGAAAGTGGATTGTTCAGAGGGCCTTGTTCCCGGTTAGTGGCCGCATCACCACCAGTTGCGGCGTCTGCGTCGTCAGTCGGCTTCTCCACCTGGGGGTTATCCGTTTCTGTGTTTTCCGGGTCACTGACGGTGACCTGAGCACTGAAAGAAAGACGAAAAAAGGCAGTTATTAATGATGACGGTGGCTCGGATGAAAGTTCGCTAGAGGCAAAAAGAAATAGTAAGGCAAAAACTTACCCGGCATTTACGGTGTAATCCGATGGGAGCTCGCCACTTGAAGTAGATGAGGTATTCGCAGGAACCACTAATGGAACCCGGAATTTCCCGGCACGTGGGTGGTTAGGAGAAGGGTGGCGCTGAGGAGAGTTGGAAGAGCGAGATGGAGGAGCACTGCCACGAGGGACCGAGGGGGCGGAAATGCCCGGGTTAAGTGGATCTTCACCTGGGGAGCTCCGAGTTACCCTGCGCTTGCTGGGAGGGAATCCTTCAAGCATGATGAATTTGATAATTGATGGTTAAGTCGTCGCATGACGTCAAAGGAGTAAGGTTCAGAGGATAATGAGGAAAAAGGAACCTTGGACACTGTCCCCCTGCCTTTCCTCTTGGCCCCGACTGTTGCCTTTGGGTCAGACTCGGTTCTCTCCGGGTCGTCTTCATTGTTTCCACCCTCGTCTTCTAGCCCTGCGAACCGGGTGTGCATTCATTGGAAAAAAGACAGACGAGAGGAAAGTAATGCAAGTAAAAATATGCAGATCCTGAGTGAATACCTTCACTATCGTCAGTCGCTTCGTCCTCCTCTTCCGGGTCTCTGGAGGGGGGGAGTGGTTCAACTCTCCAGAAAGGGTCATCAGCCTGAGGTAAAAAGATAAGATTAAAGGCTTAGAAGCAGTATCGAGTTGAAATGCGGAAACAAGCTATGAGCGCCGGGTATTACCGCTGGAGCTGGATTTTCCCGGGTAAACGGAGGTAACCCGGCGATACCCTTTATCGCCTCCAGCTTCTCCGCCAAGAAGCCCTTGATAGTCTTTATAGTATCACCGGTCGCAAAGCTCTTGGTGGAGTAGCGGAGCGCGTCTGTGGTGTGCCCCGAGTACTCGCACATCAATTTGGCGCGAACGGAATTAGGTTGGATTCGGAAATCGACCCAAGTTTTTATTAAATTGAGCCCTAGGAGGCCCTGGGCTGAGAGAATGGCTATCTTGGCTAGCGAAGGAAGGATTGCCTCCCTGTCTGAGTCTGATGCGAAGGCATTGAAAGACTCGGAGAGCTTGAGGGGGGCCTCTGAGTAACCCGGCAGCTTCTTTTCGCTGTCGGGGGAGGTATCGTGGCAGTAAAAGAAGGATAGCTGCCAATGTTTAACGTGGGAGTGCAGGTTGAGGGTTGGCATCAGAGAATTCTTACGGCGTTGGATAGATACCCCGCCGCAAGTGAGAAGCGCTCCGTCGCCGCTTTCGCGGCACGGCTTGCACTGGAATAACTCAATGAAAAGAGTCAGACTCGGTGGCATGCACAAGTACGACTCAGATAGAACAATGAAGTGGGTAATGTTTAACATGGAGTTAGGCCCTATGTCAAACACCCGGAGTCCATAATGATCTAAGACCTCCCTAAAGAAAGGATGACCCGGAGGACGAAATCCCCGGGTCACGTGGTCAACGAAGCAGATTACCTCGTTTTCTTCGGGGGTGGGACGAGTCTCATTACCCGGGACCCTCCAGTGGATGTCTTTTTGAGAAGGGAGGGTTCCTAATTCGGCTAGCTCGTCCAATTTGGCTTTGGTGGTTGTGGAACGCCCCCAGTTGGCAGATATGGTTTGGGTGGTCCTTGTCGGAGCCGGCTGTTTCCCTTGTCGCTTGGGAGCCATGGGGCCAGCCTGCAAAACATAAAGAGAAGAGGCGTGTGAAATAAGACCCGGGAATGCTGAGGCATCCGAATATAAAAGTATCAAGAAGGTGCGAAGTCGAGAACTGTCCGGGTATTGAGCACACTTGTGAAATTGTTGGTCACTTACATAGGGAAAGGTATTCGGGGATGACGGATGGTTGCCCATATTTATATCGCAAATGAAATGGCTGGAAAAGGAGGGTTTTTCCGGGTGTTAATGCAATAGGCGGAAAATTGAGGAGGAACGGATCTAGATGGAAATGCTTGCGGATGATTTTTAAGTAAAATTGGTAATCAATGAGGGTTGGAGGATCATTTGTGACTATAGGGCAGATGATTAAAGGAGTTGGCAAGCCTCGAGTCGATCTAGTTTGGTGCAATCGGACAAATGACTTGCGGGTTGACCTAGATCCGATCTTGGGTAAATTGAAAGTTGTGAGGATTGATTGACTGGTTGCGAGGAGCTTACCGGGGAGATTGGAGTCTAATACGATGGCGACGGGCGGCGTGGCTCGAATGAGAGGAACGGAGGAGCAACGATGACACTTGACGGTGGCGTAAGGCGATTCAAGGGCGGGCGCGGTCGCTGGTGATCTTGCGTTGGTGACCTGTGCGAGCTCCTCACGATGGTGTAGCGAGGGTGTTGGGAGCAAGGAAGAAGAGGGGAAGTTGTGGCGTGGTGAGCGGCTTAGGGTTGCCCATTAAGTACTATTTATAAGGCAAGGGTGAGCCTATCCTAACGGCCAGTAGCCGGAAACCGCGGGGTAAAGGTTATCAGCGAAGATCTTGCGGGATATGCGTTGAGTATTGAGCGAGGCATTGGGACAGAAGAAGGAAAGGATTAGCCCGGCAATGACGGGACTGATTATCGAGCATGAGATCTTGGCATTTTTGTGGTAGTCTGGACCTGGGAATTTGAACCTAAATATCTGGAGGCCAAATCCGGGTTATCACATGGCCACCATGGAGTGAGGCCTAGCCGAATATCAAAACATCTTAACCCGGTCTTCATACGCCCGTATGATCTATATCTTTGCAGGGAATAGCAAGCGCTTCAAGGAGATCCATGAAGCCCAGGCTATTCTGGGGACTACTGACAGGGGGATGCTAACCCGGTATGCCAAGCTCTGAGGAAATAACCCGGCCCGAAGGATGGCGTGCAGGATTCGGCTAAGAATAAAGAAGCTTGTGGAGGCCCAAACTTGTGGGCTTAACAGCCCGGGTTATGGGCCATTGTAAAGGAAAGTTATGGTTAGCGCGCCGTGTTCATGTAGGATCCGGAATATGCCTTGCCGAATAAGTTAGGGGGTACGGGTGCTTTATAAACCGACCCTCAGGTATAGTTTTAGGGAGAGAGATCTAAGAACCCTAGCAATATCGTGTGGTATCGAGTATCCAGTGTAAACCCTAATCGAGTTATTGTATCGAGAATAGAGATCCGGCGACTTCGATTGCCGGCTGTCAGATCAAGTTGTACCATGTCTTCCCTTGAGCTAAACCCTCTCCCGAACGCCTGTGTCGACTTGCCCCAAGATCAGTTACCCCTGGTAACATCTGCCGTGATTATTCCACGACACCCCCCCCCCGCACCCAAAGTTGCAGCTTTTTCCTTCTCGCTTGCATGCGAGGCTATCGGATACCCGGCTCCTTGACTGGCCGGGTTCATCGGCGACACTTGTCCTTCGTCGCCGGCTGCGGCTGCCGTATTATCAGTCGGGGTCCCCTTACCTGGGTCATCGGTCTCCGTATCCTCTTGGTCGCTAATAATGACCGTGGCCCTATAGATAGTATGAGTGAGCAGTTAGTGTACAACCAGGAAAGGGTGATGAAAATATGATAGAATGTCAGGAAAGGAACTTTACCCGGGATTCACTGCAAAGTCCGAAGGGAATTCGCTGCTGGACCCGGGCGAAACTGAAAAGTATCAAGCGAGATTTTGTAAGGGAATGGTTCAGGAAGATTGTTTCGTCCGAGAAAGGATAAGGTAAATACCAGCGCGCCGAGTCGGAGACAATGAAATACCCGGGTTAAGAGCATCATCACCCGGGTAATTTCGAGTCGCTCTGCGCTTGGTCATGGGCGACTCCTTCAAATATGGCCAGTGGAATAACGTCAAGTTAGCTCATGTATATCATCAAAGGAATACGAATTGAATACAAGGAGGCGATATGAAACCTTGAGGACGACCCCTCGGGGTTTTCTCTTAGATCCGACTTTGATTGTCGGCTCCACTTCCTCCTCATCACTGGCGGATTCTACCTTGCCGTCAGTTTCTTCTTCTTCGTCCTTGTCCTCTTGCTCTGGAAGTTATCAAGGTCACAGTTGGAAAATGAAGAACGGGACACGACGAACTCAAAGGAACTAAGTGAAGTTCGAAACGTACCTTCATCCGAGTTAGTGCCATCCTCTTGCTCCTCTGGATTTTCGGAGTTAGGAGGAGTTTCAATCTTCCAAAAGGGATCATCAGCCTAAGAAGAAGGTATAAGAATAAGGGTTATTAGTCATATCGAGTGGAAGGTGTGAAAGCAAGAGTATGAAAACCGAGTTTTTACCTTGGGGGCTGGGTTCTCACGAGTGAAGGGGTCTAACCCGGCTATGTTCCGGATTACCTCCAGCTTCTCTGTCAAGAAGCTCTTGATAGTCTTGTTGGTATCTCCGGCTGCAAAGCTGTGGGTGGAGTACCGGAGCGAGTCCGTAGTGTGCCCTGAATACTCGCACATTAACTTAGTGCGGATGGAGTTGGGTTGGATCCGGAAATCGACCCAAGTTTTCACCAGGTTAAGCCCAATGAGACCTTGGGCCGACAGAACAGAGATTTTGGCTAGTAAAGGCCGGATGGCCTCCCTGTCCGAGTCAGGGGCAAAGGCGTTGAAAGACTCGGAGATATCGAGAAGGCCCTCCGAGTAACCCGGCAGTTTCTTTTGGCCGGGTGGGGAGGTGTCTCGGCAATAGAAGTACGAGAGTTGCCAGTGTTTGACGTGGGAGTTGAGAGTGAGGGGTGGCATCAGAGAATTCTTGCGGCGCTGGATAGAAACCCCGCCGCAAGCGAGAAGTGCCCCGTCACCGCTTTCGCGGCACGGTTTGCACTGGAAAAGCTCGACGAAAAGAGCCAAACTTGGCGGAGTGCACAAGTATGACTCGGAGAGAACGATGAAGTGGGAGATATTTAACACGGAGTTAGGCCCTATGTCAAAAATGCGAAGGCCATAATGGCTCAGAATATCACGGAAGAAAGGGTGACCCGGAGGACGGAAGCCCCGGGTCACGTGTTCCACAAAGCATATTACCTCATCCTTCGCCGGTGTAGGCCGGGTCTCGTTGCCCGGCACCCTCCAGTGGATTTCCTTTTGAGGGGGTAGAACCCCTAACTCGGCCAGTTCTTCTAACTTGGCCTTCGTAACCGTGGATCGCGCCCAATTGGCGGATATGGAGCTGGTGGTCTTGGCCTTGGCCGGTGTTTTTCCCTGCTTCTTGGGAGCCATGTGATTGACCTGCAAAGCACGAGGTAGAAGGATACAAGGAATAAGACTCGGAAGCTATGAGTTGTTTGAGAATTAACAAGTGATATCGAGACAACATGGAAGTTGCATACTATCCGGGTATCAATCTGCAGAGTAAGGTTCAAACTATCCGGGTATCAAGCATCATAATAGAAGTTATGAAAGCCTATGCATTGAAAGAGCCTTTGAGGGTGATGGATGGTAGCGCGGGTACTTATTGCGAATAAAAAGAACCAGAAAGGGGAAGATTTTTCGGGTGGCGGAAACAAGGGCGGACAATTTGGGCGGCCCGAGCTCAGATTGGAGACTCCGTTTTTAGATTTGTGGTATTATTAATGACTATGGGTGGTAGGAAAGTGAAATAAAGTCTATATCCAATTCATTGGATGAGCTAGAATGAATACGAGCAACTTAATTCGGCGTGACCAGGAAAAGGACCGGCGAGTTGATTAGATCTAATCTGGAGAAAGTCAAGAAATTGCGGAGGCTAGTTAATGGATGAGAGAGGCTTACTGGAGGGGATTGCAGTGAAACTCGACGGAGGCAAATGGCACAAGCTTGGTGCCCCTTTGCGATTCCCGGCGGGCAGGTCGGGGGTCCGGCGGCGGATCTGGGCGGTGGTGCGGAGCGCACCGTGGCGGAGCGGAGCCGACGGCTGATGGGCTCCGGTGATGCACGCGAGGCTTCCGTGGTGGCACTCTGTGAGCTAGAGCACTGAGGAAGAAAGGAAGAAGATTGGGGGAAATGAGCTGTTGGGGTTAGGGTTACCCCTAAGAGCCAATTTATAATAGCGCGAGTGGATAAGCCCAGTTCAACGGGTGGGAGCCGGAAATTACGGAGTAACGGCTATCTGTTTAAGTTTTGCGAGATACGCTTTGAATATTGGGCGAGGTATCCGGACAGAAATTGGAAGGAGATATTCTTCATAATATCAAGATCAATTATCGAGTAAAGCACAGGAACTTGACATTCTTATCAGGGCTTAGACCCGAAAAGCTAAGTGTTTGGAGAGAAGCCGGGTTACTATATGTCCATCATAGAGCTGGGCCTAGCTATTTATCAGAGCGCTTTAACCCGGCCTTCATGCATTTGTGCATCTGATGTTTTTGCAGGGAATAGCAAGCGCTTCAAGGAAGGATCTGTGAAGCCCAAGCTATTCTGGGGACTACTGATGGAGGGATAATAACCCGGTAGGCCAGCTGCAAGGTATAACACGGCCCAAAGGACGCTGCGCAAGATCCGGCTAAGGATATAGAAACTTCTGGAAGGCCCAAGTTTGTAGGTCTCGTAACCCGGATTGTGGGTTACGGTAAAGGAAAGTTAGGGTTTGTATGTGGTGTCCGGGTAGGATCCAGGGTGCGTCTTGGAGGACAAGCCAGGGGGTACGGGTGCTTTATAAACCGACCCCTAGGTTTAGTTGAGAGAGATCTAAGAACTCTAGCAATATCGTTTGGTATCAAGTATCCAGTGTAACACGAGAGTTGAGTTAATATCTTGAGATCGGAGACTCGGCGACTTGATTGCCGGCTACCAGATCGAGTTCCATCATGTTTTCCTCTGAGCGAAACCCTCTCCCAAACGCCTGTGACGTCTTGCCCCAAGATTCGTTACCCCCGGTAACGTCTGCCGTGATTATCCCACGACAATTATGATGGTTATGATGATGATGCATATAGGGCGAGGCCTGTGGTGCCGGGGGGTGTGGTTTTCACCCTTGCGCTTAGGTTAGGTCGGACTGGCCGGGACCTTATAGCTCTGTGGCTCCTAGGATGGGTTGTAGAGATGGTTTGGGTCGTGTCGAGCCAACCTGAGTTTTAGTTGGTGGCTTGAGTGTGTACGGGTACTGGAGCACACCCTGCAGGGATAAATCTTCTCGAGAAGCCGTGTTGTCCGCGGTTATGTGACGACTTGGTGAAAGTGCTGGCTAACAAGTACTCAGACAACTTACACCTAATTGATAATAACTTGACTAGTAATAGGCATATTGTCACAATAAGCTGAACCTTCATTTTTCAACAGTGTGAGTTTCCTTGGGTTGCTTCCTTAGTAGGGGGTAACATTGGATGGGTATTGTTTGGTGAGTAGTTGTAGTTGGTTTTGTCGCGCTATCTTATCCCTTTCTATTAGCCGGAAGTTGTAGCGAGTCTCTGTAGTTAGTGCAGCCCGCTGCCGCTTCTTTGCAATAATCCCTTTCTTTCCGTTGTACCCAAAGTATTTGTATCTTGTGATGATTGGTTACGCTGGTATCTTGTGAGTATGGTTTATCCACTTGCCAGTACTTAACCGTACTGACCCACGAATCCTTTTCGTGGCTGCATATTCCACATTGCAGTCAACAGGTTTGAAGTCTGACGACGTTAGCTTGGGAATCCCTCCGGCTTGGCCTGGGCAGGGATTTGGACGCCATCGGTTATCTTCAGGACTCTTAGTCCAATTTGTATCTTGTCCGTAGTCGGACACTATGTTGTTTCTTCCGCTGTCATTTGGATCTTTGTATTGTATCAGTTGTATCCTTGACTCGTTTGAGTCGTCTTGTATATATCCTTTTCTGTTGTTGTTGCCGAATATTCGTGAACTGTTGTAATGTTATCACAAGTGGCAACCTGGAATCGGTTATTATGTGGATTTTGGCGGAAATGCTGAAATCTGCATAGTGCCCGATCTCGGGGCGTCACAAATGGTATCAGAGCATGGTTTCCGATTCCCGATATTGTTTCGATACGAATGGTTATCGAAGCAACGGGTCCGCAAAGCCTGTAGGATAACCTCGCTAACGGTCGTTTTTTCTAGAGTGTCAAAAACTATTTCTGCTAAACTATTTTGGAAACATCTCAATAGGATTCTTATTTTCTCCTTATCTCTATTCTACTTCTCCTTCTATCTCATTTGTTTTGGAGTCTACTCTCGTACCTATCTTTCAAAGTTCTAGGATTCTACGTGGGTGGACGTTTTCTGAGCCGTTAACCTAATAGGTTCGATCATCGGAAGATTCCTGGTGGACAAACATCGTCATCAATCCGAGCAAGAATCTCTTGTTAGTGGTGTCGAGAAGATTCACATGGAGCACGAAGACTCGATAGTCCGGCTTTTCCCTCTCTCTTGGCGTTGGCGGATTGCGAGGGCGCAATCCCTTGTTAGTGGTGTCGTCTGTAACGGCCGGGGTTTTCCCCAAATAGGAATTGTTTGTTTGGTTCCTTTTTTTTGCATCATGTCATCATGCCATCTGCATCATAAAACTCACCAAGCATTTAAATTTTTTTTGTCAATCCTATTTTTCATGAAAATTGAGTTGAGTTTGTGGCTCTAAAACTTATTTTTGGTTTTTCTTAGTGCCTAAAACAATTTCTGGGAAATATTAAAACAAATCAAGAGAAAAAAAATGTTTAAGGGAGAGAGAGAGCAGCCCAGCCCATCCCATCTCTCAGCCCACCTCTTACCTTCCCCTACCTCTGTCCGTACAGAGAACAGGTGGAAAGCAACGCACCACCACCCCCACCTGCTCCCCTCTCCTCCCCCTTATAGTTGCCCTCCTTTTCCCGAACCCTAACCCTAGTTCCTCTCCCTCTCCTTCCTCCATCGCCGCCGCCTTCCTCTTCCTCCTCCGTTCCCCAATTTCCTCTCTGAAATTCACGTATGTTACTGAATTTTCGGAGGTGCCTCCATGGCCGCCACTTTGGGAGCATGGTGCCGCCACCTCCGTCCACCTCGGGCCTCCCTCTCACCGGGAATGGAACCGCCCCACCTCCCTCTTTGTCTTCGTCTCCTTGGCCGGCCCGGGGAGGCACCAGGGAGGCCACACCGTTGCCGTTCGTCGCCGCCGTTTTCATGGCCGTCAGAGATCGACGGCCAGGTTCCGCGCGCCTCCGACCCCTCCGACCTCGCACTCGAGCCCCCCCTCGGTGAGCCTCCTCCTCGGGACCTCTCCCTACCCCTCCTCGTGCTCTGGAGCGGCGCCATCGAGCGTTGTTATCCGCAGAACATCACCGCTGGCCGCGTTTGTCTGTCACCGTCGCGTGCAGATGTAAGTTTCAGTTTCGTCAGTAGAAACTCCGCGTTTTCGCACCTCATATCGGTTCCGATCTATATCCACACATGAAACACGCAGCAGCCCAACTGGCTAGCGAACCGCGCGCACGCTCTGGAGCCCCGAGTTCGATCCCCCACCAAGGCGCAAAGCCACCCCCTTTTTGTCCATTTTTTCTTTTATTTCTCGAATTCCAGAAAAACAGATCTGAGCACTTATTTGTAAAATCAATAACAAATTGAATATTGCTCCAATTTCAATGATTCAAGTTTTTGTGGATTCATAATCTTGTGCTCTTTCTGTTAATGTCAAAGTTGCAACATGTTTCTGTAATAATTTTTGCACTAAATAATTAAATACAGAAAATGCAATAAAAATTTGAAACTTTGGAATTTCATAACTTGAGTTCTGTTCACCCAAATTGAGCAAACTTGGGCTCTAAAAATTTTTCTTAACAAAATCTACACATTGGTATTTTATTTGGTCACAATTGAATTAAATTTGAACATGTTTCCTTCTGTTTACTAAAAGGGGCAGAATAAAAATGTTATGGAAAATTGCATAATAAATTCAATAATAACCCAAAAATTATGTTTAATAGCTCAAAATGTTCAGTGAAACATTTGCTACATGTTTTCAACCTTTTCAACACAATTTGTTTACTGTTTTTCCCAATTAAAAGTGGTGCAATAATTCAATGCTTTAATTAAACCCTTTAAATTGCAAAATTCATAACTTGGGCAATTCAAATCCAATTCCAACATGTAAAATATGTTTTCCATGCAAAATTGAATAAGCTTTCCAAATATAAACTTTGTTTTCTATTTTGAATAAATTAAATTGCTGAAAACAACTATTTCTTAATTAATGCATTTAAAATTGTCAATTTAATAGGTTGCTCATCTAAAATCCAAATTCAACAAATGAAATATGTATTCCATCTAAAATTTTGTGTTCTTTCCAAATATGAATTTTGTGATCTGTTTTTAACAATTAAAATGGGTGAAAACAATAAATGTTTGTGTAACTCATTTAAGAAGCCAAATTTCATAACTTAATAAATAAAATTCCAAACTTGGTAAACAACATATCAAACTGAAGCTATTGTTGTTTTCTTATTGTTTTCATCATCCATGCATCATTCTAATCAACTTTCACATGATGGTTATTTGTAGATCATTTAATTCAACATTAATTCATGGGCTTTTCCATATGCAATCCAAATTGCATATGGGCCCATTTAAATATGTTTACCATGTCAACTAGTTTATCTTTGATGCATCCTTAAACTTGTCATGCATCCATATCTTGATCATGCTGGATCTTTTGCCGTAGTAGTAATTGTTGCATCCGGTGTTTGTTCTAGTTCGTTGCTTCTTCGCGGATAGGACGTTGAGATGATGTGAGCAACGACAAGTTCTGCGGATGTACCTCTACTTGCTGGATCTCAGGCAAGTATACTCACTTGCTACCCATGTTGCCTTTCCTCACTTGTTACCGATTCTTTCCGTTGTCTTTATGCTAGCTTAGTATTTTCGATGCTTGTGTCTTGATCCTATCATATGTTTACCTTGCAGCCATGATATAGCCTTCCTCCCACTTCCTATCAACTGTTGCTTGTTTACCTTGTTGGCCCTCGTGTCGTAGTTGCATGCTTAGTGTTGTTTGCGCTCGAGTCTTGTTGTCCTTTTTCATATCACCTGTTTAGTTGGTAGTTGGGTTTCAATTTAATCAACAACATGTTAATGTTTGGGGTAATAATAATTTGATGATAAGGCACCAGCAGGAGGCCCGGCGTGGTTTTGGAGCCTGATGGTGTCGAACTTAGGAAAAGAGTCTTGTCCATTGATCCATGATGAGCGTGCTCACCGCATCCGGGAGGTAGTATGGGACCCCCCTCGACTTAGACCTGATTTGCAGCTTGTCCGAAGAGCCACACTTAGTTCGGGCGTTCCATTTGCGCATATGCATAATGGGAGGCGCCCCCATGTGGTTGATGATGATTATGATGGTTATGATGATGATGCATATAGGGCGAGGCCTGTGGTGCCGGGGGGTGTGGTTTTCACCCTTGCGCTTAGGTTAGGTCGGACTGGCCGGGACCTTATAGCTTCGTGGCTCCTAGGATGGGTTGTAGAGACGGTTTGGGTCGTGTCGAGCCAACCTGAGTTTTAGTTGGTGGCTTGAGTGTGTACGGGTACTGGAGCACACCCTGCAGGGATAAATCTTCTTGAGAAGCCGTGTTGTCCGCGGTTATGTGACGACTTGGTGAAAGTGCTGGCTAACAAGTACTCAGACAACTTACACCTAATTGATAATAACTTGACTAGTAATAGGCATATTGTCACAATAACCTGAACCTTCATTTTTCAACAGTGTGAGTTTCCTTGGGTTGCTTCCTTAGTAGGGGGTAACATTGGATGGGTATTGTTTGGTGAGTAGTTGTAGTTGGTTTTGTCGCGCTATCTTATCCCTTTCTATTAGCCGGAAGTTGTAGCGAGTCTCTGTAGTTAGTGCATCCCGCTGCCGCTTCTTTGCAATAATCCCTTTCTTTCCGTTGTACCCAAAGTATTTGTATCTTGTGATGATTGGTTACGCTGGTATCTTGTGAGTTTTGTTTATCCACTTGCCAGTACTTAACGTACTGACCCACGAATTCTTTTCGTGGCTGCATATTCCACATTGCAGTCAACAGGTTTGAAGTCTGACGACGTTAGCTTGGGAATCCCTCCGGCTTGGCCTGGGCAGGGATTTGGACGCCATCGATTATCTTCAGGACTCTTAGTCCAATTTGTATCTTGTCCGTAGTCGGACACTATGTTGTTTCTTCCGCTGTCATTTGGATCTTTGTATTGTATCAGTTGTATCCTTGACTCGTTTGAGTCGTCTTGTATATATCCTTTTCTGTTGTTGTTGCGGAATATTCGTGAACTGTTGTAATGTTATCACAAGTGGCAACCTGGAATCGGTTATATTGTGGATTTTGGCGGAAATGCTGAAATCTGCATAGTGCCCGATCTCGGGGCGTCACACAGACTATCGGCAATTATGCTAGCCGAGTGACGAACCTCCTTCTGGATAGCCTTGAAGTTTTTTGCTGAGAACCTAGATCCGTCGTGGTTGAACTCTGGAAACCCGCCTACGAGCTTTGCCGGCTCAAGTTTTGGAAAATATGCCTTAGCCAGTGCAAGCCCCCGGGTTACTCCAACCCGGCAGGACGAGCGTTTCCAGTGCTCAATCCACTCGGGGATAGTGGAGCACGCGTCAAGCAGTGTCTTCAAGCTACCATGCCCAACACCCGGCCACTTCAGATCCTGAAGATTCCATTTGGTTCCGGCACAGAGCTGCCGGATCGTGCTCTTTATGGTTTTCAGCTTTGCGATATCATCTTCATCCGGAGTTACATCATCCGACCTGCAGAAAATAGAAAAAAGCTTTGAGTAAGGAAATCCGACTATTTATCAGAATGAGAATCCGGGTTATAGTTATTAAGTTAGGAATAGTTACCAGTCAAAGCACGATATGTGTCGGCAATCTGAACGGAAAGCTTGGTCAGTTCATCTTCTGCTGCATGAGCCCTCTTTCTATATTTCCTTGCAAGTTTCCCTGTCCTCTTGGCATCAGCTTCAGCCGACTCACGCAGAGTCGCCTCCGTTTCGAGGAGTTTGGTGGCCTTCGCCAATGCTTTCTCAGAGTGGGTTACGAAGGCCTGCGTGGAAACACAAGGAAGGGTTAGCCGGATAAAAGCAAACTATCAGTTGGATACACTACGAAAGTTCCAAGCAAATTATCAATAAGTTCACTCGGAACTTGGGGACTAGACAAGTATACAGGCAATATTACTCCGATTTACCTCATGTTTGGCTATCAGGGCTTCTAGGACGTTTTCTTCGTCAGCCCTCAAGGTGTGCAGGGCGTCGAGCATCTGGGTAAAGGTCATATCCTCGGGCTTGGTACCGGAAGAGCCGGCGGCCTGATCACTCGGAGGACGAATCTTCTCCGGCTTTGGGGTCGAGACCTGGGCTGCCTGGGTGTCAGGATTGGGAGTGCCCATCCTTGTGTCCAGGATCTCGACGTCGTCGTCCTCAGCTTCCTCAGATGGCTTGGGAGACCCGGCTTCCTGCCGGGCCGAGTCTGTCAGGGGGTCTTGTTCTTGGTTTTCTTCACCAGCACCGCCAGTTGCGGCGTCCATATCATCAACCGGCCCTTCAGTCTCCCGGTTATCCGTGTCCATGTTATCCGGGTCACTGATCGAGACCTGGGCGCTAAGGAAAGAAAAGAGAAGTGGTTAGTAGCAAAAAGTGAAGGTTATCAAAAGGACTAGTATATCGCTTAGCAGGAAATGTAACTTACCCGACATTCACCACGAAATCCGCCGGGAGCTCGCTGCTGGACGCGGATGAGGCTGTTACAGAATCCAAGAGTGAGACCCGGAACTGTCCGGCTAATGGATGATTGGGGGAAGGGTGTCTTTGAGGTGAGTTGCAGGGATGAGATGGAGAAGTACCAGTGCGACGAGCCGGGGACGTGGGAATACCCGGGTTGAGGGGATCGTCACTCGGGGAATTCCGGGTTACCCGACGCTTGGTCGGAGGCGGGTCCTTCAAGTGTGGCGAATTGGATAATTGTCGGTTAAGTTCGCGCATATTATCAAAAGAATAGGGTTGGGAGGTCATGGAGGAGTATGTAACCTGAAAACAACCCCTCGGGTTTTCCTCTTGGCTCCAACCTCAACTTCCGGCTCAGCCTCGCTTTTCTCGCTCTCGGTTTCTTCCGGGTCTTCTTTGTCGTCCTTGTCATCCTTATCATCCATCCCTGAAAGGCACAAATACATAGTTGGAAAAAGAGAAAAAATGGGAAAGCAAAGTAACAGAGGTTAAGGTGATTGAAACCCGGATGATACCTTCATCAGTGTCAGCCGATTCTTCTTCTTCCTCCGGGTTCCCGGAGTTGGGAGGGGTCTCGATGTTCCAGAAAGCATTATCAGCCTGAGATAAAGGCATAAAAGTGATATTTAGTAGTTGTATCAAGTAAAAGTACAAGAGTAAGTGAATAAGAGTCGGATTATACCGCTGGAGCCGGGTTGTCCCGAGTGAACGGCTCTAACCCGGCTATAATTTTAATCACCTCCACCTTCTCAGTCAGGAAGCTTTTAATGATCTTGTTCGTGTCCCCAGCCGGGTAATTCCTTGAAGAATAACGGAGCGCGTCCGTGACATGCCCCGAGTACTCGCGCATCAGCTTGGGGCGAATGGAGTTGGGCTGAATCCGGAAATCTACCCAAGTATTAACCAAATTAAGCCCAACAAGACCCTGGGAGAAAAGGACGGCTATCTTGGCTAGGTGGGGCTAGATGGACTCTCTTTTCGACTCAGAGGAGAAGGCATTGAAGGTGTCAGAAATATCTAGGAGCCCCTCAGAGTAACCCGGCAATTTCCTTTCGCCGGGTGGGGAGGTGTCCCGGCAGTAGAAGAAAGATTTTTGCCAATGTTTAACGTGTGAGTTAAGACTCAGAGTCGGCATAGGCGAGTTCTTGCGCCGTTGGATGGAAACCCCGCCGCAGGCCAAGAGGGCCCCGTCACCGCTTTCGCGGCACGGTTTGCATTGGAACAGTTCGATAAATAAGGCGAGGTTTGGTGGGATGCACAAATAAGATTCGCAAAGGACTATGAAGTGAGTTATATTCAACATAGAGTTAGGCCCTATGTCGAAGACTCGGAGGCCGTAGTGGCTGAGGACTTCGCGGAAAAAAGAGTGACCCGGGGGACGAAATCCCCGGATCACGTGCTCTACAAAGCATATTACCTCGTTTTAACCAGGGGATGGCCGGGTCTCGTCATTCGGGACACGCCAATGGATCTCCTTTTGAGGAGGGAGGACGCCTGATTCGGCGAGCTCCTCCAGCTTGGCCTGGGTCACGGTGGACCTAGCCCATTTGGCGGAAATGGCTTGGGTTGTCTTTGGCTTTGCCGGCTATTTGCCCTTGTTCTTGGGAGCCATTTGTTCGGTCTGCAAAATACGAGGCAAAGAGTACAAAACGTGAGTAATTAAGACCCGGAAACTACAGGTTATCCGAGTATCAATAAGCAGTACGGAAACTATGAGTTATCCGAGTATCAACAAGCAGTATCGACTAGCAGTACGGAAACTACGGGTTATCCGGGTATCAGTGAGCTATTGTGAAGGAGGGCTGATCGTCTGGCTAACTAGAGAGTAATTGAAAGATCCGGAAATAGTGGTCTATCCGGCTATCGAAGAACAACTACGAAAAATCTTGGCAGACTACATCTAGATTGGGGAATTTTGCGGAGAAATTTACGGAGGAATTAATGGTTGCGAGTGACAGGAGAGTGTTATTGGATCTACCATTGAGCAATTAGACTAGCAAGACAGTATTTGAGCAATCTAAATCGGTGCAGAGTAAGAAAGTAGCCTACGGGCGGATCTAGATCCAGTAATTCGAGCAGAGAGCTTCAAGTTGAAATTCATGGAGGAAGGAATCTTACTGGCGTGATCTGGAGCAGGGCGCGGCGGTGGCAAATGACGCAACCGCGGTGGCCTGCGGGCAGCTCGCGGGCGCGGTGGCGGAGCTTGACGGCGGAGCAGCGCGAGCAGAGGCGGAGCGTAGACGGCGGCGGCTCGCTTCCGGCTGCTCTCCGATAGGCTCCGTGGCGGCGCAACGGCGAGCTCGAGCAAGGGAGCGTCACTGGAGGTTGAAGGCGAGATGGGTGAGGGAGATGGAGGAAATGAGCCGTTAGGTTTTGGTCACCCCCTAGGGCACCTATTTATAGGTGCGGGTGGGGAAACCTAGACTAGGGGGCGGGATCCGAAATTTTTGGAGAGGGATACCCGCCCGGAAATTTTGGGATATGCGTTAAGTGCCCGTGCGTGATATCCGGAAAGGATAGGAAGCAAATCCCTTCCGCGATATCCGGACCAATAAATGAACGAAATAAGCCGGGTCTCTTGCATTTCCTTCGGAGCACTGACCCAGAAGAGTAAAGACCGGTTCAGAGAAAGCTGGGTTATTATATGGACCACCTGTGGAGTTAGGCCTAGCTGTTTATGAAAGCAACCTAACCCGGCTTCTATGAATTTGTATGTTTGTTATTTTTGCAGAGAATAGCTTGCGCTTCAAGGAGGATCCCGTGAAGCCCAAGCTATTCTGGGGACTACTGATGGAGGGATGATAACCCGGTAGGCTAACGCCAAGGTGTAATTCGGCCCAAAGGGTGCTGCGCAAGATCCGGCTTAGGGAAAAGGAGTTTCTGGAAGGCCCAGAGTGTAGGCCTCGTAACCTGGTTTGTGGGTTCCGATAGGGAAACTTAGGGTTTGTAAGCAGTGTCCGGGTAGGATTCCGAGTATGCCTTGGGCGGTAAGCCAGGGGGTCCGGATATTATATAAGCCGGCCCCTAGGGTTAGATTAAGTAGAAATCATACAATCGCGAGATATTCGAGGATCCTTTGTAACACGAGAGTTGAGATAATATATTCAGATCGGAGACTCGGCGACTCGATTGCCGGCTACCAGATCGCATATCACCATGGTTTCCCTTGAGCTAAACCCTCTCCCAAACACCAGAGTCGAATTGCCCCAAGACAAGTTACCCCCGGTAACGTCTGCCGTGATTATCCCACGACAGCACACCCAACCCGCCAACTCATGTTGGGAGAGCGGAGTGGTCAACATGTGGGTACAATCCTGATATCTACGCACACTTCTATTCTTGTAGACAGTGTTGGGCCTCCAAGTGCAGAGGTTTGTAGAACAGCAGCAAGTTTCCCTTAAGTGGATCACCCAAGGTTTATCGAACTCAGGGAGGTAGAGGTCAAAGATATCCCTCTCAAGCAACCCTGCAATTAAGATACAAGAAGTCTCTTGTGTTCCCAACACACCCAATATACTTGTCAGGTATATAGGTGCACTAGTTCGGCGAAGAGATAGTGAAATGCGAGTAATATGGATGGTTATAAGTAATAATAGCAATCTAAAATAAATATGGCAGGAAGCAACCATGTAGCAGAACAGGCGTAAACAGTGTTTCAATGCTTGGAAACAAGGCCTAGGGATCCTACTTTCACTAGTGGACACTCTCAACAATGATCACATAATCGAATAACTAAATATCTTCTCTTCACTATGCTACTCTTAACCCTCTCCGGTTGGATAACGAACACTAATAATTGCGTAGGGCTGCAAAAAGCATTCCTTAAAGTAAGCATTCCCATGTCTAGTTAACCCCACGCTGTCACTATGAGCGCCCTAGAAGGTACTAGACAAACACCACAATTCATAGAGGAGACACACACGATGCGCACACTATCACCTTCACACCGCGGGACAAGGTGAATCCAAAGTTCATATTAATAAAACACTTGAGTAGCACAAGATGAAGAGTAACATCTACTTATTCAACTAGATTACAAAGCTCACGATCACATATAGACCACACCATGGGAGAGACAGATGAACCACATAGCTACCGGTAGAGCCCTCAGCCTCGGGGGAGAACTACTCCCTCCTCGCCATAGGAGACAACAACGACGATGGAGATGGCGGTGGAGTCGATGGAGATGGTTCCGGGGGCACTTCCCCGTCCCGGCAGGGTGCCAGAACAGAGACCTGTCCCCCAAAACTTGTCGGCGGCGGCGGCGGCGGAGCCAAGGATGTATTTTGTGGAAAAGGTCGATTCTTCTAGGGTTTTCCCTCAGGGGAGTATAAATAGGCGAAAGGGCAAAGGCGGTGGAGCCCTGGGGGACCCACCAAACCCCCCGACGCGGCCAAGGGGGAGGGGAGGCGCCGTCCTATGGTGTGGGCCCCCTGAGGCCCCCCTCCGGGTCTTTTCGGGACTCCGTGGAACCTTCGGGAATTCTAAGACTTTCGGGCTTTGAATTTTCCAATTTCGAGAATATTTCTAGAACAACTTTTATGAAACTAAAAACAGCAGAAAACAGTGAACTGGCTCTGTGGCATCTTGTTAATAGGTTAGTTCGGAAAATCGATAAAAATGACATAAAGAAGGGAGAAAACATGTAGCAATTGGCAAAATGTCATCATGGAACATCAGAAATTATAGATACGTTGGAGACGTATCAAATCCCCATGGGAAGACCACTCTCCAATCCCATGCATGCAAAGCTGGAGAGGTTGGGCCTGACACACCTTCCATGTGATAAGAAGATCCAACCCGGTGACACCCTCTGCCACCATGGCTACCATGCGCCTGGTTAAGGTGGCAACGTCGTCGGGGTGACCATAGCTCGGCATATTCCAAGTCTCCCGGATGCAGGGAGACCCCGACGGAAGGGAAAAAAGTAAGGGCCTCCAGATGACCGTGGAAACTCAGGAAAGTACAAGAAGGATTTGTCCCAATCAGCGCACAATCCCAACAGTTTATGGTCAGGGTACATGGATCTGCGAGGTATCAGCTTCAACACACTACATTCCCAGTCATTATCTCCCCTCCTGATATCCTCCAGAAAAGAAAGAACAAGGTGCAACACAACCCTAGGTGAGGATGGATGTCCAGATAGCCCTCGCAGAAGGTGATATAACAAGAGTTGTGAATGACGCAGTTGGGCGTAAGATGGTGGAGTTGGATCTTGTAAAACCTGAGGAGTTTTCCAAGGAACTGGTGGATTGGAGGGGAAAGCCCACTCTCGAGGTGGAAGGTGAATATCACGCATTCATCAGGGCGGGGAGTAGGAACCCGCTCCGTGCTAGGGATGGGCTTCCCATTGGCATGCAATGATCCAATGGGATGGGGGATCTTCTGCTTGGTGAATGACTTTGCCTCCTCAATGGTGAGGATGTGGCCCTAGAATGGATCGGATCCGTCGGGGTCAAATTTGTGCGACATTGTGTTCTTCGGCGGCTAGCATGAACGGAGGGAAGAGAGATCAAGGGTGGCGCGAGCTAGATGGGAGACGATGCAACGAGGAGGTGGAGATAAAGGGGGATGGGGAGGGTGTTCGTTTAATGCCGTCCACGTTCAATGCAGACGCATGGGAAAGGGAAGCAACACCTGACTTGGGAATCGGGGAAGTAGATTTTCCACCATTAATCACGGCTAACTAGCCTCTCTGCCTATACCAGTATGGGTCACTATCGGTGAAGAGGGTGGTACCTCAACAATCCCCATGGTTAGGGACCCGGGGTTTGTAAGGGAAAAGAAGGCGTTGGTGAACTACTCGGATTGATAGGACTCAGGGCAAGGTTTACCCAGGTTCGGGGCTCTTCGAAGAACATAACACCCCTACTCATGTCTGTCTGGTTGTTATTTCGGCAAGATGAAAGAGATTACACGGGGCGCGACGCAGATTGGATCTGACATGTATCTGATCTAGGGTTGTTCTCTAGTTGTGGCATGCCTATTCTCTCTTTCTGATTGTCCGCATCCTTGTTCTCCTCTTTTCTTCCCGCACTGCTGGCTTTATATAGGTAGCCAAACAGGGTTTACATGGTCCTAATCGACTATGTATTCGAGTCATTGTCTTGTATTCCAAGATATTGCTAGCAGCCATGTGGGCTTCGCGAGTATTGATGGGCCGCCAAGTGGATACCCAGCTTTCCCGCACCCAATATACCAATCATGGGTACTCGGAAGGGTATGCCCACGACACTAGGAGTGCATGTTCAGCTCCCCCAGACGAATACATGACGGGATATAGGGTGGTGCGCTCATGCCGAATTTTGTACCCGAACCTACTAAACTGATGCAGAGTATAAGGGGCGTCGGTGCAGATGCTCTACCGATTTGTTCAAGAGAGGTAACTCGCTTTTGGAACTAGGCCTTGCACTAGAGGGGTATAAACTTATCCGCCATAAATTTATTTTGGCACCCGGGCGCATATGCACCAGGTATTTAGAAATCAAATTTCGAAACATCAAAAAATGCATTGATACATCGTCACATTCTATGTCTTTACAAAGTTGTTTCATCAAGAATATACATTTTTTTGTGCCTTATGTAAAAACGACAAAAAAATGTCTCGTAAAAGGGTTATTTTAGCACCAAATTTTGTCTTTTCACATAGGTCCGACAAAATGTCGGCTTCTCGTGAATGATATCGTGAACATATAGAATGGTAGGAACTACGAGTAAACATTTGTTTTCTTTTTTTTGTTATTTCAAATTTTATTTAAAATGTATTTTAAAAACCGGGGTGATTTGCACCCGAGAAGCAAAACGCCAACCCGTCCGGTATGGGTGAATAATTAAGCCGTATCTACGACTCACGTGGAGTAGCTGATCGTTATTCACAGAATATGTAATTAGATGCTTCAGAGATATGGAATCTTAATTGACACGTGGCTCAATCTAATGGTCGTGATAAGCACTCTCTGCTATCAGCAGCTTGTTTAATAAACAACTGTCCAATTTAGGCAATCTAGTTGTAGACATCGGGCGATCTCAGACTCTTCTCTGAAGTATAAAAAATTCCCCCTCCGTTCGGAGGAAGTAAAAATTTGGAGGCATTTAGTCACATCGCCATCGTGGCAATTTGCAGCACCTGCAAAATAGGTAAACTAATCGAGTGCGTGGTTGGTTTGATCATGGTGCCAGAACCGCAGCCGTCCAGTGACCGACCAATCGCACCACCAACCGTCCGATCTACCCTCAACCGTTCCTTTGGACGGTTCCACTTTCCCCTCGCGGCGTCTCCGTGTTCTAGTTTAGCCCCACACAAACCCGACGGCGCCGAGCATACTCCGGCGGCCGCCGCCATAACCCGCCGCCCGTCGGCGATGATGGCCGGCCGTACCACCCACAACCACAGCCAGAGGCTTCGCCGCCGCACCCCCTGCATCCTCCTCATCGTGTTCGCTGTCCACGCCGTCTCCTTCGCGCTCTACCTCCTCCTCCAGTCCCACCACACTCCCTCAAATCCCGCAAAGCCCGAAGCCCAAACCCATGAGAGAGTCCGGGCGTTGTCTTCCCAGAAGCCGTGGCCGCGCCTCCCGTCCTTACTCCCTTGGACCGCCGACGCATCGCTGCCGCCGCGCTCCTGCGAAGCTTACTTCGGGAACGGCTTCTCCCGCCGTGTGGACGTCCTGCCCGAGGGCCGCGGAGGCGGCGGGTGGTTCCGATGCCATCACAGCGAGACTCTGGGCAGCTCGATCTGCGAGGGCGCGCGGGTGCGGCTCGACCCGGCGCTAATCAAAATGTCGCGCGGCGGCGAGCCAATCGGGCAGGTGATGGGGCGCGCGGAGGAGGAGGAGCTTCCTAGGTACGAATCCGGCGCGCTGGAGGTGGAGGGTGTGGCGGCGGGGAGGACGGGGCCCTTGGTGGAACCTGGATTCCTCGACGCCTACGTGCCCACCGACGGGATCGGAATGCACACCATGAGAGCTCTGCTGGACTCCGCGCGTTTGGTGCCGCCCGGTGAGCTCCACTGCTCCCAGGTATTCCTTGTCGTCTTAACTGCTAACTTACGTTTACTGATCGATCAGAATTTGGTAGCGATATTATGGCTGAATCTGTTTTATAGAACTTGATTTGAAAAAATTGAAGAGTACAGATGGCTGTGTGCTTGGCATGTACTAAGGAGTTAAGTGAAGTCCATTGGATCCAGTTCTCATGCATCTATACCTTGCTATTGATTTATTTTACCAGTTTCCTAAGCATTTTATATATACCATTACCAATATAAAAGGAGTCAGAGGTGGAGATCTAAACCATCTTGTCCATCAAATCAATAGCAAGGTAGTAGCAGCAATTTTGCACCAAACACGTTTAACACTCTAATTACCCACCACGGCCACTAGCCATAAATACATTTAGACTCAAACACATCGCATGAAATGTGCCGCGAAATTAATATCCTATCAAATGCAATTAATATCCTATTTAATATACATGCGCGGTTAATATCCCTTCAAATATAAAGTGAAATTAATATTCTATCCCATATCAACGTCCGTTGCACGCACACCACTACTAGCAGGATAAAATTGCGAGGAATAGGAGGATAAGTTCTTTGTACTAACTGCAAAACGGCTTTGGAACCTTCCTCCAGCTCACATGATCTGCATTTAAGGATCTATGCCATAGTTGCTCCACCTTAATTTTGCCAACAACTTTTCTAAAACAACTGCTGACAAAGTGGTACATATCCTATATGGAATCAAAGGTCTCAAGTCGTACAGATTCAGAATCAAATATCACAATTGTTGTGTTTAGGGGTGGGAAAAAATGGTTTGACTCAAACCGGCTAAAGCCAACTGAGCAAAGCTAGTTCATTTTCCTTCTTTACAACAACAAAGTCTTTCAGTCCCAAACAAGTTGGGGTAGGCTAGAGTTGAAACCCATAAGCATTACTGCCCATAAGATCTCGAAACCAAGTCATGGTTCTGGCACGTGGATAGCTAGCTTCCACGCACGCCTGTCCATGGCTAGTTCTTTGGTGATCTTCCAATCATTCAGATCTCTCTTGACGGACTACTCCCATGTCAAGTTTGGTCTACCACGACTCTTTGCATCTGAGAAAAAAAAATCTGCTAGTACAAAAAAATTTACACCATGTTTCACGGTTTCCACAGTTTTCGCTTTTGCACAACCTTTGGTGTATCGTCTGCCCCCTGTATGTTCTGTTCCCTGTATGATGTGAATTCAAAATAAATTAGACATCTTAAATGGTAAGAATGGTTATTAGATATGGAATCACAAAGGTAATCTTATTATTGTTGCATTGCTGCATACTCCCTCCATATCGAAATGTAAGATGTTTTAGCTTTTTTTAAGACAAAACGTACTTAGACATGTTTTACAGTTTTAGTGTAAGACGCATATGAATCTACACACTAAAACATGTCTAGATACGTTTTGTCTAGAAAATGGTAGAACATCTTATATTTTGATACTGAGGTAGTACATGCCAGTAATAAGGAGCATACAGATATAGAGAATTGTAATCCGTGCTAGTAGATGCAAACTGTGGGTGTGAAATGAAAGGAATATTTGTGCAAAGTTCAAAGAAATAACTTAGATGAATTAAAAATAATTGCAGCGAACCAACAGTAGGACTGGAGCGACTATGTTGTGTGCAAGTGCAAATGGACCACTCATGTTGAATTTCACGTTTTCTGATTCGCTTAGAGCCCCCATGCATACAAATTAGTTTTCAGCAAGTTTGGGTTGTTGCACATATGTGCATGGATGCCAAAGTTTACTTCCTCAACAATGTAAGAGGCATCTGTGTATCTCTGTACGCAGCACATATTAGACATGAATGAATGATAATATCAAAGTAGTGAACTATCGCAGACTATATATCAGGTATAAAAAAGCGCTAGGCCTAGATCCCTAATTTTTCTTCTGCCCACCACCTATGTCGCCGGAGTGCACACCTAGCAGCCTTAATGCTATAAGGCTATGTGGCGAAAAGTAACTTGGAGGGAATAATCCGAGATGTTATCATTGAGGCCTACGGCCTACCAAATTCATGTCTTATGTGACCATGAAACTTGGGGGGACAAATATGCTAGGTGGTCCAATGTATGGAGGTGTAAGCCTATGTGGTGAAAAGTAAATTGGAAGGAGCTATCCGAGATGTTATCATTGAGGCCTACAAAATCAATGATCCGATATGTTACTTGTGTGGGGAATTTTACCTTTTCTTTTCTGTTCTAAGGTTGAAATGGGTACTTCATGCATTGATCACGGTTTACTAATGTACCAACCATCTCAGTACTCTTCAATATCAAGGAGTGGTAAAACAAATCAATGGTACCATTTCTCCTTGGTATTAAATTGTACCAGCATACTGGGGCTCACTGCATTATAATTTTTCATGAAGAAGCACAAGAACGTATTGACAAGCAAATCTTTAATTTTATTTCGTGGTTGTGACTATTATATGGAAGTTCTTATTCTATTATAACATTTTCTCCATAATTTCTTAGTGACTGTCATAACACTTGGTGCAGTGGATTGAAGAACCGACACTTCTTGTCACACGATTTGAGTATGCAAATCTTTTCCACACAATTACAGACTGGTACAGTGCATATGTTAGTTCCAGAGTGACAGATTTACCGAACCGTCCTAATGTCGTTTTCGTGGATGGGCATTGCAAGGTATGTCCTGTACTTAGAAACATTATATAATGCTTATGGTTCTTGGTACATTATATTGTTACAAGACATATGTTGCATGAGTTATGGTCAATTAGTCCGCCTTAGCAATAGTTTTGGGTGGTCAGATATCGACTTCAGATTTATGTGTCTGATCTTTAGTTTGTCAGTGCGTTCATATTTTGCACATAAATGTCTTTGTTCGTTTTGTATTTAGGACCATGTCTGCTGCTCCTGTTCGGAGATCAATACAATCAGAAACTCCTCTGCTCTATGTTTCCACGTCTTCCTAAGCTTTCCCTTTCGATTGCTCTGTCATGTGTTTCTCTTTGTTCAGATTCATCATATGCAGCTTAAAGTGCGGTTTATGAGAAACTTAAGTTTCATCATACAGTAAAATTCGAAGAATGGAACATGGGGCATAGTTTTAAGTTTTGACTCTTATGAGTTGGCTTGCCAAAATCAGTTAACTAGAGCGGATCGTTCTGTAGCATGTCTCACCAATCATGTCACCATCTGTCAACAGAATAGTTAGACCAGTGCCATGCTTTTGAAAGTTGGTGCCTGTTGTATGTCTGCTGCTTCCAAGTCCTTATCAAAACATTTGAAGATAGTGTAGGATGGTGAAGAGTAATAGTATTTCTATAACCGTCTGTCCAACAAATGTTGTCACTATATTTACAGTATGACCCTTCCTCCTGAAACTCAAGTTTCTGATTGAACAGAAGAACATGAGCGACCATCTGTTCAGTTTTGCCATTGTAGTGAGATCAGCTGCTTGCATACTTTCTGATTAATTTCGGTCTTCGAGTGCATTTTATCTGCCAATTAACAAGTGAACTCATTCTTTTCCATAACGATTTATTTTATTTCCCCTTGGTATGCTTTTCTGTCACAGGCACCACTGGAGCAAACATGGGAGGCACTTTTTTCAAATGTGTCTTACATCAAGAGCTTCTCTGGCCCTGTTTGTTTCCGGCATGCAGTTCTTTCGCCACTGGGCTACGAGACAGCTCTATTTAAGGGGCTTAGTGAAAGTTTCAGCTGTGAAGGTGCCTCCGCTCAGTCCCTCAGAGAAAAACCTGACCACCAGAAAACTGCACGGTTGTCTGAATTCGGGGAGATGATTATAGCTTCTTTCGATCTCCTAGACGAGGACATTGTGTCATCTAAAACATCAAACGGGCTCAACGTTCTCTTTGTTCGGCGAGAAGACTACTTGGCCCACCCACGTCACAGCGGGAAGGTTGAATCTAGACTAAGCAACGAGCAGGAGGTATTCGGCGCGGTTGAGAGCTGGGCAAAAGGCCAGAAGTGCAAAATAAACGTCGTGAATGGTCTTTTCGGGCACATGAGCATGAAGGAGCAGCTCCGGGCCATCCTGGAAGCTTCAGTAGTGATAGGGGCTCATGGGGCAGGTCTAACACACCTGGTTTCGGCCACGCGAGATACAAAAGTTCTCGAGATCATCAGCAGCCTGTACCGGCGCCCGCATTTTGCTCTGATCTCGCACTGGAAGGCGTTAGAATACCACGCCATAAATCTCCCTGGATCATACGCGAGCAGCGCGGACGTTGTCAGGGAGCTGAGGAACATACTGAAAGGCCTCGGATGCTGAAACAGAGGTATCCTCCTTAGTGTTTACCACGGAGTAGTTCGTATATACTGGACACACTAGCCACGCCCATGGTTGTTGCACTTTGAGCTGGGAACTTGGTGCTGGTAGATTCAGTCACGCCCTTGTTCTGCAACACTACGCAATGACCCAGTTTGTGCAAAGGAGTCTTCAGGTGCTAAATGTAGAAGCCAGGTTCTGCTGACGGTCTACTAATGACATGAAATGGAATCCATTCCTCCTGTCCATTCCATCCTTGATGTGCATCGCGGTCCTCGAGGATCGATCAAACTGTAACTGTAGTCTGTCGGCTTGAACATTCTTGTATTGTCAATATGAGTATTCAATGATTCCCACTGCCCTAGTTTGAACATTATTTTCGCTACGGCGCCGTGCCCACGGGAGCTGTATGATTTTGGAAGATGAGATCGACGGACGGGCTGGCTGAGTCATGACGCGCCCGTGTACTTGCGTACCTTGTTCCTTTTGCCTGCCCTGCTGCTGCTACTGTAGAACATACACTATTGGTAGCTATTGTCCTTCCTGGACGGTATCATTGCTACGTCCTGCTTTGCTTCGACGTGTTAAATCGAAGCATCTGTGCTCCAGCATTTATCGCTCCCACCAACTGCCGCACCTTGAATTTTCTGGATGGAAAGGGAAGGGTCGGCGTTTGGGTTGTGGGCACCGTGGGCATGTGTCTCGGAGGAAGAGAGGAGGAGCACATGCCGTGCCGTGTTGCCGGCGCCCTCCTGTGATGGGCGTCGCCGAGATTGGCTCCATCGCCCGGCCGGAATCATGGATGTTCCCATGTTTTTGGGGCTTTTGGTTTGGACGGGATCACCTTGGAGTTTTTCTTCTTTTTGGCAGGACACCTGCCACCTGAAGAAGGCGACGAGGCCTCCGGGTTAGATGGTGGAGTTGATTGACACAAAGATTTTGGAAAACAAGGTTTTCTAAAGCCTGGGCATCTAATACTAGAGTTTACAAACACTGCAGTTTTAACTCCAAAAAAAGAGGTAGGGAGCGCTTTTTTGAATACTACAAAAAAAAAGTGGTATTGGCAATGCCACAGATTTCAAACTATAGTCTTTATATCTCAAAAGTATTATAGTACTCCAAAGCGAAAGATTTGCTTTTTTTTTTCCCTCATAAAAGTAGTATGGTATAACGTTGGCCTATCCAAACTAAACAAAAACCGGTTTTTAATTAGGACATACATGGTCGTATTTTTATGATTTTTCTAAAAGTTTATGTTGTACAATACTGAAACGGAAACTTCTTTGGTACTGTTTTGCGAGGTAAAAGATATGCGCTCTTAAGAGGAAAGTCTTTTCTCAAACAAAAGGTTTGCCAGATGGTCTGTTTCTGCATTGTTCTTGCTCAAATTCAGAACACGTGAACTAAAAATTCTATAACTTTGATCCATAATATACGTACATAAATAAACTTGGATTGATCATACAAAATGATACTCAGATTCATCACAAAATGTGGCTTCTTATCTTTATATTAGTACTCCCTCCGTCCCGAATTAATCGTCGTGGATTTGTTCAAATATAGATGTATCTAGACGTATTTTAATATATTAATTCAACCATATTTTAACAAATCAACGACAATTAATTCGGTACCGAGGGAGTACTAGCTTGTTAACATGTTTGCTTCCGAAATGTGATGAGACGAAGTTATGCCCAGAACCGAGTTATTAGCTTCTAAATTAATCACTGCACGTCGAAGAAAACAAAACGTAATGTAGGGTCGTTAGCTTGTGGTTGCTGAACTGATCTGTGGTGAACTTATTAAATATTCCGTTGTGAACAATAGCCAAGAAAACAAGCAAAACTTGTTTAGCGCATATCCTTTGCTAAACTTTGGTCACATACTTAGATTATCTCTCGAGAAACATGCACATGTGCACCGGTGAGAGAGTAATGATTACTCTGCTTCCAAATTAACATGGATACGCGGGGCTTGCTTGCTGCTTGCCCACGCGATCTTACATACTCGCGTACGCGATAGATCATCGTGGACATATACTGCAGCGCCGGAGCTGATATCATGGACATTGCCATCAAGTGACAACCATTAATTTCTGCACTAGATGAAAACGGCAGAAAGCTCACCTCACAACAGACTTATGTGGTACACCCGACCGGACCATGAGATCAAATTGGTGGGACAATAACAATAGCCCCGCCGTACCAAACCTGAAATACGGCTACCTGATTGGTCTCAACCGGAAATAATCACGTACGTACATGTTGATTACTCCTACACGATTGAGGGCATCTCCGATAGTTGTTGGATAAGCTGTAGGCAAATCTGCCACCTAGGCTATCTTCCTCAACTAGAATTTGGTCGGCTATCCTTCCTTGGTGTGGCTTCATGGATATATCTCCGGCAAGTTGGTCCAATGAGCCCAATGTTAAATCTTGGTGGTTGAATATTGTCTCTAAGAAGGATCGAGCGCGAAAGACCATTGCCTCTCTAATAATGTTAATCTCATGGAAAATTTGGAAGGAGCGTAATGCAAGAATCTTTCGCCATGTTGCCTCCCCTACAAACGTGGTCATTTCCAAGATAAAAGATGAGGCCAATCTGTGGAGAGGTTGTGATGTGTTGAACGATCTAACATACAAACCATTGCGGATGCTCTGAGTGACCCCTGATCCAAACCAATCAAGGAGATATCATTAATAAAGATGAAATTAAGCAACAATGTGGGCTGACTGCGTGTGTGTGCGTGTACTGATGGAGATTTTTTCTTAGAGCGATAGGGCGGATCAGGGAGAATGTTTTGGGATGCATGTCCTCATTAACTTTTCTGTACAGACAAGTCTAGTGTAGGGCTCCACACTACTACTTGTCTCTCTCATGGCCGGACTTGAATGCCATCGATCCAGTCGATCTGCCCCCCTCGCCCTTCTTCCGTGCAACCACAACACTATATATGCATCACACCACCAGCCCCTTGTTCTCTGGCCACTATTCCAATTCAATGGTCTCACTGTTGCCAGTTTATGATTATACCTTGAACCCGCTCTGTCTGCCCGCCTCCGGACTCCATTGATCGCGCGGGCCCCCTAGCTTATGTGTCCGGCCATGCCCACTCTCCTAACAGTGTCAATGCTGCATATACGTCTTAGCTTATGCTCCGGCAATGGATTTCGTAAATTAGAATCACAAGCGGCATGTTTATCCTCGAACAGACGTTTTTTCTGAATCTGTCTTACAAAATGTTGCAAACTGGCTAGTTTAACCACGATCGATGAGAGTCCGATGTATTTTGGCAACCAAGGATACTTGACACCTCCCAAAGGCTAGCTAGATTTTGGTCGTGCCACCGACGACTGCAATTACAAGGACTGGCATGTACGCAGTTGGCGGCGGCGTATTAGTAGGATCTGTGCTTGCTTGATTATTACTCCGATTTGCACAGCAACAGTAGCACCACCCGGACGGGCTAATGAATTGGAACAGTATGCGGTTGGTCAAGGGCGTCACACCGTTCCACTGTACAAGTGCACAGCTCGCCTCGCCTCGCCTAGCTGCGTAATTAAATCTGAACGCCGACCGGCGGTCGCGACGCCCTCGTCCGTGCCGAAACGGACACCGCATGTACACGCACAGTGCCCGTCTTCAATGCGGCTTGCTAGATGGCTACCGGCTCATGAACAATTTCTAGCTTCCTTGTGTTCCTTTCTTCAGGTTTGTATGTCTCCATGAGTGAGTGAGTGAGTGAGTGAGTGAATGAATGCACATCGCGTCGGTCGACACTGAAAGCCAAGTTATGACCATGTCGAGGGAGAGAGATCGGAGGGACGTGTAAGTAAGACCAAAAGCTACACTGGAGAGCATTTGTATCATGCGCAGCTGCATATGTGAGGCATGCATCCATGTCGATCTGGTTTGAGTTTAACTTGAACATGCATGCATCTGCATGCCCTGAAGGGGCACCTTTGGAGAGAAGGTGAGGAGTAGTAGTAGTCGTACGTACCGGTAATAATGCATGCCATCATTCGTGTTTGCGGCCGGCATATTGCATGCATGCAGTAGCTTTCCTAAGCGCGCAGCAGTGCCAAGGCTTAGGTAACCACAGTCACGCACGCAGATGAGGTGTACGTGGTGCTAGCTATAGTGTTGCATCTGTGCTATGTGGCCTTGCCGAATACATGAAAACTCTGAATCTCCAAAAAGAATCCAGGCACGGATACACTGTGATCGATTGTGTATGTGCCCTAGATTACAAAAGGCCCGGCTATCTTTCATTACCCCGGCGGAAGAATGAATCGAGCCCGAGTATTGAAGACGCAAACGTCATCCCTTTAGCAATATATATGGTATGAACAGTCACCACCGTGCCACCACAGAACTACTCCTGTTGTTTCGCAAATAAATAAAAGAAAGGCTTAACATTACTCCCTCCGTTCATAAATAGATGACTTCCATTTATCTTAATATGGAGTAATTGGTACTCCCTCCTTTCTAAAATAAAATATCCAGCGTCTCGGATGTTCTCCGACGAGCCGCAAGCAACATCGATATTTGGTCTTCCAGGTTGCACCCTCGTGATCGTGATTGTGTTGCCGCCCTGCGTGGCATCCTTATAGAGCTTTCTGCTATGTAACTCCCTCTCTCTCTATCCCCTTGTTTTTCTGCCCCCTCTCCCCATACCCTCTGTTGTAATGTGACGTTGCCCCGTTTTGAAGGGGTCTTTCGAGTTATATACAAGCGGTGGGGAAAACTCTTCCCCCCCCCCCCCCCGTTATTCTCGAAAAAAATAAAATATAAGAGTTCTTTTCTTTTCGCTGCTGGTCAACAATTACAATTTTGACTATGATCTATACTCATAATAAGTTTATCCAATTAGTATAAAAATATATGAAACGGAAGAATTTGGAAGACTAATGCAACCACTAGTAGAGAAACCCCCATTCAACCCGGTTTATAAGGGCTATCCGTCCCGGTTGCCCAACCGGGATGGGGCAGCTGGGACAAATGCCCCTCCCCATTCGTCCCAATTGAGTTACGAACCGGGATGAATAGGTAGTCCACGTACGAACCGAGATGAATGTCTACTCACCATTTTTTTCAAAAAAAAAAAATCACATTTTTTTTTCAATTTTGTATTTAAATTTTTTAACCGGTTAATCGCACTACATAATCATTTATCTCTAACCATTCTTAATTACAATCTAAATTACTCGCCTCTAATAATACTTCCCCACAAGTCACCCATCCTGAGACTACTCTACCCTTAGTACGCTTAACTTCTTAGTTCCTTTACCTATGAGCTACCTAGAAAGAACAGATGCTTACCTGACAATGCTATTCTATCAATCCTATTAACCCATGGAATATGATGTCACACAACTTTATTTTATGTATGGAAATAATTATTTAAATAAAAAGAAATGAATCATTAATAATAATCTTGAATCAAAATATTCTTGAATGCAAATAATAATTAAATTATTTGCTTTTTTCATTAAATATTGAATAATTCATATCTACAACACCGTAAATCAAAATTTGACAAATAATATGTCTAAATCGATTAGAAAAAAATGAGAGAAATCCAAATATGACATCCATATCATCTATAACCCAACTTTTGACAAGTTTTCCTCCGGCTTGTCCAATAGGGGACTATCACGCTATAAGTGCATGTAAACACTCTAGAGAAAAGTGGATGCCGTTGAAGCAGGTCACACCCCAGAGTGCAATATTTGCAATCCAAAACCTATAAAACACTTCTACACACATGGTATGGAATCCACTAGATTGTGGTGGGAACTCGACGCTCTGGAGCCCCACTCGGGCCGGTGAAACCCTAGAGAGAAATGGTTTTTTTTTGCAAAGCACCAACCAAAAATATGTTGGAAAAATTGAGAAATAGATTTTTTGAAACCAGTAGACCATGTTATATGCACAAATAACCAAATTGTTTCCTCTTAAAAGGTTTCCATCCACCTCTTTTGAAAAACACAAGTTTCTGCCGATTCAGCTGGAAACATGTCAAATTTTAACTACACGTGCCTCGTGGTTTTCTCATGATTTTTGGCAAAAATCATTTTTAGCTACACCACTACCTATTTCAACATAGATACACCGAAAGTTTCTCAATATTCAACCCCTAGCTACGAATGACAATGCCCGCCGTCTTGACTTTTCCTTGAAACCGGCTGAGAAAATTCCAGAAATTTCAAAAAAACCAAAAATGATGCAAGACTTTCGCGTGGTGTCCTCATATATGTCCTAGTATCCACCAAAAATAATAAACTTGGAATACGACAGTTGTGTTGAAAATGTGTTCACAAAAAGGAGCTATCTCCTCCGAACATTCTAGGGTTTCAGTGCAAATGACGGGTGTTATGGCCAAATGCATGGCATAGTTTCTTTTAATGTGCCCATATTCCAAAAAAACATGCATCTTGGAAGCACGAACAACGTTGACAGAGGAAGTTTTCCTTTTTACTGAATAAAATTTTTTTTTTACTTTTTCCGAGTGTCAAAACTGGTTTTTTTGTGAAGGACCTACCACAAATATGTTGCAAAACTTGGGGGCTGTATTTTTTGAATATACTAGACCATGTTATATGCATAAATAAACAATTTATTTCCTAAGAAAAGGTTTCCATCCACCTCTTTTAAAAAAACAAGTTTCTGCCGATTCAGGCGGAAACGGGACAAATTTGAACTACAAGTGCCTCGTAATTTGTTCATGATTTTTGGAAAAAAAATCATTTTTAGGTACACAACTACCTATTTAAACACAGATATATCAAGAGTTTCTCAATATTCAACCTCTAACTACGAACGACAATGCCCGTCGTCTTGACTTTTCCCTGAAACCGACTGAGAAAATTCCAGAAAATTCAAAAAAACACAAAATGTCACAAGACCTTCGTGTGGTGTCCTCATATATTTCCTAGTATCCACCAAAAATAATAAACTTGGAATACGACAGTTGTGTTGAAAATGTCTTCACAAAAAGGAGCTATCTCCTCCGAACATTCTAGGGTTTCGGTGCAAATGACAGGTGTTATGGCCAAATGCATGGCATAGTTTCTTTAATGTGCCCATATTCCACACAAATATGCATCTTGGAAGCACGGACAATGTTGACGGAGGAAGTTTTCGTTTTTATTGAATAAAAGAAACCATTTTCCTTTTTTCGAGTGTTAAAAATGTTTTTTTTTGTGAAGGACCTACCATAAATATGTTGCAAAACTTGGGAGCTGCATTTTTTGAATATACTAGAGCATGTTATATGCACAAATAAACAATGTGTTTCCTGAGAAAAGGTTTCCATCCACCTCTTTTGAGAAAAACAAGTTTCTACTGATTCAGATGGAAACGTTACAAATTTGAACTACAAGTGCCTCGTAATTTGCTCATGATTTTTTGGCAAAAATCATTTTTAGGTGCACAACAACCTATTTCAACACAGATACCGCGAAAGTTTCTCAATATTAAACCCCTAGCTACGAACGATAATGCCCGCCGTCTTGACTTTTCCACGAATCCGACTGAGAAAATTCTAGAAAATTCAAAAAAACCCAAAATGAGGCAAGACCTTCGTGTGGTGTCCTCATATATTCAAAACAACCAAGTAACTAGGTACTTTTCTACCTCATTTTGACGCTGGTACCGGCTGTATTTGTATAAGTCTGGGTTTACTCCAACAGGGTTAGGATTTCACCGGACTGGGGCTCCGGGGCGTCGGATTCCCACCACAAGCTAGTGCGTGCCATACCATGTGTATAAAAGTGTGTGATGAGTTTTGGATGGCAAAGATTGCACTACGCGGATGTGACCTGTTTTCCCAGTTCCAAACATGAACCTTTAGCCCCGGTTCCAAACACGAACCGGGACTAAAGGGTGCCATTTATTAATCACACATTATTTGGCATAACTTATAATTATCTTAATGGCATGTATAACTAAATCCAATAGGATCAGTACCCATTTTTAATCACACATGCATGAAAATGATGTTTTCTGTTGGACATTTTCTTCCTAAGCATTTTGATATTTTGCTTGCAATTTTCTGAGTATTTATGAATATTTGGTGAATATTTTCATTTAGCAATTGAATCTGCCATTTTTGGGGAAGGCAATTTAGTAATGATACCACAGTTCATTATTGGTTAGAAATTTTTGAAAATAGATAGTAAATGTTCATCTGAACATTTTGAGCCATTAGACGTGATTTTTGGAATTATTTGGAATTAATTATTAATTTCCAAAAAAGGCATTTCCATTCTGCCATTTTATGTGTTGCATTTAAACAGAGCAGAAAAATAACTCAATCCTGTCCAAATAAAATATGAATGTGTAGAGTTTGTTAAGACAAACATCTTGACACCTTATTTGCTCAATTTGGATTAACAGAGCAAAAGTTAGGATTTTCAAGTTTCATTTTTATTAAACAATTTCTGTAATTATTAAATAAGTGACATATAAAATATTTTTCATGTTTCAAAATTACAAAACATGTAGAGCACACTTTGTTGAACATTCTGAAATTTGAATCACCCAATTTGGAGCATTTTTCAATTAGTTGTGGATTTTACAAATAATCCCTTTTCTCTAAAGGGGGCATTCGTCCTGGTTCGTGGCTTGAACCGTGACCAGGACAAATGCCCCCTTACCAACTGGGACGGATGGACCACGGGGCCTCTACGCGCCCCCGGCTGTCCAAACCGGGACGAATGCATATCATTCGTCCGGGTTCGTGACACAACCGGGATGAATGCCATCAAATACCGTGACGAAAAGTTATGTTTCTACTAGTGAACGACACCATTTATACAATCTCGATCCATATAATTTAAAATATATTAGTGATCAAAGTCGTGCATCAAATACCGTGCAAAAACAAGCGAGGATTATATTTTGGGACGGTGAGATTACCATTTTATTCTATTTGACGAAAGAGAGGTTACATATATATAACAAAAGGGTAGTGACTATACTTGGTCCACACTCGATGGACATTGATTAAGATACCTTTATTCTCTTGCAGGAACCTTCATGCACGGATCGAACATTGTTATGAGGCATGCACAATGCTCTGATGTCAGGCTTCCCTTAACAGTGCCACCTAAGATGCTGGCTGACGTGGAGAGGAGAGAGAGCGAAGAAAGGCACGAGACTTCCCTTCTGTAAGCAATCATCTCCTGTTAAGAAAGATAAGGCATCTTTATGTGTTGTATGATATGCTCTCTCCATGCACTATTTCTTCTCTATCCCTATTTTTTTGCACCCATTTAAGGCGCCGTAGCTAACGCTAAGCAACAAGGCATCATACAACATTATTTCTTGTGTGCTCTTGATGACATGAAAGGCATAAGGGAAGGCTGATTTCTCTAGCATTGTACATGCCCTGAGTACCTTAGAAAGAGTTGTTTCTCGGTTGTCTTAAAAATAGCAAAACCAATAAAATAATAATACATGAAGAACTTTCTTCGGTTAGTCTTATGAGATGAATGCCGCTTTCTCGTTCGATTGGCACACGCAATCAATTGAGTTGTTGAGTCGCCTCAATCTTGTGTAAAGGTTTGGTCTACGTCTTCAAGTCGACCTCATAGTGGAAACGAACATCTCCCTTACCGGAGAAGCTCACGAAGAATAAGGTGTGCACCTCCGTGCTATTAAAGTGCTTAGGTGGCTCCTCACCTCTCTAGCATAGCCTAGGGAAGAGCTTCACCTGGAACCTTGCACAAAACTAGGGGATCATAAGGTAAACATTTCAATTGGTGATATAATGAGTATAGTGTTTATTAGATGAATATGTGGGCAATACGTTGATAGGTGCGAGAACCCACAATTATAGGACTTCGTGGGGGTAGAATTATAACTTTTAGCATATTTGTATTCATGCATTTGGAAAATAGGGATATTTTCCACGCTTTTGTGCAAAGTCAGTAGAGGTGATCAAATCTCCACGTTGACACATAGGTTTGGCAAAAGGCCGTAGAAAATTCGAGAAGTGTTGAAATAATCCAACACTCAATTTTGATTTCAAAATTACTCTAGTGTGAAACTTTGATTCTATCACTAGATGAATTCAATTCATATTATATATTTTTTCTATAACCTCACAAGTCAAATATTAAAGTTCAAAGTTTGAATTCAAATTCTTTTAATCATTCTTCTCTAACTTTGAAGAATAATTGCAAAGACATAATAATAAACTATGCAAGGAGACTAAATTGGAATAATAAACACTTTATTTTATTCAAGTATTTCTTACAACGGAACACTTCCAAAAAGAAACTTATAGAAAACAAAAGGGAAATTCTAGCTAAAGCCCTAGGCTAAATATTAAAGTTTTTCTTAGCTTATCTTCTATATATGCACAAGATCAAAGAAAGAAGAAATGGGGTTAGAGTTGGAATGTTGCCAACACAATAGGTGTGGACTTTTGATTTTTTGAAGACCAAAACCTGATCAACATATGGTTGCTCAATTTATTGTTGCTAGAGGGAAATTTTTAAAGCTCGAGCCCAAAAACATGCAAGTAACAAAATAGAGCCATGATCATGAACATATGGATTTCAAATAGAATGGCAACTATATTAGTAGGAATGCACAAAGGAAAAAAGATCAGAACATCAAGAATTAGGACACCAGAGAACCATAGTGATACCTGCAAGTGCATAGGTTTGTTACCGTATAATTTCGCGGAAGTATGATCTCCCGATTTATATGATCCCACAGAAAGCTGATCTAGCAAAGGGTTGCTTAAAGGCTGTCTATTTCACACACAAGGTGTCAGACTTATGCGAATTAACTTATATAGTTTTGACTCACTTAGATCTGCAGAAAACAGTGGTTTGGTTGTATTGAAATAAAGAGGTGAATAGTATTAAAAGTAAATAGCAAGTAAATAAAATACTAAAAAGGGTATGTTTACTACTTATTGATGGAATAGGTGTGAAGGGGTTTCATTTCATGGTTAAAGTGAATGTGCCAGATGGTGGAAATGGATATGTGATTCATATTCTTGTCTATTTAATAGGCGGTAGGCGAGTCACCCTGGAGTAGTCAAGCATCTCCATGCATGGATTTGTTCATCACTATTGTCATGCATTCCTGTCACATATGCCATGTTCAGTTCAGCTATTTAAAACCACAAAGGTTAGACCAATGCTTTAAATTCTTTGGCTTTTCGTAATCCTCTCGCGTCTTCACTCCTCGTAGAAATCTCCATATGTCACCTTGGAGGTCACATATTCGTTGAACAACGAGTTCTTGTCTATGCAGGTATTCTTGGATCATGCTACCTAGGCCCTTGATAGCAAGCATTGTGCAAACAATAGACAAATAATCCTATAAACAATATTAAGAAGCCTTTCACAAATATCATGAAATAAATAGGCACAAACACATCTCACCAAACCCCTACATCCCTCACACCTTGGAGGTTTACTCACACATGAGAGACATATCAGGTATAAACTCAATGATTGAAAAGGAAAAGTTCATCTTAATATTACCGTAGAAAACTACAATAAATCAGAGATCAACAAGTACCAAACCATGATTTCAATCTAGATCAAGGCTTCACAACCCTAATCTTATTACAAAGGATATCTATCTATCTCTCTATACGGTGGAATGGATGGTGTTGAGGAAGACGGTCTTGGGCTGGATCTCGCAGATGGTTCTTCTCCCTGGATATCTTCCTTCTCGCTTCTGATATCTCTATCTTTCTTTCTGTAGTTTTTACGCCCTTGCTGCTTTCACGAAGGTTTCACCTTTTAAAAAGCTGAAGGCGGCGACACCTGGTACGGTGGCTGGTACGGTTGGTGATGACCGATACGTCCAAAATGTATCTATAATTTTTGATGGTTTCATGCTGCTTTTATGCTTTTGATAAAAAAAATTATATTAACTTTATGATTTATTTGGACTAACCTGCTAATAGCTTCAAAAGTGCACAATATTCTTGTTTTAACTTTCATGTGTAAGAATTATCAAAAATACAAGAGGAAACCTTATTCGGGTCGAAGACAACGTCAAATGGAAAAAGTGCGGCCGTGAAAGTTGTGGTGAATTTTGCGGCGAACGTGGTAGACATAAAGTTTGGCCCAATCCAATTACGGACGGCCTAGAAAATCCCGATTTACCGCAGCCCTAGATGGAATGACAAAAATCCGTGAGACTATATAAAAGGAGGAAACCTAGGTCGTGGGAGACACCCCATACCACGAATTTCCAGCCACCAAAGCCATGTTTTTGCCTCCCCCATGGATCCCATCTCCATGGGGGAGGGCTCACAAGACCATGAAGGAAGAGGGCTAAGGGGGGGCGCTCCCCCATGAAGCCGGCGGCGCAGGGAAGGAGTCCCTGCGCCACCGCCGGTGCCGCCCTGCGCCCCGCGCTCTCCTCTCCACCGTCTTCAACACCATCTCCATAGCTAATTCCTCCTTGAGCAACTGGGTTTATTAACCAATCAGTCTAAACTCGGAATCATCTGTCATACTTCAGCACTGTAACTTATTACTCCAACGACCCAGCTAACAAACAATGAGATAATACTTAAGAAAATAAAGAACTAAAGTATGAACTCCAGGCACCCAGGCACAATCTGGTGTTTTGTAGCCTTATCAGGCCAAAAGCATTCAGTTTTTTTTAACTCCGAGTACCCAGGCAAAATTCGGGTTAACATTGACACAAATTGAAAGATCATTGGGAAATAGAAAAGACGGAACATGCTTTGATAATAAGATAGAGAAATAATTTGCATGCTTTTCCAACAAACTTTATTTCATGATATCAATAATGTTTACATAGAATTGGACTAGGTATAGATAGGACGTAACTACTGGATGCTCCAAGGCCTATTTGTCCCTCCTAGTTCTACATCTATGCTTCTTTTCCAGCTACGATTCGAATTTTTCGGGTCATCTTCGTCATCCCGAATATCTACAAGGTAATATGACCCTTTTTTCATAGATTTTCTAATGACAAAAGGTCCCTCCCAAACTGGGGCTAACTTGTGTTTTCTGTCTTGCACATTTCTTAGCACTAAGTCACCTTCTTTAAAAGAACGATGCTTGATTTTCCGGCTATGATATCGCCGTAATCCTTGTTGATAAATGGCGGATCTCTGCAACACGGGTTCTCGTTCTTCTTCGAAAAGATCAACGACATCTCTCGTGCGTTTTCGGCATCCGTCTCATCATATGCCTGCAATCTTGGGCTATCATGGATCATGTTCGTTGGAAGCACGACTTATGCACCATAAACAAGGAAATAAGGCATATGTCCCGTTGATCTATTTGGCATTGTGTGTATGCTCCAAAGCACATATGGATTTTCTTCTACCCAAGCTCCAGCTGCTCTATGAAGAGGAGATTTGAGTCTTGGGCGTATACCTTTCATGATTGATCTATTCATTCATTCAACATGGTCGTTGGATTGTGGGTATGCCACCGATGCTAGATCGAGGGGGATTCCCGTTTGCCGGCAATATTTTGCCAGTTCTCCAATTGCGAAGTTAGTCCCATTGTCCGTGATTATCCTGTGTGGAACACCATATCTCATGACTATGTCTATGATAAAATTTCTGGCAGTCACACCGTCAAGTTTTTTGATGGGTTTACCTTCCACCCGCTTGGTATACTTATCTACTGCAACGAGTAGATGTGTAAGTCTGCCTCTTGCAGTTTTGAATGGCCCCATCATGTCTAGACCCAGACCGCAAACGGCCATATTATGGGAATAGTCTTGAGTGCTTGAGCCAGCATATTCGTCTGTTTGGCGTAATACAGGCATCCGAAACATGTGTTAACTATGTGCTCGGCGCCCTTGGCTGTAAGCCACAAAAATCCTGCTCGGAATGCTTTCGTAACTATGCTTTTTGATTGAGCATGATGTCCGCGGTCTCCGGCATAAATTTCTTGTAGGATTTGTCGCCTTATTCTAGCGAAATACAACGCTGGAAAATTCCGGCACTACTGGATTTATACAGGTAACCGTCAATTGCCATGTATCCTTTGCATTGGCGCTTTATCTGCCTTTGCAAGACTTCATCTGCTCCGTACGGGAATTTCTGATTGACTAAGAAATCCAGGTATGGTACCGTCCAATCCGGGATTACTAGCAGGACCTCAATTGACTTGGATACTAGGGGATAGTCAACATCTCCACCTTTTATCAATGGTTCGTACAAATGCTGGACGAATACACCAGGTGGTAATGTTTCACCCTTTCCAAGCCTATCCGAGCTAAATCATCCGCATTCCAGTTTTCTTCCCGTTTGACGTGATTCACCTCGAACCCTAGGAAGCAAATGGCGAATTCGTTGACAGTTCTACGATACTCCGCCATTATGGGGCTTTTGGCATCCCATGTCTGGTTAAGCTGGTGTTGTACTAGGTCCGAGTCTCCATAACACAGTATGCGCTTGACACCTATTTCCTTTGCAATATGCAAGCCGTGAAGTAGTGCTTCGTATTCTGCCACATTATTGCTGGCGTTGAAGTGAATTTGAAGAACATACTCCATTTTGTCGCCTTTTGGAGATTTAAGCACTACACCTGCACCAGCGCCTTCCTTCATTTTGGATCCGTCAAAATGCATGATCCAATATTTCGACTCCGACATGGGCGTGTTTTTCATGGCTTCTGTCCAATCAGTTACAAAATCTGCCAACACCTGGGATTTGGTACTTAATGTCAAATGCAGCAAGCTCAATTGCCCCATTTGGCGACTATGCCCATTGCATATGTACTATTTATAATATCCACTACTGGTGCTTTTCTTACCACTGTTATGGAATGTCCTTGGAAATAACGGCGGAGTTTTCGAGATGCGAAAAATACGCCATAAGCCAACTTTTGATAATGTGGATACCTTTGTTTTGACTCCTAGAATACTTCACTGATGTAGTATACTGGAAATTGGTCTGGAATACTTTGTTCGTCTTTCTGTATTTCCACGATTATCACTACAATTATGACCCTGTTTGTTGCTGTGAGATACAATAACATTGGTTCTTCACCTTTAGGTGATGCCAAAATTGGAGCTTTCATTAAAGTATCCTTTAGCTGGATAGCACTTTGTCTGCTTCTTATTTCCATACAAATTTGTCGGATTTCTTCAATAATTTGTATAATTGCAAGGCTTTATCACCAAGTCAGCTTATAAACCTACTTACGGCGGCTGCGGAACCCGTCAATCGCTGGACATCTTTTAGATACGTAGGTCTTTTGATGTTCAGGATTGCTTTGAGTATTTCCGGGTTTACTTCAATTCCTCTATGAGAAACGATAAAACCTAGAAGTTTTCCTGAGGGAACTCCAAATACAAACTTTAATGGATTTAACTTCATTTTATAAGTGCGCAGATTATCGAAAGTTTCTCGTAAATCTTCAAGGAGCGTATGCTTTTCCTTGAAATGACGACAATGTCATCCACGTAAACATGGACATTTTTGCCTACTTGGTTATGCAAGAATCTTTGCATACAACGCTGGTATGTGGCTCCAGCATTCTTCAGGCCAAAAGGCATGGTTATGTAATAATACTTTCCGTAGGGAGTTATGAAAGAGGTTTTTATTTGGTCTTCTACTTTCATGCGTATTTGATGATACCCGGAATAAGCGTCCGAAAAGCATAAAAGCTCAGAGCCAGCAGTGGCATCTATTATTTGATCGATTCGCGGTAAAGAGAACCTATCTTTTGGGCACAATTTGTTCAAGTCGGTATAATCTATACACATCTTAAGCACAATGGTATCTTTCTTCGGTACTAATACCGGATTTGTAGACCAATCGGTATGTATGACTTCCCGGATAAAATCAACTGCTGAAAGCTGAATGATTTCCTTGCCTATAGCCTTCCGCCTTTTTCCATCGAAACGATGGAGACCTTGTTTGACGGGTTTTGATCCTGTAATAACCTTCAATTGGTTCTCAGCAAGTTCCCGGGGTACACCTGGCATATCAGCAGGACACCAGGCGAAGATATCCCCGTTCTCATAGAGGAACTTGATGAGCACACTTTCATATTTGTTAGTCATTCATGTTCCCACCATGACGTATTTCGCCTGATCTGTGGGGTCCAGGATGATATGTTTTTTATTTTCAGATGCTTTGAAGCTGTCAGCCGGCTTTCGGCTTTCTTTTCCTGTCGACATTTCTGTCGGCGATACCTCTTTATCCAGCTCTTTTAGCTCTTCCTTTGCTATTACCTACACGGCGCAAAGGGCGTTTCCCAGCTCTAGCTCGTTTGCCGGTTTGAAATCTCCTTCAACGGTGATTACTACGCCTCTTGGCCCTGGCATCTTAATCTTGTTGTAGATGTAGCACGAGCCAGCCATGAATTTGGCGAAAGCCGGACGTCTGAGTGTTGCGTGATACACGCTTTCAAACGGTACTAACTCAAATGAAATCATCTCTTGGCGGAAGTGGTCCGCCTTTCTGAAGGTTACTTCTATGGAAATTTATCCTAGGGAATGCGCTTGCCTATGATACGTCATAAACATATCCTTAATTTCTGATGTTCCATGTTGTTTTCATGCCATATGCTACATGTTTTCCTTACACTTTATGTCATTTCTATCAATTTCTCGGAACTAACCTATTGACAAGATGCCACAGAGCCAGTTCCTGTTTTCTGCTGATTTTAGTTTCAGAAAAGTTGTTCTGGAAATATTCTCGGAATTGGACGATTCAAAAGCCAGAAGTCTTAGAAGTCCCGAAGGGTCAAGGAAGTCCAAAGGAGACCCGGAGGGGGGCCCTGGAGCCCCCACACGATGCAAGCGCGCGGGAGGGACCCTGGCCGCGCCAGGAGGTGGTATGGGGCCCTCGGGCGCCCACCGCCATCGCCCTTTCGCCTATATATGCCCCCCGATGCATAAACCCTAAGGAGATCAGCCTTTTTCCACGAAAAGTTCTGTAGCTCCGCCGCCACCACCGACAAGTTTCGGGGGACAGAAATCTCTGTTCCGGCACCCTGCCGGGACGGGGAAGTGCCCCCAGAGCCATCTCCGTCGACTCTACCCCTATCTTCATCGATGTTGCTGTCTCCCATGATGAGTAGGGAGTAGTTCTCCCCCGGGGCTGAGGCTCTACCGGTAGCTATGTGTTTCATCTCTCTCTCCTATGGTGTGATCTTTATGTGATCGTGAGCTTTGTAATCTAGTTGAATTAGTAGATTTTACTCTTCATCTGTTATGCTACTCGAGTGGTTTTGTTATGAGATCTCCGTAAACACTTTGATCATGGTGTAAAGGTGACAGTGTGTGCACCGTGTGGTTTAGTATGATATTTATATCTTGAGTTGGATGCCCCTATGAAATTGTGGTGTTTGTCTAGTACACCATTATTAGCAATGTAATTAGTATGAATTCTTTGAACACCATTATTGTTAATGCTATAGAAAAGTCTAAGCTTGGGGAAGCTGGTTTTGATGAATATGATTTTTTAGTCCCCCAAGTTTTGAGGAGGAAATTTTCTTTGATGCCAATATACGATAATTACAATGATGAATATGTTATTTTCAGTCCACCTAGTATTGAGGAGAAAGTCAATTATTATTATAATATTCCTCCTATATTTGATGATTATGGTGATGAGAATAATAATGATAGCTATTTTGTTGAATTTTCTCCCACTACTATTAATGAGAATGACTATGCTTATGTGGAGAGTATTAATTCTTTTATGCATGTGGCTCATGATAAGAATGTTTTATGTGATAGTTATATTGTTAATTTTATTCATGATGCTACTGAAAGTTGTTATGATAGAGGGAAACATTATTCTATGTATCTCAATAATATTAAGTTTCCCCTCTTTATGTTGAAATTTTTGAAGTTGCACTTGTTTTGCTTTCCTATGCTAGCCATTTTGTGCTTCATTGACTTGTTTTTCGACAAGATTCTTTTTCATAGGAAGTGGTTTAGACTTAAGTTTGTTTTATTCTTGCTTCTTGATGCTCTCTTTTGCTTCAATTCATATTTCTCATGTGAGCATCTTCTCAAATTATCATGCCTAGCTAAAAGGCGTTAAATAAAAGCATTTCTTGAGAGATAACCCATGGTTTTATTTTTGGCTTTATTTTCTCAGTTTTCTCTAAGTAAAGGGATTGTATACTTATGTAGAAACTCATTTGTATCTTTATTTTCATGTTTTAGTTGTGCCAAGTAAAGTTTCTGACGAGAGTTGAAATTGGTTTATGATTTCTGCGCAGGAAACAGATTTCTGCTGTCCACCGTAAAAAATCGTGAAAAATCCAGAAAGGTCAGAATGACTGTAACATCCCAATTTTGCTAAACTAGGGTGTGTGGTGTGTGTTCATCTCATACATGCATGAAGCAAAAATTCAAATCATGTTTTAACCAATTTAAATTGTGAATTCAAATGGTTTGACAAAAATCCCTCAAAAAGTACTTAAAAGGGGCTCCAAAATTTTGTACTGAAAATTATTTCAATTTCACCAAAGCAACACATGGTGTTGTTGGAAATTTCATGAGCTTTTCAAAAACTATTTTTGCCAAATTTTCTGTTGGCAAAATAGCCCTCAAAACAGTGGTTTATGATCTGTTTTAATATAGAAAAGGACCTCTTCGTGGTTTCCCAAAGTTCCAAGGGGGTTTCCTGAAAGTGGTTTTTATTCTTTCTTCTTCCTCCTCTGGACAGAAGGCACCACCTGCGTGTCGACGCCGCTGCCGCCCTCTGCCACCTCCTGGTTGGCCTCCCTCTACGGATAGGACTCGAGAGAACCGTGGTCCTCTTCCTCTCTCCCATTCGCACCACCCTCACTCTCTATTTCTTCTGCGGAAACGAAACAAACCCTAGCCTCTGTTGACCGCGGCCGTCGTCGGAATTCTGGTGTTCACCGTCGATGCAGGCCACCTCGGAGCAAACCAAGAGCATCACCGAGCTCGCCGTGCTCTCCTCTATCTCCCTGCTGACGGAAGCTTCCCGGGACGACCGGAATCAAACGAATCGAGCGGGTCTTCTCCAACTCCGGCCGCCGCCACCGAGCTCGAATCCGGCCGGCTCCGCCCCCATCTCGCCTCCCTGAGCACACCATCAGCTCCAAGGTGACCTCCTGCTCCCCCCAGTCACCTCCCCGCTTCCTCTCGTGGTCGGAACCGCCGATTCCGGCCGGAACCGTGGCCGCCGCCGCCGGCCCTGCTCGCCGGCTCACCGCCGGTGGCTCAAACGGGGAGGCGCCGCCACCTTGTGGTCGCCCATGTCCGGGGCTTTCGAAAGAGCCCGAGGGCGCTCGATTCTGTGCCCGGAATCGTCGCCGGCAACCACGGCCGTGCACAGCCGGCCATCCGCTGGCGTCATGATGACGTCAGCGTGAGTCAGCTGGACCCACGTGTCATGTTTTTGTATAAAATGTTTAATAAAAGAAATCCTGACACATGGGCCCCACCTCCTTTTATTAATTGCAGAAAATGGATAAATTTTAGAAAATCAATATCTATAAAAATATAAGTCAGAAAAATATAATAAAAATATGGGAGTGATCAGAAAAATGTACTTTCTTCAAAAATGTCACTTTCATACATGTTTGACACACTTAATTTTTGAACATTATTTAATATTGTTTAATCATTTAAAAATAGAAAAATAAGTTTTTATTCACAAAAATTAGAAAAATAAAAGTTATATACCAAATTGCTCAAAATGACAAATTCAACATGTTTATGATGTTTTCAACCTCATTTGAGCAATTAAATCTGTACCCACTTTCATAGTCGTCCGAAGTACCCCTCCGGGGTCCATTTCGGGCAAATTCCAGTAAAATGGCATAACTGACATACGAACCCTAGCAACCCAACGATCATGCTTAGGGCTTTATTTCAGTGCATCAACCTTCTCATGCATACATATTGCGCATTGCATCGATGCCATGTGTTGATTGTTATTTCTCTTCCGGTGTTGTTCCCCCTCGGTAGCACGTGACTCCGAAGAGAAGGCCATCAACTCCAATGACGAATACTTGATCTTAACCGACAAGTCAAGCACTTATTCCTGAAGATCTTTTTCTGGTTTTCTTATAACCAAGGCAAGCATAACCTCTTATCTGCTCATATATGTTTTCGAACAACATTTGATTCTCGTACTTTGCATTCGATTCCAAAGTATTTGATGCTAGTAGATATAGCTCACCTATACACTGCATTGCCCCAATATCCTGATCCTCTGCTCCTAGCCGCCATAGATTTGCTTGTGCGCATCGCCAGAGCCTCATATCTGCTTTGCTTAGCCTTACATGTTTGTTACCTCTGCTCCATCCGGTTGATGAATCAGAGCTGCGATAAGCTAGTATGATATGATGACGTGGTGAGATGAGCTTCGTGTGGATAACTTGACTAAGGCTGGTATGGGAGGCCACTTGGGAAGTGGTTGTTCGTCCTGTACTCGCCAACTCTAGGATTACGGTCTCGAGCGGAAGCCAAGACTGAGCGTGCAACCACACGCGGGGTCTAAGTAACCGCGCTCGACCAACTAACTTGTTTGGCCAGATCCATGAGTCACGTAGTTTGAGATTTCCATTCGGCACCGCAAATAAAACCTTTTAAACGGTTTTGGAAACAAAATTCTCCGCTAGGGCGTGACCGGGGCCAAGTGATGGACGTACACGGATCTTGACCCCGCCTCACAGAGACAGGTGCCGTCAGGAGGATGGCCAACTCCCTGTTGACGGGGTGGCCCTGTCTTGGGTTGACTCATGGATAGGGTCGGGTAACGTAAAGGTCGTGGCTAGCCACCCTCTGCCGCGTTCCATGGAAGAACGTACATGTGGCGCTAAGAGTCGGATGGTACGTGTGGGTAAAGTGTACATCCCTGCAGGGCAATCTTTTCGAAAAGCCGTGTCCACGGTTAAGGACGACTTGGTGAAGGCAAAGACCATAGACAACCTAACGTGACGTAAAAGATGTTGACAAAGCATGGAGGTAATGTTTGAAGGGTGCCTCCCCGGAGATGCCGGGAGGGGTGATCCTTGTAGCATGTGATATGATGGGAATTGATATTGGTGGTTTTAAAAGATGATGATCACAGTAGTGAGCTTCTCATCTGTTTTGAAAACCTTCTATGAGACGTGCTATTCTTCCTCGACTTGGAAAACAAAGATTGCTTTACGCAAAACAGCCTTCATAAAACCCTTTCTGAAACCAGCAGATATATAATAGGTTAACTAAGTCTTGTTGAGTACCTCCCGTACTCAGGTTTGCTTAATTTTGGTTCAGGAGAAGAACTCCATCGGTGGTGTTTCAACGAGGACATCGACGAGTAGTTCGGGGTTCCCAGGTGGCAGCCTGGAATCTATGGGCTGGGACGTCGCCTTATGTTGCGGCCTCTTAGGCCTTTTTGGTTCTTGTTGATTAGCAACATAATTTGCCTTCCGTTGTCTGATGCAATGTTGGGTCATGTGACCTCTGTTTGTAAGCTATACTCTAGTAACACCTGTTGAATACAATTTCTATGTCTAGAGTGTTGCTTTGATCGGTTGTTGGTTTCGAGCTCATTGTTATACAATTTTGGCTATGCCTGCATAGTTGTCGCAGTCGAGGGGTTGTGGAGCCGATGATCCATGTCCGAGCCCGCCTGTCGATGTGATCGGCCTGGGGCGAGGTAACCCCAGTAACCCTCGATTGTTGTTGCACTTTCTGGACACATAGCAGCTCTGTATAACTTTGGTCCCGTTCCTTCAGTTTCATCCGACTCGTGGACGCTTGGGTATGCGTAATTGGTTATGACTAGCATGGATACAGGGAGTAGTAGAGCGGGGATCCGGACTACGTGCCGATGAATCCGGTCTGCCTGCCGTTGTTTTTTGCGGCCGGGGCTGGTAACCCTGAAGCCCTTGTGAGTCCATGGCTAGGAGCACATAACAGTATGTATATCTCTGGGTCCAGGGTCTGACAAGTCATGGTATCAGAGCAGGGCTGCCTGTAGGAAAACCTTACTGCTTGGTCGATGTTGAGTTTAGTGTTTGTGAAAACTACTTTGAAACTCCAAATGGATTGTGAAAAACCTTCTTAGGATTCTTTTTACTCCTTATCTGGTATCGCTCTAACTCTGGGTCATCTTACCTGTTTTGATTTGAAAAGGTTTTGCTATCTCTTCTAGTCATTCGAAACCTAGGTGCCTTCTCTGGAAAGGACGTCTCTACCCAAGTTGGCCTAGTGTTCAGTTCCTAGAGTCGCGTGTGTTCCATGTTCCGTTATCTCGTGAATCAACTGGGAGATTTCCCTTCCATCCATGATCTCTCAAAGTTGTATGGATTCCACATTCCTACATGTTTCAAAGTTCTAAATCCTGAACCTCAAGATTTCCTTCTCATCTCGAATGTACCCGTTATCCTCTGCTCAAGTATTTCCGGAGCTATCGTTGTCTATTGAAAGATACTCCGTGATTGTTATTCGTAGTGTCCTTCAAGGCACTCAGATCGTAGTTACTCCTTTCTTTTGGTTCTTAACCTTGGACTTGAACCGAAGGTCCCGGAATGTGCTGAATTGTGGTGGGTTGAACCATGTGGTTTCATAACCATGTGATGCTCACTCTATCAGTACAGGATGCTGACCTTTAACCCAAGTTCCGTTTCTTTGGTTCCTGAGAAATCTGTTCTACCTCAGGATGGCTAGGCAATTCCACATCTTTGTTCTTATTTCAGTTATACCAACTCTTTTGCATGGGTTTTACAAATGATTATCACCCTGTGCATTCCACATGATCTCTGGATTCTCCGGAGCATGTTCCTACCTTCCAGTTGCATTCAAATATCCATCCGTTGTTTTGAAACCAAGTTACATATGAGTGTTGGATTCTTCCAATGCAATTGCTCCTATTTTTCTGTCAGAACGTTCCACCTTGGAACGTCAGGAGAAACAAACTCCAGTACCTCGTTCATCTTAAGGTCCAGGTCAAAGTTTTGTAACCCATAGATTAAAGAAGTTTCATTAGCTTCTGTTATGTTCCACCTTCGAGTATCACACTCTTTTATATCAAGAGGTCGTGTTAAGTTTCATGGCCTTAATGATGAAGTGATGCTCTCACACATCTTCACTCCCCCTTCCTCCAAGTTTGAATGCTTGAGAATGATGGGTCTGTCCATCGACATGTGTATCAGCTACTCCTAGCAATTCTTATTGCTTTAAAAAATCTAAGAAAACATCTCTATCCTTCTTAGCTCTTCTGGTCAACCGGTCCTTAACTAAAAGTTGACTGTGTTGTCAGATCCGTTCATTCAATTGCATATTCTTGGTCAAAGAGTTAGGTTCATGCCGAAGCTCTCCAGACCACATCGGTTGCTTTGAAAAGCATGCCTCCTTTCGATTTCTAAGACATACCGGTGGGTTGTGATATTCTGGTAGTCTTCCAAGAAGTATCACCAGGTTTGTCACCTAACCGTGATGTCTAAACAAGGGGTACTTTGAACTACTCTTTTCTCCAAGGAACTCTGCTGGATATCCTGGACCAGTTGGTTGAGCTTAAACAACAACTTGGAGAGTTGAAAGACAAGAGTTCCGCCTAACTTGATCCTCTGTTAAGGGATGTCCAGTTCCCGTCGTGTTGAAGAAGGATAGTATCTCCTTAATGGACATGCTATCTTTCCACCCTTGATTTGATTTGGGCTATCGTCAAATCAAGCTCAGATTCAAGGACTATCCTGATGGTGTTTTCACCCATGGTGTTTTTCCCGAGGATACCTTGATGTCCTTTGGTCTGACCAATATCTTGCCTCGTTCATGTATCATATGAATCCCTCTTCTTGGAGTGTTTTGATAGGTGTGTTTTCGAGCCCATCGATGACATTCCTATTTTCTCCAAGTTGCGAGAGGGTCATGTTGAACAACTGGCACTAATGTTGGAAACTTTCGAGAACCATCTTTGTGTCATCACGAAGTTTGTGTTCTGGATGTTCGAAGTGGCTTACTCCAGTCCATGTGCTTATGGTGAAAGTTGTCGCCATGGATCTGAGTATAGTTTCCTTGTTCCTTCGAGAATAATCCCATGTCAGTCATGCATGTGTGGACTACTCTTAAGATGGTAGGTTGTTACCTCCATTCATTTGTGGAAGTTTGCATCCACACCAAGTCACTGATTATCCATGAAAGAGAAGAAGTCTAAGACCTTCGTTATCTTTGTTATCATCTTCCCAACAAGGACTCCGATGTGTTTTGTTGCAACTAAACCATGTAGATACAACCGTCTTTCGCAAGTTGCTAATACATGAGTTCTGCAATCCTGCTCATCTTCTTGAGCGTGGGATCGTAGTCCATATCTTGAGAATCTAGCATATGTATCTCGTTGTTAACCGGTGCAATCTCTTTGATCATATATACCGAGTCTGGGCTATAAATCCACTAACCAGAGCTGAATCCCAAGCAGCAACGACGGTTGGTGTTTCCTCAAGAATATGGAAATTAGGTTCATTTGAAAATACGGCAAGGTTGATGTTGTGGTTGACACAATTAGCCGGAAGGCCTAATGTCATATCTCTTTGCGTCCGTAAGAACAGCCACTCCCCATGAGAATTCTGGTGTGGTTCATTCTAACAAGTTTTCTCTCACCGTCCTTCTGAACCAAAGTTTCCCTTTCACTTGATGACCTAATGAAGGCTTATAAGCTGGATATTGGTATCGGGAATGTCAAGAAGACCTTGGAACTTACTATGTCCAATGTCTCTCTACCAAATCCCCCAAACCTCTCTTTCAGTGGAAACAAGTTCATCATGAGAACATCTCGTGGTGTTTCGTAACCACCATTCATCAGTTCCCTTTTTCAAGTTGTTTGTACTTGAAATTATGTTCATCTCACACATTGTGTGAATTTGTCAGTCACTCCAGCCGTGGGATCTTAACTATGTGGTAAACGTATTGCTACGTCAAATCCACCATAGGAAAGAGATTCCCTATCCCTTCTGGTGTTCCAACCCTCGTTGGTTACCCATCCTTATGGTGTGATCAATAATTCCTCCCTAATTACGGTGTTCCAACATTCCGTGGTTACTCATATTCTGTCGTGAAGTAACATCCCGATCTTAGACAAAGTTTTCGACAACCTTTAACGGAATAAAAGTTCCTTCATCTTTCGTGTCCACCCCGAAGAGCGAACCTGATCTTGTATCCACTTTTCTCCGATGCATGATTCCAGTGGTTCCTCGTGTTTTGTTTTTCTCGTCTACGGATATTACTTTGTGGTATCCAAGACCAAACTTCCCATCTTGGTATTCTATTTCGAAGAAACCTTTATGTCACAAGTTGTTCAAACCTTTCTTTTCCAAAAGGATTTAAAGTCTTGTGCAAAGCTCATATTTTAAATCCTTTCAAGAACCATCGTCCAAAACCTTGAAACCTTCTCTTATTTCCCCCGTTACCTTGATGTGTTTCATGCCTGTTAACTCAAAAGTTCTTGACGAACATTCTTGTTCTGAGTTAGCCATGAGATACTCGATCTTCGTGAAGATCATTTCCTAAGAGTTTCCCTCTTACCTAAGGTGTATCCGTTCAATACTTCAAGATGCTACGGATCAACCTCTTCAAGAATAGAACCGTAAGGTTCGAGAAGATCGTTCAAAACTGGTGTTCCTTCTTTCTTCTCCTTCGGGAATCTCGGGACGAGATTCTTGTAAGGGGGTAGATTTGTAACATCCCAATTTTGCTCAACTAGGGTGTGTGGTGTGTGTTCATCTCATACATGCATGAAGCAAAAATTCAAATCATGTTTTAACCAATTTAAATTGTGAATTCAAATGGTTTGACAAAAATCCCTCAAAAAGTACTTAAAAGGGGTTCCAAAATTTTGTACTGAAAATTATTTCAATTTCACCAAAGCAACACATGGTGTTGTTGGAAATTTCATGAGCTTTTCAAAAACTATTTTTGCCAAATTTTCTGTTGGCAAAAAGGCCCTCAAAACAGTGGTTTATGATCTGTTTTAATATAGAAAAGGACCTCTTCGTGGTTTCCCAAAGTTCCAAGGGGGTTTCCTGAAAGTGGTTTTTATTCTTTCTTCTTCCTCCTCTGGACAGAAGGCACCACCTGCGTGTCGACGCCGCTGCCGCCCTCTGCCACCTCCTGGTTGGCCTCCCTCTACGGATAGGACTCGAGAGAAACGTGGTCCTCTTCCTCTCTCCCATTCGCACCACCCTCACTCTCTATTTCTTCTGCGGAAACGAAACAAACCCTAGCCTCTGTTGACCGCGGCCGTCGTCGGAATTCCGGTGTTCACCGTCGATGCAGGCCACCTCGGAGCAAACCAAGAGCACCACCGAGCTCGCCGTGCTCTCCTCTATCTCCCTGCTGACGGAAGCTTCCCGGGACGACCGGAATCAAACGAATCGGGCGGTTCTTCTCCAACTCCGGCCGCCGCCGCCGAGCTCGAATCCGGCCGGCTCCGCCCCCATCTCGCCTCCCTGAGCACACCATCAGCTCCAAGGTGACCTCCTGCTCCCCCCAGTCACCTCCCCGCTTCCTCCCGTGGTCGGAACCGCCGATTCCGGCCGGAACCGTGGCCGCCGCCGCCGGCCCTGCTCGCCGGCTCACCGCCGGTGGCTCAAACGGGGAGGCGCCGCCACCTTGTGGTCGCCCATGTCCGGGGCTTTCGAAAGAGCCCGAGGGCGCTCGATTCTGTGCCCGGAATCGTCGCCGGCAACCACGGCCGTGCACAGCCGGCCATCCGCTGGCGTCATGATGACGTCAGCATGAGTCAGCTGGCCCCACGTGTCATGTTTTTTGTATAAAATGTTTAATAAAAGAAATCCTGACACATGGGCCCCACCTCCTTTTATTAATTGCAGAAAATGGATAAATTTTAGAAAATCAATATCTATAAAAATATAAGTCAGAAAAATATAATAAAAATATGGGAGTGATCAGAAAAATGTACTCTCTTCAAAAATGTCACTTTCATACATGTTTGACACACTTAATTTTTGAACATTATTTAATATTGTTTAATCATTTAAAAATAGAAAAATAAGTTTTTATTCACAAAAATTAGAAAAATAAAAGTTATATACCAAATTGCTCAAAATGACAAATTCAACATGTTTATGATGTTTTCAACCTCATTTGAGCAATTAAATTTGTACCCACTTTCATAGTCGTCCGAAGTACCCCTCCGGGGTCCATTTCGGGCAAATTCCAGTAAAATGGCATAACTGACATACGAACCCTAACAACCCAACGATCATGCTTAGGGCTTTATTTGAGTGCATCAACCTTCTCATGCATACATATTGCGCATTGCATCGATGCCATGTGTTGATTGTTATTTCTCTTCCGGTGTTGTTCCCCCTCGGTAGCACGTGACTCCGAAGAGAAGGCCATCAACTCCAATGACGAATACTTGATCTTAACCGACAAGTCAAGCACTTATTCCTGAAGATCTTTTTCTGGTTTTCTTATAACCAAGGCAAGCATAACCTCTTATCTGCTCATATATGTTTTCGAACAACATTTGATTCTCGTACTTTGCATTCGATTCCAAAGTATTTGATGCTAGTAGATATAGCTCACCTATACACTGCATTGCCCCAATATCCTGATCCTCTGCTCCTAGCCGCCATAGATTTGCTTGTGCGCATCGCCAGAGCCTCATATCTGCTTTGCTTAGCCTTACATGTTTGTTACCTCTGCTCCATCCGGTTGATGAATCAGAGCTGCGATAAGCTAGTATGATATGATGACGTGGTGAGATGAGCTTCGTGTGGATAACTTGACTAAGGCTGGTATGGGAGGCCACTTGGGAAGTGGTTGTTCGTCCTGTACTCGCCAACTCTAGGATTACGGTCTCGAGCGGAAGCCAAGACTGAGCGTGCAACCACACGCGGGGTCTAAGTAACCGCGCTCGACCAACTAACTTGTTTGGCCAGATCCATGAGTCACGTAGTTTGAGATTTCCATTCGGCACCGCAAATAAAACCTTTTAAACGGTTTTGAAAACAAAATGCTCCGCTAGGGCGTGGCCGGGGCCAAGTGATGGACGTACACGGATCTTGACCCCGCCTCACAGAGACAGGTGCCGTCAGGAGGATGGCCAACTCCCTGTTGACGGGGTGGCCCTGTCTTGGGTTGACTCATGGATAGGGTCGGGTAAGGTAAAGGTCGTGGCCAGCCACCCTCTGCCGCGTTCCATGGAAGAACGTACATGTGGCGCTAAGAGTCGGATGGTACGTGTGGGTAAAGTGTACATCCCTGCAGGGCAATCTTTTCGAAAAGCCGTGTCCACGGTTAAGGACGACTTGGTGAAGGCAAAGACCATAGACAACCTAACGTGACGTAAAAGATGTTGACAAAGCATGGAGGTAATGTTTGAAGGGTGCCTCCCCGGAGATGCCGGGAGGGGTGATCCTTGTAGCATGTGATATGATGGGAATTGATATTGGTGGTTTTAAAAGATGATGATCACAGTAGTGAGCTTCTCATCTGTTTTGAAAACCTTCTATGAGACGTGCTATTCTTCCTCGACTTGGAAAACAAAGATTGCTTTACGCAAAACAGCCTTCATAAAACCCTTTCTGAAACCAGCAGATATATAATAGGTTAACTAAGTCTTGTTGAGTACCTCCCGTACTCAGGTTTGCTTAATTTTGGTTCAGGAGAAGAACTCCATCGGTGGTGTTTCAACGAGGACATCGACGAGTAGTTCGGGGTTCCCAGGTGGCAGCCTGGAATCTATGGGCTGGGACGTCGCCTTATGTTGCGGCCTCTTAGGCCTTTTTGGTTCTTGTTGATTAGCAACATAATTTGCCTTCCGTTGTCTGATGCAATGTTGGGTCATGTGACCTCTGTTTGTAAGCTATACTCTAGTAACACCTGTTGAATACAATTTCTATGTCTAGAGTGTTGCTTTGATCGGTTGTTGGTTTCGAGCTCATTGTTATACAGTTTTGGCTATGCCTGCATAGTTGTCGCAGTCGAGGGGCTGCCGATGATCCATGTCCGAGCCCGCCTGTCGATGTGATCGGCCTGGGGCGAGGTAACCCCAGTAACCCTCGATTGTTGTTGCACTTTCTGGACACATAGCAGCTATGTATAACTTTGGTCCCGTTCCTTCAGTTTCATCCGACTCATGGACGCTTGGGTATGCGTAATTGGTTATGACTAGCATGGATACAAGGAGTAGTAGAGCGGGGATCCGGACTACGTGCCGATGAATCCGGTCTGACTGCCGTTTTTTGTTGCGGCCGGGGCTGGTAACCCTGAAGCCCTTGTGAGTCCATGGCTAGGAGCACATAACAGTATGTATATCTCTGGGTCCGGGGTCTGACAAGTCATGGTATCAGAGCAGGACTGCCTGTAGGAAAACCTTACTGCTTGGTCGATGTTGAGTTTAGTGTTTGTGAAAACTACTTTGAAACTCCCAATGGATTGTGAAAAACCTTCTTAGGATTCTTTTTACTCCTTATCTGGTATCGCTCTAACTCTGGGTCATCTTACCTGTTTTGATTTGAAAAGGTTTTGCTATCTCTTCTAGTCATTCAAAACCTAGGTGCCTTCTCTGGAAAGGACGTCTCTACCCAAGTTGGCCTAGTGTTCAGTTCCTAGAGTCGCGTGTGTTCCATGTTCCGTTATCTCTTGAATCAACTGGGAGATTTCCCTTCCATCCATGATCTCTCAAAGTTGTATGGATTCCACATTCCTACATGTTTCAAAGTTCTAAATCCTGAACCTCGAGATTTCCTTCTCATCTCGAATGTACCCGTTATCCTCTGCTCAAGTATTTCCGGAGCTATCGTTGTCTATTGAAAGATACTCCGTGATTGTTATTCGTAGTGTCCTTCAAGGCACTCAGATCGTAGTTACTCCTTTCTTCAAGCCATGGTTGGTGTAAGAAAGGTTGGGAGGAGTTTCAACAGTTTTATACCTCTGTTTAACAAAATAAAATCTCTAGCACATGAGTTACCCTTGCTTCCCTCTGCGAAAGGCCTTTCTTTTACTTTTTTGTTGAGTCTCCATCTTGTAACTTCATGCACAGTTGAGAGAGCATGGTTGCCATTCTGAGTTTAATGTGCATTTGTCCCAGAAACATTATTAATTTATTCATGATGTGTTATTGTTTGTTCTCAAATTATTTGTTCTAGTCTTCCACTTGAACTTTGAAGGTGACTCTTAAGGACAAGCGAAATATCACTTTGCTATGTTATCTCTATGCTTGAAAAAATGTATTGCTTTCGAGTGCATTATTATTCATGATCTTTTGTTGTGTTACTTCTCATGATGGAAGGTGATTGCTATGTTTTATTGTTAGAATGATATCTACCATGCTTGTGTTAAAGTTCTATGATCTCAGCTATGCTTATTCTTTTACAATTTAGATGATCAAGTTTATGTTGGTACCATGTCACCTCAGAAATTATGTGTTTATTATTGTTTACCTACTCCAGGACGAATAGGAACTAAGCTTGGGGATGTTGATACGTCATAAACGTATCCTTAATTTTTGATGTTCCATGTTGTTTTCATGCCATATGATACATGTTTTCTTTACAATTTATGTCATTTTTATCGATTTCCCGGGACTAACCTATTGACAAGATGCCACAGAGCCAGTTCCTGTTTTCTGCTCTTTTTAGTTTCAGAAAAGTTGTTTTGGAAATATTCTCGTAATTGGATTATTCAAAAGCCAGAAGTCTTAGAAGTCCTAGAGGGTCAAGGAAGTCCAAAGGAGACCCGGAGGGGGCCCTGGAGCCCCCACACCATGCCTGGGCACGGGTGGGCCACTTGACGCGCCGGGAGGTGGTGTGGGGCCCTCGGGCGCCCACCACCATCGCCCTTTTGGTTATATGTGCCCCCGATGCATAAAACCTTAGGAGATCAGCCTTTTTCTACGAAAAGTTCCGTAGCTCCACCGTCATCGCCGACAAGTTTCGGGGGACAGAAATCTTTGTTCCAGCACCCTACCGGGACGGGGAAGTGCCCCTAGAGCCATCTCCATCGACTCCACCGCCATATTCGTCGCCATTGCTGTCTCCCATGATGAGGAGGGAGGGCTGAGGGCTCTACCGGTAGCTATGTGTTTCATATCTCACTCCCATGGTGTGATCTTTATGTGATCTTGAGCTTTGTAATCTAGTTGAATTAGTAGATCTTACTCTTCATCTGTTATGCTACTCGAGTGGTTTTTTTATGAGATCTACGTAACACTTTGATCACGGTGTAAAGGTGACAGTGCGTGAATAGTGTGGTTTAGCATGATATTTATATCTTGTGTTGGATGACCATATGAAATTGTGGTGTTTGTCTAGTACCTTATAGGGCGCTCATAGTGACAGCGTGAGGTTAACTAGACATGGGAATGCGACTTTGAGGAGTGCTATTAGAACCCTACACAATGAATTGGTGTTTGTTATTCAACCAGAGGGTGGTTTGGAGTAGTGTTCACTAGTGAATTTAGGATCCCTAGGCCTTGTTTCTAAGCATTGAGATACCGTTTACAACCTGTTCTGCTACATGTTTGCTTGCTGCCATTTTTATTTCAGATTGCTATTATCCGTTACTTGTATTTTACTCTCTCTTCGCCGAACTAGTGCACCTATACATCTGACAATTGTATTAGGTGTGTTGGGGACACAAGAGACTTCTTGTATCGTAATTGCAGGGTTGCTTGAGAGGGATACCTTTGACCTTTTCCTCCATGAGTTCGATAAACCTTAGGTAATCCACTTAAGGAAACTTTCTGCTGTTCTACAAACCTCTGCACTTGGAGGCCCAACACTGTCTACAAGAATATAAGCATGTGTAGACATCAGCCTACCCGGAACAATGCCGTGAAAACGTACATTGCTATGCTTTAGCTGGGTTTGTGACAGATGCAATTTCTTCAGAGTAGTCAGGTACATGATGTTGGTTCTTGATCCTCCATCCATCAGCACTCTCTTGAGCCTAGTGTTTTGCACAATAGGTCTTACTATCAAGGCGTGCGTGCCGGGTTCCGGGATATTACCTGGATGATCTGACTAATCCCAGGTAATTGGCGTCTTTGAATACTTTGAGTAATTTGGTGTTGGTGGAACGACGACATTGATTTCTCGCCACGATTTCTTTGTTTAGCGGATGGGGTCGCAAGGAAAGTTAAATTGCATTCTCCTTCGACTCTCGAGGATTTAGGTTCTCCTTTCCGTTGCTGCTCCTGGATTTTGTCATCGGTATCGGGCTCACTTTTGTCCTTCTCAGGTTCCGGCTTTTGCTTGCTGAATTTCCTTTTGGAATTCTTTCCTCTATTCTCGGCTCAACCGCTGCTCTTCATGTTCTTATTAAGTCGGCATTGCTAGTTTGTATGGTTAGGCTTTCCAAACTACGCGTGGTGAATGCAAGGTTCCCCTTTCATATTTTCCCACTCTTCCTTAGAGTAGGAGATATGTTCCCTGCTTTACGCACTTTTTCCTTTCCATATGCTGGTGTTATCCTTTCCAAAGGATGCATTTACTTCTTTGGGCTTTGGTTGTGCTTCTGGAGTAGATTTATTTTCAAAGCGAGAAGCCTTTTTTGCTTGTACCACTGCATAAATATTTCCGCCTTTTGCTCTAATGTCGTCTTCGGCCGCTGCATGCTCATTGGCGGTTGTTATCATATAACCTAGGTCCTTATGCGTTTTGGAACCAACCATGAATAGTACGAGGCCGTGTTTCAGACCATTGACGAAAGTATGCATTGCTTAGACGTCACTTACTCCAGATCAGTTGTTATTCATTGCAGTCCATCTTGAGATAAAGTCGACATACGTTTCGTCTTCGTATTGGACGCAACCGTTCAGCTGGTTAATGCTTTTGGGGCGTTATACGTGCCACGAAAATACTGAGAAAAAACTCTAGCGATATCCTCCCAGCTATCTACCGTTCTTGACGTAAGTCCATTAATCTAGTCGCAAGCTCCATCCAACAACATCATGGGCAATGTAACACCCCGGCCACCTCGTAGCCGGCGGCTGTCACCCCTGGTAGCTCTCTAGGATCTCTAGGCTGGCCCCACAGACCAACACTAGTCTTTCATGCGCACTTTATCCTCACTCATGCGCACCCGGGAAGGACTTCCCGGTCGGTCACCCATCCTCGAATTACTCCAGGTCAAGCACGCTTAACACTGGAGTTCTTTCAAGATAGGCTTCCGGAAAAGAAGTTGCAAGTTGGTTATATGAGTATCCTAAGGACTTCCCGGTCGGTCACCCATCCTCAAATTGCTCCATGTCAAGCACGCTTAACACTGGAGTTCCTTCAAGATAAGCTTCCGGAAAAGAAGTTGCAACTTGTTGATATGAGTATCCTATTAATCCTATTCAGCACTGTGCCAGGATCTCACATCCTTCCCCCTTAGAAGACCGACGCCCTCGTCGGTCAACCTACAGTCCAGGAACTTCCCCTCTTGGCACTCGTATGTGTGCCCAGTGTCGGCACATGTCCCACACCCACTGACCCACACACGCCCGTATAACCGCGAGGGTCAGCTCTGATACCAAATGTAACACCCCGGCCACCTCGTAGCCGGCGGCTGTCACCCCTGGTAGCTCTCTAGGATCTCTAGGATGGCCCCACAGACCAACACTAGTCTTTCCTGCGCACTTTGTCCTCACTCATGCGCACCCGGGAAGGACTTCCCGGTCGGTCACCCATCCTCAAATTGCTCCAGGTCAAGCACGCTTAACACTGGAGTTCTTTCAAGATGAGCTTCCAGAAAAGAAGTTGCAACTTGTTGATATGAGTATCCTATTAATCCTATTGAGCCCTGCGTCAGGATCTCACAGGCAAGAATTTTACGGCTTCCAGGTCAGTCCCTTTGTTGATCTGGACGACAGCATAATAATCTGAGAGCCATGTATCCAGGTTTCTGCTTCCGGCAAATTTTTGATAAGTTGGACCGACTTTGGCAAAGCCAGCATGTAGATTGATGTCGCGGATCCTATTAGTGAAACACTTTGGTCCAAAATACAGATCATCTCTTTCGCCTTATCGGCTTGTGTGGAATACCTTCCGGCTGAATGAATAGAAGGAGATCTACTTCTCTCTGGTCCATTGTTGCGTGAATACGCTCGTCTAGGTCATCCTTGTATCTTCCGGCATCCCGTCCTTTGGAATAAGGCAGAGTTCAGCTCCTTACACGTTCTTTATTCCTTGGAGGGATTCGGGATCTCTCGCGCCTGTGAGGGCAGTCGTATATCCGTCTTTATCATGCGGGTATCTCGGAGGCGGCGTTGTTTTTCAGTCCTTCTGGTTTTTTTCCTCCCAGTCTTTATCAAAACAGGGTTTTGGGTTATTCTCACCTTTCGGCGGATGAGATCCTCTCCTGGACGCTGCATCCTTGTTATTCGGGATTTTCTTGTTTTCTTTTGGATCTTCATTTTTTCGCTTTGAACTTCCTGAATCTCCAGGTTTGCTTGGATCTGGCGCTGCAGCGGCACACGTGGCAGTATTGCATAAAGCCGAATCATCATGTAACTTACCTGAACATGCTTATCCTCGCTGCTGCTATTGTAATGCTTTTCCTAAGAAAGCATACACTCGCTGGAGCTTTTCATCATTGGAGTAAAGGTCGTCATTGAGGATGGCAAAGGAAACTTTTGCATTCTCGGCTGCAGTTTTATAGATGCGTTCGCCCTTAGAGTTTGTGTTGTTAACGTGATTTTGCCAAGAAGGGTTTTCAAACCGTTGTTTAGCTGGCCATTCTTTCGACTTTGAAGTTCCAGGTAACCTCGTGGGTTTAATTCTAGATATGTTATGGCGCTCATATTCCTCGAGTTCTTCCTGCTGCAATTTGACGGTAGCTTGGGTTTTGAGGAGATTTACCGAGTCCGGAAAAGATGTTGTGTTGCCGCATTATTGCTTGTCGCCTAGCTTCCAGCATTTCCGGTGGCTCATCTCTTGCAACCGAGGTTTGAATTAGGTCGATTTCGTCCTGTTCTGACATTTGGGGAACATGCACTACTTCTATTTGTTTCTTTGTCTTCTCCTCCGTCTTTACGTCGCTGCCTCCTCCGACTTCTAGGTTCCGGTTGGCTATATCAGCCAATTTATCCTTCTTTTTCTTCTGTGCTTTGGAAAGCAGCTTTTTGGCAGATTTTTTCTTCTTTTTGGAGGATGAAGGCTTTTTATGCGGTTCGTCTTCCGTCAGTTCCTTGACATTAGGATAGGACGGGCTTTTCTCACCATCTTCTTCCTCTCCTTCCTCCTCACTAGCCGACGGAGGTGTTTTGGGATCTGTTTCCTCTTCTTCCTCGGCATCTAATTTTGCGGTTGGTTTTGCCATTTGAAATTTATGGAAGCTTCCCTGCATGGACTTGACCTTTCTTGCAAAAGCATCTTCATCCTCATCATCATAATCTTTGCTATACCCTGCAGATCCGGTTTCCGAGTCTAACTTTGCTTCAATAGCTGCTAAGATAGATTCGGCTTCCGAGCTTGTCGCCAAATTGGCAGATTCTGGGTCATCCACTTTTTCTATGGGATCAACGTTTTCTGCCTTTTCCACGGGATTTTCGACTTCCGTTTTTTTGGCGATCTCGGATTGCACCATGCAAACAAAGTGCAATCTGGGTGCAGACATCTCCTGAGAGGCGAAAAATCCAGTCATGCATTGGCGATATGCAGCTAATGAATCTTGATCAGCCCCAATGTATGAATAGGCAAATCTGAACCGAATCCCGCATCAAAGACTTCATCTACTAGGCATAGAGAGGGTGTGATAAAGCTACTTCCACCATGGAATCCCATTGCTTCTGCCATCAAACCAATAAAAACATTAGCAGATCCGATGGGAAGGACACATGCACTTACCAGGTGATTCCGTGCCGGCATATAGGATCCGTTGTCGAGGAAGCGTCCGACGTTCCCGTTGAATTCTAGGCTTCCGACAGTGATCATGCTGCCAATTCTTCGAGTATCCCCGCTCGAAACATGACTCCTGACGCCGCTGGCCCCATAGTGGGCGCCAACTGTCGAGTCTTCTTAGTTAGGTTTGTGGTCGGGGGTGCCATAAAGCCTGCCGACAGAGCCGTGGGAGGAAACATGGGAGAGTGGAAATGAGGACACGATTTACCCAGGTTCCGCACGTTGTGACTATGGTGGCATTCCTACTCCTTCAATCTCACTAAATCAGGGCTTAAGTCTAAAGTATACAAAGTATAATATGAGTATGGTTTCGCTAACTCGGCGAGGATAAACTTCCCGGCGAGTTGGCTTCTAGCTATTCGAACTCTTGTCCCCTTTCAACAACCCCCGTCCAGCTTTATATAGATAGCCGGACTAGGGCTTACAGGAAGGAAACCTAGAAGACTACAGAAAGTATTCCTATTCTTGGAAAGTAAGACATCCGGCTTCTTCTCCACGTCGGACAATGTATTGGGCCGTGATCCGGGTTCTTCTAGAATCTTCCTCTCCGTGCGTCAGCTTACTGGGCTGCCTAATGGCATCTGGCCATTACCTGCAGGCCACCCTGGTAATCCGGCCTTTGGCCTTTGCCAGATATACCAGTAATTGGCATATATCTGAAAGAAAGCAATAAAGTCCCAAGTACTCCTAGACTTCGTCTCAGACTTGCTCGAGTTAGAACAACCCAGATTACCAAACATGTTGAGTAGATGGACAATGTACTTCGACGGGTCCAAAAGAGCATCCGGAGCAGGAGTAATACTCACATCCCCTAGAGGTGGTAGACTATTATACGTACTTAGGATGAATTTAAAAAATGCATCAAATAATGAAGCCGAGTACGAAGCACTCATCCATGGAATGAAGATGGCTAAAGCATGCAGAGCCACTCAACTTGTCATCTATTGCAACTCGAACCTCATGGTATAGCAAACCATGAAAGAGTGCAATGCGCCTATAGACAACATGGAAGCATAGAGCTATACAATAAAATCGAAGGAGAATTGGACGGATGTGAGCTGCGACATATTGGCGGAGGAAGCAATTCAGAAGCAAACGCTCTAGCAAACATCAGGTCCACCTGCACACCTATACCACCCGATGTTTCCTACGAGGAGATTGATTAGCCCTCTATAAAGCGCAAGGTACCAGCTATGGAAATAGCTGAAGACTCGAAGGGAGACAAGGCAAAACAGCCGGAGGAAGAAGCATAACCCACACCCATGGACATTCCAGAGTACGTAAATCAAGTGGAAGCTCCTTGGATGCATCCATTGATGGATTATATCACTTGAAACGAACTCCCCAAAGATCAGGCAGAAGCACGCTGAATAATGCGCAGAGCTAAGGCGTTCACAATTCATAATTGGCAACTCCACAAGCGTAGAATATCAGACATATTGCAGGGGTGCGTAACCCCTAAAGAGGGAAAAGCGATAATGTTGGACATACATCAAGGAACCTGTGGACATCATGTAGCGAGCAAAAACCTTGTCAGAAAATATTTCCGAGCCAGATTATATTGGCTAACAGCGGAACATGACGCCAAGGTTATCGTACATCATACCAAGGTGTGCCAAATGTCTCAGCTACAGAACTACCTATGATACCGCTCGCAGGTCCTTTTGCGCAGTAGTAACTCGACATGGTTGGTCCGCTCGCTCGGTCATCCAATGGTGGATACACTCGACTACTCGTTGCAGTCGACAAATTTACCAAATTGATTGAAGCTATGTCAGTTACATCACAAGATGCATAGTCAACAATAAAATTCATAAGATCCATAGTACACAGATTTGGAGTCCCAAACAGCATCATCGCACACAATGGAACAAACTTCACAGCTGAAGAATTCCAGGACTACTGCAAAGAGCTAGGGATAAACATCATCTTTGCATCAGTTACTCACCCGCAAGAAAATGGGCAGGTGGAGCGATCAAATGGGTTAATCCCAGCAGGACTGAAGAAACGGATACTCACGCCACTCAAACGAGAAGCTGGTGCCATGGCCGAAGAACTATCCTCAGTACTTGATATCCCACAAGTATAGGGGATCGTGTGTAGCCATTTCGATAAGTATGTCGTGGTGGTGTCACGGCAGATGCCATAGGATGGCCAAAGATGTGGGGACGATGGACGCTGGAGGTGCTCCGGGAGGGATCACGCAACGATTAGCCGCGTGAGGGATGAATCTAGCACTGCAAACAACAGGATCTACCCAGGTTCAGGGCCCTCGTGTGGAGGTAAAAACCCCTACTCCTGCCTTTCTCTCTCTATACTTGTGTTTCACCGAGTAGCCACAGTACAAGTTCGGTCTACAGCCGAGTAGCCACCCTTCTCTCTAGTTGAAGATCTAGGTCTAGAATGTGAACCGGCTCTGGATCCCTCGCGCAGGAGGGGGCAGGGCACCTTATATATTGGTGCCCAGCCGGATACAGCCAATAGGGAAAAGTACAAACAGATGTCGACATAGTGTGCACACTGCACACTTCCAGCTTCCCGCTGACACCTTTGGCTTCCTGGTTTGTCTTGTGTGGAAAGTCGTTGTGCAAAACCAAGAAGCTGATCTGTTATCACTGCCACCATCACAGGGTAGGCCCCCCTAACCTGCGACGCCCTGCTGACACCCTGGCGCGGATAAGCACGCGCTCTGCAGATGAACAGTGCTCCAGTACGGACCCAGGATACGCGGGATCCTGTGTCAGAACGGCTCCTTTGACTTCTGGCCCGAGTAGGAAACCGCCATTTCTACTCGGACCACTTCCTCTACTCGGAGTAGGATAACTTCCTTGATTCTTTCTCCTGGCCATCAGTGTGTACGGCCGAATAGCAGTCGACCGGGTAGCGAGTACCGGGTAGCCAGCTACTCTGCCAAACGTCTCTTCTGATCTTGCCCTTAGCACTTGCCTTTACCCTACTCGGGGGTAACCCCCCGACATTAGTCCCCGAAGCTGGTAGAGTCCTGCGAACTTGTTCACTGGGTCCTGTCCTGCCAGCTTAAAAACCAATCTTGTCTTCGAACCTTATGATGCTGAGTAGAACCTCCGAGTAGCCCTCAATTCCGGCTCGAGTCTCTCCTCTTCCGAATAGGACCAATTCTCTTCTCTGTCGCCGAGTAAAATGACTTTGTGGAATTTTGAACAGAATCTCGGCGTGGCAGAGTAAATCCACGTTTCCGCACTGCAACTGGGCACGTGTCACGTTCTCGCACCCCCGACGCCTCGGTGCCCGGGATATGACAGGCCACACGCCCAACATCGAGACCTGGGCCCACCGGCCCGTTAGGTCCCATCAAGTGCAGTTATTACCCACGATCTCGACGTGGGATCGATTGCGGCCGTTACGCGCGCCACCTGCGCTGTGTGCGTTTCTAACCGGCCCACACCCCACGTCGCACGATCTCCGTGCATAACTGATCCCACTAACTCCGCCTGTAACGGCACCCCGAGGGGAGGGATAAATACCCCCTCGGTAACTCCTCCTTCCCCTTCCTGGTCTCATTCACTTCCTGCCTCTCCGCCGCCACAGAGTGCTCCGCCGCCACGCATCTCGCCGCGCCGCTGCTCCCTGCGACGCCGGAAGGCTAGCAATTTCCACCAAGTTTCCACGAATCTCCACCAAATCTCTCTTCTCGATGGCCCGCGACGATGACGCTCGCGCCGGATGGGCTGGATCCGAGGTTACGCTGGAGGATTGCCAGTGGCTGGTAAACACCCACCGCGTTCCTCCCGGCGTGCGCTGCCGGCAACCGGATGGCGAGCTGGTTCCCGCACCGGAAGCGGACGAGTTCGTCGTCTTCCTCGCTCACTTCAAGCGAGGATTCGGGCTGCCCGTCTCCGATTTCTTCAAATCCTTCCTCGACCACTTCGGGCTTCAGCCACACCATCTGCCCCCCAACGCGATGGTGATGCTCGCATACCACGCCGTGGTGTGCGAGGCGTTCCTGGGTGTGCGCCCCACGGTGCACACCTGGGCTCGCTACTTCTTCTTCCGGAAGCAGAGCGTGCCTAAGCCGGGAAGCACGGAGAGCGCCCGCAGCATGACCAAGACCGGAAGCGCGATGATGTTGCAGCGCGGCTCCACCCCTCACCCGCGCATCAAGGGGCTCGACTCGGTGCGCAAGTGGCAGCGGTCTTTCTTCTACGTGAAGAATGTTCCTGATGAAGAAGGAGCGCCAATCGTTGACCGCATCTTGCTTCCCAAGTGGACGAACACGGCGCCCACTCAGCAGAATTGGGGATACAAGCCACCGCTGCAAGGCGATATCTCCCAGATCAACAAGCGCCTCGCCGAGCTGAGGGAGTTGGGGCTCAAGAGCGACGATCCCATCGCCTGCTGGATTTCTTGGCGAGTGCTCCCGCTACAGCGCCGTGCGCACCTCATGTGCTACATGGGAGGCAACAGAGACTGCACCAGGACCACCACGTTCGAGCTGAGCAACGCGGATGTGGCCGTCTGGGTGCGCTCCATCATGAGCACCGGCCTCACCGACAACTGGCAATACGGCTTCGTGCCGTATAGCCGCGAGAAGCCAATCGAACAGGTTAGCACTTCATGCTCTATCTCTGCATCATGATACCGAGTAGGTGGCTTTCCGGCTTAGTATGCTTAGTCTTTGCACGCTGCACCGAGTAGAGACACTTACTAGTATCTCCTAGGCTTTATGTGCTTTGTGTTTGCACGCCATGTCAGGTAGAGCACTTACCAGTATCCGCTAGGCTTTATATGCTTTGTGTTTGCACGCCATGCCGAGTAAAGCACCTTAGCCAAATATGCTTTGTGTTTGCATTCCGTACTGGGTAGGATTCCTTATATTGCTCAACTGATTTGTATTGCCTGCTTGCATTTCCAGCACCTTGACCGCCAGCTCGCTGAGAACCAGGAGCGCCTTGAGGCCAACTGGGACCCAGACCGAAAAGAGGACGACGAGACCGCCTATGACACCCAGGCCACCCTCTGTGTCCCTCGCACCGAACAGCAGGGTAAGCACCACGTCGATGTGTCCATTCGGGATTGGTCCGAGGACGATGAAGAAGGTGACTGAGCTCGCTTCTGTAATTGCGAGTAGCGCGATCTAATTTTTTTTCCGCTTCTCAACCGATTCTTCTCTTCTATTCTGCAGATGACACCGATGCGGACGAGGAGGACGAGGACGTCCTTGACGTCGATCCGGTTGCGGTGGATGCTCCTTCTACCCGGAAGAGGGCGGGTAGCGGTGCCCAAGAGCCAGCCGCCAAGAAAGCCAAGAAGCCCGAGAAGGTGAAGAAGGTTTCCACCAGGAGGCCACTGTCGCACCCTGGTTTCTAGGGGATACTCATCGGGCCGAACTGGATAGCAGATGCTTGGATTATGGGGCATAACTGCTCCCACGTCCCAGCTTCCTGGTAGGCCTGCGCTTATGCGCGACAACACAAGCCCTGCTATTCCATCGTCGATGTAAACTATCCACTAGAGACCATAGGCACTACTGTCGACGTACTTCATACCAATCACACATGGTACGTCAACAGCGTTAAACGGAATGATACCACAACATATCTCTAAGACACAAAAGATTGAAATAAGGTTGCAAATAGCCTTCACTAAGGCAGAGATAGCAAATACAATCATCCAGAGGACACATGTCCCAACATAGCATCATTACATCAGCGGAAGCAAACAAATGGTCTGAGTACAGACAAATCCAAATAGGCTTAAGAAGCCGGCAATGAAAAGGAAGACGGAGCCCATCCACGAAGTCTCGGATCCTGCCCGGGTCCGCTATCTACTCGTCAACAGCGTCGTCGTACTCCACGTAGTAGCCTCCATGGGGATCCTCGGAATCGTCGTCTGCGTAAACCACAGCCCCAAAGGGGTCAGTACAACAACGTACTGGCAAGCAAGACTCACAGTTCACCAAAGTGTAACCCGTCAACACCAAGCACAGATGCCTTGGGTTCAACGGAAGAAAGGGGTTATAAAAGATGCTGCAACTGGCTGCGCTAACCAACTACAGAAACACTACCACTTCCAGCTAACAGAGAGGAGATAAGATAGCGTAACGTAACCAACTGTTGTGGACCATCAAACAAACCCATCCTGGATCTCGCCCCTTATCCAAAGAAGCAATCCGAGGATAACTCACACAGTTGGATTAATGAATAATGGATCAAGTTGTTGTGTCAATAAGTCTATTACTAGTCAAGTTAACATTAGTTAGGTGTAAGTTGTTCTGAGTACTTGTTAGCCAGTACTTTCACCAAGTCGTCACATAACCGCGGACAACACGGCTTCTCGAGAAGATTCATCCCTGCAGGGTGTGCTCCAGTACCCGTACACACTCGAGCCACCAACTAAAACTTAGGTGGACTCGACACGACTCGAACCATCACTACAACCTGTCCTAGGAGCCACGAAGCTATAAGGTCCCGGCCAGTCCGCCTAACCTAAGCGCAAGGGTGAAAACCACACCCCCCGGCACCACAGGCCTCGCCCTATATGCATCATCATCATCAACAGTAACCATGGGAGCGACCCATTCATGCTTATGCGCAAATGGAACTCCCGAACTAAGTGTGGCTCTTCGGACAAACTGCGGATCAGGTCAAAGTCGAGGGGGGTTCCATACTACCACCCGGATGCGGTGAGCACGCTCATCATGGATCAGTAGACAAGACCCTTTTCCTATTAGGGTCGACACTAGCAGGCCTCAAAACCACAAAGGGCCTCCTGCCGGTGCCTTATCAACATATTATTAACAACAGGTTGATTTATTAACATCGAGCCCCCATAACATAATAGTAGTAACAACAGAAAGTAACGGGTAACAGACTCGAGCAAAGCAACCTAAGCATGCTAGTAAGACACGGGCTCAAACAAAGGGGTGATAGGAGTGGAGGTGAGGCAATATCAAGGTTAAGGGATTCATGTGATAGGTTCGTAACAGAAACAACTACTACTAAGGCTAGCAGAAAAGAACAACGGAAAGTATCGGTAACCAATGTTGAAAGGAACACAGTGGTTCATGTGAGTGATAACTTGCCTGCAAACCCAGTAGCCTGGTACTGAGCAAAAATCCTTAGAAGGGGTACCGTACGTCTCTTCGGTCTCGACGTCGTCGTCTAAAGCGAGAAGAAGCAAACACACAATCGAAAGAGACGAACAATCAATACATGGCATAGGATGCACAACCATGGGATGATGCATGTCATGTTAATAGTTGCATCAAAAATAAACTAGTTGCATGGTAACACAAATTAAATGGACACATATGCCATTTTGAGTTGCATATGAAAAGCCCATGAATTTTGGGTTAGATTATTTGTTTTCCAACTAATCAACAGATGAAGGTGAATTAGTATGATGCATGGATGAGGAAAACAACAAAATAACAACAATAGAACCAATTTAAGATAGGGTTTACCAATTTAGAAATTTATTTAGTAAGTTATGGGATTTTTTGGTTTCTTAAAGGGGTTACACGAATAGTTGTTGTTTTCACCAATTTAAATTGTGCAAAACAAATAACAAAATTCATATTTGAAAAGTTTATACTTTTCTAGGTTGAAAACATATTTTGCATGTTCAAAATTATTTTATTTTGAGCAAGTTATGATTTTATCAAATTTAAATGAATTAAACAAGTATTAAATTATTTAGGCAACTTAAATTATTGAAATCATGAAACAAAATTTATATTTGGTTAGGTGGTTTAATTTGACATGGAAAACATATTTTATTTGTGTTATTTGGATTAATATTGAATTAGTTATGGAATTAAGCAAATTGCAATTGAATTATTTGAATTCAAATTTGAATTGCATTTTGAAAACTCAAAACAGAAAACAAATGCTATAGATAGATAGAGAATTTAATTTGGTGCGGTGTACATATTTTATTTATTTTTGTTGGAGTTGGGATTTAAAAGTTATTTGGGTTTGAAGTTTAGGGGCTAAACCGTAATAAAAACTGGGCTGAAATTAAAGGAAAAACGTGCAGAAAAACAATCTGCACCGCGCAGTATCCAGCCCCAGCCACTGACAGTGGGGTCAGCGTCACTGCGTGGCACCTAGGTGGCAGTACTGGGGTGAGGTGGCCTGCAAGGTCCATGACGGGTGGGCCCCACGGGGGTTGCGCGCAGGGAAAAAAAAATTGGGGAGGCAATTGCCTCCCCTAGGATTCGAACCAGGGATCTGGGGGAGCGCTCGCATGGGCTCTGCCAACTGCACTGGATTCGGAGGCTTGTCAGGTATGCAGTCGGTTTGATTATAGGGTGTATTTTCGCGGGTCTACTGAATCTAACTGAAACTCTATCGTGCAGGTACAGAAGCAGGGGCGAGCGTTGGCGGACAGAGGCCGGGGCGAGCGATGCGTGCGCTGCCCCGCCGTGGATCGCGGCCGCGCGGCTGCCGGTGTGCGCCGCTGCGGTGGCCGGGTGCTGGCCGCCGTGGGCGGGCCCGTGCGAGAGGAGGAGCGGGGAAGGAAGGCGGGCTCACCTCGCGGAGGGAGCAGGGGCGGTCGAGGAGCGCTCGGTGAGGTCCGGCCGGCGACGAAAACGGGATGGCGGCGACGGCTCGGTGATCGTCGGGGAAGGCCGAGGGCACGGGGAGGAAGAGGGCGCCGTGCCGGTTCCGTTCCTGGCCCTAGCGCGGCCGGGCGGGCACCGTGGCGGCGGCGCCTCGCCGGAGAGAGGCGGCGGTGATGGAGGCCTTCGGTGGTGGGTACAGAAACGAGAGAAAAAGAGCAGGAGGAGAGCGGCGCGAGGGAGAAGGAGGGAGGCGGATTAGGGTTAGGAGGAGGATCGGCCTCGAGTTAAAAGGAGGAGGAGGGGGATCGGGCACCGTTCTCTCCTCTGTATGCGTACGTGGCCACCATGGATGGCCTGCCGTACCGTACGGAGGTAGGAGACGAGTGGAGGGGTACCAGGCCTAAGGGCACTTAGGCTGGCCCAAGTGGGCTGGGTGCCTTTCCCCCCTCTCTCTCTCTTGTTATTATTATTTTTTTTCTGTTATTACTCTTTTTTTTTTTGCAGATTTGGAAAAAGAGAAATAAGAGATGGTTTTTAGGCTAGATAAATTTTAGGGAAAAAAAATTGTATTGTTGAAATATTGTTAGCAACAAGTCCACACTTTGGCTTACCAAAATATTTTAAATATGTTGCTTGTTTGAAAAATTAAATGAATTGAGCGTGGTACCAAAATAAATAAAAAAAACTTAAGCCAATTTAAAGATTTTGATTCCAATTTTTAGTGGAACAATTTGTTGGTTTGTTTTGCAGTTTTTATTTGACACAAAGTAACATAACAAGTATGACAAATAATTGAATTTGAATTTGGTTTGAAATTACAATTGGAAAACAATGAAAACAAATGCAAACAAAAGGCAATAGATATGATGACATGATGCAAAACAAAAATAAAACAAGAAACAAAACATCTAGGGGGGAGATTTCATACTTGGGATGTTACAGCCACTCCCTACCCGCAAAGGGTAAGTAGTTTCCCTCTAATTTACATCTTGTTATTGCTTCTTGGTGTTCTTCTTCCCCTCCTTCTTTTCTGAACTTCTTTTTCTCTTCAGCGATCCTTTGAACGCCGATGCTGCTGCGGCTCCCGCCGCCTCCAAGAAAAGATCATCTATTGCCCTCGATTCGCTCATTGATCTTGATGAGGACGAGGATGAGCCCGCAGCGCGGGGTAGGACGCGTGCGCCCTCTCCCGTGAAGGAAGACGAAGAAGGCACCAACGCCAAGGACATGGGCGCTGGTGTCCAAGACATGGGCCAGGAGCAGCAGGCCCGCGCAGAACCAAGTGCGCAGGATGCTGCTCAAGACGAGACCCCCTCTTCTCCTCCAGCTGCCACAGCTGGGGAGAACACTGAACAAGACGCCGAGTACCAAGACCGTGCTGCCCTTGAGCGGCAGGAAGAGAACCAGGAGCAGCCGAAAGCTGAGGCTGCTGTTGAAGATGACCCCGCGGCCTAGCCGCGGGTAGAAGAACAAGGAGATATACGACCAGATCCCGCTGCCGAGCAGCGGTTAGATACGACTGCGGTGGAGCAGAACCCGCAGAGCCAAGCGCAGCCAGACGCTGCACCGGGTAGCCAGCCCCTGTGCCGCCTACCCAGCAGGCTGCTCCACCTACTGCACCAAGCCCTCCGCGGCCAGCGAAGAAGCCCAAGACTGCACCGAGCCCTCCTTCCAAGCAGGGCGCTAAGAAGACAGATGCCGATGGCAAGAAGGCCATCCAACATGATGCTCCAGTCCGCAAGAACCCATCGCGCAATGCTGTGCTGGATGCTGCCAAGATGCCGCCACCGAAACTACCCGTGAAGCCTGCCGCGAAGACTGGGCAGCTCACCATTGGCGCTTCTGGCAACTCTGCAGGCGCAGCCGCGGGATCAAGCGCTCAAGAATCGCCTAGCTACCTGCCCTACATGGTGCAGATGGGCAAGCAATATGGCATCAATCTGAACAAAACCGAGCAGCGGCTCGCCATTACGAAGGGCAAGCAGGCCACGGCGGTGGACTCCAAGTTGCCGAGTAAGAATAAGGCCCTTTCGATCTACTCGCGCGAGGTCCAAGAGACTGAGGTGGTGTCCGAGGGGCTCGAGCAGATGATCGACCGGGTAGGCTTCATCGAGGCTGAGTGGAATAGCGAGGTCCTTGGCAACAAGACCTGGAATGGCCTGGCCTTGGGCCCGCTGGACCACTGGCGCACTGATTAGAACAAGGCGGACATGGGCTACAATCCCATGACCATCTCGTCCACCACCAGCACGCTGGCCGCGAAGATGTATGTCCACCGCAAAGCTGCCGAGGACCTCGAACAGACCTACGCTGTAAGTGCCGTTTGCTTGTTCCGAGTTGCAACCTCTCTTCTCTTCTGTACTTTTCTTCCCTTCTGTCCTTCATTTTCTCCTTATCCGCTACCCAGTCCCCGAGATTCGGGCCGAATAGACGGGTACTCAACCGAGTTGCCGTCTTCTCGGGTCAAATCTTCAAAACACTGTCTAACTCCTTTTCTTTCTTCTTCACAGAATAGCCTCTTGAAGCGGACAACCCTTTACCGGCGGCTGCTCTGGAATCACTACATCGCCAAGAGGCGCCTTGAGGCCCTGGAAGCAGAACGCAAAACTGATGCTGAGACGGAGCAAGCTGCCCTGGATCGCGCCCTCCAACTGTCGGATCTCGAGAGTAAGCTTCTAGCTATTCGGTTAATGCGTTTTGTGTTTACGCCCGTATTTGCTTTTTGCTCTAACTCCTTCTACTCTGCAGGAAAATTTCATGCGATGGCAGAGGAGCACAAACATTGCCATGTCTTTGTTGCTTCTGCAGAAAGCAAGATCAAGGAGCTTGAAGGTGAGTTGCCGTCTTCTGAGTTGTTTCTCTCCTTTCTCTTGGCTACTCTGCTTATCGTGTTGTTTCTGTCCGCAGAAGAGTACAAGAAGTTCCGCGAGGAGCATCTTGATTGCCTAAAGCCTGCAGAGGTGAAGCAGCAGCTGGAAAGCCAAGCAACAGAGCTCAAGGACAAGCACGTCACCGAGTTGGAACCGCTGCAAGTCCAATTGAGGGCTGCCCTCCAGGACGCCATAGACCAGGCCGCCGAGAAGGACAAAATCAAAGCGGCGGCCAAGGCCAAGGAGAGGGCCCTCGAGTTGTAAAACGAGGTGCTGAAGAAGAGCAACGTGGACCTCATGAACCAGCTGTCCGAGTTCCGCAAGGTTGAAGAGAAGCACGTTGCTGATGAGGAGGCATGGAAGAGGAAGCTGCAATCGCTACTCTGCGACGTGAACAGTAAGTTCTCGCTTCTCTGCGCCTTCCTGTTTCCTTCTTCTTCTCTGTGGCTTGATTTGTATCTCTTCTCTGCCTCCGTTTCTAATCCTTTCTGATAGCATTTTCAGAAATCTTCCCCGACCTCTGCTCGTCTTGCAAGCCTGCCCTGTCTAAGGCACAAGAAATTCGAATTGAGAAGGGACTGCCCATGGACACCAAGTCTTCGATTGAGGATAGTTTCACGAACATGCAGGGACAGATCCAGCGTCTTAGGGGCTTGGGCACCGATTTGGCGTCCACCGCCTTCAAGCTTCATGCGCTGTTCTGGCCCCAAGATCCTTTGCCAAAAACCATCCGCGCGCTCGCCGAGAAGCTCAACGGTGTCAAAGCCGAGTTGAAGAAATGGCGAGCATCCGGAGCTCGGGCAGGCGCCGACATGCCGCTCCTCTTCATTTGCAGTTGGTATGAAAATCTAAATCTTAATACCATCCTCGAGATGCGCCGGGACTCGAAGTGGGAGAAAGATCCCGAGTGCGTGACTCGCCGCCAGGCAGTCGCGTACGAGATCGCCTCCTACGCGGATACCGCGCTCTTCATCGACGGCCTCACCGAGCCTGACACCGAGGCGGAAAGCGAGGGTGAGGATGAAGATGACGACGAGAACACCGAGTCAGAAGACTTGGGCTGCTTTGAAGACACCGGTGCCGAGAAGGGGAAGGGCAAGGCTGCCGCGGGTAGCGACGAGGAAACCGAGAGCCAGGACGCCACCTAGGGTGCGGCTCCCGAGCTGGGCTCATCTTCTGGTGTGGCACTCGGCGACGCGGCGCTACCCCGCACTCAGTCCAATGCCTCTACATCCGCTACGGACCCCATCTCGGTGGCCACCGCCACCTCAGATCAAGCTGCTGCTAACCCCGTCCGGACGCCACCAATGCCAACTTGGAGAACACCGCTACCTCGAACTAGTTACCTCCTGAAACACTCATGCTTTAAAGCTTTTATCAGATCCCCGCGATGCCGGGTGCATATGTATTAAACATTTATTCTTCCCGTTGCTACTCAGTTTTATTCCCCTTTGATGTTTTATACTTAGTAATTTGAGCATCTTTGGTTCGATGCCGGGTTGCGTTATCATGCGAGTCCCCGAGTTGCATTTTTCATCCACTCTTCCTTTTTATCTCAGCTCTTACCTGCAACTTGTTGCTTTTTTGGTATTCGAGTCACAAGAGTTCAAAGTTGGAGTTTCAAATACTTAGCCACTTAGAAACAGTCATAGTAACGCTACCCACCACTTAGCCGAAAAAAAGTTAACAAAAAACAGGAGTAAAGGGCGCTCTACTCGGTTCCTGCACTCCTCTTTTCCTTAGTCATTTTTCTTGTGCTCATTGACCTCTAGCTTGTTCTCTTGCTTTCCATGAAGCCGGTTTTCGGACAGCAGCAGAGTCGAAGAGTTGGCTTTTAGGTTTAAACACAGTACTAGATGTACCTCTGAAATTTTGAGCAGAGCAACCGAGTAGACAAAGGTAAAGCAGGATAAAAACACTTAGAACAATTTTGGACGAGGGCAGTCCCCGAGTTCAATTTCAGATTGCAAAGTAGGAGTTTAACTCGGATAAGAGAGTACATACACACTTTTGCTCATGAATGAAAGCGACGGAGTAGAGCTACATTCCAGGGGCATTTAGATTCCTCCCCAGCTTTATCCGGCCTGTTCTTCTGTGATGGTTGCACATCTACAAGGTAGTATGCGTCATTGTGTAGAGCCTTGCTCACAATGAAAGGCCCTTCCCACGGAGGGGATAGCTTGTGCATCCCGGCTGTGCGCTGCACGAGCCTGAGGACCATGTCTCCTTCTCGGAAAACCCTTGGGTTCACTTTCCGGCTATGATAACGCCTCAAGTTTTGCTGGTAAACAGCTGAATGTGACAGAGTAAGCTCTCTTGCTTCTTCTAGCAGGTCAACGTCATCTTCTCGAGCTTCTCTCGCCTCCGCCTCAGTGTAGAGGGTTACTCGGGGGGAGTCATGCTCTAGGTCAATTGGCAACATGGCCTCAGCCCCGTAAACCAAGAAGAATGGTGTGTAGCCGGTTGACCGGTTAGGGGTAGTCCTTAGACTCCACAACACCGTTGGCAACTCGTCTAACCAACACCCTGGTGTTTTCAGCAGCGGCTCAATCAGCCTTGGCTTTATGCCTGCAAGCACCATGCCATTTGCTCTTTCCACCTTCCCATTCGAGGCGGGATGCGCGACAGAAGCGACATCTAGCCGGATGTGCTTATCACTGCAGAATCCTACCATGGCACCCTCAGAAAAATTCGTGCCGTTATCCGTGATGATGCTGTGCGGGTAGCCGTATCTCAGGATCACATCCTTCAGGAAACTCACAGCGGTGGCTCCGTCGCATTTCCGAATAGGCTTTACTTCAATCCACTTGGTGAACTTATCAACCATGACCAAGATGTGAGTCATGTTGCCTCTAGCCGGCTTGAAGGGACCAACCATATCCAGACACCAAACAGCAAATGGCCAGGTGATGGGAATGGTTTTCAACTCGGAAGCAGGCATGTGGATCTTACTTGCGAATCTCTGGCAGCCGTTGCACTTCCTCACAATATCTTCAGCTTGCTTCAAGCCAGTGAGCCAGAAGAAACCATGCCGAAAAGCCTTCTTGACTAGATCCCGAGAAGAGGCGTGATGCCCACATTATCCTTGATGTATCTCCACCAGAATTTCTTCTCCTTCTTCTGGTTCCACACAGCGCTGCAACACGCCAGTGGGACTTCTTTTATGCAACACCTCTCTGAAGATGGTGTAGCCCTTGGATCTTCTCTGAATCTGCCTTGCGGTAACCTCATCATCTGGGAGGGTGCCGTCCTTTAGAAAGGATAATATGGGCATGGCCCAACTCGGCGTTTCCCGTGCGGGAAACACTGGTTCGTCCACTTCCATCGGAACAGCCACCACTGCATCTTTTTCTGAGTTGGGATTGACTCTCTGCAGCCCCGAACGGTTTGCAAGGACTTCTTCAAGGAATGCGACAGTCCCCGAGTTGAGAGGGGAAGTCCCCGAGTAAGGAGCGGCAGTCCCCGAGTAAGGAGGGGCAGTCCCCGGGTTGCAGGCGCCAGTCCCCGGGATGGAGATTGCAGTCCCCGGGTCCTCTTTTGCACCTTCCCAGTCAATCTCCATTGGAACTGCTTCTTCATTAGGCAGAGAAGGAACGAAAATGGACTCCGAGTTGGGGGATGGCTTGATGGATGGCTTTCTCAAATGCTCCAAGGCAATCCCAGCCGGGATGTACTGCCGAGAAGACCCCAACTTGGACAGCTCATCAGCTGCCTCGTTCTCTGCTCGGTGGATGTGTTGGAACTCACAGCCTTCAAAGAATCCCGTCATGGTTTGCACCAGGAAGCGGTATGATGCCATGTTGGCATCCAGAGCATCCCAAGTACCAGAAACTTGCTGCACAACCAGATCCGAGTCGCCATAGCATATGATGCGATGCACACCAACTTCCTTTGCTACCTTCAAGCCATGCACCACGGCCTCGTACTCTGCAACATTGTTGGATGCCTTGAAGTGGATTTGCAGCACGTACTTGAGTTGATCTCGCTTGGGTGACGTAAGAACTACGCCAGTGCCAAGGCCTTCCTTCATCTTGGAGCCATCAAAGTGCATCTTCCAGTAGTTGGATACCGGAGTAGGAGGCTCATACTGCACCTCAGCCCAATCCACAAGAAACTCCGCCAGAATTTGAGACTTGATGGCTTCTCTTCTCGCATACGTGGGAGCGTACGCGGCCAGCTCGATTGCCCACTTGGCTACTCTGGCACTCGCTTCCTTGTTACCCATGATATCCGTGATAGGAGCTGAACTCACCACAGTGATGGGATGTTCTTGGAAATAGTGCTTTAGCTTCTTGGCGCCCAGGTACACACCGTACGTCATCTTCTGGTAGTGCGGGTAGTTCTGTTTGGAGCTGGACAACACCTCACTAAGATAATACACTGGCCGCTGCACACTTTTGCCTTCCTCTTCTCGTTCCACCACAATCACCACAGTGACTACGCGATTGGTAGCAGCAATGTATAGCAGCATTGGCTCCTTGGGTAGCGGGCTAGCCAAGATGGGAGCGCTACCCAACATTGCCTTCAGCTCTTTGAATGCCACATCAGCTTGCGGCGTCCAGGCGAACTTGTCGCTTTTCTTCATCAACTGATACAGAGGCAGGGCCTTCTCGCCCATTCTGCCCAAGAAACGGCTCAGAGATGCCAAGCAACCAGTGAATTTTTGCACATCCTTCAGGGATCTCGGCAAAGACATGCTCTCAATAGCTTTTATCTTTGAAGGATTGGCCTCAATGCCCCGACTGGATACCAAGAAGCCGAGTAGCTTGCCAGCCGGGACGCCAAAGGTGCATTTACTCGGGTTCAGCTTCATCTTATAGTTGCGCAAGTTAGCGAAAGTTTCCTCAAGGTCACTAAGAAGAGTATGTGTTTTATTCGTTTTGATGACAATGTCATCTACGTACACCTGCACATTTTTGCCGAGTTGATCATGCAAGCATTTCTGCATGCATCTCTGATAAGTAGCACCCGCATTCCGCAACCCAAAACACATGAAACGATAGCAATAAGCCCCTTACGGGGTAATGAAGGCAGTCTTTATTTGATCAGCGGGGTTGAGAGCTATCTGGTGAAAACCAGAGTAGGCATCTATGAAAGACAACAGCTCACAACCAGCAGTGGAATCGATGACCTGATCGATGAGGGGTAGCGGAAAGGGATCCTTGGGGCAAGCCTTGTTCAAGTCGGTGTAGTCGACGCACATGCGCCATGCGGTAGCGGCCTTGGGATCCTCCTTCTTCTTCTCAACCATGACCGGGTTGGCTAGCCAATCCGGATGCAGTACCTCCATGATGAAATTGCTTATTAGCAGCTTGGTGATCTGATCACCGATGGCCTTCCTTCTCTCATCTCCGAAGCGGCGCATAGCCTGCTTCACTGGTTTGGCGTCAGGACGCACATGTAGCGAGTGCTCAACCAACTCCCTCGGGACACCTGGTAGATCCTGATTGGACCAGGCGAAGACGTCCCGATTCTCACGGAGGAAGTGGATGAGCTCGCTTTCCTATTTCTCCCCCAACCCTGAGCCAATGATGGTAACGCGGTCGGGGAACTCAGGGTCAACCTGGATCTTCTTCGTCTCCTGTGATGCCTGGAACGACGTCCCGTGCTGGGAACTCGGCATGCCAGGAGCACCACCTTGTGCGGATTGCGCCATAGCCACTACCTCGTACATCTTCTTCTTCTCGGCAGCAATCACCATGGACTCCGCCAACTGAGAACCAGCAGAGGCACACTCCATAGACTTCTTGTAATCACCAGAGATGATGATCACACCATTGGGACCAGGGATCTTCATCTTCAGATATGGAGCATGAGTAGAGGCCATGAACTTGCTCAGAGCAGGCCTCCCGAGTAGGACGTGATAGGGGCTCTGGTGATCAACTACCTCAAACTGCAGGCTCTCTGTGCGGCAGTTCTCCCTGGTGCCGAATAGAACGTCTATCCATACTCGGCCAATCGGATTGCAAGAGACCCCCGGCACAATGCCGTGGAAAGTGGTCTTGCTGGGTAGCAGCATGTTCTCTGCCATACCGAGCTTCTCAAGCGTGTTCCTGTACACGATGTTGATGCTGCTGCCGTTGTCGATCAGTACCTTGCTGAACTTCACGTTCTTCTGAGGACCCAAGAAAGTGGGATCCAGCACCAAGGCGTAGCTACCCGGGTTGGGCATCACCTTAGGATGATCCGCTCTGGACCACGTGATCTCTTGGTTGCACCAGTGCATGTAGTGAGGAACAGCAGGGATCACAACATTGATTTCCATGGCACGCCTGTGCTGAGACTGCTTGTCGACGGGCTCAGAGGTGAAGATCATGTAGCTCTCGTGATGCTCCTGGTACTGGTTGCGGCCTCCATCGCCATTGTTACCATTGTTGTTGTTACCTCTATTGTCGTTGCCCCTGTTGTTGTTGCGGTTGCGGTCGTTGTAGTTGTTGTTGTTGCGGTAGCCATCATTGTTGAAGTAGCGGTTGGCTCCTAAAGCCACCTGGTTCACGTTCTCTCTTCTCAGGAAAACTGGAGGCCGGGCTGCGGGTGCACAAGCAGGCTGCACGGCGGCATTCGCAGCTGGCAGAGGAGGAGGAGGAGGCAGGCCCTCATTCTTGATCTCTTCCCACCAACTGCACTGCCGAGTAGTATGGTTGGCGGGTCTAGCGGGATATCGAGTATGGAAGCTCCATGGGCCATCCTTCATGTCCTTGAAGACAAAGTTCTGAGCAGGACCCGAGTTGCCGCTACCCTGCTGAGGAGCGTTATACGGCTTCTTGTTGCCTTGGCCCTGATTCTGGTTCTGCCCGTACTGGGCTCCAGCAGTTTTTGGCCTCTGGCTACTCCCAGCTCCGGTAGCCCCAGCATTCACCTCCTCAGGATCGTACCGGGTATCAATCCGGTCACCTCTGCGCTTGTTGCGGAACTCATTGCGCTTGTTGCTGTTGTTGTTGTAGTTCCTTCTCGGCTCCGCAGCGTCAAGAAGAGGCTGAGTTGGGTCGCCGAGTGCGTACTGATCCGCAATCCGGATGGTCTCAGCGAGAGTACTCGGCATCTCTCTCTGCAGCCTTTGCCACAACATGCTGCCATGCCTGCAACCCTGTGCAAACCAAGTGATGGCCTGGGCCTCGTTCACACCTTCACAGGTGTTCCTCAGAGTACTCCACCGAGTAAGATACTCTCGGTTCGTCTCCTCTTCCCGCTGCCTGCAAGCGGATAGCTGCTGCGGCCTATTCGGCCTTCGGTAGGTGCTGGTGAAGTTGCTGACAAAGGCCTCCGCGAAGTCAAGCCAGCAGTTGATGCTGTGCTTGGGCAGGTTGTTGAGCCAGGTTCTTGCTGGTCCTTCTAGCATTTGCGGGATGTACCGCACGGCCCATCTCCGGTTTCCGCCTGCAATGTGCACGGCTGTGACATAGTCATTGAGCCAGTCTTCTGGCTTGGTGCTGCCGTCATAGCACTTGGTCCCTCTAGCAAGCTGGAACTGCTTCACGGATGGCTCTGTCATGATGCGTGGGCCAAAGCATTCTGGGCCAGGCGGCCCCTTGCTCTCGAGTTGCGCGGATAGGCTGATCCGGTCCAGCTTGTGCCTGGCATCACTAGGCTCCAGCACACGCTCACCCACGCGATCCAGGATATCATAGCCAGCCAACCCCATAGCCGAGTAGCCATCATCATATCTATCCACCTGCACGACTGCAGGTTCCTCCACCGGGTTGACGGCTGGCACAACCGCACGCGGCTGTTGCCTTTGCTGAGTAGGCTGAGCAACCTGATGCCGAGAAGGGCCTGGGCGACCTCCATCTCGCGCCTGGCTTTGAGCTTTATGGGCTTGATAGCCTGCTCCTACAGTGTTGTGTTTTTGACCGGACTGTCGTGGCACAACGTGCTGTTTCGCGGCGACAACCGGGTCGTACACCTGCATCTCCCTGTCTCTGCCAGAGTGCCCACTCCGGTCCCTCTCACGGCTGGGATGCGGTGATGAGGCCTGATCGTTAGATCTAGCCGCATGCGAATGCACCACCTGAGAAGCTCCAGCACCCGGGTTGGCTTTCCGGAACTCCTCGTTCTGCCTAGCAGCCTCTAGCACTAGCTCATTGAGCCTCTCCTGCTGCCTAACGCGCGCGTCGCCAGCGAGATGCGGCAACTCAGAAGCTACAGCCTCAGCAGCTCTAAGGGTTTTGGCGGGGGTGCTGTATTTGGGTCTGGTGGTGGCGGTGTTTTGGCTAGCAGCTTGGCCAGCAGTTTCACCAACTGATGCCATCTCGGTGCCTAGGTTGCGGCGCTTAGCGCCTGCCTTGGAAGGCCTCCTCACTACAGGCGTAAAGCCGTGAGCTCCGTTGTACTCGTTCTGGTCCAGGTTCAGCTCTAGCCTAACCTTTTCCAGCTCCAGCTGCTCGGCGAGCAGCGCCTGGCGCTGCTGGTCGAGCTGCGCCCGCATGGTCATGAGCTCGAGCTCGGTGGGAGGCGGCATGCCCACCCGCACGGCGGATGTCGGTATCGTCGATGTCGTGGAAGGAGGGATGTAGCCCGGGATGTTGTGAGGCGCGTCGTAGGGCTTGTGCGTCCTCCCGCCAGCACTCGCGCCATCAAGATCCTCGATGACTCCCGCGGCAGCAGCCACGCCCTTCCCGGCATCAGCAGCAGGACCAGTCATCATCACCTCCACGCGGTCCGCAGAACAGCCAGTTGGCTTTCCGCGGGCAGCGATGACAGCAGGGGGATCTTCCGCGACATGCACCTGCTCGAGGTACTCGCGGTCGATGACGGTGGCCACGTAGACGAGGTGCGAGCCGAAGGAGAGCACCGTGCCGCCCTCCGGCATGGCCCAGCCGCCAAAATCGCCGGTGTTTTCGATGACGAAGTCGAAGGAGCCGAATCTGTGGACAAGGCCACAGACCACACGCTCCCCAGCAGCAGAAATGGATCCCGTCCGAACGTGAACTCCAGCCAGCGCCGCTGGTTGCCCCACGGTGGGCGCCAACTGTCGTGGTGGTGTCACGGCAGATGCCATAGGATGGCCAAAGATGTGGGGACGATGGACGCTGGAGGTGCTCGGGGAGGGATCACGCAACGAGTAGCCGCGTGAGGGATGAATCTAGCACTGCAAACAACAGGATCTACCCAGGTTCAGGGCCCTCGTGTGGAGGTAAAAAACCCTACTCCAGCCTTTCTCTCTCTATACTTGTGTTTCACCGAGTAGCCACAGTACAAGTTCGGCCTACAGCCGAGTAGCCACCCTTCTCTCTAGTTGAAGATCTAGGTCTAGAATGTGAACCGACTCTGGATCCCTCGCGCAGGAGGGGGCAGGGCACCTTATATACTGGTGCCCAGCCGGATACAGCCAATAGGGAAAAGTACAAACAGATGTCGACATAGTGTGCACACTGCACACTTCCATCTTCCCGATGACACCTTTGGCTTCCTGGTTTATCTTGTGTGGAAAGTCGTTGTGCAAAACCAAGAAGCTGATCTGTTATCACTGCCACCATCACAGGGTAGGCCCCCCTAACCTGCGACGCCCTGCTGACACCCTGGCGCAGATAAGCACGCGCTCTGCAGATGAACAGTGCTCCAGTACGGACCCAGGATACGCGGGATCCTGTGTCAGAACGGCTCCTTTGACTTCTGGCCCGAGTAGGAAACCGCCATTTCTACTCGGACCACTTCCTCTACTCGGAGTAGGATAACATCCTTGATCCTTTCTCCTGGCCATCAGTGTGTACGGCCGAATAGCAGTCGACCGGGTAGCGAGTACCGGGTAGCCAGCTACTCTGCCAAACGTCTCTTCTGATCTTGCCCTTAGCACTTGCCTTTACCCTACTCGGGGGTAACCCCCCGACAAAGTAAGAGTGTCGAATCCAACGAGGAGCTAAAGGTAGGATAAATGTTCTCTCAAATTCTATCAACCACTCATACAACTCTACGCACACTAAACATTTACTTTATCTAGGAAATAATACTAGAGCAATAATACATGTATGAGAGAGAGCTTTGCAAGATAATAAATACAAGAAAGTAAATGTTATTGCTGCAGCAATAAAATATACTAAGTAACCATAAACTAACAGTACCATGAGTGTGGAAAAGTGGTGATAATTGTGATGGATTTGTCTATGATCAAATAGTCAAATACAAGGTTGATATTCATATTTTATATGGGAGAGGTAAAGCTAACAAGGTCTCACTATCCAATGATTGCAAGTACTTATGATTGAAACTCTAGCAAACATCCGTAACTACTAGAAGATACCCAACCATAGAATTAAGATCAAAAGGTCTTGTTTATCCCATATGCATTAATCACTAGATTGGGGCTTATGTTTCCGTCACTCAAGCAACCCTCCCTCTAGCTTTCTTCACATAATACAAACCTTATGATGTGATCCATGTGCGCATAAACATACAATGTGAACCATAGGACTGTAAAAAATTCAATATATAGCTCAAATCATCCATAGAGATTCAACAATCAATCATATGACAAAAGGGAACTACACAAACATGACATAGATGCAATAGATTATCTTCAAATAATTTATAACGTCAAACACTATGTTTACATAGGGAGGTACAGAGTGGGAGGATGAACCAATGTATACAAGGAGGAATTGGCGATGGAGATGGCGGTGAAGACGATGGAGGGGAAAGCACGGGGCGCAGGGCGGCGCCGGCGATGGCGCAGGGACTCCTTCCCCGCGCAGCCGGCATCATGGGGAAGCGCCGCCCCTTAGCCCTCTTCCTTCATGGAATCTTGGGAGCCCTCCCCCATGGAGATGGGATCCATGGGGGAGGCAAAAATATGGCTTTGGTTTCTGGAAATTCGTGGTATGGGGTGTCTTTCACGACCTAGGGTTCCTCCCTTTATATAGCCTCACGGATTTCCGTCGCCCATCTAGGTCCGCGGTAAATCGGGCTTTTCTCGGCCGTCCAGACTCGAATTGGGCCGAATTTTAAGTCTCGAACGTTCCTCGCGAAATTCCCCACAACTTTTGCGAAGGGACTTCTCCGATTTGACATCCTCTTCTGTCCGGTACGTAACAATCTTCAAAAAGAGTTTTTAGACAAATTTCAGGAAAAGTCCCAATTCGACTCCAACAAGGTTTCCTCTTGTATTTTTCATAATTCCTACACATCAAAGTCTAAAAAAAGAACATTGTGCACTTTTGCAACTATTAGTAGGTTAGTCCAAATAAATAATAAACTTAATATAAAAACAACTATCAAAAGCATAAAAGTAGCATGAAACCATAAAAATTTATTTAACAATGTAACTTAGCAATCATGTTGCAACATGAAAAGTAACACAAAAAAGATCATGAATAATAATGCACTTGAAAGTTATACGTTTGTTTTGAGCATAAAGAAAACATAGCAAAGTGGTCTTCTGCTTGTCCTTAAAGGGATAGCAAAACATAAATGTCAGGAAACCTTCAAAGTTCAAGTGGAGACTAGATACAAATAATTTGAGAACTAGTAATAACATAATCATGAATCAATCAATAACAAATTTTTGGACGGATGCACATTATACTCAGAATGGCAACTATGCTCTCTTAATTGGTGCATTAAGTTAGAAGATGAAGACTCAACATAAAAGTAAGGAAAGGCCCTTCGTAGAGGGAACAAGGATTAACTCATGTGCTAGAGCTTTTTATTTGATTAAAACAAAGGTATTGAAAACAATTTTGAGAGAGGTGTATGTCTATATCAACAAATGGTAGATAAACAATACATTAAGTCACAAGTTAACTAGACTTTACAAGAGCGTCTCCAATTGAAGGACGTCCTTTTGATGGAGTGTGGACACACGCTCGTTGGGGGACCCCAAGCGCAAGGTGTGAAGAGTGCAGCAGCAAGTTTTCCCTCAGAAAAGAAACCAATGTTGAATTGATTAGTAGGAGGACAAGCAATCTCTGAAGGTTGATGCAGATGAGGTGGCTGGGCGCACTACCGGATCAACAGCAACATGGAACCTACACAACACAATCAAATCACTTTGCCCCAACGAAGAAGTGAAGAAGTGTGAAAAACAGTATGAAAGCAGTAGCAACAGTATGGAAGCAGTGTGAAAGCAGTATGTGTATTATCAGTATGAGAAAATGGACCGGGGTCCACAGTTCACTAGTGGTGTCTCTCCGTGAAAGATAAATAACATGCGTGGTGAACAAATTACAGCTAGGCAATTAACAAAAATGAAGGCTACACCCTAGTGCATATGCAAGACATAAAGATTACTATGTGATTCATGTGGGTATTACAAAAAAATACATGGACCTCCATCGAAATGCATCTATTTCTAATAATCCACCCTCCGAATATCATCCGAACAAACATTGTGTATTAAGTTGCAAGCAACAGATTATCGCAGTAAGCAAAGTGTGTAATTTAAACTACGGTAAACACCGTTGTTTTATCCCTAATGGCAACAACACATCCTCCATCCGTCACGTTTCTGTCACTCGAGCACAGATGCAAAGGGGGCATGAACCCACTATCGAACATAAATACTCCCTCCTGGAGTTACTAGCATCTTCTTGGCTAGAGCATGTACTAATAAGGGAGAGCATGCAAGATTATAAATAACATAAGAATGAAGATAACATGATAGATTGATAATCAGAAGACATAGCATTCAACATTCATCAGATCCCAACAAACACAACATGTATCATTACATAAAGATGATCTCGATCATGTGAGGCAGCTCACGAGATCTAAACATGACGTACAAAGTGGAGGGAATAACCATCTATCTACTGCAATGGACCCGTAGTCCAGGGATGAACTACTCATGCATCACTTCGGAAGAGGGCATGGTGGCGTAGACCCCTCCGGTGATGAATTCCCCTCCCGGATGGGTGCCGGGGAGAGTTCCGGAACACTCCCGATCCCGGGATGACGATGACGGCGGCGGCGGGTGTTTCTCGGGACGAAGTGGTATATTTTTAGGGTTAATATGTCGGGGGGGGGGGGGTATAAATAGGCAAAAGGGAAAAGGCGGTGGAGGCCTGGGGGCCCACACCACCCCATGGCGCGGCCAGGGGGCACGCCGCCCTATGGTGTGGCCCCCCTCTGGGTCTCTTCGGGACTCCGTGGAACCTTCAGGAATTCTAGGACCTCCGGACTTCGAATTTTCCAATTCCGAGAATATTTCCAGGACAACTTTTCTGAAACTAAAAACAGCAGAAAACATGGAACTGGCTCTGTGGCATCTTGTCAATAGGTTAGTCCGGAAAATCGATAAAAATGACATAAAGTGGATAGCAAAAATGTAGGAAACAACATGGAACATCAAAAATTAAGGATACGTTTATGACGTATCAACATCCCCAAGCTTAGTTCCTACTCTTTCTCGAGTAGGTAAATGATAAAAACACAAAATTTCTGAGGTGACATGCTACCAACACAAACTTGATCATCAATATTGTAAAAGCATAAGTAAGCTGAGATCATAGAACTTCAACACAAGCATGATAAATAGAATTTTAACAATAAAGTATAGCAATCACCTTGCATCATGAGAAGTAACATAAATAAAAGATCATGAATAACAATGCAACAAAATATATACTTTTGTTTCAAGTATAGAGAAAACATGGCAAAGTGATATTTCGATAGTCCTTAAGAGTGGGGCAAAACATAAATACCAGGAAACCTTCAAAGTTCATCAGGAAGACTAGAAAAAAATAATTAGAGAACAAACAATAACACATCATGAATCAATTAATAATGTTTTTGGGACAAATGCACATAAAACTCAGAATGGCATCTATGCTCTCTCAACTGTGCATAAAGTTAGAAGATGGAGACTCAACATAAAAGTAAAAGAAAGGCCCTTCACAGAGGGAAGCAGGGATCAACTCATGTGCTAGAGCTTTTATTTTATTAAACAGAGGTATTGAAAACATTTTTAAGAGAGGTTTATGCTTATGTCAATGAATGGTAAACATAAAATACAGTATGTCACAAGCCAACTAGACTTCACAAGAGCGGATCCCATAGAAGGACGCATCTGGGTAGAAGGTCATCCCTCTTTATCTTTTGTTTACACAATTATGCTTTGACTGATAAATGAGGGGCAAAATTAGTGAATATAATTTGTTGTTATTAATTTGGGGCTGGGCACCCCGCTGCCAGCTCTTCTATCATTGGATAAGTGGATGAAGCCACAGGTCTAGGGTGTGAAAGTTAAATCAACAAGTGAGATAAGGATTCTCTATTAACGTCCTCATGAGCTAAAACAGGAGCACAAAACAAGAGTAATTTTAAAAGTTTTAAAGGTAACACATGATAAATTTACTTTGGAGTGGCGGTTAAATACCACATGTAGGTAGGTATGGTGGACAAAGTGGGAATACTTTGGTTTTTGGGATTTGGATGCATGAGTAGAGCTCATACTCGGTACAGGTGGAGGCTAGCAAAAGGCTGGGAGCGACAAATCAAGAGAGCATACGAGCCATAATCATGCATAGCGACATAAACATCATTAATCAAAGCATAAGTGGTACCACAAGTTCAAAAACTAAATGATCATAGAGGCTATAAGTGACTGGATGTCATAAACATGATGTGAGCATGCGCCAAGTCAACCAAATAAAACATTCAAAAGAGAACAACACAAATTTATGCTTCAATATGACAAGAACAACTCATGATTCTTTCAATGGCACATTAAACACTCTCAGCAATTTGAGGCTAAACATGCTACAAAATAACCACAAGGATTTAGAATTAAAGTAATATCTAGCATGATATGAGAAAGTCTAGCCACAGTCTATACAAGCTTCTACTTGCACCGTTATAAATTCTACCACAAGCAGTAGTTTCTTTTCCCAACAAGCACCATACAAAACATGCTTTAACAAAAACTCTCTAAATGCTACAGAAAGAAAACATGAGAGTACTCACATAACACTACTAAAACTAACAGCTCCGAACAAGAGATGCAATAAAAACAAGAGCTAAACAGGAATTTTGCAGCAGCCAGAAGAAAAACTAAGAATACTAGCATAGCAAGTATTGAAACGAAAAAGCGGAGCGTGTCACTCTCCCAAACAAGGAATTCTAGGGTACAACTATATTATTTCAGCAAGGAAAACAAAATAAAACAAAAGGAAAACAAAAAAAATCAAAATAAAAACAAATGTACGCTCCAAGTAAACTTCATATGGTATGACCGAATAAAAATATAGTTTCACTAGAAGTGACCTGATAGATTGTTGATGGAGAAGGGGATTCCTTGGGTGTCCCCAAGCTTAGATGCTTGAGTCTTCTAAAAATATTCTTGCACTCTTCTTGATCACATATATCACCCTCTTCTCTTGACCCTTGAAAATTTCCTTCACACCACACTCGAAGATTAATTCGCATTAGAGGTTAGTGCAACAATAAAAAACCATGGGTTCTGTAAGGGCACAAGTTCTATTGATACTTTGAAACATTATCTACAGCCACTGATGTGTCTTGAAGCAAAGAACTCCACTTGACATCGCAAAAGAGCAAATGTAAGTAAATGGCAGAATCTGTTAAAACCAGAACAGTTTGCAAAGACAAACTTTTTCGGGAAACTTACGTTTCTCAGATCGAAAAACTTAAAGAACAAAAAAGTTGCAGAATTAGCCGAGGAATAAGAACAACAAATTTCAGGTGATTTTTATTTTTCTGTGAATTATACGAGTTTTTACGGTGGACAGCAGAAATCTGTTTCCTGCGCAGAAATCCAAAAATCAACTCCAACTCTCGTCATAAACTTTACTTGGCACAACTAAAACATGAAAAGAAAGATAAAAAGGAGTTTCTACATAAGTATACAACCCCTTGACTCAAAGGAAACCTAGGAAAACAAAGCAAATATAAAACCATGGGTTATCTCCCAAGAAGTGCTTTTCTTGAACACCTTTTAGCTAGGCCCAGAAAAGTGGAATCAAGTATTTTCAAGTGGAGGGGCATTCAAATCAAGATTTGGAAATTCCTTAATAATGCATTGTACTTTATCTAAGTGAGTTTCATAGGCTCCTCTCTTAGAACTTTTAGGCTTATTATTCTCATCAAATAAATTCTCAGGAACAATCCAATCAATTTTTTTTTCTTGGGCTTCATGCAGCGCTATCAATTTGAAGGGGATTGGTATTTTATCCTCCTTTTAATTATTAGATTCAGTTTTTCAAGATCACCAACAATATGTACACATTAACCTAGCATATTGAAACGATCAAATACTTTTCTAGCTTCTATAGCAACATCTCCAAATTCTTTAAGAATGGTTTCTAAGATAAAGTTCCTTTTCTCAACATCTTCAATGTTATTCAAGTTGAGGAACATATGATGTAATATGGGATGAAGGTTAACAAACATGGCTTTTAACATTTGAACTGAAGAAGTTGCAGCAGTCTCATAATTTGGAGCAATTTCTATTATGGATTTTTTCTGAAAATTATCATGCTTAGTAACATGATCAAAGAATTATTTAATGGTATCCTTTCCAAGTATAGAACCACTTCCTACTGGCAGATCTTTCACGGTAAACTTAGGGGACAACATGATGAAAAATAACAACGAAGTAACAAAAGTAGCAACTAGAATAAGAACTATTTTTTTGTTTTTGATAAAGAGAAGCAAACAAGACAAAATAAAATAAACTAAGCAAAACAAAAACAAAGTAAAGGGATTGGAAGTGAAGACTCCCCTTGCAGAAATTCTCTTCCTCCCCGGCAATGGCGCCAGAAAAGCTTGATGGATTGTGCACACACGCTCGTTGGAAGACCCCAAGCACAAGGTGTGAAAAGTGCAACAACAAGTTTTCCCACAGAAAATAAACCAAGGTTGAATCGACCAGTAGGAGGACAAGCAATCTCTAAAGGTTGATGCAGCTGAGGTGGCAGCGCGCAATACCGGTCCAGCAGCAACGTGGAACCTACCCAACACAATCAAATCACTTTGCCCCAACGAAGAAGTGAGTTTGTCAATGTCATCGGTTCTGGTGAACACAAAGAGGTTAAACATATGGTGTGGAAAACAGTAGGAAAACAGTATGAAAGCAGTAGCAGCAGTATGAAAGCAGTGTGAAAGAAGTATGTGTATTATCAGTATAAGAAAATGGACCGGGGTCCACAGTTCACTAGTGGTGTCTCTCCGTGAAAGATAAATAACATGCGTGGTGAACAAATTACGGCTGGGCAATTGACAGAAATGAAGGCTGCACCGTAGTGCATATGCAATACATAAATATTACTATGTGATTCATGCGAGCATTACAACAAAATACATAGACCGTCATCCAACTGTATCTATGTCTAACAATCCAACCTCTGAATATCATCTGAACAAATGTTGGTTATTAAGTTGCAAGCAACAGATTATCGCAGTAAGCAAAGTGTGTAATGTAAACAATGTAAACTAGGTAAACACCGTTGTTTTATCCCTAATGGCAACAACACATCCTCCATCCGTCACGTTTCTGTCACTCGAGCACAGATGCAAAGGAGGCATGAACCCACTATCGAGCATAAATACTCCCTCTTCGAGTTACTTGCATCTACTTGGCCAGAGCATCTACTAATAACAGAGAGCATGCAAGATCATAAATAACATAAGCATCAAGATAACATGATAGATTGATAATCAGAAGACATAGCATTCAACATTCATCAGATTCCAGCAAACACAATATGTAGCATTACATAACGATGATCTCGATCATGTGAGGCAGATCACGAGATCTAAACATGAGGTACAAATTAGAGAGAACAACCATCTAGCTACTTCTATGGACCCGTAGTCCAAGGATGAACTACTCACACATCACTTTGGAGGAGGGCATTGCCACACCCTAGTTTTTGGAACCTTGTACTGTAGTTCAAGAAGACAAAAATTAGGGCCAACAATTTTTTTTTCTAACAACATGATTTTTTGAACTAACATGTGTATATGATCTTAATCATATTTGCAATGCAAGTTTTGTTTCTTTATAAAACCAATATCAAATATTCCTAAAAACAATTCTATTATCTTTCCCGATGTTTCCCTGATGTTATGTGAGTGATTTTTATTCCAAGACTTGGATCATTCTTGTTTGCATCTTAAAATAAACTTTAGCTTTGTTGGATCCAAGAAAACAAAATTCAAAATGATTTATGGAAGTTTTCTTTTAAGTTTTCTATAAAAACTATTTCCTGAAAATATAGCCAAGTACTTGTTTTCCACCTTGGTTTTTACTAGGCTATAAAATGGTATTATATGTTTTCTTGACTTTTATTTGTTCCTTGTTATATGGACTAAAAATCCATAAACTTGGTTTGATTTTTGAAATAATAAAAACAATCTCTTGCTTGTTGTTTTTGTGGAAGAAAAATAAGGCAGAAAACGCATTTTTGAAAACAGAGAAAAACAGAAAGTACACCTTTTCCCACATTGTTTTCATAGTCTTAAACTATTTCAAATTTGTTTTCAAAAGATGTTTCTGAAATTTTATAATATGTTTGACAAACTCCTACTTTGAAAACAAATTTTGGAAACTATTTGGTCCCTTAAAACAATCCAAACTTTTTGCTCTTTTCACTGTTTCCAACACTTAGGTAAATTCCTAAGTGTTAACTTAATTTTCTAAATTTTGAACAGTGTCAGATACACTTTTGAACAGATGTTTTCTTTTAGTTTTTGTTCAAATTTGGAAACACCACTTTGCCATTTCGAATCAGTTCTATTTGTACTCTATCTTGGATGCCTTTGTTTTCTTCTAGAAGCCTTGTGTGGGAAGGAAACAAGTGAGAGAGAGAGAGGGAACAAGATGAGGTGGCATGGTATGGGTCACCATGCCTTGACCTTGTAGCCATGCCATTGATCTTTCCCTCACTCCAAAAGCCAATCTTTGACTTGCCCCCTAGTTGGTCTTGGCCTTTGGCAACTCTTCCATGTGATGCAATGACCTAAGGGCCCCTAGAGCACCCCAATGCCATTCCATGGCATGAACCCGAGCCCCCACCTTGCCCTTTTTACCTTGCATGTGGCTTAAATCCATCCCCTTCGAGTGCCTCTCGCCCTTGACCTCCCTCAAACGCCCACACCCTCCCCAGAGCGAAGTGGAGCTAAGCATCTACACCTAGGAGCTCCACGGGCTCCATAGCCACCAATGGCCACCGAGCTCGGGCTCGAGGTGGTACCCCGTGTGCACTCCCTCCCATCCCTACTCACCGCCCGGGATGAGCTCCCCGCACCCCCACGACACTGCCTGACCCCTCCCCTTGCCCCCTGTCTCGCACGAGCGCCGCCGCCGTCCACAGTCGCCGCCGCGGGCGCCCGCCTGGAGCCACACCCGCGCCCGAAGCCTGTACCCCTCGACTCCCCGGTGACCCTGCAGCCCTCCCGAGCCCGCTCCACCCCTCCTCCTTGCCCACGGTGAGCGCCCTGGCCCCATCGTCGTCGTGCCTGTTGGGGTGAGAGAGAGGAGAGGAGGGGAGGAAGAGAGCGCCGGGAGCGTCGATCCGGAGATCGACGGCTCCCATTGAATCACGTGCTTTCTCGCTGCGCACGCGCCCCCCCTCCTGCGCTAGGCCGCGTTGCCTGCCGTGTTGGGCCGCGTCGTGCGGAAGGAGCCTGTTGCCTGTTATTTCTTTTTTTTTCTTTTAAATCTGTTGCAGATAGTGCTGGTTTACTTTGGCTCTGTGAAAAATAGTTTTTATGCAAAATAAAAGCAACCGAAAATCATGGCACTATTAATATGTTTTCTTAACCAGTTAAAATTGGTAGCTCTAAGTTTCGACTTTTGCTTTTTTCACAATATCTGTTTTTCCATAGAGTGTCTGTAAAAATGTTTTGGGCATAACTTCTTGGATCTATATCCATTTTAGTAAAACTAATTTTTTTTGGATAGCTAGTGAGTAGATATATCCATAGGACTTGGCCTCACATCCAGGTGAGTTACCAAATGGAAATGCCATCCATTTTGGTAAAAGACTAGTAGGCATTTCTAGGATTTTGAGAATGAGTTTAAAAATGATTTTTGAGGTAAATCCAATTGGATGGGTTTGCATATGACTAGATCTATCTAATCCTAGCTTGGCATAATTTTTGTATTGCTAGGTTATTTTTGGCAGGCATTTCTAAAAACAACACCTTTTCTGTTTTCTTATTTATGTGTGTATTTGTTTCAATTAAAATGTTTGGTTGAGTGGATCTTTGTTCCTAGCATGTATAGATGTGTTGACCCTTGTTATTAGGTTGTTTTCTTGCAATATAACTACCTTAGAAAGTGTGTGCATGTTTTGAAAGTCAAATAGAAGTAGAGGTAGCAATTGTTATTTTCCTAGGTTTATTATTTGATGTATTGTATGAACCAATCTTTGTAGGTTTGTTTTACCTAAGTTTATGTTATGCTTGGTTGAGTCCAGTACCATTTTGGTACTGTTTTTTTATGTTATCATCTCTGTTAGCTAGCACTTTATTATTATAGCAAAGCATGAGTAGCTTTTGTTGTTTGTTTTTACTAGCATTGTTTTCACTAGTATGAATAGCCATGACTTGTTTGCTTTGTTAGATTAATTTTGTCATGTGTGACCAGAGGCTTTATTACCTCTGAATTTCTTGTTATTAGTGGGCCCATAACCCACTGGTACCATTGCATCTTTGTTAGGGATGCAAATCCCCTACCATACACTTATGTGAAAATAGCATGCATTACTTTATGTTTGATTATTATTTTCCATCAAGGGAAATGGTTGTTTGTTTTCACTTATGTGAGTGAAGAGTTTAGTTTTTCTTGTTGACTACTAGTATGTTTAGTTGTGGTTCATTTGTTAACATAATATTCCCTTAGGAGTATCATGTTAAGAAGTGTTTCACTATTTCTTTGTTTAAATAGAATATTGTTTGCAAATAGAATGTTTTCCTAGTGATTGATAAATTATTTGTGAATGTTTTTCATTGAGTGTTTGGATTTTTTAAAGTGTTTAGTTGAGATTGTATTGAGTGCATGGCTACTGGTTGTATATTATGCTACCTTATTGCTTGCTATTTAATTAATTAGAAAGACAAATATTATTAGAATGAATTGGTGTTTGCTTAGTAGATGTTTTCGTAGAATTATTTTAGTATTTGCTTACTAGCATGTGTAAGGTGTATGTGCTGTTAGTAGGTATTTATATTCATGATTTGCTTGTTTAGTATCATGCATCCTTATAGTTATGTTTACCTCTCTAGTGATGAACTAGTGTCACCACTAGATATTATGAGTTGCTCTAGTATTATTGTCTTTTTATTTTATAAGTGTATGATCATTCTAGCATGTTCAGGGTGTTATTACTTCTGTTATTATAACATTACTTGTGGAGTTGCTTGTTGCTACAGTTGTAGAATACAATTATTTCTTATAGCATGCTTGTGTATAATTCCATACTAGTATGCGATTAGTGCACTCCTGTTTTTATGTTATGTGTAAGGAGCATTATATTTTGTGATGGTTATGTTTTAGATTATATTTCATGACTTTTTACCATTGGTAGAGATACTATTTTATTTTTTTATTTTCATGATTGATGGATTCCATAACTTTGAGTAGACATAAGCATAGTCTAATAACTAGCATGTTCATTTGTGGTGTGTTTGCTTGTTGTTTGGAATGTGTCTGAGTGGTTATCCTATCATGAGTATTGTACTTATGTTATTGTTGTGCTAGTGTTGTTTTTGTGTTTATTAGTATCTTGTTATCTATGTTTTAGTTAATCATGAACTTGTTTGATGATTGCTTGTGTGTTGTTAATACCCACTGCCATGGGTATTGCTTTGATTGATTGCTATTATTTTAGTAGCCTCACCTTTTGTACCCACAAGCTATATTTTTAGCTTCTTGAATATCTTATTATGAGAGTGGTACAACCACTCCATATATTATATGTAAGATGTGGGATATGGCTATTCAACCATATGTTTGTTTGACGATAGTTTTGTACCCTGAGAGTTTGTGAGATAGTTTTCTCGATAACATTTGAGTGATCGCGCTAGTATAAGTTTTCTTGTTGTAATAGTTGATTGGATTAGTTGTTGGCCTTTAGTTATGAGTGTGTGTATTTTGTTCTTTTACGACGTTAGAAAACGAAGAATAAGCAGTTGTGGAGCTGTGCGTCAAGTTCAAGCTGCTCCAAGGCCAGGGACACTAAGAGATTTAAGGCAAGCCATCCTGATGCTTGCTACTACACTTATTATTATCTATCATGCATGTTTTACTTCTAATTTTTGTTTTCAAAACTTTGATTACCACAAACTATTTTTGAGTGACTACTACTATTAATATTATATACTATTACTATGCCAGTAGTTCATACTTGGTGTTACCAAGCCCATAGCCACCATATGGTATTTATTACCATCAAAAGTATAAGTCCCTAAGTGGACACCCTAAAATATGTTTTTGCAAAACAAAGGCTTTATGGAAAACCCGGTGGAAGGCGAAGCCTTACCCACCGGAGGAATGTGGAAGTGGTCATTTTTGGGAAAATGGTGTTTTACAAAAATGACACATAACCTAGTCTTCGCCGGACAACCTTTACCGTACTGCCACCCTACCTCAACATGGGCACGGGGCTTAACTTGAAGTTTGTTTTTGTTAGTGTGTGTTCTATCTCAATTTTCTATAAGGGTCATCGTGCCCTCGAACCGAATGTCGCCAAGTTTTAAACGTGAGACATATAAAGTGTGGGATTAAGTTTCCCTCTGGACGCAGCAGTTGGTGCTCCTGTCTTGGCGGGGATTAGCCTGGTGTCGGGGATGTCGGAAAAATCGACTGAAGAGATAGACATATTCTAGCTTGAACATAGTGGATGGTTAGGATCGGTTATCTGATGTTTACATACTGTTGTTACAGTCCGTGGTTGTTCACGGCAGATGTACTGAATCTGGTGGATGTGTACACCTCTGCAGAGTCAAACTATTCGGAAGAGCCGCGTCCTCGGATATGGACAGTTGTATGGCCATGTAGCTAGCATTGTGTCAATGTTTGCAAAGAGGAGTTTTCAAAAGGTGTTGGACTCATGAAGTACTGAAAGGAGGACATTTTGTACCATGGAGGTACCGTTGATGAAAAGCCATAAGTTGTTTTACAAGAAGTTTTGCCAAGAAAACCTTTCTTTTCTAAACGAAAACTGGAAGTTGATTCCAAGAAGTTTTGCAAAGAGAAAATTGTCTTTTAACAAAGTTTTACAAATAACCTCCTGTACATGTGATATCTACAAGAGAAAGAAAACCATATTATTTTCTTTTGAAGTATCTTCTTCAACAAAGATACAGAGATTTTCAAAATCAACTATGATATGTCTTACATGTATCATTGATAGTGAACCCTATGTATAGCCTACCTATTCCACTATATAAGCATACTTGCATTTTGGTAAGCTACATGATGGGTGTCTTGCTGAGTACATTCAAATGTACTCATATTGATTTCGTCCCTCGTATTTACTTGCCAGACATCGAGAAGGAGTCTCAGAAGGAGATCTTCGAAGAGGAGTACGGAGCTGATGGCTTTGCAAACTAGGATCGTCTCCCGGTCAGCAGCCTGTAGGTTAAGGCGTAACTTGGGCTCTACTACGTTGTCTGTGTTTAGTCTTCCGTTGTGTGTGTTGTGTGTTGCCCTGCGTGGTAGTTGTATGGACTTGGTCATGCGACCATGTCTCCTTTGTAAGTGTTTTGTGTAATCGTGTAATGGGTATTGTATCTGTGTACCAACTTGATATGTTGTTCACGACTGGTGTGATCTGGGACCGTGAATGTATGCATATCAGAGGTGTCCTTGAACATTGGTTCTAGGGGGCCTTATAGAGTTGGTATCAGAGCTATCCTGACCTTAGGAGACCTTAGTTAGCATGGACGTTAGCTAGTACTCTAATAATAAAAGTTAATAAAATCAGGTCACTAAGATGGATATTTACCAAAATATTCTATATGTGCCATCCCCTCTGTGTTTTGAAAACTCCACTTACACTAAGTTACAATGGAGCATCTTAAAATTTTGCACACTGTTACCTAACTTAATCTACCTTAATATTTTGTGTAGATACCAGTTGTCTTCACCGAGTCCTTCCAGCTGGGTATGCATGCACCTTGCTACCGCCGCTTTGAGGTGGATTTGATCAAAATGACTCGCCTTATTGGTCGTCCACTACCTGAGTTGAAGGGAGCCCAGATTCACCATGATGGACGAGAATTGTCCTGGTTGGTGGTCTGTACCATCCGTGCACCGTTGCTAGCACCATCAACCCCAGAGATCACTTATGAAGTGGTGGAGAATAGCTGGGAAGATGGTATCCTTAGAGTGATGCAGCTGAACATTGCCAAGCTCGCGAACTTCTTTCGCCGCAAGTTTGAAGGCACCCCCTATAGATATTATGGGAGGTGCGATGAGGATGACAAGCCATTAGAAGTCGCTGGAGACTTTGTATTTGCTCGTCATTTCCAACACATGGACGGACAGCTCTACAACACCCAGTTCTCCCTTGATAAGCTTAGAGGAGATTACGACCTCCGAGGCAGGGAGATAGACCAGCTGGAGAAAGACCTGAGTGTTTTCTCTGCTACTGAGTGCCGTCTCAAGGTACTGAACAAAACCCTGAAGTACGTTGACTCCCAGCACCGTGCACAAGTGAGAGACCTTCAGCTTTAGCTTGCAACTAGCAAGACCAGAGTTGAAGAGTTGGAGGAACAACTACGCGCTTCCTCGAGCACTTAGGATTGCCGCCGGATATTAGGAGTTGTGCTATCTCCACCCAAGATGCTTGTTTGTTTGTGTTGTGCGAACACTGCTAAAGAGCTTTGTGTGTGCTAGATTTGTTGTAAGCCTTTGCCTTGTGAAACTTAAAGTTTATGTGATGCCTGTTAAGACTCTGTTTCGTGCGTATGAGTAGTCTTTGTTTGTGATTGTTTCTTAGACGCTTGTTTGTTGTTGTGTTACCTACCGTTCTCATCTCCGTTATGAGCCGGTATGTTTCACAAGTTTTCAAAACAAAACCACCCTTTTGTTTGCTCTTGTCTTATACCGTTCTTTTCTTCAGCATGGCCAGCGATCTACCTCCACCACTGGAGCCGACAGTTGCTCAGCTGTTTGCTTTGCCGAAGGAAGAACGTGAAGCCGCTCGTGCTGAACACATAGCCACCCATGCTGCCCTGAAGCATTTGACTCAGCTTGTCACCACCAATGCTGAGAACAATGCTATCCTTATGAGAGAGTACCAGCGCCTGCTTGGTGGAGAGAGTCGCAAACAGAAGATAGTGACGCCAGAAGAATCTAGTTCACTTGTGACTCGCAGTACCTTACCTGTGATGCCACAACCTCCCAGGAAGCGTGTGAATGTCAGGACTAAAACCACAGGTTGCTTTATTTATGGGAAGGACAGACATTTCTCTCATGATTGCCCTCGGAGAAACTATGATCTAGCTTATCCTGATGAATCCCAAGGGACCCAGGGTCCAAACCATAAGAAGCATAAGAGTCTGATGAGTGGACCTCGAGAACCAGATGACGTTGCAGAAGCACCTGCGACTCATTCCATAGTTAATGGTACGTGTTCGAACCAAACCTGTGATCCCCATAGTTTTGTTTGACTCCGTACCTTGAGAAATCCAACATAGATGGAACACTCGATGTGTCACGTCGGACTAGAAATAATATCTTTTAAAATTAACAATATTAACGTAACTTCATCTAACTTTAGCTTAACACCTAAAACCAGTTTTAAAAATTTCTAGCCAACTTTTCAAAAACCAAAGAGAAAGGTGCCTTAGGATGTTCTATAGCTGTTTGAAGGAAAGATGAAAGGTTGGAAAAAATATATTTGATTAGTGAGGTATGATTGTTGCTAGGCAATAAGATCTCTCGTGTATATATTTTTGGAGGAACCAGATTTTAGAATGTGAGATTGTGGAGACTCATTTGAGGTTTAGCTTAGGAGTGAAAGGTTAAGGATCACATGATAATTAGTTGAATGAATTATGGTATATATTATCTGGGGCTAACCAGTTGTGGACCCCAAAACTTTGGAAGTTATCCGGTGATAGATTTATAGTCTTGAAGAAATGATTTGAGGTTTAGAAAGATAGGTGGAAATTATTGGATTTTAGGAAGCACTTTATATATAAGAAGATTTGATTGATTAGGACTATTATGTTGATAATATTTTGTGCTATTGAAATGATGATGATAAGGGTTTGCATAAGTGATTTCTTATCCTGGATTTTTAGCAGAAAGGCTGATTGTACTAAAAAGATTATGTTGGATTGGGATAGAGATTTGATATGGATAAAAGATGAATTGGAGAAATATTGGATTTGATATAGGGAGTAATTGGTGGATATAAAAGGATGATTTTTGGATTTTAGGAAAAATCAATATGGCTTGGATTTAGTAGATGATTATTCTTGATGATATATTCTCGGAGCTTGTCACGCTCTATCGAGATTGGTTGAGGAAAATGATTTGGCATTGATCATGATATAAGAGTTTTAAAAGATTTATAGAAGTAGTACAGAGTTGGTATGTGCTTGATGGATTTGATGGTTTAGCTTTGGCAATATGGTCTTGATGAAATACCTTTGAGGGAGACAAACGATTTGAGACTCGATTATATTAGGTTAAAAGGAAGCTAGTGGATTTTTCTGGATTGTTAGAGAATGAGCAATGGAAAGCTCATGCTTAATAAAGATTGGTGGATATCCGATTGATTGATCTATATAGTGATGAGAGGGTTCATGCCCCCAGAGGAGTAATAGTGGTAAGATAATCTTATTAGAATGGAAGCAAGTAGATCTTTGTCTGAAGAACAAACCCTGGATTGATATTATGGTTTTGGGGAACAATAAGTTTGAGGTTTAGAATATGGCACCCAGATCTTTGGAAAAACTAATCTGTCGGTGGATTTTGGTAAGATTAATCAAAGGGGGGAAGCATCTGTGCTTAAAGTACGAACCACCAGCACTTGTTTTTGTAAACAAATGATCTAACATTGTTTTTTTTAACATACCCTCATTTCTCTTGCCTGCGAATCTCAGAACGAGATTCTTTTAGGGGGGAAGGTCTGTCACACCCCATTTTTTGGAACCTTGTAGTGTAGTTCAAGGAGACAAAAATTAGGGCCAACAATTTTTTTTCTAACAACATGATTGTTTGAACTAACATGTGTATATGATCATAATCATATTTGCAATGCAAGTTTTGTTTCTTTATAAAACCAATATCAAATTTTCCTCAAAACAATTCTATTATCTTTCCTGATGTTTCCCTGATGTTATGTGAGTGGTTTTTATTCCAAGACTTGGATCATTCTTGTTTGCATCTTAAAATAAACTTTTAGCTTTGTTGGATCCAAGAAAACAGAATTTCAAAATGATTTATGGAAGTTTTCTTTTAAGTTTTCTATAGAAACTATTCCCTGAAAATATAGCCAAGTACCTGTTTTCCACATTGGTTTTCACTAGGCTATAAAATGTTATTATATGTTTTCTTGACTTTTATATGTTCCTTGTTATATGGAATACAAATCCATAAACTTGGTTTGATTTTTGAAATAATAAAAACAATCTTTTGCTTGTTGTTTTTGTGGAAGAAAAATAAGGCAGAAAAGGGCATTTTTGGAAAACAGAGAAAAACAGAAAGTACACCTTTTGCTACATTGTTTTAATACCCTTAAACTATTTCAAAATTGTTTTCAAAAGATGTTTCTGAAAGTTTATAACATGTTTGACAAAATCCAACTTTGAAAACAAATTTTGGAAACCATTTGGTCCGTGAAAACAATCCAAACTTTTTGCTCTTTTCACTGTTTCCAACACTTAGAAAAATTGCTAAGTGTTAACTGAATTTTCTGAATTTTTGAACAGTGGCAGATACACTTTCGAACAAATATTTTCTTTTAGTTTTTGTTCAAATTTTGAAACACCACTTTTCCATTTCGAATCATTGCTATTTGTACTCTATCTTGGATGCCTTTGTTTTCTTCTAGAAGCCTTGTGTGGGAAGGAAACAAGTGAGAGAGAGAGAGAGAGGGAACAAGATGAGGTGGCATGGTATGGGTCACCATGCCTTGACCTTGTAGCCATGCCATTGATCTTTCCCTCACACCAAAAGCCAATCTTTGACTTGCCCCCTAGTTGGTCTTGGCCTTTGGCAACTTTTCCATGTGATGCAATGACCTAAGGGCCCCTAGAGCACCCCAATGCCATTCCATGGCATGAACCCGAGCCCCCACCTTGCCCTTTTTCCCTTGCCTGTGGCTTAAAGCCATTCCCTTCGAGTCCCTCTTGCCCCTGACCTCCCTCACACGCCCACACCCTCCCCAGAGCGAAGTGGAGCCAAGCATCTATACCTAGGAGCTCCACGGGCTCCATAGCCACCGCCGGCCATCGAGCTCGGGCTCGAGGTGGTACTCCGTGTGCACTCCCTATCATCCCTGCTCACCGCCCAGGGTGAGCTCCCTGCACCAACACAACACTGCCTGAACCCTCCCCTTGCCCTCTGTCTCGCAGGAGCATCGCCGCCGTCCACGGTCGCCACTGCGGGCGCCCGCCGTGCCCCGCCGCCTGGAGCCACGCCCGCGCCCGAAGCCTGCACCCCTCGACTCCCCGGTGACCCTGCAACCCTCCCGAGCCCGCGCCTCCCCTCCTTGTCGCCCACGGTGAGCGCCCTAGCCCCGCGGTCGTCGTGCCTGTCGAGGTGAGAGAGAGAGGAGAGGAGGGGAGGAAGAGAGCGCCGGGAGCGTCGATCCGGAGATCGACGGCTCCTGTTGAATCGTGCGCTTTCCCGCCGCGCGCACGCACCCCCTCCTGCGCTGGGCCGCGTTGCTTGCCGTGTTGGGCCGCGCCATGCGGAAGGAGCCTGTTGCATGTTATTTCTTTTTTTTTCTTTAAAATCTGTTGCAGATTGTGCTGGTTTACTTTGGCTCTGTGAAAAATTGTTTTTATGCGAAATAAAAGCAACCAAAAATCATGGCACTAGTAATATGTTTTCTTAACCAGTTAAAATTGGTAGATCTAAGTTTTGGCTTTTACTTTTGTCACAATATCTGTTTTGCCACAGAGTGTCTGTAAAAATGTTTTTGGCATAACTTCTTGGATCTATATCCATTTTGGTCAAACTAAATTGTTTTGGATATCTAGTGTATTGGTGTTTGCTTAGTAGATGTTTTCATAGAATTATTTTAGTATTTTCTTACTAGCATGTGTAAGTTGTATGTGTTGTTAGTAGGTATTTATATTCATGAGTTGCTAGTTTAGTATCATGCATCCTTATAGTGATGTTTACCTCTCTAGTGATGAACTAGTGTCACCACTAGATATTATGAGTTGCTCTAGTATTATTGTCTTTTTATTTTATAAGTGTATGATCATTATAGCATGTTTAGGGTGTTATTACTTCTGTTATTATAACATGACTTATGGAGTTGCTTGTTGCTATAGTTGTAGAATACAATTATTTCTTATAGCATGCTTGTGTAGAATTCCATACTAGTATGCAATTAGTGCACTCCTATTTTTATGTTATGTGTAAGGAGCATTATCTTTTGTGATGGTTGTGTTTTAGATTATATTTCATGACTTGTTACCATTGGTAGAGCTACTGTTTTGTTTTGTTTATTTTCATGATTGATGGATTCCCTAACTTTGAGTAGACATAAGCATAGTCTAATAACTAGCCTATTCATTTGTGGTGTGTTTGCTTGTTGTTTGGAATGTGTCTGAGTGGTTACCTTAGCATGAGTATTGTACTTATGTTATTGTTGTGCTAGTGTTGTTGTTGTGTTTATTAGTATCTTGTTATCTATGTTTTAGTTAATCATGAACTTGTTTGATGATTGCTTGTGTGTTGTTAATATCCACTGCCATGGGTATTGCTTTGATTGATTGCTATTATTTTAGTAGTCTCACCTTTTGGACCCACAAGCTATATTTTTAGCTTCTTGAATATCTTATTATGAGAGTGGTACACCCACTCCATATATGATATGTAAGATGTGTGATATGGTTTTTCAACCATATGTTTGTTTGACGACAGTTTTGTACCCTGAGAGTTTGTGAGATAGTTTTCTCGACAACGTTCGAGTGATCGCGCTAGTATAAGTTTGCTTGATGTATGTGTTGTTTGGATTAGTTGTTGGCCTTTATTTCTGAGTGTGTGTCTTTTATTCTTTTACGACGTTAGAAAACGAAGAAGAAGAACAAGAAGCAGTTGTGGAGCTGTGCGTCAAGTTCAAGCTGCTCCAAGGCCAGAGACACTAAGAGATTTAAGGCAAGCCATCCTGATGCTTGCTACTACACTTATCATTATCTATCATGCATGTTTTACTTATGAAAAGTTTTTCAAAACTTTGATTACCACAAACTATTTTTGAGTGACTACTACTATTAATATTATATACTATTACTATGCTAGTAGTTGATACTTGGTGTTACCAAGCCCATAACCACCATATGGTATTTTTTACCATCAAAAGTATAAGTCCATAAGTGGACACCCTAAAATATGTTTTTGCAAAACAAAGGCTTTATGGAAAATCCGGTGGAAGGCGAAGCCTTACCCACCGGAGGAATGTGGAAGTGGTCATTTTTGGGAAAATGGTGGTTTACAAAAATGACACATAACCTAGTCTTCGCCGGACAAACTTTACTGTACTGCCACCCTACCTTAACATGGGCACGGGGCTTAACTTGAAGTTTGTTTTTATTAGTGTGTGTTCTATCTCTATTTGCTATAAGGGTCGTCGTGCCCTCGAACCGAATGTCGCCAAGTTTTGAAACATGCGACATAGAAAGTGTGGGATTAAGTTTCCCTCCGGACGCAGCAGTTGGGGCTCCTGTCTTGGAGGGGATTAGCCTGGTGCCGGGGATGTCGTAAAACTCGACTGAAGAGATAGACATATTCTAGCTTGAACATAGTGGATGGTTAGGATCGGTTATCTGATGTTTACATACTGTTGTTAAAATCCGTGGTTCTTCACGGCAATGTACTGAATCTGGTGGATGTGTACACCTCTGCAGAGTCAAACTATTCGGAATAGCCGCGTCCTCGGATATGGACAATTTAATGGCCATGTAGCGAGCATTGTGTCAATGTTTTCAAAAAGGAGTTTTCAAAAGGTGTTGGACTCATGAAGTACTGAAAGGATGAAATTTTGTACCGTGGAGGTACCGTTGATGAAAAGCCAGAAGTTGTTTTACAAGAGGTTTTGCCAATAAAACCTTTCTTTTATAAACGAAAACTGGAAGTTGATTCCAAGAAGTTTTGCAAAGAGAAAACTTTCTTTTAACAAAGTTTTACAAAAACCTCTTGTACATGTGATATCTACAAGAGAAAGAAAACTATATTATTTTCTTTTGAAGTATCTTCTTCAACAAAGATACATAGATTTTCAAAATCAACTATGATATGTCTTACATGTATCATTCATAGTGAACCCTATGTATAGCCTACCTATTCCACTATATAAGCATACTTGCATTTTGGTAAGCTACATGATGGGTGTCTTGCTGAGTACACTCAAATGTACTCATATTGGTTTCGTCCCTGGTATTTACTTGCCAGACATCGAGAAGGAGTCTCAGAAGGAGATATTCGAAGAGGAGTACAGAGCTGATGGCTTTGCGAACTAGGATCGTCTCCCGGTCAGCAGCCTGTAGGTTAAGGCGTGACTTGGGCTCTGTAAGTGTTTTGTGTAATCGTGTAATGGGAATTGTATATGTGTACCAACTTGATATGTTGTTCACGACTGGTGTGATCTGGGATCGTGAATGTATGCATATCGGAGGTGTCCTTGAACAGTGGTTCTAGGGGACCTTACAGGCCTGGTGGTGTAGAACCCTCCGGTGATGAATTCCCCTCCCGGCAGGGTACCGGGAGAACTCCAGAACCCTCCCATTCTTGGGATGACGATGACGGCGGCCTCGGGTGTTTCTCGGGACGAAGTGGCATATTTTTAGGGTTAATATATCGGGGGTATAATTAGGTGAAACGGCAGAGGCGGTGGAGGCCTGGGGTCCCCACACCACCCCATGTCGCGGCGAGGGGGCGTGCCGCCCTATAGTGTGGCCCCCTTCGGGCCTCTTCGGGGTATTCTAGGACCTCCAGACTTCGAATTTTCCAATTCCGAGAATATTTCCAGAACAACTTTTCTGAAACTAAAAACAGCAGAAAACAGGGAACTGACTCTGTGGCATCTTGTCAATAGGTTAGTCCGGAAAATCGATAAAATGACATAAAGTGTATAGCAAACATGTAGGAAACAACATGAAAACAACATGGAACATCAGAAATTAAGGATACGTTTTTGACGTATCACCTTTCTACTAGGGTCAGTAGATCATCCCTCTTCTCTTTTGTTTACACGGTTATGAACTTTGCTTAACTAATAAATCAGGGGCAAAAAGAGTGAAGAGAATTGTGAAACAACCAAATTTGGGGCAGGGCACCCCGTTGCGAGCTCTTCTAGCAAATTGGATAAGCGAATGTGCCACTAGTCCAGGTGTGTAAACTCCAATTAACAAGTGAAGTAAATATCGTCTACCTACGTCCTCATGAGCTAAAAGAGAGCACAAAACAGGTATAATTTTGAAGGTTTTAAAGGTAGCACATGAGAAATTTACTTTGGAGTGGCGGTTAATTTTGAAGGTTTTAAAGGTAGGACATTTGGCAAACTTTGGTTTTTGGGAGTTGGATGCACAAGTAGAGCTCATACTCAGTATAGGTGAAGGCTAGCAAGAGACTGGGAGCGACGAATTAAAAGAGCAATAATGGCCATAATCATGCATAGCGACAAAACCTTATTAATCAAAGCACAAATGATATTATAAGTCAAAAACTAAATAATCATAGAGGCTAGAGGTAACTGGTTGGTAGTCATAACATGGTGTAAGCATGCGCAAGTCAACCAAATAAAGCATTCGAAGGAGAATACCACAATATTATGCTTCAAAATGATAAAAACAACTCATGATTCTTTCAATGGCACATTAAGCACTCTCAGATATTTGAGACAATTCATGCTACATTAATAACTACTAAGTATAGAATTAAAATAATACCTAACATGACATGTTAAAGTCTAATCCACAGTCTAAACAAGATTCACTTGCACCGTTATAAGCATGACATTTTTTTTGCTTTCCAAAACCAATCACTTCATTTCAACAAAAACTCTCCAAATAATTTATCAATGAAACAAGAGAGTACTACTCTATAATAACTAACACCTCTGAATAAGATATACATGAAAAACAGGAGCTAAAAGGATTGCAGTAGCTAGATGAAAAACAAAGAATACGGGTATTCATATGAAAAAGCGAAGTGTGTCTCTCTCGCACACAAGAATGCTAGGTTCTAACCAAGTTTATTACATAAAATAAAAGAAAATAAAAATCAACAGACGGTCCAAGTAAAATACATATGATGTGACCGAATAAAAATATAGTTTCACTAGAAGTGACTGATGACCCACAAGTATAGGAGATCACAACAGTCTTCGAGGGAAGTAAAACCCAAATTTATTGATGCGATACAAGGGGAGCCAAATAATATTTATAAGCCTTAACAACTGAGTTGTCAATTCAGATACACCTGAAAGTAGACTTGATCGCAACAATTTATCAGTGGTAACGGTTTTATAGCAGCAGTAGTAGTAAAATAACAGTAGGAATAAAATAGTAACAACATTAGCAATCGCGGAAAACAGCAGTATGGGAGTACCGTAGGCATAAACAGAGTGGATGAATGGGCGTTGCATCGATAACATAGGTCATGTAATATTCTAAACATGGGCATTGCAGATAATAATAATAAAGCATCCAAGTTCTAGGCTAACCATAGGCATGTGTTCCAATATAGTCATACGTGCTCGCAATGAGAAACTTGCACAAAATCTTTTGTCCTACCAGCCCGTTGCAGCGTGGCCTCAAGGGAAACTACTGGTAATTAAGGTGCTCCTTCTAATAGAGCACCGGAACAAAGAATTAACACTCCGTGAACACACATGATCCTCACATCAAAACCATCCCCTCCGGTTGTCCCAATTTCTTTCACTTTGGGGCCTCGGGTTCCGGACAATGACATGTGTAAACAACTTGCAGATATGAACAAGAAACGTAATTATACTCATGAAACAATAACATGTACAGATCTGGGATCATGGAACTCGGGACCTAGTGACAAGAATTAAGCATAACAAGTGGCAACAACGGTAGAGAACACTAACCATAGATACTAGGCACTATGCCCTAACAATCTGGCATTATTACATGCTCGATCTCATCCAATCCCTTCCATCCCTCTCAGCCTACAGCGGGGATTACTCACACATGGACGAGGGAATCATGGATGGTTGATGCAGAAGAGGTGGCGGTGTCGATGGCGATGATCTCCTTCGACTCCTCGTCCCGGTAGGGCGCCAGAACAGGAACTTATGCTCCCCGAATTGAGTTTCGAGGTGGCGGCGATGCTCTGTTGTGTTTCTGTGGAATATGATGAACCGCCTCGCGTTTTAGGTTTATGGGGCATATGTACTCGAATGGGGAGCCCGAGGGGTCGAGGTGCCCCCCACACCACCAGGCGGCGCGGCCTGTGGGGCGCGCCCAGGGGTGGTTTGGGCCACTCCCTGCCCCCCTCCAGGTGTCCTTTTGGCTCCCGGTGTCTTCTGGTGATGTAAGATCAATGAGGTCTTTTTCGGGTAATTTCCCGAAAGTTGATTTTTCTGCACAAAAAACGAGACATCAAGGTAATTCTGCTGAAAACAGCGTTAGTCCGTGTTAGTGATATCGAAAACTCACAAGTTTAGAGGCAAACAATAAGAAAATTGTTCGGACAAGGAGATGCGTTTTGGACATATCAACTCCCCCCAAGATTAGCTTATTACTTATTGATGGAGTGTAGACACACGCTCGGTGGGAGACCCCAAGCGCAAGGTGTGAGGAGTGCAACAACAAGTTTTCCCTCAGAAAAGAAACCAAGGTGGAATCGACCAAAAGGAGGAAGAAGCACTTCTGAAGGTTGATGCAGCTGAGATGGCAGGGCGCACTACCGGTGTAGCAGCAACGTGGAACCTACACAACACAATCAATTCACTTTGCCCCAACAAACCAGTGACGTTGTCAATCTCATCGGTTTTGCTGAAAACAAAGAGGTTAAACATATGGTGTGGAAAACAGTAGGAACAGTATGAGAGCACTATGAAAGCAGCATGTGTTTTATCAGTATGAGGTAAATGTACCGGGGTCCACAGTTAACTAGTGGTGTCTCTTTGTAAAAGATAAATAACATGTGTGGCGAACAAATTACAGCTGGGCAATTGACAGAAATGAAGGTTGAACCTTAGTGCATATGCAAGACATAAAGATTAATATGTGATTCATGCGGGCATTACAACAAAATACATAGACCGTTATCCAACTGCATCTATGACTAAAAATCCACCCTCCGAATATCATCCGAACGGTATTAAGTTGCAAGCAACAGATAATCGCAGTAAGCAAAGTGTGTAATGTAAACAATAACATCATCCTTAGACAAAGCAATGTTGTTTTGTCCCTAATGGAAACAACACATCCTCCATCCATCACATTTCTGTCACTCGAGCACGGATGAAAAGGAGGCATGAACCCACTATCGAGCATAAATACTCCCTCTTGGAGTTACTAGAATCTACTTGGCCCGAGCATCTACTAATAACGGAGAGCATGCAATATTATAAATAACATATGCATGAAGATAACATGATAGATTGATAATTAGAAGACATACAATTCAACATTCATCAGATCCCAGGAAACACAACATGTAGCATTACATAAAAATGATCTTGATCATGATAGGCAGCTCACAAGATCTAAACATGAGGTACAAAGTGGAGAGAACAACCGTCTAGCTACTGTTGTGGACCCGTAGTCTGGGGATGAACTACTCACGCATCGCGTCGGAGGAGGGCATGGTGGTGTAGACCCCTCCGACAGGGTGCTGGGGAGAGCTCCAGAACCCTCCCGGTCTCGGGATGACGGTGACGGAGGCCTCGGGTGTTTCTCGAAAAAAAGTGGGATATATCTAGGGTTTATGTATCGGGGGGATTAAATAGGCGAAAGAGCAGAGGTGGTGGAGGACTGGGGCCCCCATACCACCACCCTGGCGAGGCTAAGGGGGGGCGCCGCCCTATGGTGTGGGCCCCCTGAGGCCCCCCTCCGCGTCTCTTCGGGACTCCTTGGAACCTTCGGGAATTCTAAGACTTCTGGGCTTCGAATTTTCCAATTCGGAGAATATTTCCAAAACAACTTTTCTGAAACTAGAAACAACAGAAAACAGGGAACTGGCTCTGTGGCATCTTGTTAATAGGTTAGTCCGGAAAATTGATAAAAATGACATAAAGTGTATATCAAACATTAGGGAAACAATAAGAAAACAACATGGAACATCAAAAATTAAGGATACGTTTATGACGTATCAACATCCCCAAGCTTAGTTCCTACTCGTCCTCGAGTAGGTAAACAATAAAAACACAATAATTTCTGAGGTGACATGCTACAAACATAACTTGATCATCAATAATGTAAAAGCATAAGTAAGCTGAGATTATAGAACTAAAAAACAAGCATGATAAATAGAACTTTAATAATAAAGCATAGCAATCTCTTTGCATCGTGAGAAGTAACTCAAATAAAAGATCATGAATAACAATCCAAAGAAAGATATAAGTTTGCTTCAAGTATAGAGAGAACATGTCAAAGTGATATTTCTCTAGTCCTTAAGAGTGGGGGAAAACATAAATGCCAGGACACCTTCAAAGTTTATGAGGAATACTAGAACAAATAATTAGAGAACAAGCAATAACACATCATGAATCAATTAATAATTTATCTGGGACAAATGCATGTAAAACTCAGAATGGCAAAAATGCTCTCTCAACTGTGCATAAAGTTAGAAGATGGAGACTCAACATAAAAGTAAAAGAAAGGCCCTTCGCAGAGGGAAGCATGGATCACTCATGTGCTAGAACTTTATTTTATTAAACAAAGGTATTGAAAACATGACACTACTCCCAACCATGTTTCACAAACCATGGCTAACCGAATCCTCGGGTGCCTGCCAACAATCACATACCGTGGAGGAGTGTCTATATTTTAAGAGAGGTGTATGCTTATGTCAACGAATGGTAAACAGAAAATACAGTACATCACAAGCCAACTAGACTTCACAAGAGCGGATCCCATAGAAGGACGCATCTGGGTAGAAGGTCATCCCTCTTTCTCTTTTGTTTACACAATTATGCTTTGACTGATAAATCAGGGGGAAAAATAGTGTAGAGAATTTGTGTTATTAATTTGGGGCTGGGCACCCCGCTGCCAGCTCTTCTATCATTGGATAAGCGGATGAAGCCACTAGTCTAGGGTGTGAAAGTCCAATCAAAAAGTGAGATAAAGATTCTCTATTTACGTCCTCATGAGCTAAAACAGGAGTAATTTTGAATGTTTTAAAGGTAACACATGAGGAATTTACTTTGGAGTGGCGGTTAAATACCACATGTAGGAAGGTATGGTGGACACAATGGAAAAACTTTTGGTTTTAGGGAGTTGGATGCACGAGTAGAGCCCATACTCGGTACATGTGGAGGCTAGCAAAAGACTGGGAGCGACAAATCAAGAGAGCATAAGAGCCATAATCATGCATAGCGATATAAACAACATTAATCAAAGCATAATTGGTACCACAAGTTCAAAAACTAAATGATCATGGAGGCTATTCGTGAGTAGTTCATATTCATAAACATGGTGTGAGCATGCACCAAGTCAGCCAAATAAAACATTCAAAGGAGAACACCACAAATTTATGCTTCAATATGACAAGAACAACTCATGATTCTTTCAAAGGCACATTAAACACTCTCAGCTATTTGAGGCTAATCATGCTACTCAATAACCACAAGGCTTTAAAACTAAAATAACATCTAGCATGATATGTAAAAGTCTAGCAACAGTCTATACAAGCTTCTACTTGCACCGTTAAAAATTCTACCTCAAGCAGCAGTTTCTTTTCCCAAGAAGCACCATAAAAAACATGCTTTAACAAAAACTCTCTAAATTCTACAGCAAGAAAACATGAGAGGACTCACATAACACTACTAAAACTAACAACTCTAAACAAGATATGCAATGAAAACAAGAGCTAAACAGGAATTTTTGCAGTAGCTAAAAGAAAAACTAAGAATACTAGAATAGCACGTATTCAAATGAAAAAGTGGAGCGTGTCACTCTCCCAAATAAAGAATGTTAGGATCCAACTATATTATTTCATCAAGGAAAAAAAAAGAAAAGAAAATAAAAGAAAACAAAAGAAAAAATAAAACACGCTCCAAGTAAACTTCATATGATGTGACCTAATAAAAATATAGTTTCACGAGAAGTGACCTGATAGATAGTTGATGAAGAAGTGGATGCCTTGGGAATACCCAAGCTTAGATGCTTGAGTCTCCTAAAGATATGCTTGGATGATCTGCGGGGGCATCCCCAAGCTTTGAACTTGCACTCTTCTTGATCTCATATATCAACTCTTCTCTTGACCCTTGAAAACTTCCTTCACACAACACTCAAACAGTAATTCGGATTAGAGGGTTAGTGCAACAATTAAAAATTCATTGCTTCTGTATGGAACAAGTGCTATTGATACTTTTAAACATTAGCTATAGCCACTTATGTTTCGTGAAGCAAAGAAATCCACTTGACATCGCAAAAGAGCAAATGCAAGAAAAATGGCAGAATCTGTCAAAACTAGAATAGTCTGTAAAGACGAATTTTTTCAAGGCACTTACGTTGCTCGGATCGAAAAACTTAAAGAACAAAAAGTTGTGAATTAGCTGAGAAATAAGAAAAAAAAATTCAGATAATTCTGATCTACCAGGATTTTATACGATGTTTTACGGTGGACAGCAGAAATTTGTTTCCTGAGCAGAAATCCGAAAACCAACTCCAACTCTCATCAGAAACTTTACTTTTCACTACTAAAACATGAAAATAAAGATAGAAAGGAGTTGCTACAGAAGTATACAACCCCTTGAATCAAAGAAAACAGATAAAAACTAAACAAAAATAAAACCATGGGTTATCTCCCAAGAAGTGCTTTTCTTTAACGCCTTTTAGCTAGGCCCAGAAAAGTGGAATCAAGTATTTGCTCACATAAGAAATATGAATTGAAGAAAAAGAGAGCATCAAGAATCAAGTACAAAACAAATTTAAGTCTAACCCACTTCCTATGTATAGGAATCTTGTAAATAAACAAATTAAAGATGCTCAAACTAGAAATCATGGGAAGGTAGAACAAAAGCAACTTCAAAACTTTCAAAAAAAAGAAGATGTGTCTTAGTAACATGAGAATTCTTACAACCATATTTTCCTCTCTCATAATAATTTTCAGTATCATCATGAACAAACTAAACAACATAATTATCACATAAAGCATGGTTTTCATGGTCTTAAAGCACACAATTCATATCAAGCTCAAAAACAGTGGGATCAAAATTTAAAACCAGCTCCTCTTTTTTTCCACTTTTAGCAATATCAAAACGAGATGATTGATCACTCATAAAAGGTATACGGACACATTATAGCAATCATATTTTTAGTAGCATTATAATTTATAACATCAAGTAACATAGGGCCATCATCAAGAGCGTTATCATAAGATTTATGCAAGTACCATGGATTATCATAAATAACAGTAGCAATATCATTCTCACAAGTTTCATTCATACTAGTATCAAGGTCACAAGTATAGCAATTATCAATTTCATCAAATAATGTATGATTTAAAGAGTTACTATCATTGGGAGGTAGACATTGGTAGCTCCATTCTTCCTCCTGTTGATCATCACTCTCCTCCTCTTTTTCATCCAATGAGCTTCCAAATTCATCAATTTCTTGTTACATAGGCTCCTGCAAGGCATTAGTCTCTTCCTTAGGTCGAGAGAATTTATTAAGATATTCCATTATGTAGTAATTACAATCCTTGTAATTATCAAAGAAATATTCAAGTATAGCATAAATCTCGTATTTATAAGGTGCATCATCAATACTTTCAAGCAAATAGGCAATTTCGAATGCACCTTTCCAAGCAATAAATTCTTCAATTTGTTCCACATCGTATAATTCATAATTTCCCTTAACATAAGAAGATATGGTAACATTATCATTATACTCACATTAAAAAGGGAGGTGTTTATACCTCCTACAGCAGCAAGATTTATCAAAGCAATAAGTAACATTCTAAGTAGAGCACAAGTTTTTAGCATAGTCATGCAATTTATTAATTTGCTCCCATAAGTGTATTCCTTTTTGTGACAAGCGGTGTTCCTTATAATACTTTTGTTGTTCATATGTGAACCCCCCTTGCATATAATATCTAGTTTCAAAGACATCAAACATTGATCGCAAGCATGATAAAGCAAAAATAACAACTAGAATAAGAACTAATCTTTTTGTGTTTTTGATAAAGAGAAGCAAACAAGACAAAATGAAATAAACTAATAAAAACAAAAATAAAGTAAAGAGATTGGAAGTGAGAGACTCCCCTTGCAGAAATCTCTTCCTCCCAGCAACGGCGCCAGAAAAGCTTGATGGAGTCTAGACACACGCTCTTTGGGGGACCCCAAGCGCAAGGTGTGAAGAGTGCAGCAACAAGTTTTCCCTCAGAAAAGAAACCAAGGTTGAATCGACCAGTAGGAGGAAGAAGCACTTCTAAAGGTTGATGCGGCAGAGATGGTAGGGCGCAGTACCGGTGCAGCAGCAACGTGGAACCTACACAACGCAATCAATTCACTTTCCCCAACAAGGCAGTGAGGTTGTCAATCTCACCGGTTTTGCTGAAAACAAAGAGGTTAAACGTATGGTGTGGAAAACAGTAGGAACATTATGAGAGCAGTATGAAAGCAACATGTGTTTTATCAGTATGAGGAAAATAGACTGGGGTCCACAGTTCACTAGTGGTGTCTCTCCGTGAAAGATAAATAACATGTGTGATGAATAAATTACAGTTGGGCAACTAAGAGAAATGAAGGCTGCACCGTAGTGCATATGCAAGACATAAAGATTACTATGTGATTCATGCAGGGCAATACAACAAAATACATAGACTGTTAGCCAACTGCATCTATGACTAAAAATTCACCCTCTAAATATCATCTGAACAAACGTTGGGTATTAAGTTGCAAGCAACAGATAATCACAATAAGCAAAGTGTGTAATGTAAACAATAACATCATCCTTAGACAAAGCATTGTTGTTTTCTCCCTAATGGCAACAACACATACTCCATCCTTCACGTTTCTGTCACTCGAGAACAGATGAAAAGGAGGCATGAACCCACTATCGAGCATAAATACTCCCTCTTGGAGTTACTAGCATCTACTAGGCTAGAGCATCTACTAATAACGGACAGCATGCAAGATTATAAATAACATATGCATGAAGAGAACATGATAGATTTATAATTAGAAGACATAGCATTCAACATTCATCGGATCCCAGGAAACACAACATGTAGCATTACATAAAGATGATCTTGATCATGATAGGCAGCTCACAAGATCTAAACATGAGGTACAAAGTGGAGATAACAACCATCTAGCTACTGCTATGGACCCGTAGTCCAGGGATGAACTACTCACGCATCACTACGAAGGAGGGCATGGTTGTATAGACCCCTCCGATGATGATTTCCCTTCCGACAGGGTGCCGGGGAGAGCCCCAGAACCCTCCCGATCTCGGGATGACGGTGACGGCGGCCTCGGGTGTTTCTCGGGAAATAGTGGGATATATCTAGGGTTTATGTCTCGGGGGGATTAAATGGGCAAAAGGGAAGAGGCGGTGGAGGCCTGGGGGCCCCACACCACCCCCGGCGGGGCCAAGGGGGGCGCTACCCTATGGTATGGGCCCCCTGAGGGCCCCCTTCGGGTCTCTTTGGCACTTCGTGGAACCTTCGGGAATTCTAAGACTTACGTGCTTCGAATTTTCCTATTTCGAGAATATTTCTAGAACAACTTTTCTGAAACTAAAAACAGCAGAAAACAGGGAACTGGCTCTGTGGCATCTTGTCAATAGGTTAGTCCAGGAAAATCGATAAAAATGACATAAAGTGTATAGCAAACATGTGGGAAACAATAATAAAACAACATGGAACATCAAAAATTAAGGATATGTTTGTGACGTATCACTTGTCCTCAAGCAATTCAGTGACAACTGAGTGCGATAAAAGACTTTTATGAACACATTTGTTTCATATGATGTAAATATACTCACTATATGATCAAGTGCTGAGGCAATTCATAATAAGATGTATGCAAGATAAAAGTCACCTAGCAGTTATGCAAACCATGAAGAGATGCCAACAAACTAATAATAAACAACATGAAGTATCAATCTGTAGGATTGCAATTCTCATAATAGGGTATGATAAAGTGTACTCGCTTTCCCTTATAAATGGAGCAAAATATAAATGCTAGGGAACCTCTGAAGTTCAAATGAAGACTAGAAATAAAGATAGCAAAGATACAAGCATCAAAGTTATACCATAATCAACCGTGTTTTGGGACAAGCACATTATACTAAGAATGTCAGCCATGCTCTCAAGAAGGTGCATAAAGTGAGAAGGCGAGGAATCAACATAAAAATAAAAGAAAGGCACTTCGCAGAGGGAAGTAGGGATTAACTCCTGTGCTAGAGATTTTTATTTTTCTTAAACAGAGGTATTGAAAACATTTTTTTAGAGAGGTGTATGCTTATGTCAACGGATGATAAACAGACAATACAATACGTCACAAGCCAACTAGACTTCACAAGAGCGGCTCCCATAGAAGGACGCGTATGGGTAGAAGTTCATCCCTATTTCTATTTTGTTTACACAGTTATGCTTTGACTGATAAATTAGGGGGCAAAATAGTGAAGAGAATTTGCTGCATTAATTTGGGGCTCGGCACCCCGCTGTCGGCTCTTCTATCATTTGGATAAGCGGATGAAGCCACTAGTCCAGGGTGTGAAATCCAATCAACAAGTGAGATAAAGATTCTATATTTAAGTCCTCATGAGCTAAAATAGGGGCACAAAACATGATTAATTTTTCGAAGGTTTTAAAGGTAGCACATGAGAAATTTACTTGGAGTGGAGGTTAAATACCACATATATAGGTAGGTATGGTGGACACATTTGGAAAACTTTGGTTTTTGGGAGTTGGATGCACGAGTAGAGCTTATACTCAGCACAGGTGAAGGGTAGCAATAGACGGGGAGCGACAATCAAGAGAGCAACAACTGTCATAATCATGCTTGCGACAAAACAAAATTAACATGGGCATAAAAATGATACAAATACTCTGAGGCAAAATAAATCATCGAGGCTTAATTGACCTTTTTGTTTTCAGTCATATGCATGCGTGAGCATGTGCCAAGTCAATTCAAGCGAACCAGTCAGAGATACCACAATGTCATACCCTTCTATGAATAAAACAATACAAGCAAACATTCATACGCCATGTTATCTTATATTAATAAGTTGGAACTAAACACGTGAGAGCACGAACTACTAAGCATTAATGAAATAGCATACACCTTACATAAACGAACTAAGCATGTTCACATGGATGAGTATATGTACAAAAATAAAACAAATAAGGTTCATACCATCCTCTCACCACAACTTGAATCGTCGTAAATCGTCATTATTGCTCTTCACTTGTGGATTGAATAATATAGAATGATAATCAAGCTCCAATGGAGACACGGAAGTACGGTGAACTTTGCAACAAACTTTACAAAACCAAAGAAGAACAACAAATATTTTTGGGTTTTCGAATTAAAACAAGAACAGAAGGAAACAAACAAACAAAGCAAAATATTTTTGGATTTTTGAATATTAAACCAAAACGAGAAGGTAAAGCAAACTAACCAAAGAAACTAAAGAAGCAAACAATGAGAAAAAACAGATATGGTTTTGGTCTTTTCGTGTTTTGGAAAGCAAGAACAAAACGATAAAAACAAAAGAAACGAAAGTAGCAAAAGAAAATGGAAAACATGGATATACAAAGAACCGACTAAACAAGATATAAACATGAGTGTGATTTTGGTATACCTCCCCCCAAGCTTAGGATTTTGGCCTAAGTGGAGATCATCCCCAAGGGGACCATGAGGTGGTGCCCCCGTAGTGTGCTCGAGGACACCCCCGGTGTACTGCATGGTGTTGTCCTCGAAAGGCGCATCTCGCCTCGCCGGCTGCCTGTGGAACTCCATCAAGCTCAGCTGCTCATCCATCTCTCCCTTGGGGTACGACCATGGTGTCGTGTCAACTTTGAACAAAACAGGTCGCGGCAAAATAACTTCCCACTCATGACTGTCAATAAATAAAACTCTATATACTAAATGATCAATAGTAGAGTTAGCAGTAATAAAATGATGAGCCTTCATGGCACCAAGGTTAAGTCTATAAGGAGCAATCAATTCATCATCAGGAGCAACAGGAAGGCCTAGAGAAGTTGTTATACGTGTAGCAATAATGCCCCCATAAATGGGTCCCTTAGCAGCTAGGCGGCGAGAAATGAGAGAACCAAGGTTATACTTTTTGCTATGGTTAACTGCAGCATCAATAAAATCATGGTGATAGCTATAAATGTTGCTAGTGTTCTCCCTACCAAGGATACTAGTAGCAAGATAATAAGTGAAATATCTGATGGCAGGAAGTTGGATGTTTCTTATCTTCCCGCGCTGGGACGAGCGACCATCGTCATTGGTGATTCCTCCATAGAGCTCCATAAGATCAACGGGTATGTCTTAAATCTTGCACGTTGTCCCGGCAGCGTTGATACCTATAATGTTACATAAAGTATCCAAGGGCAAAGCAAAAGAACTACCATATATCTTAAAAGCAACAGTGGGGCCATATTGTGAGTTATGAAATTTAAAGCTCTCAACAAAAGTTTTTGTGAGAGTACCATACTGGAGACCTTCATCCTCCAGTTGGTTAAACCAACTCTTTCAATCAGCATCAGGAAGTCATCCATTAGACCTGCACTTCTCAAAAATGTATAACATGGAAAGCTAGAAGGATTAGCAATTCCATCACCTCCCGCATTATCGATGTTCGGTGCAATAAGGTCTTCGTTATAAGATGGCCTCACTAAGGTGGATGAACATGAGGGCCTTGTTCTTCTAGGAGCATCACTCCTAAATATTACTCCAAAGTTATGGTTGTCCATTTCTGAAATTTTTTCAACAATCATCACAAAAATTGATTTCAAGCAACTATAATGTGGAAACTACCATGGAGACTTATAGGAGAGCTAAACATGCATCAAAACTGTATTATTTCCACTTAAATCAAGCATGCAAACTCACATAACTTGTCACCTACAGTAGCAATATACTCAAGAAATACTCCACCAAACAAAATTCTACTTGGATAATCGGAGGAGTCACATACCGGAGAGCAAATGCACCAAATTTCAGCAACAATGGTGGGCTGAGCAAAGAGATCGAAAAATCCCGAGGAAGAACAACAAGAACACGGGTTCCGGGAAAAGTTTTGACTTTATGGGGTGACAGAGGAATCTTTGGCAGGGGAGAGGGTTAGTGGAGGGCCAAGGGGCCCCACACCATGTGCTGGCGCCACTATGGGCAGGACGCCCCCCTATGGTGTTCCTGACTGGTGGGTCCCCCTAGGGTCTCCCAGGTGGCTCTCTGCCTCATTTTTGACGTAAAAATTTATTATCATTTTTCTGGAATTTTTCGAGAAACTTTATTTTTGAGGTATTTTCAGAAATTAATAATTAATTAAAACCCAGAAAAAATAAATGTGGAAGGGTGGAAAACAAAACCAAAACCAGAACTACAGAGGTTCTAAGACAGTCCAATGGAAAAATGACCAAAGAAAACAAAGGTGGAAGTGGTGAAAACAAAATTATGGATGGTGAAAACATCCATAACCACAGTAATCAGGATGAAAACATGAGGAAAACATGACTATGGATTATGGAAAACATGATTATACTAAAGTAGCAAGGTGATAACATAAGTAAACATGGCGAAAACATAGTTAAAACATTGTCCTCTTCATTCAAAATCATTTTGTTAACAAGGGTGATCAAGTCTTGTTATCAGTACAATTTTCATATGAAGCAAGACTTTCCTTAACACTAATTAATTATGTTACCTAAACCTTGATAGACATAGTCCCAATCATAATAATTTCATATTCTTTTGGTGGCATTAGAATGGGACAATAAAATTCTCCAATCTTGATGGTCTCAATATTTTCAATTGAATTTAGGCCATGTCTTATATCAATCTTCTTGGGGAAATAAACAGTATGATCTTTATCATTAACATTGAAAGTTAGTTTTCCTTGATTGCAATCAATAACATCCCCTGCAGTGTTAAAAAAGACCCCCCAAGAATAATAGAAATATTATCACCTTCAGGCATTTCCAACACAACAAAGTCAGTTAATATCAAATAACTAGTAGCAACTTGAACAGGAACATTCTCACATATACCAATAGGAATAGCAGTAGATTTATCAGCCATTTGCAAAGATATATCAGTGTGTATCAATTTTTCAAGGGAGATTCTCTTATAAAGAGAGAAAGGCATAACACTAACTCCAACTCCCAAGTCACATAAAGCAGTTCTAACATAATTATTTTTAATAGAACAAGGGATAGTAGGAATACCAGGATCTCCAAGATTCTTTGCAACTTTGCCATTGAAAGAGTAATTAACAAGTATAGTTGAAATTTCCTCATTAGGGGTTTTCCTTTTGTTACAGACAATATCTTTCATATATTTAGAATATGGAGGCAATTTGATTGCATCAGTCAAATGGATTTGCAAAAACAGAGGTTTCATCCACTCACAAAACTTGTTACAATGTTCTTCTTCCTTTGATTTGTGTTTCTTATTAGGAAAATGCATTGCTTTTGTACCCAAGGCTCTCTTTCATTACCATGTTTATTAGCAATGAAATCCTCCTTAGTATACTTTGCAGTTTTAGTTTTCTTTTCAGGTTCAACTGTAGTTTCTTCTTTATTAGAAGCATCACTTTTATCATTACCACTTCCAGTTTCAGCATTAGAAATAGATATACTATTAGGATCTTTAGCAGGTTTAGGAGATTCTACAACATTTTTATGTCTCTTCTTCTTTTGCTTAGAAGGATAACTATTACTTTTAGGTTGCTGAGAATCTTGTTCAGTTCTTTTAGAATGTCCTTCAGGGTACAAGGGGTCCTAAGTAGAAACACCACTTCTAGTAATTATTTCACAAATATGTTTTTTCTCTAGAAGCATTAGCTAGCATATCTTTTTGCACTTTAGTGAGTTGATCAATTTGAGTTTGAACCATATGAAGATGTTTACCAAGCATTTTAACATCATTAGAGGTTCTCTCAATAATACCATACAAATTATCAATAGCTCTAGAGTTTTCCATAAGGTGATTTTGCACTCTCATATTAAAGTTGTCTTGCTTAACAACATAATTATCAAATTCATCTAAGCATTGACCAGGTGGTTTACTGTAGGGAATATCTCTATTATCAATGTATTGGAGAGAGTGTACCTCAACTATTGATGGATGAAGAATAGGCTTACATAATTCTTCTATAGGAGGTAAATTCTTCACATCTTCATATTTCATACCCCTCTCTTTAAGAGATTTCTTGGCTTCCTTCATCACTTCATCATTTAATTCAATCATCCCTCTCTTCTTGGGTGTTGGTATTGGTGTTGGTGTAGGCTCAGGTATATTCCAATCATCATTCTTTTTGGCTATTTTAGCCATTAATTCCTCAGCTTCTTCTGTGGTTCTTTTCCTGAAAACACAACCAGCACAACTATCCAGGTATGTCCTAGATTCAACAGTTAGTCCATTATAAAATATATCTAGGAGCTCATTTTTAGGTAGTGGATAGCCCGGGCTAGATCTTATCAAAGAACAAAACCTTGTCCAAGATTCAGGCAATTTCTCTCCTTCAATTTGCTCAAAGTTAAATATGTCATGCACAGCAGCATGTTGGGCACTAGCAATTTTTGTTGTTGAAAGAAAGCATTAACCAAATCCATTCGACTAGTAATAGATCAAGGTGATAGATTGTTAAACCAAGTTTTAGCTTCCTCTTTCAATGAGAAAGGGAAGATCTTGGTAACAAAATAAGTACATAGCTTGATATCATCAGAATATAAACTACTCAAAGATGAAATCTCATTCATGTGTTCCATAGCACTTTTAATTTCAGTTCCACAAAAAGGTTCCTTCTCAACAATAGATATATAAGATAAGTCTAAAGATAAATCATAATCCTTGTCTCTAATGTGTATGGGAGATGTGGCAAACTTAACATCAAGAGAATATTTATATTTAAAAGCATGTCTTGCAAGAAGACTCTTAAGAGCACTTGCACCAGTAGTAGCTTGAGCTTCCTTAATAAAGTCATCAATAAGTTCAATATAGGTTTCATCAAGATCATCAATAGACTTAGGTGAATTAACAGGTGTACCAATATTTTCAATAAAACATTCAGCACTTTCAATTTGTTTGGATTTAGCAATTGTAGCATCTAGAGAAGGACCTAGAGAACCAGTATCATCAAGCGCAGAAGAAGCATCATCAAAAATATCAGAAGCATTTTCAGACTCAGCAGAAGTAACAATTTGTGTAGCATGTGGTGGTGTAAGAAGCTTACTCATAACATACGGTGAATCAAGAGCAACAGAGGTGTTCAGAGTTGTACCTCTCCTTGTAATGGATGGTAATATAGGAACTTTTCCATCACAATTCTTGCCCATGATCAAAGGCTATAACACGTTCAAGTGAGCAAATAAATAAAGCTATGCTCCTCGGCAACGGTGCCAGAAAATTGTCTTGATGACCCACAAGTATAGGGGATCGCAACAGTCTTCGAGGGAAGTAAAACCCAAATTTATTGATTCGACAGAAGGGGAGCCAAATAATATTTATAAGCCTTAACAACCGAGTTTTCAATTCAGCTGCACCTGAAAGTACACTTGCTCGCAACAATTTATCAGTGGTAACAGTCTTATAGCACCAGTAGTAGTAAAATAATAGTAGGAATAAAATAGTAACAGAAGTAGCAATCGCGGAAAACAGCAGGATGGGAGTATCGTAGGCATAGAGGGAATGGATGAACATGCATTGCATGGATAACATAGGTCATGTAATAATCTAAACATGGGCATTGCAAATAATAATAATAATAATAATAAATCATCCAAGTTCTAGGCTAACATAGGCATGTGTTCCAATATAGTCATGCGTGCTCGCAATGATAAACTTGCACAACATCTTTTGTCCTACCAGCCCGTTGCAGCGGGGCCTCAAGGGAAACTACTGGTAATTAAGGTGCTCCTTTTAATAGAGCACCGGAGCAAAGCATTAACACTCCATGAACACACGTGATCCTCACATCAAAACCGCCCCCTCCGGTTGTCCCAATTTCTGTCACTTTGGGGCCTTGGGTTCCATAAAATGACACGTGTAAACAACTTGCAGATATGATCAAGAAACATAATTATACTCATGAAACAATAACATGTTCAGATCTGAGAGCATGGCACTCGGGCCCTAGTGACAAGCATTAAGCATAACAAGTTGCAACAACAGTAGAAAACACTAACAATAGATACTAGGCACTATGCCCTAACAATCTGGAAATATTACATGATAGATCTCATCTAATCCCGTCCATCCCTCTCAGCCTACAACGGGGATTACTCACACATGGAAGGGGAAACATGGATGGTTGTTGGAGAAGAGGTGGCGGTGTCGATGGCGATGATCTCCTTCGAATCCCCGTCCCGGCAGGGCGCCAGAACAGGAACTTCTGATCCCCGAATTGAGTTTCGAGGTGGCGGCGGCGCTCTGTTGTGTTTCTGTGGAATACGACGAACCCCCTCGCATTTTAGGTTTACGAGGCATATGTAGTCGAAAGGGGAGCCCGAAGGGGTGGAGGTGGCCCCCACACCACCAGGCGGTGCGCCCAGGGGTGGTTTGGGCCACTCCCTGTCCCCCTCCAAGTGTCCTTCTAGCTCCCGGGGTTTTCAGGTGATATAAGCTCAATGGGTTCTTTTTCAGGCAATTTCCCGAAAGTTGTTTTTTCTGCACAAAAACGAGACACCAAGGTAATTCTGCTGAAATCAGCGTTAGTCCGTGTTAGTGATATCCAAAACTCACAAGTTTAGAGGCAAACGATAAGAAAAGTGTTCAGAAAAGGAGATACGTTTTGGACGTATGAGTGACCTGATAAGTTGTTGATGAAGAAGGGGATGCCTTGGCATCCCCAAGCTTAGACGCTTGAGTCTTCTTGGAATTTGCTGGGCTGATCCACGGGGGGATCCCCAATCTTAGGCTTTTTACTCTTCTTGATCACATTATATCATCCTCTTCTCCTGACCCTTCAAAACTTCCTTCACACCAAACTCAAAGTAATTCTCGTTAGAGGGTTAGTGCATAATCAAAAACTCATATGTTCTTCATTGGCACAAGCATTACAAATACTTTCTAAACATTAGCTACAACTACTGATGTTTTGTGGAGCAAAGAAATCCACTCAACATAGTAAAAGAGAGAATGCAATGTAAAAGCCAGAATTTGTCAAAACCAGAATAGTCTAAAAAGATGATTTTTTTCGAGGCACTTATGTTGCTCAGATCAGAAAGCTCTCAACTAAGAAAAGTTGCGTAAATATATAAGGATTATGCATAAAAAATTTCAGGATGTGTCGATTTATCTGGAAATTATGGAAAATTAAACGATGGACGGAAAAATCTGTTCCTGTGCAGAAATCCAAAGCCAGCATCAACCTTTCACTGGAGACTTCACTTGGCACAACAATTCGGAAAAGTTAAGATACAAAGGAGTTTCTACAGAAGTAAACAACACCTTGACTCAAAGAAAACAGAAGAAAAATTGCAGAAACAAAACATGGGTTATCTCCCAAGTGAAGAGGCATCCAAATCAAGACGAGAAACCTTCTCAACAATGCATTGTATATTATCTACATAAATTTCATATGTCCCTCTCTCAACACTCTTGGGTTTACTACTTTCATCAAATGGGTTTTGTGGAACAATCCAATCAAAATTCTTTTTCACAGCTTCATGCATTCCTACTAGTTTAAAAGGTATTGGTATTTTAATTTCCTCCCCATTTTTAGGTTTGTTTTTGTCCAATTTTTCAAGAGCACCAATAACATTTACACATGAGCCTAGCATCTTAAAACGATCAAAGAATTTCCTAACCTCTATAGTAACATCACCAAATTCTTTAAGTAAAGTTTCCAGAATGAATCTCTCTTTTCAATATCCTCAATATCATTTAGGTTAAGAAACATTTGCTGCATTATGGGGTTAAGGTTAACAAACCTAACCTTTAACATGTGAACTAAACAAGTTGTAGCAGTTTCGTAATTTGGAGCAAGTTCTACTATGGATCTATCCTCAAAATCTTTATGATTACTAACATGATTAAAGAATTCTTCAATGTTATCCTTTCCAATTATAGAACCACTACCTATTGATAGGTCTTTCAGGGTGAACTTAGGGAGTAACATGATGAACAATAACTAAAAGCAGAGTAGCAAAAATAACAACTATGATAAGAATTAACTTTTTGTGTATTTGATATAAAGAAGCAAACAAGACAAAATAAAATAAACTAAGCAAAACAATAACAAAGTAAAAATATTAGAGGTGAGAGACTCCCCTTGCAGAAATCCTCTTCCTCCCCGGCAACGGCTCCAGAAAACAAGCTTGATGGCGTGTAGACACACGTTCGTTGGGAGACCCCAAGAGGAAGGTAGGAAGAGTACATCAGCGAGTTTTCCCTCAAAAAGAAACCAAGGTTTAATCGGACCAGTAGGAGAAAGAAATCACTTCTGAAGGTTGATAACAGCTGATGTTTGCAGGGCGCACTACCAGGCTCAGTAGCAACGTGGAATCTGCACACAACACAACCAAGATACTTTGCCCCAACGAAACAGTGAGTTTGTCGATCTCACCGGTTTTGTTGAACACGAAGGATTAGACGTATAGTGTGAAAGATGTTTGTTTGCAGTAAATGAAAGGAGAACAGTGCTTGTAGTAGGTTGTATTATCAGTGTAAAAAATGGACCGGGGCCCATAGTTCACTAGTGGGGTCTCTCCAAAACAAATAAATAACATGCTGGGAAACAACTTACAGCTGGGCAATTGACATAGATAGAGGCTGCACCGTAGTGCATATGTATGACTTGATGATTACTATGAAATTTATTTGGGAATTACAACATGATACATAAACCATAATCCAACTACATCTACGACTAATAATCCACCCTCAGGACGTCACCCGAGCAAACTTTGGGTATTAAGTTGCAAGCAACAGATTATTGCATTAAGTAAAGTGCACAATGTAAACAATAGAATTATCCTTAGAAAACACAATATTGTTTTATCCCTAGTGGCAACAACACATCCACAATCTTAGAAGTTATTGTCACTCTCCTAGACAACTGGAGGCATGAACCCACTATCGACCATAAATACTCCCTCTTGGAGTTATAAGCATCAACTTGGCTAGAGCATCTACTAGTAACGGAGAGCATGCAAGATCACAAATAACATAAACATGATAGATTTGTAATCAACTTGACAAAGCATTCAATATTCATCGGATCCCAGCAAACACAACATGTAGCATTACAATAAGATGATCTTGATCATGTTAGGCAGCTCACAAGATCTAAATATGATGGCACAAAAGGAGGAGAAGACAACCATGTAGCTACGGCTATGGACCCGTAGTCCAAGGATGGACTACTCACGCGTCACACCGGAGGCAGGCATGGTTATTAAGAGCCCTCCGGTGATGATTTCCCCTCCCGTCGGGGTGCCGGGGAGAGCTTCAGGACCCTCCCGAACTAGGGTTGACGACGAAGGCGGCTACAAAACTTTTCGTGGATGGAGGCTTGGGTATTTAGGGTTTTCCCAAGGATATCAATTTATAGGCCAAAGGGGGCCATGCCACCCTATGGTGTGGTTGCTCCTCTGCCCCCCTCCGGGTATCCTCCGGACTCCGGGTACGTGACAGAAAAATAGGACCCTGGATTTTGTTTCGTCCAATTCCAAGAATATTTGGAGAACAACTTTTCTGAAACCAAAAATAGCAGAAAACAGGAACTGGCTTTGTGGCATCTTGTTAATAGGTTAGTCCTAGGAAATCCATAAAAATGATATAAAGTGTATAGAAAACATGTAGCAATTGGCATAATATGAACATGGAACATCAGAAATTATAGATACGTTGGAGACGTATTAGTATGTTAGCCTTGATCATCATGTTGGCTTGCTTCAACATGAGATGAAGAAGGTTGATCTTGGCTAGCTTGAATGACAGGTGAACTTGGTTGTTCCATAGCAACTTGATCAACAAGAGGAGAGTCTTGTACTTGTTCTTGGGTTGGCGCACCACTTGCTCCATTGTTCTTCTAATGTAGACGAGGGCTCCACTTGATTAGAGCATAGTTCTTCTCGATCGGCCACAAGGTGTCCCTCAATGGAGCTGGAAAATCCCGCACCCATTCTTCCTATGGCTTCTTTAGGAATTTCAACATCTACATGACAAACATGAAATTGCGCCACTTGGGAGCCATCATTTTCTTCGAACACCACACTACTAGATTCAATGACATTCGTGAGGACTTGTCAAAGACTCTATAAGTGTAGGATTCGGCACCATAACCACCAAATGTACCCTTAATAGAAACACTTACAACCGAAGAGACGAAAGTAGGAGATATTTGGTTTGTTGCCGGTGAGAATATCGTATGGAGTCTTCATTAAGCCTTTGCGAACGTAGAGCCGTCTCGATGAGTGATACAGCATAGAGATGGCTTCGTCCAAAATATATTCAGGAGGCTTATACACCGCCAACATGGATCTAACCATATCCATGGGGGTCTGGTTCTTCCTTTCGGCTTGAGGGGTATATGCAGCGGAATATTGATGACGAATACCTTCTTCACTAAGTGACTATTAAGGTTGTAGTTCATGAATCCGGAGCTATTATCACTCCTAACAGCCATGATAGGAACATTGTGTTGATTGGAGAAGTCAATGATGGCTTGTTGTGTCTCACTCTTCAACTTGAAGAAATATACTCGAGTGTATCTTGAGTAGTCATCAACAATCACCAAGCAATACTTCTTGCCACCAAGACTTGCCTCGGGCACGGCAGCAAAGATATCCACATGGAGAAGTTCTAGAATCCTCTTTGATGAGATAATAGTCTTGATTAGGTGGAAGAATCATGCATCTTTCCTTCAACACAAGCCCTATCGCTACCAAATTCTGTGCGATTACGAACGTTTTGAGCGGATCATTTTGATAACGTTGCGTGTTTCCGTCGCGAATGGCTGAAAAGTGGAGTTTGCTCTCGACGTATTGGTTTGGTCCGTCGCAGACTGGTTTTGCCCGAATTTTTGCTAGTTTTACGTCGCGGATTTTCGTCTCCGGCCCAGTAGCCCACTAAGAGCCCAGTTGCCTTCGATGAAACTTGCCTGGTCACGTAGAACGTCGCGAATTTTTCTTGGGGCCCCACATCATGCCCTGTTTGACTGCTTTGACGGCAACGACCGACCAGTTGATGCCTGGACCCCACTTGTCATCCATGGTAAATAAGCATGAACATAATCTTCGAAATTAAGCATGCACATAATCTTCAAAATAATCACAGTTAACATGTAACATCCATGATTTTTGGAAAATGCAAAAATCACAAAAATTTGAAACTTTTTGTTTTCATATTGTGCAAGTCACCAAAAACCAAATGAGAAGCAAGAAACAAAAGAAAACAATACATATTTCAATGAAATTGAGTTCACCAATCCAATTATGCCTCGTTCCTTAAACCCTAAAACCTTATTCAAAAAAATAAGTTTCTTTATATAAAGGGAATATCTTTTATTAACAAACCTTTACCTAAAATGTTTACAACTCCAATATTAATCTGAATTTATTTTATGGCATAAAAAAATCAAAGAATTATAAACCTTAATAAAGTTCTAATCCCCAAAAACATTTTGATGAGAATAAAATCATTAATAATAACTTTTAGTTGTTATTCCAAGTTTTAAACATGAAGGGGTGAAAATGAAATGCATTGCTTTGAAAATAACATAACAAAAGGTTTTGAAAACAATATTATGACTTGTGGTTTTATTCTAAATTTTATTGGTCAACAATAATAATTAATTGATATAAACTAATAAAATAGCATTAAGTTACTATTAATAAATCCTTCATATCCTAAAATTATTAATTATGAAAATGGTTTGAAAATGACTTCCAAAAATATTATTGAAATGTTTAATGTCTCAAAAAATTTATTTAATCAAAAACCCCATTTTACTATTTTCTATTTTTAAAATGGTATTAAGTACTATTAGTGAATTAATTATATTTTCAAAAACATAAAAGAGATGAAAACTCTTTGAAATGGTTTTGGAAAATAGTATTTGATCTTTATAAAGCCACTGAAATTATATTTGACTAAAAATTGTATTTTATAATTTTCTAAATTAAAAATCATATTAAGTAACTATTAAGGAATTATTCAAATTTCCAAAATTTCAAAAATAAAATACGTGGAATTGTTTTCAAAAATGGTGTTGTTGGAAAGCATTTGAAATTTTGAGATTTTAGAAATTTGTTTCATTTTATTTGGATTAATAAAACAGAAGATATTAAGAAAATAGAAAAACAGGAAAAGAAAAGGAAAAATAGCTGATGACGTCAGCAATGACGTCACCATCATCTCCTTTCTCAGAAGGAAACCACGCCTGTCACGGCCGTGGATTTCGCCGCGCTGATTCCTCGCCATCAAGGCCTTTTAATCCCTTCCTGAGACCAGCCCCTTATAGCCCACGGTTTCCTCTCCGTTTACCCTTTGCCAACTCTTCGAATCGCCCTTGTTCTGCACAGGAATTGCTCGCCGGAGCAGAGCACCGTCGCTGCCGTTTGTCGTCGTTTCCGGCCATCTCTGTAAGCCATCTCCTCCCTTTCTTAACCTTCTGGTTCCTCTTGTCCCCGCGCCTCTCCTGATGTTTTGTATCAATTTTTGGAGCAAGGAATCGTTGGCGCCATCCATTCCCGTGGTCGCCGGAATCCCGAGGCGCTCCATCTGCATCGCGCCGTCATTCCAGGAGGTTTGAGCCCGCGCCATCATCACCATCGAGTCTGCCATGTTCTCCCGCGCCGGTTCTTCGTCACCGTTGAGCAAGGAGGGCACGGGAAGGCATCTCCGGCGAGATCCCGAGCGCAGCGCCGCCACCACCGCCATTTCCGGTCACCCCGCCGGCGAGGTGAGATCCCGAACCATCCCTGGCCCTTAGATCTTGATCCTGTGGCCAGCAACACATCACTTACCGAAGGGGTATCGCCCAGTAGGAATGCGCCACGTTGCCTGCGTGTTAAAAATTTATTCGTCGCTCAGCGCAGCGTGAAATCGGCCCAAGCCCAGTCCTTATCTACCGCCCAGTGCAGCGCTTAGCAGCCCAGCTCTTTTTCTAGATTTATTCCGGAATACAATTAAATGGCTGTTTTACAAATTAGTCCCTACAAATTCAAAACCTCATAACTTTTAAACCTTTTGGCCAAATTTAGCAATCTTGGACTTTTTGAAAAGCCCTTGACATATAGAAACTTTTGGCACTGGCCAAATTCAAATTTGACAAACCTAAAATTGTTCAATTTCAAATATGCTTGTTTGATGAAATTTGGCATAATTCAAATTCTACAAATCCAAAAATTGTAAATAAAATATATTTGGAAACCTTAGGATGTGTACTTTCATATCCTCTGTCCCAAAATAATATTTGAACAAATTAAAATTTATTTTTGAATTAAGTTGTCTATTTGAGTAATTTTGACATAGAATTAAATCTATAAATAATTGAAATATAGTTCCTTTTGCAAAATTGCTCCATTTGGTAACCTTGAACCATAGAAATTATGCCCAACCATTTTGGACACCCTTGGACCATGACCATGTGTTTTTGACCAAAAAACCAACCTAGTGTTGCATCCATCTCTACCATGTCATAGGATTTATTTTCAACTGTTTTTCCTTGATGTTATGTCCATTTGGAGCCAAGCCATGTCCTTAGAATGTTCCAATCACATATAGTACCAATTAGTGAACTTTAGTTTTCTATCTTCTCCATCCCCCTATTCTTGCTTCAAGAATTCATCAAGTTAGCAAAAAGGAAATCAAGACTCAAGCACAAGGAGGATCAATGAAGAAATTTTGAAGAAAAGACTCCACCACTAGAAGCAACTCAAGGAAGTACAAGTGTGAAGAACCCAGAAGAAAACATCTCCCTCTCTCTTTCTATCTTTCTTATATTTCTTTCCAAATTAACTTAGTGGTATATGTGCCCATCCTATACCAAACCAATTAGTGAAGTGAAAACCATGAAGACTATCAAGACCAAGAGAAGAACCACACCAAGGAAGGAAACAACTTAGAGGGCATGATGATGATCTTCAAGAAGGCAATCACATGAGGTCTAGAAGCAATCCATACAAGTTGAAGAGTAACAAGTTATTTTTGTCCAACCATTGACCCAAATGGAAAACTCAAGACTTAGTAATATTTTTCCCTTTGATGATGAAGTTAGTAGACCTACCCTAACCACAATGGAAAATACTAACATAGTCACTCAAATATTTTTGAAGGTGAATATGACCAAGTGTTTGCATGTATTACTTAGTTGAAAAAGTAATATGTTTATTCTTAGTGAACTCTTGGAGCTTCCTCGACAAGTATGGTTATAATAAAGTTAGATCACATCAAACTCAACCTAGTCCTTTCCAAGTAAACCCTTGGAAACTCCTTAACAATGTATTGAACCATTATGGAATGAATCTTTCAAAACTCAAACCTTGATCTTGACCTAACCAACTAGATTAAACCCCTTTGGATATGTTAGTTGCTATGTATGTTTTCTACACTTGTATGTTTGTTTGTTAGGATGCTTGTTTATTTGGTTTTGTGTTGTCAATGAATAGATTGTACGGAGAGCAACGATCTTTTGTGAAGAGAGTGTGATATCTTCACCAACTTCAACAAGGCAAGTAACACACAATCAACTACCCATTATTTTCTATATGCATTAGTTGATTTTGAGTAGTATGCATGATAGGAAATTTTACTAAGTTATACTATGCTATGCTATTATCCTAGTAGTGTGTAGCCATTCCCTTTTACCTTGTTATTGTGATAGCCTTAGAATTTACTAGGTGCTATGCAATGTTACAAATTGTTTTACTAGATGTTGAGGAAAAATCCTAAGTATAACTAATGAATAAACCACCTGGGTGGAAGTGGTAAGACTGGGTTATGTTGAGTGTTTCCTCAGGGCCCTTATCTAAGGGTTATTCCACTTGAGGTTGTCACTTGCGGATGGCCACCCAGGAACAAAGAGATTACTATGTCCTTCTAAGTTTAGTAGCTTCCCGTGCAGCCTTTTGACATTATGGGCTCTGTCTTGATCAACTAAGTTGTGAGAGTTCAGCCCAGGCTTGACAAGCAGATGTAGCAAAATTATAGGTGGAACGGGTCTTGCCGGTGGGTTTGAATTCTTCTTCTGAAAGATCTCGTCTCAATTCTCTCCTTTCCATGATGCACTCCGGGTGTATAGGATGTTTGGGCTAATTGAAGACAAAGGGTGAAAGTGCACAACCTCTGCAGAGTTAGAAACTAAGATCTTAGCCGTGTCCCCGGTTATGGACAACTATGAGCAGCTGGACAAGGATTGACGGAAGAATCTCATCACCAATTTCAATAAGTAAAATTTTGACCAAGTGAAGAGTATTGTGGTGCTTGGATCTAAATCCAATGTTGCCACCCCTTTGAAAAGAAAAGTTTGTTTTACAAAAGAGATAGGACAAAACTGGCTTTATGCAAACTTAGCCTAAACTCCACTCAGCCAAATAAGCATGTAGTATTAGTCTTGCCATTTATATCCACCATAGTGTTACTTGCCAATACATTAAATTGTATTGACCCCTTGTGGCTGCATATTCCATATTGCAGATGTTTCTGAAGACGAGTGAGGAATTCGTTTAGGATCTCGAGACTATCGCCAACATGTTTTGCCTGTGGCACATGAAGAAGATGGGCTCAATGTTGTACTATGTTTTCCGCTGTATATCTTAGTTTCCTGCTAGTCTTCTAAGACTATGCAAGTTCTAATACTATTTTGTAAAGACTGGATCATGCGATGTAATAGAATTTGATGCATTTGCATGATATTTCATTTTGTACTGTGGTGCTAGCAATTGATCCAGGGACTAGCACAATAACACAGGTATTCCATCTTTATTAAAGGTTGGGATGCTACAAAATGGTATCAGAGCATTGTGTTGCCTGTAGGATTCGAGACCCTAAGTTTGGATTAGAATAGGAAAAGCCATAGGAATAAAAACATACTATCTATTAACTACTCCACAAAGGAATCTTTTATATCTTCATTTCTCCTCGTACTCCTTTCCATGGTACATTTATAATGTATACTCTTATCTGTAGATGACCAACATCATTGAATCACTCAAGAAAGGACCAATGATGACCATGACCCTGGAGTGTGACACAGATTTTCCAAGAACATTGAAGGATCTCATGTCAATCATGGGATTTGAAGGACCAGCAGTCTACTAGGGCTTTCCCTACATTGATGAGGAAGATGATCTTGAATATTGGTGGGTGCAGATTCATCTGTATATGAACAAGGAGTACAACCACAAGATGGGAGGAGATTGCATGCTTACCAACAAGGAGGTGCATTTGACATTCTTTGATTCAGCAAGAAGTGCTGCATGGAGGGCTATTGAAGAACTTACTGAGAGACTCAAGTGGAGACTTCACAACACTAAGAAGATTCTCAAGGAAGCCGAAGAAGAGATCAACACTCTTGAAAAAGAGATTACAATGTACAAGAACGCGGAGATCATTGTGAAGACTGAGTATTGAAGACCTATCATGAGGAATAAAGCAAGAAAGTTGTTACCCTGCCTTGAATAGTAGACCACCATGAGATGTAACAAAGTTGTGAGACACGAAACACGATTAGAGTATTGATCATACTAATGAGTGTGGTATGACAATACTAGATGTTTTCCTAAAACTATGTTGTTTGGTGTGATGAATGTGTTGCTATATGTTTGTTATGTGTTGTTTGTAAGATGAGTTTCCTTGATCTGCTGTGTTTGGATAGGAACCTTCTTAGATCCTTTCTAACCTCTACTCATCTTCCCTAAAACCTCAAAACAGATGTCTAGCCAGAATGCCAACAACCCGGAGAACTCAATAGCAATGCAGATGCTACTAGAAGCTCAAACTCAGCTGATACAACTGATGATCCAGAACCAAGCAAGCCACCCCAATATGGAGTTAACCCAAGGAATGCAACAAGTGTTGGACACTCAATCACAGATAGTGAAGATGATGTCCCAAAACTTGGCCAATAGTAAAAACCATCAGCCTTTGATAACTAGAGATAACCAGGAGATAGAAGAAGAAATGTTTTCAACACCCAAAGCCTGCAAATCTTGTGGAGAGATAGGACACTATTCCAAAGATTGTCCTGATGAGTGGCCCCATGGTGATGTAAACAACTCAATTGAAGGATACTTCACTCAAGTTACTTGTTTTCTGTGTGAAGGGACAACACATGTTCCAACACAATGTCCACTTTACCCCATGGTACAACAAGTTGGACAACAAGCCAAAATGGAAATGCTTAGTGCAATCCAAGAGAACTTAGGAAAACCAGAAGTGAAGGGAAAACACAAGCTGGATACTTTTCAGATGGACCATGTCAAGATGGATACTGGAGCCAAGACTATACCACATCCATATTCATCCAAACACTCCACCAAGAATTGCTATTCTTGTGAAGAAGATGGACATTTATCTAGAAACTGCCCCAACAAGAAACCCAGACCTTCAACCAACATAGTTGAGTATACTGGGCAGCAGTATGAAGATATGATGGCCAATTTAACTCCACCAAGGAAGAAGAAGAAACTTCAGAAGAACCCCAATCCTGTCTATAGAGACATCAGCCAAGTGACTTGCTTCAAATGCAGAGATAAAGGACACTATGCAAATGGATGCCCTCAAAGGGAGAAGGAAGGAAACATGACTTTCTGAAAGAAGGAATCTTAGGCAAAGTTTCATGTTGAAAATAAATTTATTTTCCCTAGGAGTTCTTCCAGTGTAATAAACCACAATGAATGCCTGAGAAATGTGTTCCCATTATAATGAGATGATGTTGTGAAATCCTCTCAACTTGATCTTTCGATTGACCCAAAGAGTGACCCCTCAGTGTCAAAGGTAGTTCAACAGACCTATGTTGGTCTACACCTCTACCATAGAGGAAAGATCTACTCAAGCTAATTTAGAATCAATCTACACTCCAATCTAATGAAAATAGACTACCCACAAAAGTTTCTTTTAAGGGTGGTAGCCCACCCAGTTGTTTTGGAATCCAATTACCCAAATCTTTCTTTCTAACCTTCCCAAATCTCGGGACGAGATATCTTTTAAGGGTGGTAGTCTGTAACATCCATGATTTTTGGAAAATGCAAAAATCACAAAAATTTGAAACTTTTTGTTTTCATATTGTGCAAGTCACCAAAAACCAAATGAGAAGCAAGAAACAAAAGAAAACAATACATATTTCAATGAAATTGAGTTCACCAATCCAATTATGCCTCGTTCCTTAAACCCTAAAACCTTATTCAAAAAAATAAGTTTCTTTATATAAAGGGAATATCTTTTATTAACAAACCTTTACCTAAAATGTTTACAACTCCAATATTAATCTGAATTTATTTTATGGCATAAAAAAATCAAAGAATTATAAACCTTAATAAAGTTCTAATCCCCAAAAACATTTTGATGAGAATAAAATCATTAATAATAACTTTTAGTTGTTATTCCAAGTTTTAAACATGAAGGGGTGAAAATGAAATGCATTGCTTTGAAAATAACATAACAAAAGGTTTTGAAAACAATATTATGACTTGTGGTTTTATTCTAAATTTTATTGGTCAACAATAATAATTAATTGATATAAACTAATAAAATAGCATTAAGTTACTATTAATAAATCCTTCATATCCTAAAATTATTAATTATGAAAATGGTTTGAAAATGACTTCCAAAAATATTATTGAAATGTTTAATGTCTCAAAAAATTTATTTAATCAAAAACCCCATTTTACTATTTTCTATTTTTAAAATGGTATTAAGTACTATTAGTGAATTAATTATATTTTCAAAAACATAAAAGAGATGAAAACTCTTTGAAATGGTTTTGGAAAATAGTATTTGATCTTTATAAAGCCACTGAAATTATATTTGACTAAAAATTGTATTTTATAATTTTCTAAATTAAAAATCATATTAAGTAACTATTAAGGAATTATTCAAATTTCCAAAATTTCAAAAATAAAATACGTTGAATTGTTTTCAAAAATGGTGTTGTTGGAAAGCATTTGAAATTTTGAGATTTTAGAAATTTGTTTCATTTTATTTGGATTAATAAAACAGAAGATATTAAGAAAATAGAAAAACAGGAAAAGAAAAGGAAAAATAGCTGATGACGTCAGCAATGACGTCACCATCATCTCCTTCCTCAGAAGGAAACCACGCCTGTCACGGCCGTGGATTTCGCCGCGCTGATTCCTCGCCATCAAGGCCTTTTAATCCCTTCCTGAGACCAGCCCCTTATAGCCCACGGTTTCCTCTCCGTTTACCCTTTGCCAACTCTTCGAATCGCCCTTGTTCTGCACAGGAATTGCTCGCCGGAGCAGAGCACCGTCGCTGCCGTTTGTCGTCGTTTCCGGCCATCTCTGTAAGCCATCTCCTCCCCTTTCTTAACCTTCTGGTTCCTCTTGTCCCCGCGCCTCTCCTGATGTTTTGTATCAATTTTTGGAGCAAGGAATCGTTGGCGCCATCCATTCCCGTGGTCGCCGGAATCCCGAGGCGCTCCATCTGCATCGCGCCGTCGTTCCAGGAGGTTTGAGCCCGCGCCATCATCACCATCGAGTCTGCCATGTTCTCCCGCGCCGGTTCTTCGTCACCGTTGAGCAAGGAGGGCACGGGAAGGCATCTCCGGCGAGATCCCGAGCGCAGCGCCGCCACCACCGCCATTTCCGGTCACCCCGCCGGCGAGGTGAGATCCCGAACCATCCCTGGCCCTTAGATCTTGATCCTGTGGCCAGCAACACATCACTTACCGAAGGGGTATCGCCCAGTAGGAATGCGCCACGTTGCCTGCGTGTTAAAACTTTATTCGTCGCTCAGCGCAGCGTGAAATCGGCCCAAGCCCAGTCCTTATCTACCGCCCAGTGCAGCGCTTAGCAGCCCAGCTCTTTTTCTAGATTTATTCCGGAATACAATTAAATGGTTGTTTTACAGATTAGTCCCTGCAAATTCAAAACCTCATAACTTTTAAACCTTTTGGCCAAATTTAGAAATCTTGGACTTTTTGAAAAGCCCTTGACATATAGAAACTTTTGGCACTGGCCAAATTCAAATTTGACAAACCTAAAATTGTTCAATTTCAAATATGCTTGTTTGATGAAATTTGGCATAATTCAAATTCTACAAATCCAAAAATTGTAAATAAAATATATTTGGAAACCTTAGGATGTGTACTTTCATATCCTCTGTCCCAAAATAATATTTGAACAAATTAAAATTTATTTTTGAATTAAGTTGTCTATTTGAGTAATTTTGACATAGAATTAAATCTATAAATAATTGAAATATAGTTCCTTTTGCAAAATTGCTCCATTTGGTAACCTTGAACCATAGAAATTATGCCCAACCATTTTGGACACCCTTGGACCATGACCATGTGTTTTTGACCAAAAACCCAACCTAGTGTTGCATCCATCTCTACCATGTCATAGGATTTATTTTCAACTGTTTTTCCTTGATGTTATGTCCATTTGGAGCCAAGCCATGTCCTTAGAATGTTCCAATCACATATAGTACCAATTAGTGAACTTTAGTTTTCTATCTTCTCCATCCCCCTATTCTTGCTTCAAGAATTCATCAAGTTAGCAAAAAGGAAATCAAGACTCAAGCACAAGGAGGATCAATGAAGAAATTTTGAAGAAAAGACTCCACCACTAGAAGCAACTCAAGGAAGTACAAGTGTGAAGAACCCAGAAGAAAACATCTCCCTCTCTCTTTCTATCTTTCTTATATTTCTTTCCAAATTAACTTAGTGGTATATGTGCCCATCCTATAACCAAACCAATTAGTGAAGTGAAAACCATGAAGACTATCAAGACCAAGAGAAGAACCACACCAAGGAAGGAAACAACTTAGAGGGCATGATGATGATCTTCAAGAAGGCAATCACATGAGGTCTGGAAGCAATCCATACAAGTTGAAGAGTAACAAGTTATTTTTGTCCAACCATTGACCCAAATGGAAAACCCAAGACTTAGTAATATTTTTCCCTTTGATGATGAAGTTAGTAGACCTACCCTAACCACAATGGAAAATACTAACATAGTCACTCAAATATTTTTGAAGGTGAATATGACCAAGTGTTTGCATGTATTACTTAGTTGAAAAAGTAATATGTTTATTCTTAGTGAACTCTTGGAACTTCCTCGACAAGTATGGTTATAATAAAGTTAGATCACATCAAACTCAACCTAGTCCTTTCCAAGTAAACCCTTGGAAACTCCTTAACAATGTATTGAACCATTATGGAATGAATCTTTCAAAACTCAAACCTTGATCTTGACCTAACCAACTAGATTAAACCCCTTTGGATATGTTAGTTGCTATGTATGTTTTCTACACTTGTATGTTTGTTTGTTAGGATGCTTGTTTATTTGGTTTTGTGTTGTCAATGAATAGATTGTACGGAGAGCAACGATCTTTTGTGAAGAGAGTGTGATATCTTCACCAACTTCAACAAGGCAAGTAACACACCATCAACTACCCATTATTTTCTATATGCATTAGTTGATTTTGAGTAGTATGCATGATAGGAAATTTTACTAAGTTATACTATGTTATGCTATTATCCTAGTAGTGTGTAGCCATTCCCTTTTACCTTGTTATTTTGATAGCCTTATAATTTACTAGGTGCTATGCAATGTTACAAATTGTTTTACTAGATGTTGAGGAAAAATCCTAAGTATAACTAATGAATGAACCACCTGGGTGGAAGTGGTAAGACTGGGTTATGTTGAGTGTTTCCTCAGGGCCCTTATCTAAGGGTTATTCCACTTGAGGTTGTCACTTGCGGATGGCCACCCAGGAACAAAGAGATTACTATGTCCTTCTAAGTTTAGTAGCTTCCCGTGCAGCCTTTTGACATTATGGGCTCTGTCTTGATCAACTAAGTTGTGAGAGTTCAGCCCAGGCTTGACAAGCAGATGTAGCAAAATTATAGGTGGAACGGGTCTTGCCGGTGGGTTTGAATTCTTCTTCTGAAAGATCTCGTATCAATTCTCTCCTTTCCATGATGCACTCCGGGTGTATAGGATGTTTGGGCTAATTGAAGACAAAGGGTGAAAGTGCACAACCTCTGCAGAGTTAGAAACTAAGATCTTAGCTGTGTCCCCGGTTATGGACAACTATGAGCAGCTGGACAAGGATTGACGGAAGAATCTCATCACCAATTTCAATAAGTAAAATTTTGACCAAGTGAAGAGTATTGTGGTGCTTGGATCTAAATCCAATGTTGCCACCCCTTTGAAAAGAAAAGTTTGTTTTACAAAAGAGATAGGACAAAACTGGCTTTATGCAAACTTAGCCTAAACTCCACTCAGCCAAATAAGCATGTAGTATTAGTCTTGCCATTTATATCCACCATAGTGTTACTTGCCAATACATTAAATTGTATTGACCCCCTTGTGGCTGCATATTCCATATTGCAGATGTTTCTGAAGACGAGTGAGGATTTCATTTAGGATCTCGAGACTATCACCAACATGTTTTGCCTGTGGCACATGAAGAAGATAGGCTCAATGTTGTACTATGTTTTCCGCTGTATATCTTAGTTTCCTGCTAGTCTTCTAAGACTATGCAAGTTCTAATACTATTTTGTAAAGACTGGATCATGCGATGTAATAGAATTTGATGCATTTGCATGATATTTCATTTTGTACTGTGGTGATAGCAATTGATCCAGGGACTAGCACAATAACACAGGTATTCCATCTTTATTAAAGGTTGGGATGCTACATAACATCACAGTGAACAAGGTGTTTCTGAAACAAATCACAAAAAAAGGATAGACACCGGACCTAGCGACCTAGCCAAGGGTGCGCCTCCGCCAGTGCTGCCGCATCTTCATTCTGCATCGAATGGCGGATCGCTTCCGCGGTGTTGGCCTCTAGCTTGACAGTGAAAAGTCGGGCGAGCCTCGCTTGCCGGAGCTCTTCTGCCGTGAAACTCTCTAACGACGCTAAAATCCCCGCCTGCATGTGGGGCTACTGCAGGGCCTCGTTGTGGAACTCGACAGCGAGATACTCCTCCTCTTGTTCCTCCTCGACGTTCGTAGGTGTGATGAGTGGAGCCGGATGTGGTGGTGCACGGGACGAGTTGGCCTGATGCACCTCGCGCCGGTATGCCTCGCGGGCACGCGCACGCGCACGCTCTGCGCCTTGCACGCTGCCGGGGAAAGTACATGTGGATCTGCTGCTGGCGGCCCTCCTCGCGATGGCCAGACATGGTACCGGTGGATCTGCGCACAGCAAAGGGGAGTAGAGAGGTGTGGCACAGACGGACAGTTTGGGAGTAGAGAGGAGAGTGTTCTGCGCCTGTATGGGGAGCCGCTGCATTATCCATAGTTTGGGAGTGGAGAGGAGAGCTGACCGGGTATCCCACGTGGCGAGAGTGTCAACCAAATTGCCAAATATATAGGAGATCTAAATCATAAAATGCACTCTGAAATGGAAATGAATTGACATGGTTTTACATTTGCAACAATGGATACCCTAATACTAATACTAATATACTGCCTCATCGCCCTTTTTGATGTCTGTTCCGCGCCATCATCCCGGTTACATGCACTCCGAAACATAGGAGATTTATAGTAACTGAAATTAGCATCACAAAAGGTTCAACAACAGGTCCACAGTTAACCAGAACTTTTTTATGCCAACATCCACTCCGAAGCCACATCCACAGTTTCACATCATCCAACGGATATTTTCCTATACCAGCATGCCTTCCGAAACCACATCCAGAGGTTCACATCATCCACCGGTACTTTCCGAAACCGCGTCCACAGAAACACTAGTAAAAAAGCATCATACATGTTTAGCACATCTACAAAAAAGAAGCAGATATACTTCCAGGCATACAAAGATGAGTGACAAAACTTCCTCACGTGTACAAATGACACAAGTACAGAGGTGATAAACCACTAGACCCGGTGGCGTAAACAAGCTACTAGGTCCTTGTAAACGCTACTAGGTCTAGAGGGGTCTCCCTCTGCATTTTAACATTGCACAGTTTAATCATCGGCACTCGGATCAAACACAAACATGGTACTATTTTTCTATGGTACGCCAACTGTTGGAGACATTGCTGCATATTAATCATCGGTAGAGAACCAAGCCTAGATAGGGGCCTCATAGTAAAGAAGCACACACAAATCAATGAAATTATCGAACACTTGCCAAGGAATATGCAGAACCAATATGGCTCATGCATTACAGACAAAATCATAATTGGGGCCTCATAGTAAAGAATCACACAGAAATCAATGAGATCATCGAACACTTACCAAGGAAGATGCAGAACAAATGTAGTTGTACACAACACTAGGTAAGTGCCAATATGTCACCGAGAGAAGGTGCAGAGTTTAATCATCGGCACACAGAACAGAGAATGAACATAAAATAAGCAAGCCTCATACATACATTGCATAAAAAGTCCAAAGAGTCAAGCTCCACAGGACCAGGGAGCATGAACAAACAATGTCCGTGTAAACGCTACTAGGTACTGGGGAGTAATCCTTTGGATTTTAGCATTGCATATTTTAATCATCGGCACATGCAACAAAACAGAGAAATGAATAACAGCTAGACTCATTGGCAAGCATTGCAGGTTGACATAATCTAATTAAAGAGCAAAGTAGTTTTACGTCATTCCATAATCTTGCAAGAAACTTAGAATGTATCTCAACTTCACATTGGTGTCCTTCGCACTCTCCAACAGGGTGTCTTTTCCCCTCTGGAGCATGTCGAACTTCTCTTCGGCTACTTTCAAAGTTTTCTTCGCACTCTTCATCTCAGAATCAATCTTAGTAACCAAGCCGTGCATGATCATATAGCTTCTCTTTTGTTCCCGCAGTTCCAACTCGAGTGCTAGCATTTTTGAAGCTTTCGTCGCCCTGTCCAGTCTGACCTCACAGCAGACGAACATATTAGCTTTTTAGAGTTGGTATCATCAGCCAGGTTGCAAACTTCATAGAGACGATGAGATTCAATTGTCTCAACTGACAGCTGCACCAATTTCTGAATTTCAGTATGCGACATGCTGTAGAAGTCACAGCCTGCAATGTGGTCATATAGCCAAATACGAAAAGAATAAAAATCAAAGAAGTGTCAACGAAGGCGAAAGGACATAGATGAATCTTAAGAGAACATTTTCCTACAAGACTAATTTATATGTTATTTACCTCGGCTATGAGAATAACAGGGAGCTTTGCGAGCTCCGAGGCCTTGTTCAGGTCGATTTCCATTTGGGTGGGGGAAACAATCTCCGAGGGCCCTGTAACAGTAGCGTGAGCTAGATCTATGGCCGGTGGTAACTTAAAACGTCAACGGTGACCTACATCCACCGGCATTTAACCTACATCCGCCGGTATCAAACCTAGATCTGCCGGCATCTAACCTACATCGCATCGTTTGGTTGAGGATGGGGAAGGGAGGGAACCATGGCTTACCAGTCATTGTTTGAGAACGACGCCGAGGACGGGGGGGAGGGCGAAGCCGTGGCAGCCGCCGTTGGGGCGGGAGGGCGAAGTGGAGGCTTTCTGTGGAGGTCGCTTTTAGTGGAGGAGTAGCCGAGTGGGCGAGGAGCGCGGTGGTGGAGATTTGGCACGCAGACGCTGGCGAGTGGGATCCTGCGTGAGGCTGTTTCCGTGGAGATTTGGCGCGCGGCTGTTAACGGTCATAACTTATTCTTGTTTTTCGGATTGGAAATAAAAAATAAAAAAAGAACCAAAAGGAAAAGAGTTTTAGAATATGATCGCATTTTTATTCTACTTCTTCGGATTCTTGTTTATTCTAGTTAGCAAATAATTGTAAAATAGGACACTGCCTAGTGGTGGGGAGGGGCTGTTTCATTTCCACACACCAAAAATCGAGTCTTGTTACTCACATTTGTGATGTTGCACCAACTATTGGCTTATTAGGCATGATCCAGTAGTAAAGGGATGTGACAATTCATTGATCGACCGGATCAATGAATTGTCGCATCCACTTATTACTAAATCATGCCTAATAAGTTTTTTGACATCCTTGAAACTTGATCGGCCTAAGAAACATATACTAATATAATATACATATTACGTTCTTACATACCAACATGATAGAGGTTGTTTAAAAGTTCTTTCTACGCTTACACCAGACGACACTACCAAAAGTAAGAGATAACACAAACACAGCGTGCCAGCTGCAACAACGAGCGCACCAGCAGGCAGCAACAGCTACATCATGTACTGACGCTTCCGATTCTTCATGGCCCTCCTGGCCTCGTTGGAGTAAGGCCAAGGAGGAGCTTCCGCAAGACCTGCGAGGATATCCTGCGCAAGCAGCTTCTTCAGGAAGACGTCGTAGGCAGCGTGCTTGGCCCTAACATGGGGCGCACGATAATCAGAGCCATTTCCCACATCGACGACATGTCGGATCAAGCTGTGGCGATCGCTGGCTATCTTTCTGACACATAAATTGCAGAACAAGTGGCCATAACGACGGTACCGAATGGTGCCCGCCTGCAGCTTCTCAGGACATGTCTGCTCTTCGCAGACATAGTCCTCATCCGAGCCAGAGTTCCAGATCTTCAACCTGCAAATTTGCAATAAAACAAAAGTTAGAAACACAATCTTATTGGCAAAAAAGTAATATACCTGACCAGATCACAAAGAACATAAAGAAATAGTTCTTTATTTATTTGCATACACTTCATCAAATAACTTATTTAGCAGATGCGCCCTAAAGAGGACATCAATGTTGAGAAAAATGTGTCGAATTTTATACAACATCACAGTTTCCACTATATATATTTGGTGAACTAATGCACAAAAACAGATAATAACACATCAGGAATTCATTGATGATCTAAGATAACATTCAACAGATTAATATTCTAATCAGGACATGTTATTATACCTTACCAGATCAAAAATATCATACAAGAATCGTTCTTTAATTATATGCATAAACTGGATCAAGTAATTATTATGCACGAGGGTACAATATGTGATTTTGCAACAAATTCATAATGTGTCAAGAGTGTCTGCGAGGAAAAATAACTACACAAATTGAAAATGTTTCCAAAAAACGTAGAATCTCTAACTCACATGCATGCTAACATGCACGAAAAAAATAGAAGCCATGAGAACGAATAAAACTACAACCTCTGAATCCCTAAAATACAAAAAACCCGCGAACCCCTAAGTACAGATGCAACTACAACCTCTGAATCATCTCTAGCAGCTCATCTATATTTGATCATCCATAACTCTATATAGAAGATCATCTGAAAAGATTCATGCATAGATGTTATTAGCTTCACAGCAGAACATCTATATTCAGGACATCTATATTTTCTCTCCTATATTTTAATCTAATGTTATAACTATCGTTCATCAATTTTTTTCCAACGATATTTTGAACAATGTCTTTGTGAACGACTATATTTTGCGTGATACCCCAAAATTCATATCAACAAATCCTCTGTTCAACAAGTCCATAAATTCAATAGTTTTACTAGAAGCAAATGGTTCTACTACATGTCAAAATTTAGTGTCTAGTACATGTCTATTTTTCTACAATGTTTTTCCCTTTGGTCTCTATAAAATAAAATAACATGAGTAGTGCATGTTGAAATCGATAAAATATTCCCATATTTGGTTTGGATGATCATCTAGCCATCCCCCAAAATGTAGATGATGGGTAGAAGAATTTGGGGTCATGTATAAATAGATGACGCTATAGATGATCTGCTGGCAACGATTTTTACCCCTCCATCATCCATATTTGGTTTAGATGTCCATATAGATGAGCTGCTGCAGATGCTCTAAAATACAAAAAACCTGTGAACCCCTAAGTACATATGCAAAACTACAAACCTCTGAATCCCTAAAGTACAAAAAACCTGCGAACCCCTACAGATGCAACTACAAACCTTTGAATCTCGAATACAAAAAACCTGCAAACCCCTAAGTACACATGCAAAACTACAAACCTCCTAATCCCTAAAATACAAAAAACCTGCGAACCCCTACAGATGCAACTACAAACCTTTGAACCCCGAATACAATAAAACCTGTGAACCCTAAGTACAGATGCAAACAGACCTTTGAATCTTGAACTTACGTGTACAAAAAACGCTCGAACCCCTAGGTAAAGATCCAACTACAAACCTTTTAATCCCGAATACAAAAAACCTCGAACCCCTAAGTACAGATGCAACCACAAACACCAGAAGCCCAAACTTGTATATACAAAAAAAACCAAAGTATACATGCAATTACAAACACTAGAAGCCAGAACTTGCATGCAGTCATGCACAAACCCTGGATCTTTGACAATAAACTAAGCCGGCCTGGACATAGATACCTCAGGGTCCTGGTCGTCGATGTCCTCGTCGAACGCCGGGCGATCCCCGTAGGTATCACCCAGATCTGCCAGAAGAGGGAAAGCAGCAGGCGCCTCCACCGCGGCAGGAGCAGGCGGTGCACTCGAAGCGCCATGGCTGGCCGATGAACCTGCGGCGGCGACTTCAGTGGCCGCGACGACATCCTCCGGCTGCGACTAACTGGAACCGCCATGGGCTGCTCCTGCGGCAGCGACAACAGAAGGGATGACGCCGTCGTTCTCCTGCTATGAACCTTCCATTCTGCAAAACCGCCTCGCGGTTGTGCGCTCGGCTGTTGGGAGAGAATGAGGGCTGGGAGACGATGTGGTCGGGGCGGAGTTGGGGGTTTTACTAGAAATGGGGGTAGAATGGATGGGGGAGAGAGGCGATCCGACCGGAGTTTTATATACTGAGTGCCGTTTCGACTGGTCGCGATGACGTGTGCGCATGCATGGTGGGAACGCGCCGGCTGACTTAGTCAACATAGAATGATGTGACATTTAGTCACTGGCAAGTGGGGCCTGGAACGCCGCGGGGCCACCAATCAGTGACTCCAATTCACCACAAAGCTCACCCCACCAAGTCAGCGAATATCAAAGGCTCTATACGTGTAGAAAAAATGATACCGTTTTATACGTGTACGCGTACAAAACGATACGGCACGTGTTTGCTTGCGAAACGTGGTACCAATCTTTACCAAGTTCACTACAAATAATGGTACGTGCCAACACAACTACCATATGTATGCAGCCAAGGTGACGAACATGTGATCACGTGACAACATGCCTCTGTATTCACACGCCTTGGACATGCACACGGCGTCGTGCAGGTGGTGGTTAGCCTTGCGCGCGTAATGGCGACGACGGGATGCGACCTGCACTAGGCGGCGGGATGGTGCTTCGCCTCTGCCGCACGCCTAGCATTAACGCGGTATGCATCCTTCCCGGCTCCCCAAGCGGCGCCAGGGCCATTGCAGGTTTGCATGTCGCCGCCATTTACTCCGACGGGACGCGTGCTATGACGCGTGCACCTACTACACAACTTTTCTCAATTGTACAAAGCATAGATCATGCAACAAAATGTATAAATAGGTGTATTTGACTACACAATGTTGCATCGAATACATAGAGTGTGAGTCCTGGCTCCGCCACTGCCGACGCGTCCTCGCCATAATCTCCCCCACCGCCACGTGGCTTCCCCTCTATCGACGATACCATGTCCTGCCGCCTCCATACTTCGTGGGTGACGTTCACCCAGCAGGCGGCGCGCCGTGGGCTACACCCGCCGTCAGACAAGGACGGGAGTGGAGACGACCCCTTCGATTGGGGGTACAACGAGGAGGCGGATGGGGAGGAGGAGCCGGAGCTGCCGCAGCAGGAGGCAGCGCAGGAACCGGAGCAGCGCCCACCGTTGTGGCCTGACCAGGTGGTGGCGTACAACTCGTTCGCCACATGGCGCAACGAGGAGGTGTTTCGCCAGGTCCGATATGGGTTCGAGGAGGCGGGGGCAGCAGCCGAGGCTGTCTCCATTCAGGCTTCCATCGAGACCGCCCAGAGGGAGGAGTATGCCTGCGCCCTCATGGACGCCGAGCGGCAGGCTTACGAGCAGCTCAACGCCAACACGGCGATCGGCGAGCAGCAGGCCCTCATCACGCAGAGGGAGGACGAGTCCGCCTCGTTCATGGCTGCCCAGAGTGCGGCTCACGAGGAATTCAACGCCACACGGGCACGAAGAGAGGCGCTTCAGGCACACCGCGCCCGGGTAGAGGACGCAGAGGCGCTACAGCGGCTGTTTACCCGCTCGCGCGCACGCAACGCTAGGCACGAGCACGCCCGCTCGCAGGCAGCGGAGTTGCACCGGATGGGGGTGCAAGTCAGGGCTAGGCGGTGATGTCTCGCATAGATGGCCCGCCCGGATCTGGAAGCGAACGACGATGAGGCTGGCCCGTCCATGGCGACGGATGATGACCAGGCCAGCATGGCAGCGAGCAACGACAAGGAGGACGGCCGGACCGGCGTCTAGGATAGTTTAGTCCTAATTTATATTTCCTACTGTATTTTTAACTATGTAAAGATCTATACTTACTAATATATATATATGTACTACTCCGGTTTTAATTATAAGGCTAATTATAAACGCGTGGTGGTGGGCGCACTAAACCATGGTGGAGCACCCGGTTTAGTTATAAACCGTCGATGCCCCCCCCTTCGGGGGAAACGGAGGGAATCTTGTTAAAAGTATAGCTAGATTTTGGTTATTAATGTATTTATAGCCTAACCTAACACAACTAAGCAAAATAGTATAGTGTTCTACCCCCTTCCGACGTGGTCATAGGGGAAGACCAAAAGGTTGACTTCTGGTCAACAGATCAATGTTCTAGTGAAGCTTTGGGCTCTAAAGTGTCGGAATCCTACGTAAGCCATGGTGGAGCACTAAGAATACTTATAAACGTGTGGTGGGGTCGAGGTGTGTAGGGGCCAATATACTACCCATAGGTGTGACTTGTTTCACCGGCATCACATTGAAAGGTTATGCACTACACTTAGAGGTCTCGAACCGTCGATGATCCCCCTTCGGGCAAACCGGAGGGAATATTGTTAAAAGTATAGGTAGATTTTTGTTATTAATGTATCTTTGGTCTAACATAACACAACCAAGCAAAATAGTATTGTGTTCTACCCCCTTCCGACGCTGGTCATAGGGGTAGACCAGAAGGTTGACTTCTGGTCAATAGATCAATGTTCCAGCGAAGCGGGGGGAATCTTGCCAAGAGGTGGGCCCTACCATTTTCTTGGGTGTTCATTGGGCCTAACCTAACACAAACAAGCAATTGGTTACACTTTGCTACCCCCTTCCGGCACACGTAGAGGGGCCAGAACGACAGTTCCGTCTTTTTCCCTAGCGGGGCTATGGTTTCTCTGGAGAGGGGGCTCTGGATCGTCTGAATACCACCAAATCCCATGGTATGCCATACCATGTGTGTTATAGTGTGTCATGGGTCTTGGATGCCCAATATTCTCTCTCTCTGTGTGTTAGGCCTTCGCCGGCGTCGAATTCTCTCTAGCGGGTTCCCACCATTGTCTTAGAGCCCGAAACTCCAAGATCTGACGGAACAGGGGAATCTTGCCAAGAGGTGGGTCCTACTAATTTATTTGGTGTTTCTTGGGCCTAAACTAACACAACCAAGCAATTAGTTCCACTTTTCTACCCATTTCAGGCTGACGTAGAGGGGCAAGACCGACAGTTTCTTCTTTTTCTCCAGCGACCTAGGGTTTCTCCGGGGAGGGGCTCCGGAGCGTCTGAATTCCCACCCAATCCTAGGGTATGCCAAACCATGTGTGTTATATTGCGGCATGGGTCTTGGATACCCAAGATTCCCTTGCTATCTTTTTTATGGCTTCACCGGCGCCGCATTCTCTTTCGCAGGTTCCAAGACTACTCAGAGCCCGAAACTCCCGGATCTCACGGAATGGGGGGAATCTTGCCAAGAGGTGGGACCTACCATTGTCTTGGGTGTTACTTGGGCCTAACATAACAGAACCAAGCAATTGTTTCCGCTTTGCTACCCCATTCCGGCTCACGTAGAGGGGCCAAAACGGCAGTTCCGTCTTTTTCCCAGCGGGGCTATGGTTTCTCTAGAGAGAGGCCTCCGGATCGTCTGAATGCCACAAAATCCCAAGGTTTACCATACCTTGTGTGTTATAGTGTCGCATGGGTATTGGATGCCCAATATTCCTTACTCCCTATGTTATGGCTTCACCGGCGTCAGATTCTCTTTTGCGGGTTCCAAGACTACTTAGAGCCCGAAACTCCCGGATCTCACGGAACGGGGGGAATCTTGCCAAGATGTGGGACCTACCATTTTATTGGGTGTTACTTGGGCCTAACCTAACACAACCAAGAAATTGGTTCCATTTTGCTACCCTTTCCGTCCCACGTAGAGGGCCAAAACGGCAGTTCCGTGTTTTCCCAGCGGAGCAATGGTTTCTCTGGAGAGGGGCATCTGGATCGTCGGAATGCCACCAAATACACCATGGTATGCCATACCTTGTGTGTTATAGTGTGTAATTGGTATTTTATGCCCAATATTAATTCCCCAACTCTCTCTCTCTCTCTCTGTGTTAGGGCTTCACCGGCGCGTCAGGTTCTCTCTAGCGGGTTGCAGGACTACTTAGAGCCCGAAACTCCTGAAACTGATGGAACTCGGGGAATCTTGCCAACAGGTGGGCCAAACATTTTCTTGGGTGTTCCTTGGGCCTAACCTAACACAAAAAGCAATTGGTTCCGCTTTGCTACCCCTTTCCGGCTCACGTAGAAGGGCCAAAACGGCAGTTCCATCTTTTTCCCAGCGGGGCTATGGTTTCTCTAGAGAGGGGGCTCTAGATCGTCTAATACCACCAAATCCCATGGTATGCCATACTATGTGTGTTAGAGTGGCATGGGTCCTGTATTCACAAGATTCACTCGCTCTCTCTGTGTTAGGGCTTCACCAGCGTCAGATTCTCTCTCGCGGGTTCCATGACTACTTAGAGCCCGAAACTCCCGGATCTGGCGGAACTGGGGGAATCTTGCCAAGAGGTGGTCCCTACCATTTTCTTGGGTGTTCCTTGGGCCTAACCTAATACAACCAATAAGTTTGTTCCACTTTTATACCCTCTTCCCGCCTAACGTTGAGGGGCCACAACGGTAGTTCCGTCTTTTTTCCCAGCGGGGCTATGGTTTCTCAGGAGAGGGGCCTCCAGATCGTTTGAATGCCACCAAATCCCATGGTATTCCATACTATGTGTGTTATAGTGGGTTGTGGGTCTTGGATGCCCAAGATTCCCTCTCTCTCTCTGTGTTAGGGCTTCACCGGCGTCGGATTCTCTCTTGTGGGTTCCAGGACTACTTAGAGCCCGAAACTCCCGGAATTGACAGAACTCAGGGAATATTTCCAAGAGGTGGGCCCTACCATTGTCTTGGGTGTTCCTTGGGTCTAACATAATACATCCAAGCAGTTGGTTCCACAGTGCTACCCCCTTCCGCCTAGCGTAGAGGGCCAGAACGGAAGTTCTGTCTTTTTCCCCAGCGGGGTTATGGTTTCTCTGGAGAGGGGCCTCCAGATCGTATGAATACCACCAAATCCCATGGTCTTCCATAAAATGTGTGTTATAGTGTGTCATAGGTCATGTATTACCAATATTCCCTCTCTATCTCTCTCTCTCTCTCTCTGTTAGGGCTTCAACGGCGTCGGATTCCCTCTGGTGGGTTCGAGGACTACATAGAGCCCGAAACTTCCGAAACTGACGGAACTCGTGTAATCTTGCCAACAGGTGGGACCAACCATTGTCTTGGGTGTTCCTTGGGCCTAACATAACACAAACAAGCAATTGGTTCCACTTTTCTACCCCTTTCCGGCTCACGTAGAGTGGCCAGATCGGCAGTTCCGTCTTTTTCCACATCGGGGCCATGGTTTCTCCGGAGAGGGGGTCCAGATCGTCTGAACGCCACCAAATCCCATGTTATGCCATATAATGTGTGTTAGAGTGTGTCATAGGTCGTGGATGGCCAACATTCTCTCGCTCTCTATGTTAGGGCTTCACCGGCATCGGATTCTCTTTCGCGGGTTCCAAGACTAATTAGATCCCGAAACTCCCGGATCTCACGGAACGGAGAGAATCTTGCCAAGAGGTGGGACCTACCATTTTATTGGGTGTTAATTGGGACTAACCTAACACAACCAAGCAATTGGTTCCACTTTGCTACCCCTTTCCGGCTCACGTTGAGGGGCCAAAACGACAGTTCCGTCTTTTTCCCAGCGGGGCTATGGTTTCTCTAGAGAGGGGCCTCCAGATCGTCTGAATGCCACCAATTACACAATGGTATGCCATAAAATGTGTGTCATACTGTGTCATGGGTCTTGGATGCCCAACATTAATTCCCTCTCTCTCTCTCTCTCTCTGTTAGGGCTTCACCGGCGCGTTAGATTCTCTCTAGCGGGTTCTACGACTACTTAGAGCCCGAAACCCCCAAAACTGATGGAACTCGAGGAATCTTGCCAACAGGTGGGCAAAATCATTTTCTTGGGTGTTCCTTGGGCCTAAACTAACACAAACAAGCAATTGGTTCCGCTTTGCTACCCCTTTCTAGCTCACGTAGAGGGGCCAAAACGGCAGTTCCGTCTTTTTCCCAACGGGGCTATGGTTTCTCTGGAGAGGGGCTCCGGATCATCTGAATGCCACCAAATCACATGGTATGACATACCATGTGTGTTATAGTCTTGCATGGGTCATGTATTCCCAAGATACACTCGCTCTCTCTGTGTTAGGTCTTCACCGGCGTCAGATTCTCTCTGGCGGGTTCCAGAACTACTTAGAACCCGAAACTCCCGGATCTGACGGAACTGAGGGAATCTTGCCAAGAGGTGGGACCTATCATTTTATTTGGTGTTCCGTGGGCCTAAACTAATACAACCAAGCAGTTGGTTCCACTTTTCTACCCCCTTCCCGCCTAACGTAGAGGGGCCACAACGGCAGTTCCGTCTTTTTCCCCAGCGGGGCTATGGTTTCTCCGGAGAGGGGCCTCGAGATCGTCTGAATGCCACCAAATCCCATGGTATTCCATGCCATGTGTGTTATAGTGTGTGGTGTGTCTTGAATTCACAAGATTCCCTCTCTCTCTCTGTGTTAGGGCTTCACCACCGTTAGATTCTCTCTCTTGGGTTCCAGGACTACCTAGAGCCCGAAACTCCCGGAACTCGGAGAATCTTTCCAAGGGGTGGGCCCTACCATTGTCTTGGGTGTTTCTTGGGCCTAACCTAATACAACCAAGAAGTTGGTTCCACTTTGCTACCCCATTCCTCCTAACGTAGAGGGGCCAGAACGACAGTTCCGTCTTTTTCCCCAGCGGGGGTATGGTTTCTCTGGAGAGGGGCCTCCAGATCGTCTGAATGCCACTATATCCCATGGTATGACATAACATGCGTGTTATAGTGTGTCATGGGTCTTGGATTCCCAATATTACCTCTCTCTCTCTGTTAGGGCTTCACCAGCGTCGGATTCTCTCTGGTGGGTTCGAGGACTATTTAGAGCCCGAAACTCTCGAAACTGACGGAACTCGGGGAATATTGCTAAGAGGTGGGACCAACCATTGTCTTGGGTGTTCCTTGGGCCTAACTTAACAAAAACAAGCAATTGGTTCCACTTTTCTACCCCGTTCTGCATCACGTAGAGTGGCCAGAACGGTAGTTCTGTCTTTTTCCACATCGGGGCTATGGTTTATCCGGAGAGGGGTGATGGGGGGATGATAACCCGGTAGGCCAAACTCCCGGGAGTAACCCGGCCCAAAGGACGCTGTGCAAGATCTGGCTAAGGATAAGGAAGCCTGTGAAGGCCCAAACTTGTAGGCCCAGTAACCCGGATTGAGGGTTATGGTAGGAGAAAGTTAGGGTTTGTGCGCCGGGTCCGGGTAGGATTCAGGATGCGTCTTGGAGAATAAGCCAGGGGGTACGGGTGCTTTATAAACCGACCCCCAGGTCTAGTCTAGGCAGAGATCTAAGAACCCTAGCAATATCGCGTGACATCGAGCACCAAGTGTAATCCCAAAGTTGAGTTATTATATCAAGATCGGAGACTCGGCGACTTTGATTGCCGGCTACCAGATCGAATTGCACCATGTTTTCCTCTGAGCTAAACCCTCTCCCAAACGCCTGTGTCGTCTTGCCCCAAGATCAGTTACCCCAGGTAACATCTGCCGTGATTATCCCACGACAGTTGGCGCCCACCGTGGGGCCTGCGTCCAAAGGTGTTTACATCACGGGAGAAGCTCGGAAGGGCATGGAGAATCTTGTCATCGGCGAAATCTACATCGACCACAAAGGAGAAAAGATGGTGGACGATTCCGGCTGGGGGCCGGAGTCGGATCACCTCGAATCCGGATCCGTCGTGACGATCGGCCGGATCAGCGTCTTCATTGGTATGGTATGTACTTCCAATTCGATCCCTGACAACGTTGGATCTGATTCTATGCCAGGGAAAGCCACGTCTATCCGATCAGATGATGAAGAATCGATTGGAACGACCCATCCGGCAGAAGAACCCATCGCGGAGTGGGAACAGCCGGAGGAGCCGGTATGGACCCCACGCGACCGGGCCGAAGGAGAAGATGATACCGGGTCTATCCTGGATCTACTGGAAAACCGGTATGAGGAGAACGGTGAGGAAGAACAGCCTGAATTTACACCGGATATCGTACGCCGAGTTGCAGTCTATGCGGCCCCCGCGGCCAACCAAGGAAACGCAACCGCGGCATCAGTCGGGGCGGCTCAGGCAGTGGCCCAGCAACAGGGCGCGGCTAACGGAGACCCGGTCTTGACCCGGGTTGATGGAGAGTCGGCGTCAGTAACCAGCAGAGCAGCGGATGAGGAGTTGCATGCAAACACGTTCGGATTCTTAGAAAACCGGACACCAGGGGCGGGTCCTTCGAACCCGCGCCACCCGGCCTTATTCGATAACAATCTGATTCTAGACCCCACGGTTCTCGCAACGGTTATCACTCCGGAAAACGCAGCGGAACGCGTCAGGGATCTGGATGTGGCTCGTCGTGCGCTGGAACAACAAAGAAGGCAGGTAGAGGCAGAAAGGCAAGGGATGGCCACGCGGCGGCGTGAGCTAGATGCGTTGGAAACCCGGCTCCGAGAGGAAACGTCTAGACTACATCAAAGGCACCACACCAGGTTACCAGCAATGGGCGGGGTTATCAATCCGGCTAATTTATTTGTTACACCTCAGGACCAGCCGATACCAGTGGTGAACCAGGGAACCGCACCCCAACAAGTGACAGCAGCGACACATCCGGCAAATGAGCGGACCGGGTTACCCCCACCACAAACTAGAATCACGACCGGCAACAATCCACCACCACCGCCACCATCACGGTTCCGCACACCAGCCGGCCACTACAATAACCCCATGGACAATGTATATGCAGCGACACTTGCGTTGAATCAAATCCCTGTGGGAGAGTCGCCCCATGCAGAGAAGACCCGGCAAGCCATCGATCTGTTGCACACTGCGGTGGCACAGCAGGCCAATTATCCGGATCACAGAAGCGGTATGCACTGGACGCCATACGTCAGTCAGCAGCAAGGGAATATCCAAACAAGTTCAGCGCGACGGAGGGAAGAGCAGCAGCAAATGCCGCCTCCTCCCCGCGCTCAGGCAGCATCAGCAGCACAGGCCGTCGTGGACAGTTCTAGGGCTCGGAGGGCCGCGGCCGAGTCTGCAGCGCATGGACTTCCCGCAGCACCGCGCCCAGCCGCGCCCCCCGCGGCATCACACGTTTCTAGAGCAAGGCCGGCTTCAACCGTTCTTGCGGGACCCAAGTGTCTCTCGGACAATATCAGAGCTGAACCTTACCCGGAAAAATTCAAAGAGCCAGGGAAAGTAGTGAATTATGAGCCAACTATGGATCCCGAAACATGGCTAAGCAGTTACGAGATGGCAATGTCAATTCGCAACGCGTCCGAGAACCTCCAAGCCAAGTTCATGTACCTGATGATGTCGGAAGGAGCAGCAAAATTGTGGTTCACCAACTTACCAGAGGGATCGATCAAGTCTTGGGAGGAATTGAAGACCGCGTTTGTCAAACACTTTCACGGGACCTGCAGGAAATTATTCACTATTGATGATCTAGAGCGATGCGTCCAGAAGAAGGGAGAATCGGCGCGTAGTTGGGTGCGCCGGGTTATGGAGATACTTCACTCATCCACGGATATCCAGCCCAAGGATGCACTACAGGCCATGGCAAAGACATGCAAGTATATACCTTTAGTGCAAAAGTTAACTCGCATGAAGTCCAGTCGAAATGCGTCGGAAGTCACAATGGGAGAATTGATGGATGCGTGCAACAAACACGCTGCGACAGATACTACAGAAGAAGAAGCTGATGACAAGAAGGAAAAAGCAAACACAAGCAGTAACGGAAGAACCGGCAATGGATCAGCATCAGGTAACAATGGAAATAGCCAGAACAAGCGCCCTTTCGAAGGAGGCTCCGAGTTTGTCGCCAACACAGAAGCCGGGTCTTCGAGGCCCAGAGCAGAAGGAAATTTCAACGGAGGTAACCACAATGGAGGAAACTATCAAGGTCCACCAAGGCCGGGTAACAATTGGGACATATTCAGGATGGCATGCCCGAAGCACAGCAGGAATGGCAGGCCAGCTAACCACTCCCTAGAACAGTGCGCCGATTTACAAAGATGGAAAAATGAGGAAGTGCACAGAGCTATGCGAGGTGCAGGACGGGGAGGAGGACCGGGTCCAGGGGCAAACCCGGGCAACGGCCCACCCCCAGCCGGTAATCCGGCGGCTGGAAATCAAGGTAATAACCAAGGGGGGACAGGAGGTTTTCAGGCTAACCCCAAACAATTGGGTCAATATCATGTGCATACCACAGGAGGCTCTAACAAGGACAAAAAGATACTGAAGCAAGCGGTCAACTCAGTTTCGTTAGCTGTCCCGAGGTACTTGAGATGGTCAGAACAGGAGGTAACATGGAGCAGAAGGGATCACCCAGAAAGAGTCGAGCACCCAGGGGTCTTGGCACTAGTAGTCGCACCGCAAGTCAATGGGTACGAGCTGAAAAAGGTTTTAATGGATGGTGGAAGCAGCATCAATATACTGTATTGGGAAACCTTCCTACGCATGGGTCTCAAGGAATCTCAGCTGCAAAAAAGCTCAACAGTTTTTCATGGGATAGTGCCGGGTCATTCAGCATGCCCCGAGGGAAAAATCGCATTGGAGGTAGCCTTTGGAGAGTCAAAGGATAACTATCGAATTGAGTGGCTTACCTTTGAGGTAGTAAAATTGCGCAGCCCTTATCACGCGTTATTTGGAAGGCCGGCTTACGCCAAATTCATGGCTAGGCCGTGTTACGTATATCTACAGCTAAAAATCCCGGGTCCCAAGAAGACCATTACCATACATGGAAATCGAGACATAGCAGCGGAGTGCGACGAAGGGGATGCAGCAATGGCCGAGCAGGCCTGTAGAAAAGAAGAACTCAAGCAGTACCGGTCTCAAGCAGACCCGGAGGATAGAGCCACATCAAAAAAGCCGAGTACTGAAGGCGAACGAGCAAAATCCAAGGTAACACAAGATGCTAAAATGGTGGCTGTTGTCAAGGGCGGCCCCTCCAAGCAATCCTCCACAGAAGAAGAAGCTGCACGATCATTCACAACCGGCCGTGCCATGGAAACACCTTACCCGGGTTGGCTAGCAAACCCGGTACTTATCATGAAAAAGTCCAACATGTGGAGAATGTGTACCGGTCACGCCAGTTCGGGACCGGTGTTCACGAAGAACTAAACAATGTAACGGGCAGCAGGTTTCAGACGCGCTCTTTTCCTACCCAGGGTACCTAAGGGGACTGGAAGGTTTTTAATGAGGCGGCCTGCTGATCCAAACTTTCTTGCAGCAATAAAGAGATGGTTATCAAGTCCTATTTCGTTACAGCCTGATTACAAGTAAGTAGTATCCACGTGGCATCAGTATTTCCGTATCATTAAGAATGTTGAGTATATACAGGTCTCGGGGGCTGGCGGCTCAAGATGCCCAGCTAGCAACCCAAAAGACCCGGCCTTGATGCCTATAAGTTATAAGGGCCGATTATTCGCAAACGAGTACGGCTACAATCTTATAACTGGACAAAGGAGCCAAATTTTCTTGACTTTTCTTACTTAAGCTCGATGTGACTCGCACTAAAGTGGCATGATTCGTTCGCTTACGATTACAATCAGCCATGAAGCCCAATGGGACTTGCCTGACACTGTTCTCGTATGGATGTAACAACATGGTATCCACGCGAAAGCCGGCTTACAGTACAAGATAGTCAAAAGGGTCATCTAAACCACAAGTTTATGCAGAGTACAAGGCTAAAAGCCGGAAACTCAACAACTATCAAGCATAACTTCAGTATTCACACGGAATGGCTTTAGGCTTGCGACTCGGTAAAAAATAATTTGTTCTCTGAGAAAGGCCACACCCCATGACTCGGACTTTGGGTCCTGGGGACTGGGGACTTCGAAACAGAAGCAAACTACTGGGCTATCGCAGTTCGAAAAGCCTCACCGTCCGAATCTTGGGGATTTAAAGAAAAGTCCACGTATCAAAGCCCCTGGTACTCGGAAAACCGAGTCTCACGAAGGGAGCCAAAATAGAGAATCGGGTATCGAGAAAAAGTTCAAAGAATAGACAAGCAATACGGTTATCAAAAGGCCAGGAAAGCCGCAAAGCATATCACGGACTAAAGTACGTTTCAAGTTACGACATCAGTATCAGGGTGCACAGGCGCATCATCAAAAGCATAATAGTCTGAGTACAAAGCATCACGAAAACAAGGCATTATGAGGGTATTGCCCTATTCGGCCTCCTGAGTACGGTTCTCCGGCTCTGGGTCCGGGGCTTGCTGCTTAGCCTTCCTGGCACCTTTACCCGGACTCACTGCATCAGGGCGGACAGGCGGAGGAACGGCTGGTGTAGAGGCAGAAGGACATGATCCTAACTCGGCCTCTCTCTTCGCAGTCGCCTCCCTCTTCCTGGCCGAGCTAGAAACCCACTTCTCCAAGATATCAAAAGGCGGGGGTGCTTCCTCTGTAACAACTTTGCCATCAGCGTCGTATGCACTCATGATAGTGTTTAGATCCAAACTATCAGCCAAAGCGGTAGCCGAGGGGCGCACTGCGGCTTGTACGGCCTTGAAATCTTTGGGTGTAAATTTGGAACCATCCGCCTTGAATTCGGGAAACCCGGATATTACCTTTGCCGGGTCAAGCTTTGGGAAGAAAGCCTTGGCAAGGGTGAAAGCCCGGGTCATCCCAATCCGGCATGATGAGCGCTTCCAGATTTCAATCCAGCCAGGCACAGTGGAGCAGGCTTGAATGAGGTTTTCTTCACCCGGATATACTTCCGTAGGCCACTTCACGTCATCCAGTATAAATTTCGTGCCGGCAAAGAAAGTCCGGAGCATGGTCTTTAGGGTTTTAGCCTTCACAATGGCATTCTCCTCTGGGGCCGCAAGGTTAGCACCTACAGTTGTAACAAAGGAAAGAGCGTATCAGTAACACCGAGTATGATACAATAAAGCAAAGACATGAAGCCAACCGACAGTAGAAAACTTACTGAGCAAGATCTGATAAGTATCGGAGACCTGGTCCGATAGTTTCTTCAGTTCGGTCTGAGCGGCATTGCACTTCTTCTTGTATTTGGAAACATCTTTCTTCAAGGTTTTCATGTCATCCTCAAGGATTTCCCTTCGTTTCATCTCGGCAAGAAGAAGTTGTTCGGTCCTCAGTAAAGTTTCATCAGACCGGGTTACCTGTGCCTGTAAGTAGAAAGGAATGCAAGCACCAGTTGGATGTTATGATAAGTTAAATATGGCATGAAGTACCAAGCATAACTTTTCCAAGTCATACTCGGAACTTGGGGACTAGATATGCAATATGAGATGACAAGTGCTTTTACCTGGTGCTCTGCAGCCATGCGCTCTAAAATCTCGCTCTCCGAAGCCTTCATAGTAAGGAGCGTGTTCATCAATTGATCAAAAGTATCTTTATCCGTATCAGAAGACCCGGGGCCTTGGAAATTCCGAGAAGAAGTTTTCTTCTTAGAGGGAGGCGGAACCCGGGTCATTTGTGCGTCTGTCGGGGGGTTACCCCCGAGTAGGGTAAAGGCAAGTGGTAAAGGCGACTTACAGAAGAGAAGTTTGGTCGAGTAGCCGACTACCTGGTACTCGCTACCCGGTCGACTGCTACTCGGTCTCACCTCAAGATGACCAGAAGGAGATATCAATCGAGTTCTATCCTTTCGAGTAGAAGGGTTGGCCCGAGTACAATTGGCGGGAACAATTGGCGGGAACCTACTCGGGCCAGAAAGTCAAAGGAGCCGTTCTGACACAGGATCCCGCGTATCCTGGGTCCGTACTTGGCAGCATTCGAACTACTGTTCATCTGGGACCGGCCTGCCTGACAGTGACAGCATGGAAGCAGGCCGTGGCAGGATAAGGGGGGCCTACTATGTGCCTAGGTACAGTGATACCAGTCTGTCCCCTAGTTTTGCCCAACGACTTTCCAGATGAAGCCAAGGTTAGGAACCAAAGCTGTCAGCGGGAACCCGGAAGAAGGACGATGTGCACACTATGTCGACACTTGTCCATGTTTGGACGTATCCGGCTGGGCACCAGGTATATAAGGTGCCCCGCCGCCTCCTGCGTGAGGATCGAAGACATGCACACATTGAACCCTAGAAACCCTAAGTTCTTGACCTAGCTCTACTCGGAGAGAGGAGAGTGGCTACACGGTAGAGATACTCTTTGTACTGTGGCTACTCGGAGAAACATCGTAATACATACAGAGAGGCAGGAGTAGGGGTTTTACCTCCTCACGAGGGCCCTGAACCTGGGTAGATTGTGTTGTTTGCAGTGTATTGTTCTTACCTCACGCGGCTACTCGTCGCGTGATCCCTCCCCGAGCACCTCCAGCGTCCTTCGTCCCCACATCTTTAGCCATCCCATGGCATCTGCCGTGACGCCACCACGACAGTTGGCGCCCACCGTGGGGCAACCAGCGGCGCTGGCTGGAGTTTCTGTTCGGACGGGATCTTCTTCAGCGGAGCGCGTGGTCTGTGGTCTTGTCCACAAATTCGGCTCCTTCGACTTCGTCACCGACAACGCCGGCTGTTTCGGCGGCATGGCTATGCCTGAGGGCGGCTCGGTGATCTCCTTCGGCTCTCATCTCGTCTACGTCGCCACCGTCGCCAACCCCGCGTACCCTGAGCTGGTGCATGACGCGGAGGATCCACCCGCGGTGATTGCTGCTCGCGGAAGGCCTGCATGCAGCTCTGCAAGCTGCGCTGAGGTGATGGTGACGGGTTTGGCGGCAAACACTGGCGCAGCTGCTACTGGCGCTGCGGCCGTCGTCGAGGAGGTTGACGAACCGCCTGCTGGTGGCAGGACTCACCGGCCCTACGAGAAGGAGAGCAACTTGCCGCCCTCCACCTCTACGGTCATCCCCGCGTCTGCTGCGCGAGCTGGTATGCCCACTCCCACCGACATCGAGCTCCTAGCCGCGAGGGAGCAGCTCGAGCGGCAACGCCAGGAGCTGCTTGCCGAGCAGGCAGAGTTGGAGAAGATCAGGCTCGAGCTAAGTTTAGACCAGCTCGAGTACAACAAGGCTCACGGCTTCACGCCAGTCGCCAGGAGGCCCATCAGAGTAGGCGCTACGCGGCGTAACTTGGGTGTCGAGATGGCGACAGTTGCGGAGGTGCCCGCGCAGTCCGCCACCGCGAACACTTTCACAAGGCCAAGGTACAGCACACCCGCCAAGACGCTCAGAGCTGCACAGGCCGTGGCTGCCGAGTTGCCGCGCCTGGATGGAGAGGCGCGTCTCAGGCAGCAGGAGAGGCTCAACGAGTTGGTGTTGGAGGCCGCTAGGCAGAACGAGGAGTTCCGGAAGGCCAACCCGGGAGCTGGAGCTTCGCAGGTGGTTCACTCGCACGCGGCTAGATCTAACGATCAGGCCTCGTCTCCGCATCCTAGCCGCGAGAAGAGCCGCAGCGGGCGTTCGGGTAGAGACAGGCAAATGCAGGTGTATGACCCGGCTGCTGCCGCGAAACAGGTTGCTGTGCCGCAGCAGCCCGGGCGGGAACACAATGCTGCAAGAGCAGGCTCTGAAGCCCATCAAGCTCAAAGCCGTGCCCGAGAAGCCGCGCATCCGGGTTCTTCTCGGCAACCCGCGGCTCAGCCTACTCGGCAGAGGCAATAGCCGCGCCCAGTGGCACCAGTCGCCAACCCGGTGGAGCAGCCCGCAGCTATGCAGGTAGATAGGTATGATGATGGCTACTCGGCTATGGAGATGGCTGGTTATGATATTCATGACCGTGTTGGTGAGCGCGTGTTGGCGCCTGGAGATGCAAGGCACCAGCTGGACCGTATCAGCTTGTCGGCGCGGCTTGAGAGCACGGGTCCTCCTGGTCCCGAGTGCTTTGGCCCGCGCATCATGAACGAGCCTTCCGTGAAGGGCTTCCAGCTTGCAAGAGGCACCAAGAGCTACAACGGCAGCACCAAGCCTGAAGATTGGCTCAATGATTACGTCACCGCGGTCCATATCGCGAATGGCAACAAGAGATGGGCGGTGCGCTATGTGCCGCAGATGCTAGAGGGTCCATCTCGCACTTGGCTCAACAACTTGCCCAAGAACAGCATTAACTGCTGGCTGGACTTCTCGGATGCCTTCATCAGCAACTTCACGAGTACATACAAGAGGCCGAATAGGCCACAGCAGCTGTCAGCTTGCAGGCAGCGAGAAGACGAGACGGACCGCGAGTACCTTACTCGGTGGAGCACCTTGAGGAACACATGTGAGGGTGTGAATGAAGCACAGGCCATCACTTGGTTTGCGCAGGGTTGCCGACATGGCAGCATGCTTTGGCAGAGATTGCAGAGGGAGATGCCGAACACTCTGGCGGAGACCATCAAGATTGCGGATCAGTACGCACTCGGTGATCCCACTCAGCCACTGATGGACTCCTCTGAGCCGAGAAGAAACTTCAACAGCAGCAAGCGCAACGAGTTCCGCAACAAGCGCCGAGTAGATACTCGGTATGACCCTGAGGAGGTGAATGCAGTGAATGTCGGAGGCGGTGGTGGCCAAAGGCAGAAACCTGCTGGAGCCTACGGGCAGAACCAGAACCAGGGCCAGGGCAACAAGAAACCGTTCCGCACTGCGCAGTCGGGTAGCGGGAACTCCGAGCAGCCGAAGAAGTTTGTCTTTGACGACATGAAGGATGGCCCATGCAGCTTTCACACTCATCATCCCTCGAGGCCCGCTAACCACACTACTCGGCAGTGCGAGTGGTGGGATGTGATCAAGAGTGATGGCTTGCCTCCTCCTCCTCCTCTGCCAGCCGTCAATGCTACTGTTCAGCCTACTCGCGCACCCGCAACTCGGCCGCCAGTGTACCCGAGAAGAGAGAATGTGAACCAAGTGGCTTTAGGAGCCAACCAGAACTTCAACAATGAGAGATACCGCAACAACAACAACAACTACAGGGGCAACAACAATGGCAACAATGGCAACAATGGCAACAATGGGGGCAATGGCTCCAACCAGTAGCAAGAGCACCATGAAAGCTATATGATCTTCACTTCTGAGGCAGTCGACAAGCAATCACAGCACAGGCGGGCCATGGAGGTCAACGCAGTGATTCCTGCTGTCCCTCATTATATGTATTGGTGTGACCAGGAGATCAGGTGGACTCGAGCAGATCATCCCAAGGTGATGCCCAATCCGGGTACCTATGCCTTGGTGCTGGATCCTACCTTCCTGGGTCCCGAGAAGAATGTGAGGTTCAGCAAGGTGCTAATCGACAACGGCAGCAGCATCAACATTGTGTACAAGGACACACTCGAGAAGCTTGGCCTAGCCGAGAACATGATGCTGCCTAGCAAGACCACATTCCATGGCATTGTGCCCGGGATCTCGTGCAACCCGATTGGACGAGTGTGGATTGATGTGCTATTCGGTACTCGGGAGAACTGCCGCACAGAGCGCCTGCAGTTTGAAGTGGTGGATCATCAGAGCCCCTATCATGCTCTACTCGGTAGGCCCGCTCTGAGCAAGTTCATGGCCTCCACTCATGTTGCATACTTGAAGATGAAGATCCCTAGTCCCAATGGCATAATCACTATTGCTGGTGACTACAAGAAGTCCATGGAGTGTGCCTCGGCTAGCTCCAAGCTGGCAGAGTCGATGGTGATCGAGGCCGAGAAGAAGAAGATGTACGAGGTGGTGGCCATGGCTCAGTCCGCACAAGCTGGCGCACAAGGTGTGCAGAGTACCCAGCATGGTACTGCCTTCCAAGCTGCCAAGGAGACCAAGACAGTCCAGGTCGACCCCGAGTTCCCCGACCGCGTAGCCATCATTGGCTCCGGGTTGGCGGAGAAATAGGAAAGCGCGCTCATCCACTTCCTCCGTGAGAATCGGGATGTGTTCGCCTGGACCAACGAAGATCTACCAGGAGTCCCGAGGGAGTTGGTTGAGCACTCTTTGCATGTGCGTCCTGACGCCAAGCCCGTGAAGCAAGCTATGCGCCGTTTCGGAGATGAGAGAAGGAAGGCCATCGGTGATCAGATCACCAAGCTGCTGATAAGTAACTTCATCATGGAAGTGCTGCATCCGGATTGGTTAGCCAACCCGGTCATGGTCGAGAAGAAAAAGGAAGATCCCAAGGCTGCCACTGCATGGCGCATGTGTGTCGACTACACCGACTTGAACAAGGCATGCCCCAAGGATCCTTTCCCGCTACCCCGCATCGATCAGGTGATCGATTCCACTGCTGGTTGTGAACTGTTGTCTTTCATAGATGCCTACTCTGGTTTCCACCAGATTGCACTCAACCCTGCTGATCAAATAAAGACTGCTTTCATTACCCCGTACGGGGCTTATTGCTATCGTGTCATGTGTTTTGGCTTGAGGAATGCGGGTGCAACCTATCAGAGATGCATGCAGAAATGCTTGCACGATCAGCTCGGCAAGAATGTGCAGGTGTACGTAGATGACATTGTCATCAAAACGAATAAAACACATACTCTGCTTGCCGACCTGGAGGAAACCTTTGCTAACCTACGCAAGTACAAAATGAAACTGAATCCGAGTAAGTGCACCTTTGGTGTACCGGCTGGAAAGCTACTCGGTTTTCTGGTTTCTAGTCGGGGCATTGAAGCCAATCCTTCTAAGATAAAAGCTATTGAGAGCATGTCTTTACCGAGATCACTGAAAGATGTGCAGAAGTTCACGGGTTGTCTGGCATCTCTGAGCCGTTTTCTGGGCCGAATGGGCGAGAAGGCTCTGCCTCTATATCAGCTGATGAAGAAAAGTGACAAGTTTGTCTGGACTCCGCAGGCGGATGTGGCATTCAATGAGCTGAAAGCAATGCTGGCTAGCGCTCCCGTCTTGGCTAGTCCGCTACCCAAGGAGCCTATGCTGTTGTACATTGCTGCGACTAACCGAGTAGTCAGCGTGGTGATAGTGGTGGAGCGAGAAGAAGAAGGCAAGAGTGTGCAGCGCCCAGTCTATTACCTCAGTGAAGTGCTGTCCAGTTCCAAGCAAAATTATCCGCACTACCAGAAGATGACATATGGTGTGTACCTGAAGGGGAACGTAGCATAGAAAACAAAAATTTTCCTACGCGAGAGATACCCGAAAGGCCAAGATCTAATCTAGGAGACGAAGTGCAACGGGCAACGAGAGGGTTAAGGAGAACACATACCCTCGAAGACTCAAAGTGGTACGAGATCAAATCTCGTTGTTGGCGTAGTCGTACTCACACCGATCCCGATAGCGAGAAGATGAGCACCGCAATCCGGCGGTGCATCCGTGATTGGTCACACGTACGGTTGATGACGACCTCCGTTCCCTCGTTCCAGCGGGGCGCGGAAGTAGAGAATCCCTCGGAACTCCAGCAGCACGACGACGTGGTGGTGGTGAAGAATCCCACGGTCAGGGCTTCGCCAAGCCGGAGACCATGAAATGGAGCAGCGGGTGGAGGGAAAGGGAAGTGGCCAAGTGTGTTGAGGAGGGAGAGCTCTCACCCTCCTTTTATAGGAGAGGGGGGAGGCAGCCCAAGGGGGGTGCGGCCAGCCCATGGGGGTGCCCCCACCTCTTCCCTCTTCATGTGAGTGGAAGCTCCACTCACACCCACTCATGCTCCCATAATTTCCCACTTGGAAAATCCAAAGGTTTTCTTTTAATAAATAAATAAAACCTTTTTATTTCTTTATTTCAGCATTTGTTAATTCTATTAACAAACTTTTGCATATAGCACCTCGAATCATTTGTTAATTCTATTAACAACCATTCGACGAAAAACCCCTTGAACTATTTCAATTTTCCCCGAAACAATTTCGGTGCTGTCCAAAATATTCTTCGATATTCCGTATCCTCTCAAATGCGTCATCGAACCTTAAGTGTGTCACCCTACGGTTCGCGAATAAGATAGACATGATCGAGACTCCTCTCCGATCAATAATCAACAGCGGGATCTGGAGATCCGTGATGACTCCTATATATTCAACGATGACTCTCGTGATCGTGTGAACCAACAACGCCGTGAACTATTCCCTTTGTCTCGCGATATTTTACTTGTCCGAGATTCGATCATTGGTATCAACCATACCTTGTTCAATCTCGTTACCGACAAGTACTCTTTTCTCGTTCCCGTGATATAACATCCTTGTGATCATATCACGTGCTTGCAAGCGGTTTCGATGTGATATCACCGAGAGGGCCCAGAGTATATCTCTCCGTCATTTGGATGGACAAATCCCACTCTTGATCCATGATCCTCAACTAATACTTTCCGAATACTCAATGACACCTTTATAGTCACCCTGTTACGGTGTGACGTTTGATGCCATCAAAGCACTCTTCCGGTATCAGTGATTGACATGATCTCATGGTATAAGGAATAAGTTACTTCGTGTGTTTGATATAACAATGTAAACTAAATGACTTGATCGCATTGCTATATTCTCTTTGGGTATATGTTCATCACATCATTCTTCTAATGACATGACCCCGTTATTAATAACATCCAATGTTCATGATCAGGAAACCTTGATCATCTATTAATCAACGAGCTAGTTAAAAGAGAGGCTTTACTAGGAACCATTGTTTGTTTATTAAGCACACATGTATCAACGTTTCCGGTTAATACAATTCTAGCATGATAAATAAACATTCATCATAAACAAGGAATAAGATAATAACCATTTTATTATTGCCTCTCGGGCATATTCCCTTCAGTCTCCCACTTGCACTAGAGTCAATAATCTAGTCTGTAAGCACTTTAACACATATGGCGTACCAGTGTTATTACCATGCTTCGCATGCGGTAAACATCATCAAAAAGATCTGAACTGTTCAGGTCCTATTGTATTTGCATGTTCTTTGCGTCTACACGCATCACTCATTCTCTAATGAGATGGCTTTGTATATATATAGTCAATTCGTGAAAACTTAATTCCTCAGCTTAAACTGATGTCACTAACATTGTGAAAATGTAGCTTCATAGTGTTAGCATTCTTGGAAACTCACCAAGTTCCGGTGATACCTTAATTCCTCAGCTTAAACTGATGTTACTAACATTGTGAAAATGTAGCTTCATAGTTTCAGCATTCTTGGAAATTCACCAAGTTCAATAAAGAACTCCTTGACACAAAATACGCTTATAATTAGTTGTCAACACAACGATATACTTTAGCCTTTGTTGTAGTATCTGTCACAATATTTTAATTTTGAAACTCTTTCAAATCCAGCATGGAACTTTCTTCCATCCTATTGTGCTACCCTTCATCACATATTTTAATTGAGATAAAATTACTTGAATAAATGACAAGACTATTAGTGTAACATATTACAACTATTATTTTGTCATTACTATATAGGAAAACATATCCTTAGCATTTCTAAAATGACACAAGGATCTCTCCCACTGTTGTCTAATCATCATATGAATTATCCTACTATAACATTTTATAGCATAGGACTCATCTGGTTGTGTACATAGCATGGAAACATGACTTAGAAATCTCAATTTCAATGATGCTCATCATATGTCAAAACACATGAATCTTGCTCAATTATTTTCCATGTGACAAGAACTCCTTCTTATCAATTTTATATTGACTTACTTCAATATTTCATCTATGTAATTTGGCTTCAATCATATCAGGCGCTTGAATCCATCTTTTATAGACATCGATGCCCAATATCTTCCAAGCCTTTCATCAATATGAAAATCTTAACCGTGTTAATTTAAAATACATATTTTCCAATCAACCATATGTCATCTACATAAAGTATTGGAAATATGTCATAACGCTCCCACTTAATTTCTTGTAACTCTACAAGCATCTTTATCATTCATGATGGAATCAAACTCTTTTGATAACTTCATTAAGGTAAAGATTTCAACTTCGTTATGCTCACTTCAACCATTGAAGTGCGCATGCCTTTCTAGCAACCTTTTGAATTTTACAAAACTCTCAGACTGTGTCAAGTACACATCCTTGAACAAACTTCCTCGAGAGGAGAATTTGGTTTTGTTATTCAACTGCCATATCATAATATGTAACCTTTTGCTAGAACTATCCGCAAAGACTAAAGCATCACTACGGAAGATCAAAATCTTGTAGTAGTTAACTCTTTGAACTTCGTCGAAAACAACTTTTCGATAAGTACAATTTTAATAAGATGTAAAATCCATGTCTTTGCCGCTATATAGACCCTTTTGCTATCGCTAGGCATCATGCCTATCGAAAGGACTACCAAGTCACATACTTGATATTCATACAAGGATACTATGGCGGATATAATGACTCATAGTCAATTTTACGAAGTCAGGGCCCATCATTTGCTTCCTTTATAAGGTCCAGGTCCTTTTGTTGTCAAAACAACACTTTACACTTAAACCACAAGTTGTTCTAAGTACAAAGTTTTTGGACTTTCCTGGTACAGTTCGCAAACTCATTTGAAGTATCTACAACATTTGTAGTGTCTTCTACTTAGTCAAAATAGTAAACCCCGGAACAACTTCCAGTGCTGCGCTACTCTTGACATGATAACGAAGATTCTATAATCTCGTTGAGTTAGTACTGTGCTCCCACTCACTTGTTTCGCAAGAACTACTTTCTCGAGAAATCAACCCTTTCTGACAAACAACATTTGTCTTTTGGTTCGGTGATAGGAGAAATACCCAATGTTTTATTTGGGATAACCTTATAAACATATATTTATCCTATTTTGGTTGTAAACATTTTACACATGCTATGCATACCAAAACTTAAGAAAGTGACAATTCGGGTCACTACCCAAACCATATCTTATATGTTGTCAATTTCAGCGGATCATGATGGTGCTCTTTTCAGTGGAAAAACGGTTGTCACTAATGTATAAACTACAAAATTATAATGGCATTTTTATTAATCTTACCATGTAAAACAAGGTTTGATTTTGTCTTTTGAATACTCCAATCTAATGTAGGGTATTCGAGAAGTATAAGTTGTAGAACAATTTTGCAACTTCTCAGATGTTTTGCTAAACTTGTAACTCAAACTTTATCCTTTATGATCCAATCATAAATACTTGATTATCTTGTTACATTGATTTTAACTTCATATTAACAACCTTTGAACCAATTCAAAATGTCAAACTCTGTTCCCTTTAAATAGATATACTCACATATCTACTTAAATCATCGACAGAATTTTATGAAGGAAAAATTAATCCACCATACATGACTACACATAATGGACTATATACATCAATATGTATAATCTCCACTAAATTAGTCGTCCATTCTACTTTGGCCTAAGAACGGAATTCTAGTCATCTTTTGGAAGAGGTCTCACAAGCGTCAATTTATTCAAAACAAAATGACTCCGGAAGTCCATCAATATGGAGTTCCTTCATGTTTTCCTTTCCGATATGAACTAAAATGGTGGTGTCACAATTTAAGTGAAAATCTTTTACGTCTTGCAACGTTTAGCATTCAGTCTTATAGATGTTTACTTTACCAACATGATTTATATTAACATATCCATCAATTATGGAATATGGTCATCGTTTGAACAATCTCATTTGTTCCCACAAAAGACTAGAACAAAATAACAATTTATTAAGTTCTTAAAATAAATCTTGAATGTTTGGTTCGATACGATAATGAACACAATAACACTTTATTTATGTTCTTGTCATAATCGATTCCACATCTATTACTAGTTCCTTTTAGGCCCTTGTATTTCTTGCATTGCGTTGCTTTGTATGACAACTCATACCAACCAATGTGGTATCAAAATACCCAAAAATACTTTGTTAACTAGTAATACATCTATAACTTGTATATCAAGTATATACTCCTGAGCTGGACTTTTCCAGTTATCTTCTTTTCTGCCATATATCTATTTGTAATTCTATTTTCAATATTCCCTTTCCTTTATAGAAGAATCATTCAACATCAAACAATGCTAGTCTTACTAGCTCATTTTCTTTGGCGTGTTAGTCATATACTATCACCCATTGAGTCATACTTTGATTTTGATTGTTCTACTAATATCACCATATTAATAATATTCTTCTAGATTCCACTCTTAGCAATTTCCAAGTAAGGTAAACTACTTTACCCATACTTCTAATCCATCCCATCATAACAATTTTATGATTAAGCTACTATAGCTCGAAAGAAGGAATTTAGAGGATAATTTTTAGCATCCAATTTCTTGGAATATTCAAACGCCTAGCGTCTTCAATCATTGCATATATTCAGATAATATAAGCAAACATTGTCACGCTAAATTATACTCAGTCATGTTGCCACAAATAGGTTTCTAGATATCAATATATCTTTCACTTGATTGTTTCTGAAAACAACTCTTTTCAGTTCCTAAATCACCTTGATCAACAAAACATTCTTTTGAAGATAAAGTAATACGGAAGCAACCATGACTCTGGATTCTAAGTAGGAATTATTTGCTCTCTAGATTAATTAATCATTAATCACATGGAGCTAGGTAGGAAATACCAAAAATCTACAATAGGATTCAATTTTAAATTTCACTAATACGGTACCAATCTTAAATGGTATTTACCTGATCATAACAGTTATATCTCAATTAACAATCTAAGTGTTATGTGGATGCCAATGAATACTACAATTTGTGCAAATTCACTTTGATTTGTTGTTCATGATAAATAAGTTCAAGTTAATTCAAAAATTAAACCATGAACTCCCACTCAAAAACAACATCCCTCTTAGTCGTCTTTAGTGATTACACGAACCAAATTCACTACACCAAAACCGATCATCACGTGAGATGATGTAGCTTCAAAGGCGAACATCGACATGTTCATCATATCATCCATATGACTCATGCTTTACCTTTCGGTTACGTGTTCCGAGGCCATGTCTGTACATGCTAGGCTCGCCAAGTAGAACCGTAGTATTGCATGTGTTTCAAGGCCATGTCTGTACATGCTAGGCTTGAAAACACCCGTTGTATGCGAACGTTGAGTCTGTCACACCCGATCATCACGTAGTGTCTCGAAACGACGAACTTTCTTAACGGTGCATACTTAAGGAAGAACACATTATTATCTTGATATTAAGTGAGAGGGATCATCTTATAATGCTACCATCATTATCTAAGCAAAACAAGATGCATAAAAAGGATTAACATCACATACATCACATGTAAGGATAACGTGATATGATATGGTCCTCCTTGCACTTGATCTCCATCAAGTGCATTATGGTATGATCTCAATCATTCCACCGGCGTGGTACCAAGTACCACGGTACCCCAAACTTGATTGTCCATCAATAAGAAGACAACCATATGGATACCTTCCGGTATATCAATAATTTACAAAATAGATCATCTCATAATCAAATTTGTAATATTGACCATATCACATCACATGCCCAGCAAAAACTAGTTAGACGCTTCTAATTTATTTTTGCATATTTTACGTGGCTTAGAGCTTTCGAGGATAGAACCGTTCATACCTACGAACATCAACCACAACGTTGATAAACACATTTTTAACAACCCTTCATAGATTAGATCTTAACTATAGTAGGAGAAACAGACACCCGCAAGCCACTTATGCAATACAAGTTGCATGTCAGTTGTGGAACAAGTCTCATGTACGTGGACATGTAAGGTTAGTCCGGGCCGCTTCATCCCACTATGCCACTAAGATCATAAAATAGTCAAGGAGGTAATAACATGATCATCAACGCCCACATACACCTATGTGTTCTACCCGTACAAAACATCTACGCATAGATCTGGCTCTGATACCACTGAAGGGGAACGTAGCATAGAAAACAAAAATTTTCCTACGCGAGAGATACCCGAAAGGCCAAGATCTAATCTAGGAGACGAAGTGCAACGGGCAACGAGAGGGTTAAGGAGAACACATACCCTCGAAGACTCAAAGTGGTACGAGATCAAATCTCGTTGTTGGCGTAGTCGTACTCACACCGATCCCGATAGCGAGAAGATGAGCACCGCAATCCGGCGGTGCATCCGTGATTGGTCACACGTACGGTTGATGACGACCTCCGTTCCCTCGTTCCAGCGGGGCGCGGAAGTAGAGAATCCCTCGGAACTCCAGCAGCACGACGACGTGGTGGTGGTGAAGAATCCCACGGTCAGGGCTTCGCCAAGCCGGAGACCATGAAATGGAGCAGCGGGTGGAGGGAAAGGGAAGTGGCCAAGTGTGTTGAGGAGGGAGAGCTCTCACCCTCCTTTTATAGGAGAGGGGGGAGGCAGCCCAAGGGGGGTGCGGCCAGCCCATGGGGGTGCCCCCACCTCTTCCCTCTTCATGTGAGTGGAAGCTCCACTCACACCCACTCATGCTCCCATAATTTCCCACTTGGAAAATCCAAAGGTTTTCTTTTAATAAATAAATAAAACCTTTTTATTTCTTTATTTCAGCATTTGTTAATTCTATTAACAAACTTTTGCATATAGCACCTCGAATCATTTGTTAATTCTATTAACAACCATTCGACGAAAAACCCCTTGAACTATTTCAATTTTCCCCGAAACAATTTCGGTGCTGTCCAAAATATTCTTCGATATTCCGTATCCTCTCAAATGCGTCATCGAACCTTAAGTGTGTCACCCTACGGTTCGCGAATAAGATAGACATGATCGAGACTCCTCTCCGATCAATAATCAACAGCGGGATCTGGAGATCCGTGATGACTCCTATATATTCAACGATGACTCTCGTGATCGTGTGAACCAACAACGCCGTGAACTATTCCCTTTGTCTCGCGATATTTTACTTGTCCGAGATTCGATCATTGGTATCAACCATACCTTGTTCAATCTCGTTACCGACAAGTACTCTTTTCTCGTTCCCGTGATATAACATCCTTGTGATCATATCACGTGCTTGCAAGCGGTTTCGATGTGATATCACCGAGAGGGCCCAGAGTATATCTCTCCGTCATTTGGATGGACAAATCCCACTCTTGATCCATGATCCTCAACTAATACTTTCCGAATACTCAATGACACCTTTATAGTCACCCTGTTACGGTGTGACGTTTGATGCCATCAAAGCACTCTTCCGGTATCAGTGATTGACATGATCTCATGGTATAAGGAATAAGTTACTTCGTGTGTTTGATATAACAATGTAAACTAAATGACTTGATCGCATTGCTATATTCTCTTTGGGTATATGTTCATCACATCATTCTTCTAATGACATGACCCCGTTATTAATAACATCCAATGTTCATGATCAGGAAACCTTGATCATCTATTAATCAACGAGCTAGTTAAAAGAGAGGCTTTACTAGGAACCATTGTTTGTTTATTAAGCACACATGTATCAACGTTTCCGGTTAATACAATTCTAGCATGATAAATAAACATTCATCATAAACAAGGAATAAGATAATAACCATTTTATTATTGCCTCTCGGGCATATTCCCTTCAGTACCTGGGCGCCAGGAAGCTGAAACATTATTTTCAGGAGCACCCCATCACTGTCGTGAGCTCTGCCCCCATCTCGGATATCATGGGTAACAAGGAGGCGAGTGGCAGAGTAGCCAAGTGGGCGATTGAGCTAGCCGCATATGCTCCTGCGTATGCGAGAAGAGAAGCAATCAAGTCTCAGGTCCTGGCGGAGTTTCTCGTGGACTGGGCCGAGATGCAGTATGAACCTCCTGCTCCAGTTTCCAACTATTGGAAAATGCACTTTGATGGCTCAAAGGTGAAAGAAGGCCTTGGCGCTGGCGTTGTGCTTACATCACCCAAGCGGGATCAACTCAAGTACGTGCTGCAGATTCACTTCAAGGCGTCCAACAATGTAGCCGAGTACGAGGCAGTGGTGCATGGTTTGCGAGTAGCAAAGGAGGTTGGTGTGCAGCGCATTATATGCTATGGCGATTCAGATCTGGTGGTGCAGCAAGTCTCAGGTACCTGGGATGCTCTGGATGCCAACATGGCATCGTATCGCTTCCTGGTGCAGTCTATGACTGGATTTTTCGAAGGCTGTGAGTTCCAGCACATTCACCGAGCAGAGAACGAAGCAGCAGACGAGCTATCCAAGTTGGGATCTTCTCGGCAGTCCATCCCGGCAGGGATTGCCTTGGAGCATTTGAGGAAGCCATCCATCAAGCCTTCCCCCAACTCGGAATCCATCTTTGTTCCTTCTCTGCCAAGTGAAGAATCTGACCCAATGGAGATTGACTGGGAGAGTGCTGCAGGGAACCCGGGGACTGCCGTCCTCTACTCGGGGACTGCCATTCCGTACTCGGGGACTGCTATTCCCTACTCGGGGACTGCCACTCCGTACTCGGGGACTGCCACTCCTTACTCGGGGACTGCCACTCCGTACTCGGGGACTGCCGCCCTCAACCCAGAAGCTGTCGCATTCATTGAAGAAGTTCTCGCCAATCGGTCTGGGCTGCAAAGAAGCGCTCCTACTCCTCCTGTGCAACCGCAAGAGCCTGTCCCAATGGAACTGGACGAACCAGTGTTTCTCATGCGGGAGACACCGAGTTGGGCTATGCCCATATTATCCTTTCTAAGGGACGGCACTTTACCTGAAGATGAGGTGACTGCGAGGCAGATTCAGAGAAGGTCCAAGGGCTACACTATAGTCCGAGATGTGCTGCACAAGAGAAGTGCCACTGGTGTGCTGCAACGTTGTGTGAGCCCAGAAGAGGGAGAAGAAATTCTGGTGGAGATACATCAAGGGGAATGCGGGCACCACGCCTCTTCTCGGGCATTGGTCAAGAAAGCTTTTCGGCATGGCTTCTACTGGCTCACTGCACTGCAGCAAGCTGAAGATATTGTGAGGAAGTGCAACGGCTGCCAGATGTTCGCAAGTAAGATTCACATGCCTGCTTCCGAGTTGAAAACAATTCCTATCACATGGCCATTTGTTGTTTGGTGCTTGGATATGGTTGGTCCTTTCAAGCCGGCTAAAGGCAATATGACACATATTTTGGTCATGGTGGACAAGTTCACCAAGTGGATCGAGGTGAAACCTATTCGGAAGTGCGATGGGGTCACAGCTGTGAAGTTCGTGAAGGATGTGATCATGAGATATGGCTACCCGCACAGTATCATCACCGACAACGGCACCAACTTTGCAGAGGGGGCAATGGTGCGATTCTGCAGAGATAAGCATATCCGGCTAGACGTTGCGTCAGTCGCGCACCCTGCCTCCAATGGGCAAGTTGAGAGAGCAAATGGAATGGTACTGGCAGGCATAAAGCCAAGGCTGATTGAGCCATTGCTGAAAACACCTGGGTGTTGGCTAGAAGAGTTGCCAGCGGTGTTGTGGAGTCTAAGGAATACCCCTAACCGGTCAACCGGCTACACGCCATTCTTCTTGGTATACGGGGCTGAGGCTGTGTTGCCAATAGACTTAGAGCATGACTCCCCCCGAGTAGCCCTCTACACTGAGGTGGAGGCGAGAGAAGCTCGAGAAGACGACGTTGACCTGCTTGAAGAAGCAAGAGAGCTGACTCTGTCACGTTCGGCTATCTACCAGCAAAACCTGCGGCGTTATCATAGCCGAAAGGTGAACCCAAGGGTTTTCCGAGAAGGAGACATGGTCCTTAGGCTGGTGCAGCGCACAGCCGGGATGCACAAGTTGTCTCCTCATTGGGAAGGGCCTTTTATCGTGAGCAAAGCGCTGCACAATGATGCATACTACCTTGTAGATGTGCGCCCATCGCAGGCGAACAGGGCAGATAAAGCTGGAGAGGAAACCAAGCGCCCTTGGAATGTAGCTCTACTTCGTCGTTTTCATTCGTAAGCAAAGATGTGTATGTACCCTCTTATCCGAGTTGAAATTCTACTCTGCAATCTGAAATTGTTCTCGGGGACTGCCCTCGTCCAAAATTGCTCTAAGTGTTTTTACTCGGCTTGATCCTTTGTCTATTCGGTTGCTCCACTTCAGAACTCATAAGTGCATTGAGTACTGTGTTTAAACCTATATGCCAACTCTTCGACTCTGCTGCTGTCCGAAACCCGGCTTCATGGCAAGCAAGAGAACAAGCAAAAGGTCAATGAGCACACGAAAATCGCTAAGGAAGAAAGAGTGCAGGAACCGAGTAGATTGCTTGTTACTTTTGTTCCCTGTTTTCGTCTTCTCGGCTAAGTGGTGGGCTGCGTTACCATGATTGTTTCTAGCGGCTAAGTATTTGCAGCCCTACTACTTGATTCTTGTGACTCGAATACCAAAAAAGCGACAAGTCGCGGGTAGAGCAGAGATGAAAAGATAGGGTGAATAAGAAATGCAACTCGGGGAATCGCATGGAAACGCAACTCGGCATTGAGCCAGCGTTGTTCAAATTGATTAATGTCGAAATAAACAGAGTGGGCATAAAAACTGTGTAGCAAGCAAAACAAAGATAGTCTATTACATCTGCTCCCGGCATCCCGGGGATCTGATAAGTGTTCGAGTGAAAAAGTTTGCAGATAAAATCAGGTGGAGGTGGCAGTGTTGTCGGTACTGGCATTGGCTGCTGCATCATCAGTGGTGGCCCTGGCTGCCGCATCTTCCTCAGCGCTGGCGTGGATGGCATCCGCATCCGACTGGATGGTGGCGGACTCGTTCATCTCGACGTCCTGCTCGGTGGTAGCCGGGTCGGAAGTGGCCGTGGCCACCGAGATGGGCCTTGGAGCTGTAGAGGAACTAGAGGCTAGGCCGGGGGCGGGCATCGTGTCGTCAAGAGCGGCCCCTGAAGAGGTGCCGAAGTCGAGTGGGGCGGTCTCGATGTGCTCGGCCTCCTCATCGCTACTCGAGATGGCCGTGCCTTTCCCTTTCCCGGCATTGCTCCTGGGGGAATCGAAGAGGCCCTCCAAGTCGGACTCTGTCTCCTCATCTTCCTCCTCCTCGTCCTCCTCCACCTCGGTGTCGGGCTCGGGGGGGCCGTCGATGTAGATCTCCGTCTCAGCGCACTCCGCCACTTCATACGCAAGCAATTTGCGCGCGGCCACGCAGTCGGGGTCTGTCTCCCACTTGGAGTCGTTGCGCTTCCCGCGGATGAGTCGCATGTCAAGATTTTCATACCAGGATGCAATGCAGAGGAGCATTATGTCCGCACCAGCCCGAGCTCCCGAGGCACGCCACTTCTTCAACTCGGCCTTCACATTCTGCAGCTTGAGTGCGAGGCCCGGAATGGTTGTTGGCTCAGGTTCCTCAGGCCAGAAGAGCTTATGAAGCTCAAAGCCCATGCGCACGAGGTCAGAACCAACGGCGGATAGGCGCTGGAACTGGCTTCGCATCACCAGCATGCTATCTTCAATTTTGGCCTTGGTGTCCTCTGGCTCGCCATTCGCAGCACGTGCTGCTCGGGCCTTAGCCAGAGCGGGCACGCAGGAAGAAATGATGGCAGGAAAGATCTCTGGGGGAGCAAGTAGGAAATTCAGAATCAGAGGAGAAAAGAACCGGGTAGAGGAAGAACCGAGAAGAAATTTGACCGAGAAGAAAAGGATGCAGAGAAGAGAAAGCTTACTCTTAAGCTCGACGCGCAGCGCCTGCAACTGGGTCTTCCAAGATTCTTCATTGGATATCTGTTTATCCTGAATCTGGCGCAGAGAATCCAACTGAGCAAAGTACCCAGCATTGGATGTCTTCAGTGTTTCGCACTCCAGCTCTAGGGCCTTGATCTTGGCTTTGAGGGTTGTCTCCGCTTTGGTCTTCTCGGCAATCACTCTGTCCTTCTCTTCACCAACTGTAACAGCATCCTGGAGTGCTGTCCGCAGCTGGGTTTGCAATTCCGCCACCTCTGCGGTGTGGTCCTTCACCAACTCAACAGCCTGGTCGGACAGCTGCTTCTGCACCTCCTCCGGCTTGACGCAGTCCTGGTGTTCCTCAACAAACAGTTTGTGATCTTCTGAAAAGAGCAAGGCACGGTTAGCAGAGAAGCAAAGGAGATAGGCACAGGAATGATGCCGGGTAGACGGCCACTCACCTTCTAGCTTCTTGATGGTGGCCTCGGCGTTCTCCACAAACACACGGCACTTCTCGTGCTCCTCAGCCAAGTTCTTCAGGTTCTCTGCAGAATAGGAGAGGTTAGCGCAAAAGAAAGCAGACGCGGGCGTAAACAAGAAACGCAGTAACCGCATGGCTAAAAGCGTACCTTTCACTTCAGCCAGCTGCTGAGTGCTGTCGTTGGCATTCTTGCTCGCAGCCTCCGCAGCTGCCTTCTCCTTCTCCAGTGCAGCGATTCGCCTCCTAGCGATAGAGTGATTCCAGAGAAGCACGCGGTATAAGTTGGTCCGCTTCAGGACGCTATCCTGAGAAGCGAGAAGAAAACAAGTTAGACAGAGCAGAAAAGATTCAACCCGAGTAGGAGGCTACTCGGAGAGTATCCGCCTACTCGGCCAGAATCTCGGGGACTGGGTGATGGTAAAGAAGAATGAAGGCGAATAGAAGAGAAGAAAAATTCAACTCGGAGAAGGGCAAGCTGAGACTTACTGCATACGCTTGCTCGATGTCCTCGGCGTTCTTGCGGTGCAGGAACATCTTGGCGGCGAGAGTGGCGGTGGCGGTGGAGACGGTCATGGGCTTGTATCCCAGATCCACTTTGTTCCACTCGACGCGCATATGGTCAATTGTGCCGAGACCAAGGCCGTGCCAGTTGTCCGTACCAAGAACCTTGCTGTCCCATTTGGCGTCGATATAGCCAATGGTATCCAGCACCTGCTCAAGGCTCCAGGATTTTATCGTTGGATCTTGGACTCCCCGAGAAGCGATAGTGACGGACTGGTTCTGGTTTGGATCTGGGGGAGGGGAGTTCCTGGCTACGGCCTTTTGTCCCCTGAGAAGGGCAAGCTGCTTGTCCTGGGGAGAGAAGCCAATTATGTTTTGCTGGCTAACCTTAACCATGTAATCCGGGAAGCAAGGTTGGCCAGCGGCGATGGCGGCGGCAGCGGTCGCAGTGGCAACCGGGCCGGATTCCCGAATCACCAGTGCTCCACCAGAGGCTGGCGGTGGCATTTGATTCTGATCTCTGGCCCGTTTCTTCGCCTTCTCTTTTTCGGCTCTCTGCCTCTCGGGATCTTCGATTTTCTTCCCCTCAGCTCTCGCCTTCGCCTTCTCGGCGGCTTCCTTCTCGGCTGCCTCTTTCTCGGCCTCGGCCTTCTTGGCGGTTTCCCTCTCGGCTGCCTCTTTTTCAGCCTCGGCCTTCTTGGCGGTTTCCCTCTCGGCTGCCTCTTTTTCAGCCTCGGCCTTCTCGGCAGCTTCTTTCTCGGCTGCTCTTCTGTCAACTTCATCCCTCAGGGCGTCTAGGGCCTGTTGCCTGGCTGGGTCCCGGTTCTGTGGCACTGAGGAGGAAACAGGCGGTGCGGTGCCTTGAACGACAGGAGGCACCACGGAAGCATCACCTTGCGCGGCATCGGGCTGGGCGCTAGTCGGTGCGGCGCCCGGATGCGCGTCGCTCAGCGGATAGGAGTCCGCCATGGTGGCATCCGTGTTGGTGGCGTCCTCTACCCGCTGCTCGCCAGCGGGATTCTCTTGTGCGGCAGCCCCAGTGGTGGGCTGCTCTTGCTCTGCGTCTGGCTGCTCGTGGGTGGCGGTGTTATGCATCTCCTGGTCCTGATCCTCATCGGCATTGCTGGCTGGAGGAGAAGGCGCTCTGTCCTGATGAGCAGCAGTATCCTGTGCTGCTGACGACGCACGGTTCTGCTGTTCTGTTTCTGCTCCTCGGATGTTGGTGGCGTCATCTTCCTCATCGTCGAGATTGATCAAAGGTACTGGTGCTTTATTGGCTTGGTCGGGCGCAAGAACGGCATTCGCGTCCATGGCAGGGCTGCCAAGAAAGAAAGAATCAGAAATTAGAAGCAGATTGGGGAAAACAGCACGGCGCGAGAGGAGAGACGACCGAGAAGAAAACTTACGCAGTGGTGGAAGGGAGCTTTCGCCTTAATCTCTTCACGACTGTCTTGGTCGGTTTCGGCTTCTCGACTGGCTTCTTCTTCTTGGCTGGAGGCCCTTGGGCGTCACTGCCAGTCCGCTTGCGGGTGTTGGGGGCTGCGACGGACAGAGGTTTGACGACAAGGACCGCATCGTCCTCGTTCTCGTCTTCGTCCTCATCCTCGTGCTCATCAGCAAAATCATCTGCGGATTCAGGAAAGAAAAGGAGCAAGTCAGAAACAGTAATCGGTGGATTGGTGTCTTTTGAGAACAAGCAAAGCAAGTGCGCAATTACCTTCAGATTCGTCCTCCGGCCAGTCGCGGAGAGATGATTCGGTCTCGCGTTTCTCTGTTGTTGGGGAGCGTGAGAGATTGATCTGATCCGCGGCCTCGAAGGAGGGCACATCGTCCTCCTCGCGATCGGCAGAGAAGTTGCCATCGAAGCGCTCGCAGCTTTCAATTTTCTGGCGAGTAAGGACCTGAAAGACAGAGAAGGGTCACAGATTAGCCGAGTATCGAGAAGGAATTCTACTCGGATAGGCGTGCAAACACAAAGCGCACTAAGCCTAGGCAGCTCGCTGAGTGTTTCTACTCGGATAGGCGTGCAGACACAAAGCACACTAAGCCTAGGCAGCTCGCTGAGTGTATCTACTCGGATAGGCGTGCAGATACAAAGCATATGAGGCCTAAGCATGATTGTAGAGTATCCTACACGGAAAGGCGTGCAGGCGCAAAAGCACACTAAGCCTAAGAATCGTTCCCGAGTAAAACTACCCGACAAGGCGTGCAAGTACAACGCATATTAAGCCTAGGAGATTCGGCTAAGTATACTACTCGGTGCAGAAGGCAATGCTACTCGCGGCAAGAAGAAGAGTTATCTACTCGGAAAGCTATGCAGAAACAGAGTAAGGAGAACGTACCCGCTCAATCGGCTTCGTGCGGCTGTACGGGACGAACCGTACTGCCAATGATCGCTGAGGCTCGTCATCAAGATGGCCCTTGCATGACCAGGAACCATCGATGTTGTCGATCTCGATGGTTGTCGTCCTGGTGCAGTCTCGGGGGCCTCCCATGTAACACATGAGATGGCAGCGCTCCTGCAGAGGCAGCACCTCGGGCGCTGAATCCAGCAAGCCACCGGATCGTCATTCTTGAGGCCTTGCTCTATCAGCCAGCCAAGCCTGTTCTCTATCTCGATGGCGCTGTCGTCGTTGGCGGGCTTCTCTTTCCAGTTCTTCTGAGTGGGAGCACGGAGGCTCCAGGCGGGAAGATTGATCCTGTCGTGTACCTGGGCTCCTTCGGCGGCGGGGATGTTCTTGACATAGAAGAACGTCTTCTGCCACAGTCGAACGGAGTCCAGCCCCTTGATACGGGGGTGGTTCGTCCCGGTCCGCTGTATCATCATGGCGCAGCCGGTGTCGGTTGCGCGGCCGGCCACGCCCGCGCTGTCCTTCTTCCCGACAGTCTGCTGGCGGAGGTGGAAGTACCTCAGCCAGGTCTCCGACGTCGGGTGGATGCCGAGGAAGGCCTCGCACACCACGGCGTGGTAGGCGAGGAAGACGACGGCGTTCGGCGGCAGATGATGCATCTGGAGGCCGAAGTGGTCGAGAAATTTACGGAGGAACTCGGAGGCCGGCAGTCCGAAGCCGCGCTCGAAGTGCGACATGAAGACAACGCGCTCACCCTCCCGCGGAGTTGGCACGACTTCATTGTCAGGCGCCCGGCACTCCACGCCGGGAGGAACTCGCCTGGTATTAACGAGCCAGGCGATGTCCTCGCTGGTGACGATTGAGCCCGCCCAGCCGGCTTTGGCCATTGTTGCGGGTAGGAGGAGTGGAAGAAATTGGACGGAGTGGTTGGGCGAATTGAGTCCGCGGCGGCGCGAGAGCTTGCGCGGCGGCGGAGAGCTCGGTGGCGGAGGAAAGCAGAGGACGAAAGAGGAATAGTGCGAGGGAGGGGGAAAAGGAAGTTACCGGCGGGGGTATTTATACCCTCTCCGCGATTTTACCGTTACCGTCGGCGTAATGGGATCAATCGTGGCCATGATTGCTGTGTGGTGGGGCCTGTGGCCGAATAGAAACGCACGGAAGCGCGGAACGCGCGCGTAACGGCCACAGTATATCCCACGATCAGATCGTGGCCTATTATTACGATTGATGGGACATAACGAGCCGGTGGGCCCGCCCCGTGAAAACTGGGCGCGTGGCACGATGTGTCGTGGGCAGCGAAACGACAGGGTCGTGGATGCTTGACACGCGTCCGGCTGCGGCACGGACGGCTGGATGGTACTCTGCGCCGCAACGGCTCAATTCAAGAAAATTCTCTAAGTCTTTTTACTCGGCTACAGAGTAGAAAGCAAGTGCTACTCAGAAGACAAGAGACAGAAGATACTTGTCAGAGTGCTACTCGGAGGCCGTTTACTCGACATCTTGAGGTTCAAGGGCTATGAGGCAAAAATTGGTTTTAAGCTGGCAGAGCCTAGTGAACGAGTTCGCAAGACTCAACCAGCTTCGGGGACTGCTGTCGGGGGGTTACCCCCGAGTAGGGTAAAGGCAAGTGGTAAAGGCGACTTACAGAAGAGAAGTTTGGTCGAGTAGCCGACTACCTGGTACTCGCTACCCGGTCGACTGCTACTCGGTCTCACCTCAAGATGACCAGAAGGAGATATCAATCGAGTTCTATCCTTTCGAGTAGAAGGGTTGGCCCGAGTACAATTGGCGGGAACAATTGGCGGGAACCTACTCGGGCCAGAAAGTCAAAGGAGCCGTTCTGACACAGGATCCCGCGTATCCTGGGTCCGTACTTGGCAGCATTCAAACTACTGTTCATCTGGGACCGGCCTGCCTGACAGTGACAGCATGGAAGCAGGCCGTGGCAGGATAAGGGGGGCCTACTCTGTGCCTAGGTACAGTGATACCAGTCTGTCCCCTAGTTTTGCCCAACGACTTTCCAGATGAAGCCAAGGTTAGGAACCAAAGCTGTCAGCGGGAACCCGGAAGAAGGACGATGTGCACACTATGTCGACACTTGTCCATGTTTGGACGTATCCGGCTGGGCACCAGGTATATAAGGTGCCCCGCCGCCTCCTGCGTGAGGATCGAAGACATGCACACATTGAACCCTAGAAACCCTAAGTTCTTGACCTAGCTCTACTCGGAGAGAGGAGAGTGGCTACACGGTAGAGATACTCTTTGTACTGTGGCTACTCGGAGAAACATCGTAATACATACAGAGAGGCAGGAGTAGGGGTTTTACCTCCTCACGAGGGCCCTGAACCTGGGTAGATTGTGTTGTTTGCAGTGTATTGTTCTTACCTCACGCGGCTACTCGTCGCGTGATCCCTCCCCGAGCACCTCCAGCGTCCTTCGTCCCCACATCTTTAGCCATCCCATGGCATCTGTCGTGACACCACCACGACAGCGTCGGAATCCGACACTCCTTCTGCACCCAAGGTTGTGGCTTTTTTCTTCTTGCTCGCATGGGAAGCAATCGGATACTCGGCTTCTTGTGTGTCCGACTTTATTGGCGATGTTTGTTTTTCACCACTAGACACGGCTGTGGTTTTATCGGCCGGGCTCCCCTGACCCGGGCCCTCGACTTCCATATCCTCTTGGTCGCTAAGAACGACCGTGGCCCTGTAGATGTTATCAGGGAGCAGTTAAATATGCAGTCAAGAAAGGGCGATGAAGTGTGGGAGAGCATCTGGAAGGGGATTTTACCCGGTATTCACCGCAAAGTCACAAGGAAATCCATCGCTGGACTCGGGAGAAGCTGGAAATTATCAAGTTAGATGTCATATGGGAATGGTTTAGAGAGAATGTTTTGACCCAGAAAAGATAGGGTAATTACCAGCCCGCCGCGGGGGGGTTGATGAAATACCCGGGTTAAGGGCATCATCACCCGGGTGATTTCGAGTTGACCTACGCTTGGGTACGGGCGACTCCTTCAAGAACGGCCAGTGGGATAACGTCAAGATAGCTCAAGTATATCATCAAAATAATGCGAGTTGAATGCGAGGAGGAGATATGAAACCTTGGAGGTGGCCTCTTGAGTCTTTCTTTTGGATCCGACCTTGACTGTCGGCTCCAGTTCCTCCTCGTCGCTGGCAGATTCTACTTTGCCATCGGAGTTTTCTTCCTCGTCATCTTCTTGCTCTGGATATCATCAAAGTTATGGTTGGAAATGAAGGGATTACGGTGAGCTCGAAGGAGCCAAGTAAAATCCGGAAAGTACCTTCGTCCGAGTTAATAGTTTCCTGCTCCTCTGGACTTTCGGAGCTGGGGGAGGTGTTGGTTTTCCAAAAAGCATCATCAGCCTGAAAGGTGTTAGTGCAAGGGTTATCAACTGTATCAAGTGGAAAGAACGAAGGTAAAGGCATCAAAGTCGGGTTTTTACCTTGGGGGCTGGGTTCTCAAGTGTAAAGGGCTCTAATCCGGATATGTTCCGGATTACCTCGAGCTTTTCTGTCAAAAAGCCCTTGATGGTTTTATGAGTGTCGCCAGCTGCGAAGATGTTGTCGGAGTATCGGAGCGGGTCTGAAGGTTCCCCTGAATACTCGCACATCAACTTTGTGCGGATGGAATTGGGCTGAATCCTGAAGTCGACCCAAGTCTTCACCAGGTTGAGCCCGATGAGGCCTTGGGCTGTGAGAGTGGCGATTTTGGCTAGTAAAGGTTGAATTGCCTCCCTGTCCGAGTCAGGGGCGAAGGCACTAAACTTATCAGAAATGTCTAGAAGACCCTCCGAATAACCCGGCAGTTTCTTTTGGCCGGGTGGGGAAGTGTCTTGGCAGTAGAAGTATGAGAGCTGCCAGTGCTTGACATGGGAATTAAGGGTGAGGGGTGGCATCAGAGAGTTCTGGCGGCGCTGGATAGAAACCCCGCCGCAAGCGAGAAGCGCCCCGTCACCGCTTTCGCGGCACGGTTTGCATTGAAAAAGCTCAATAAAAAGAGCTAGACTTGGTGGAGTGCACAAGTAGGATTCGGAAAGAACAATAAAGTGGGAAATGTTTAGTACGGAATTGGGTCCGATGTCAAAGATGCGAAGACCGTAGTGACTAAGGACATCACGGAAAAAAGGGTGACCCGGCGGTCGAAAACCCCGGGTCACATGTTCCACGAAACAGATTACCTCATCTTTTGTTGGGGTAGGCCGGGTCTCCTTACCCGGCACCCTCCACTGGATATCTTCTTGAGGAGGAAGAACTCCCAGCTCCACCAGCTCCTGTAACTTGGCCTTTGTGACCGTAGACCGCGCCCAGTTGGCGGATATGGAGTTGGTGGTTTTAGCCTTGGTTGGAGTCTTCCCCTGCTTCTTGGGAGCCATGTGGTTGACCTGCAAAGTACAAGATAAAAGGATAAGAGGATTAAGACACGGAAATTGCGAGCCGGCCAAGTATAGGCCGGGTAATATTGAGACGTGAAAGACTGTGAGTAGTCCGGGTGTTAGCTCGCAGAATAAAGTTTGAAATTATCCGGGTATCAAGTATTATGGCGAAAGTTATGGGATCTAAATGTTGAAGAAGCTTTTGAGGGCGATGGGTGACTGTGCAGGCATTTAGCGCGAATGAAAGGAACTAAAAAAGGGGAAGTCCGGCCGGGTGATTGAGGCCAGGGCGGAAATTTTGAGTGGATCGGGCCCCGATTGGGAGTCTTATCTTCAGATTCCTGGCAAAATTAAGGCTTGCGGGCGGTAGGAGAGTGGATTGAAATCCATAGTTTACCTATTAGACGAGCTGGAAAGAATGCTAGCAACCTAATTCGGCGTGGCCAAGGAATCATGGGCGGGTCGATTTGGATCTAATCTAAGATGAAATCAAAAATTACAAGGGCAAATTAATGAGCGCAAAAGGTTTACCGGAGGAGATCTGAGTGAAGCCTTGCGGAGGCAAATGGCGCAGCCCTGGTGTCCCTTCGCGGTTCTTGATGGGCCGGATGGAGATTCGCCGGCGGGTCTCGGCGGCAGCGCAGGGCGAGCGGTGGCGGAGCGCAGCCTCCGTCCGATGGGCTCCGGTGATGCGCGCGGGATTTCCGTGGTGGCGCTCAGCGGGAATGAGCTCAGAGGGAGAGAGGAAGCAGAGTGGGGGGAAATGAGCCGTTAGGGTTCAGGTTACCCCCCAGGGAGCTTATTTATAGGGCGAGTGGATAAGCCCGGTTCACTGAGCGGGAGCCGAGATTTGCGGAAATAAACGGCCATTTGTTAGAGTTTTTGGCAAGATGCGCTTTGAATGGGGAACGGGGGATCTGAATGAACAAGAGAAAGAGATCCATCCCGTGATATCCGGTTGATTATCAAGTGCGAAATCTTGACATTTTTGGATTCTGCCTGGAAAAATAAGTTAGGTAATTGGGAAAGAGCCGGGTTACTATATGGCCACCATGGAGTGAGGCCTAATTATCTGTTAAGGAACCTTAACCCGGCCTCCACATACTTGTGTGTTTGGTGTCTTTTCAGGGAATAGCGAGCGCTTCAAAGGAGTATCCATGAAGCCCAGGCTATTCTGGGGACTACTGATGGGGGGATGATAACCCGGTAGGCCAAACTCCCGGGAGTAACCCGGCCCAAAGGACGCTGTGCAAGATCTGGCTAAGGATAAGGAAGCCTGTGAAGGCCCAAACTTGTAGGCCCAGTAACCCGGATTGAGGGTTATGGTAGGAGAAAGTTAGGGTTTGTGCGCCGGGTCCGGGTAGGATTCAGGATGCATCTTGGAGAATAAGCCAGGGGGTACGGGTGCTTTATAAACCGACCCCCAGGTCTAGTCTAGGCAGAGATCTAAGAACCCTAGCAATATCGCGTGACATCGAGCACCAAGTGTAATCCCAAAGTTGAGTTATTATATCAAGATCGGAGACTCGGCGACTTTGATTGCCGGCTACCAGATCGAGTTGCACCATGTTTTCCTCTGAGCTAAACCCTCTCCCAAACGCCTGTGTCGTCTTCCCCAAGATCAGTTACCCCAGGTAACATCTGCCGTGATTATCCCACGACAAGGGGGCTCCGGATCGTCTGAATGCCACCAAATCTCATGTTATGCCATATAATGTGTTTTAGAGTGTGTCATAGGTAGTGCATGGCCAACATTCCCCCGATCTCTCTGTTAGGGCTTCACCAGCGTCGGATTCTCTTTCGCAGTTTCCAGTACTACTTAGAGCCCAAAACTCCCGGATCTCACAGAACGGGGGGAATCTTGCCAAGAGGTGGGACCTACCATTTTATTGGGTGTTAATTGGGCCAAACATAACACAACCAAGCAATTTATTCCACTCTGCTACCCCTTTCCGGCTCACGTAGAGTGGCCAAAACGGCAGTTCCATCTTTTTTCCCCAGTGGGGCTATGGTTTCTCTGGAGAGGGGCCTCCAGATCGTCTGAATGCCACCAAATACACCATGGTATGCCACAAAATGTGTTTTGTAGTGTGTCATGGGTCTTGGATGCCCAAGATTAATTCCCTCTCTCTCTCTCTCTCTCTCTTAGGGCTTCACCGGCGCGTCAGATTCTCTCTGGCGGGTTCCATGACTACTTAGAGCCCGAAACTCCCGAAACTGATGGAACTCGGGAATCTTGCCAACAAGTTGGCCCAACCATTTTCTTGGGTGTTACTTGGGCCTAACATAACATAAACAATCAATTGGTTCCGCTTTTCTACCCCTTTCCGGCTCTCGTAGAGGGGCCAAAACGACAGTTCCGTCTTTTTTTCCCAGCGGGGCTATGGTTTCTCTGGAGAGGGGCCTCCAGATCGTCTGAATACCACCAAATACACCACGGTATGCCATAAAATGTGTGTTATAGTGTGTCATGGGTATTGGATGCCCAAGATTAATTCCCTCTCTCCCTCTCTCTCTCTCTCTCTCTTTTAGGGCTTCACCGGCGCGTCAGATTCTCTCTGGCGGGTTCCACGACTACTTAGAGCCCGAAACTCCCAAAACTGATGGAACTCGAGGAATCTTGCCAACAGGTGGGCCAAACCATTTTCTTGGGTGTTCCTTGGGCCTAAACTAACACAAATAAGCAATTGGTTCCGCTTTGCTACCCCTTTCCGGCTCACGTAGAGGGGCCAAAACGGCAGTTCCGTCTTTTTCCCAACGGGGCTATGCTTTCTCTGGAGAGGGGGCTCCGGATCGTCTGAATACCACCAAATCACAAGGTATGCCAAACCATGTGTTCTATAGTGTTGCATGGGTCCTGTATTCCCAAGATTCACTCGCTCTCTCTGTGTTAGGGCTTCACCGGCATCAGATTCTCTCTGGCGGGTTCCAGGACTACTTAGAGCCTGAAACTCCCGGATCTGACGGAACTGGGGGAATCTTGCCAAGAGATGAGCCCTACGATTTTATTGGGTGTTCCTTGGTCCTAACATAATACAACCAAGCAGTTGGTTCCACTTTGCTACTCCCTTTCCGCCTAACGTAGAGGGGCCACAACGGCAGTTCCATCTTTTTCCCCAGCGAGGCTAAGGTTTTTCCGGAGAGGGGCCTCCAGATCGTCTGAATGCCACAAAATACCATGATATTCCATACCATGCGTGTTATAGTGTGTCGTCGGTCTTGGATTCCCAAGATTCCTTCCATCTCTGTGTTAGGGCTTCACCGCCGTCAGATTCTCTCTCACGGGTTCCAGGACTACTTAGAGCCTGAAACTCCCGGAACTGACGGAACTCGGGGAATCTTGCCAAGAGGTGGGACCTACCATTGTCTTGGGTGTTCCTTGTGCCTAACCTAATACAACCAAGAAGTTGGTTCCACTTTGCTACCCCATTCCGCCTAACGTAGAGGGGCCAGAACGACAGTTCCGTCTTTTCCCCCAGCGAGGCTATGGTTTCTCCGGAGAGGGGCCTCCAGATTATCTGAATGCCACCATATCCCATGGTATGCCATAACAAGGGTGTTATAGTGTGCCATGGGTCTTGGATGCCCAATGTTACCTCTCTCTCTCTCTCTGTTAGGGCTTCACCAGCGTCGGATTCTCTCTGGTGGGTTCGAGAACTATTTAGAGCCCGAAACTCACGAAACCGACGGAACTCGGGGAATCTTTCTAACAGGTGGGACCAACCATTGTCTTTTCTGTTCCTTGGGCCTAACATAACACAAACAAGCAATTGTTTCCACTTTGCTACCCCTTTCTGGCTCACATAGAGTGGCCAGAATGGCAGTTCCATGTTTTTCCACATCGGGGCTATGGTTTCTCTGGAGAGGGGGATCTGGATCATCTGAATGCCACCAAATCCCATGTTATGCCATATAATGTGTGCTAGAGTGTGTCATAGGTCTTGGATGGCCAACATTCCCTCGATCTCCGTGTTCAGACTTCAGCGGCGTCGGATTCTCTTTCGCGGGTTCCAGGACTACTTAGAGCCCGAAACTCCCGGATCTCACGGAACGGGGGGAATCTTGCCAAGAGGTGGGACCTACCATTTTATTGGGTGTTAATTGGGCCTAACATAACACAACCGAGCAATTGATTCCACTTTTCTACCCCTTTCCGGCTCACGTAGAGTGGCCAAAACAGCAGTTCCATCTTTTTCCCAGCGGGGCTATGGTTTCTCTGGAGAGGGGCCTCCAGATCGTCTGAATGCCACCAAATACACCATGGTATGACATACCATGTGTGTTATAGTGTTTCATGGGTCTTGGATTCCCAAGATTAATTCGCTCTCTCTCTCTCTTTTAGGGCTTCACCGGCGCGTCAGATTCTCTCTGGCGGGTTCCACGACTACTTAGAGCCCGAAACTCCCGAAACTGATGGAACTCGGGGAATCTTGCCAACAGGTTGGCCCAACAATTTTCTTGGGTGTTCCTTGGTCCTAACATAACACAAACAATCAATTGGTTCCGCTTTGCTACCCCTTTCCGGCTCACGTAGAGGGGCCAAAATGGCAGTTCCGTCTTTTTCCCAGCTGGGCTATGGTTTCTCTGGAGAGGGGGCTCCAGATCGTCTGAATGCCACCAAATCACATGGTATGCCATACCATGTGTGTTTAGAGTGTGGCATGGGTCTTGTATTCCCAAGTGTGACGCCCCGGGATCGGGCACTATGCAGATTTCGGCATTTCCGCCAAAATCCACATAATAACCGATTTCAGGTTGCCACTTGTGATAACATTACAACAGTTCACGAATATTCCGCAACAACAACAGAAGAGATATATACAAGACGACTCAAACGAGTCAAGAATACAACTGATACAATACAAAGATCCAAATGACAGCGGAAGAAACAACATAGTGTCCGACTACGGACAAGATACAAATTGGACTAAGAGACCTGAAGATAACCGATGGCGTCCAATCCCTTCTCAGGCCAAGCCGGAGGGATTCCCAAGCTAACATCGTCAGACTTCAAACCTATTGACTGCAATGTGGAATATGCAGCCACGAAATGGATTCGTGGGTCAGTACTATTAAGTACTTGCAAGTGGATATACCATACTCGCAAGATACCAGCGTAACCAATCATCACAAGATACAAATACTTTGGGTACAACGGAAGGAAGGGATTATTGCAACGAAGCGGCAGCGGGCTGCACTAACTAACTACAGAGACGCGCTACAACATACGGCTAAAAGAAAGGGATAAGATAGCGCGACAAAACCAACTATAACTACTCACCAAACAATACCCATCCAGGGTACCCCCTACTAAGGAAGCAACCCAAGGAAACTAACACTGTTGATTAAGGTGACATTCATTTTATGGTGGAGGTAATCTATATTACTAGTCAAGTTATCATCGTAAAGTGTAAGTTGTCTGAGTACTTGTTAGACAGCACTTTCACCAAGTCATCCATAACCGCGGACAACACGGCTTCTCGAGAAGATTAACCCTGCAGGGATGCACCAATTTGGCCGTACACGAATGACCCGCCAGATGGAAATGCACTTCCACCAAGCGAGGCACTCAACACAACCCAACTTTTCTTCGCATCAAGCCCAGAGAACCACGTGCTGTGCGTGCACGGCTAATCGAGCCCCCACAAAGAAAAGGGGGGCCCTCATAGCACTCTAAGACCACGCCGCCCTAAATGCCGACTACAAAAGTTCCACCCTGGCGCCAAGGGTTCGCACCTGCATATGCATGCATCAAATGCAAAGCCCGAACTAAGTGTGGCGATTTGGACGAGATGCGAATCGAATCAGAATTGCGGGGGGCGCCCATACACGCTTCCCACATGCGGTTAGTGCGCTCATCATGGATCGGAGGACAAGACCCTTTTCCTAATTAAGTTCGACACTAGCAGGCCTCAAAACCACGCCGGGCCTCCTGCCGGTGCCTTATCATCAAATTATTATTACCCAAAACATTAACATGTTGTTGATTAAGTTGAAACCCAACTATCAAACTAAACAGGTGATAAGACGGACAACAAGACTTGAGCGCAAACAACACTAAGCATGCAACTACGACACGAGGGCCAACAAGGTAAACAAACAACAGGTAATAGGAAGTGGAAGAAAGGCTATATCATGGTTGCAAGGTAAACATATGATAGGATCGAGACACAAGCATCGAATCATAAGGCTAGCATAAAGACAACGGAAATAATCGGTAACAAGTGAGGAAAGGCAACATGGGTAGCAAGTGAGTATACTTGCCTGGAATCCAGTTTGGAGAGGTAGCAGAACTTGTCGTTGCTCACATCATCTCAGCGTCCTATCCGCGAAGAAGCAACGAACTAGAACAAACACCGGATGCAACAATTACTACTACGGCAAAAGATCCAGCATGATCCTATTTTATATGCATGACATGCGAGATGCAACGCAAAATGCAATTTAGACAATTTAATCGGAACCGGAGTCCCAACACTTAATTTAGAATGTTCAAGTTATTTATCTAACCATCAATATTAAATGTTGTTTAGCATGGAAAACAATTCATAGGTGAGTGACACAAAATTAAATGGAATTGGGCACCAATTTAATTAAATGCCCAACACATTCCATGTTTATTATTTAGGTGGACATGCATAACACTACTAAAATGCAAGATGAGAGATGCAAACATGAGCATGGATGGCATATTAATGTTCCTTGTATTTTTCTGATCGAAATAGACATAAAGTTTGCATTATTTGGAATTGTAAAACAAAAGATATAGGCATTTGAAGTTTTGGGTGTTTTTCTGTAAAAACTGGGACGAGTTCGTGAGGAAAACAGAGAGTGCAAGGGCTCCAGTGCAAAACTGGGAAGGACAGGGGCCTCGGTGCAAAACTTCAGATCCAGATCTGGATCTGTTTTCTGTCACCGGGTGGAGATCCAGCAGGAGAGACCGACATGCGGGGCCTACAGCCACACGACGCTGACGAGGATGGGTCACCGACGGGTGGGACCGGTTCCCGCGCGGAAAAAAGGAGCAAAAAATCCGTGATGCTTCGCCTCCGATGGGATTCGATCCTGGGTCTCCCAGGTAGAGGACGGAGGACTGTGCCACTGGGCTGTGAACATCCTTGCGTTAGGATTCAGTTCTGCATCCAACTGAAGTGTAACATCGCTGTGTTTTCTCTGAGGAAACTGAATGTGCGGCGCCTGCGACAAAGAACACCAGGACGGCGCGATCTCCCGGGCCTCCGACGGATCGGGCGGCGCTCGTGCGCGTGGGAGCGGACGAGTGTGTGTGCGGGCGTGCAGGATAGAGAGATGCATGGGGCTTCAGGGTGTGTGGTGCAAGGAGTGAGGAATAGAAACATCCCAGCGTGCACAACAGCCATGTACATGAGTACGTCCATGGTTGGCCATGGATGCCGAGCCCGTTTCCGATCGGCGTTGAGGCTAGAGCGACGAACGAGGAAGAGAAAACAAGGAGGGAACGGCAGTGGCTCACCGGGGGGGGGGTGCTCGGCATCGTTGTTCACACCGGAAAGCCGTGGAAGCGGGATCAGAGGTCGCAGACGACGAGGGCGCGGTCGAAGTAACCGATGACGAGGAAGAAGACCATGGCGAACATCTGGAACGGCTCCTGCTCGGCAACTTCTGTGACGACGAAGAGGCTAGCGCCGCCGTTCGATTCCCAAACTTGTACGTACTTCTCTGTGGTCATGTCCTTAGCTCCATGAGCTCCCATCTCCGGTTATGGAGGTGGACGTGGTGGGTTGGAAGAATAGACAGAGGAGGGAGGAGAATAGTCTAGTGGCGGCGGGGAGGTAGACGGGTAGGGGCTAGGGTTCGGTTACGGGCTAGGAGGCGGCTTTATGGATGGGGAAGGATCAGGTGGGGATCGGTGGTGGTGGTTGGTGAAAGCGACGGGGGCAGAGGCTCACGCTCTCCATGCTCGTCCGTACGGAGAAGAAGATGAGATGGGCGAGCTGATTTGGTGGGCTGGGGTGGAGATGGAACTGGGCTGGCCACGGGCTGCCTCCCAACAAAACGTGTTTTTTTAACTGCTTAATAAAAAATATGTTTGGAGACACAAAAATAATTTCAGAAAATTTTAGAAAACAATTTTTTTAGCAATTCGATTATTTGCAATTTTAAATGCATGATGATGCATGAGGATGCCAAAGAGAGAAAAAAAACAAGCAACCAATTTCTAATTGGGGAAAACCCCGGGTGTTACAGACGACACCACTAACAAGGGATTGCGCCCTCGCAATCCGCTCCAAACCGGTAAGAGAGAAGAGTTGGTTATACGGTCGAGTCTTCGTGCTCCATATCGATCTTCTCGACACCACTAACAAGAGGTGATGGCTCGGGATAAAAGAATTAGAAGCAGAGGTATCAAAAGATAAAATTGCCTCTAACTTCACGGGAAGGAATGAGAGTCACACATGTTCCACCGATTCAACATACAAGAACAAATAATAAGGGTGTTGTTAGGGTGATCAATCCATCCAACACACAAACTATTAACTCCGTACCTAAATAGGGGAATTGTGCAACCCAACTCTAGGAATGTCAGACAGGAGAACTTGACAGGAGGTGTTCACGAAATTCTGCTGAAATATAGAAAGAGGTAACGATGGTCCACGCTACAACCGGATAAACTCCAAATGGTAGATAGAAGGTGAAACCACGTACAACATGAAAAGCCATAATGAGAAGATTTTGCAACGATGTTATGGGAATGAACAACACATGCTCATGAGGCCTTCATACTTCTCCATTGCTCAGTCTTCTCATTTACTTTTCCAAAATGATATGGATATCCTTTAAGTTACACCGAAAGAGAGGAGGGTGTAGCTTTGAGAATAAGGAATCCATGAGAATGGATGAGGGAAAACATGAGAACAAATGAATGAATCAACCAATAAGATGAAGATCAACATCACAATCAAGAAGCCTAGCTCACGTCGATGACGATGTTCTTCTGAATCTTCTGAAGGTCGAACCTATTAGGTTAAAAGGCTAAGAGAACGTCCACCCACGTAGAAGCCTAACACTTTGAAAAGTAGATAAGAGAGGAGACTCCAAAACAAATAAGGTAGAGGAGAAGTAGAGTAGAGATGAGGAGTAAACAAGAATCCTATTGAGATCTTTGGAAACACGTTTAGCAAAAATAGTTTGACACTCTAGAAACACGACCGTTAGCGAGGTTATCCTACAGGCTTTGCGGACCCGTTGCTTCGATAACCATTCGTATCGAAACAACTTTGGGAATCCGAAACCATGCTCTGATACCATTTGTGACGCCCCGGGATCGGGCACTATGCAGATTTCGGCATTTCCGCCAAAATCCACATAATAACCGATTTCAGGTTGCCACTTGTGATAACATTACAACAGTTCACGAATATTCCGCAACAACAACCGAAGAGATATATACAAGACGACTCAAACGAGTCAAGAATACAACTGATACAATACAAAGATCCAAATGACAGCGGAAGAAACAACATAGTGTCCGACTACGGACAAGATACAAATTGGACTAAGAGTCCTGAAGATAACCGATGGCGTCCAATCCCTGCCCAGGCCAAGCCGGAGGGATTCCCAAGCTAACGTCGTCAGACTTCAAACCTGTTGAATGCAATGTGGAATATGCAGCCACGAAATGGATTCGTGGGTCAGTACTATTAAGTACTGGCAAGTGGATAAACCATACTCACAAGATACCAGTGTAACCAATCATCACAAGATACAAATACTTTGTGTACAACGGAAGGAAGGGATTATTGCAACGAAGCGGCAGCGAGCTGCACTAACTAACTACAGAGACGCGCTACAACATCCGGCTAAAAGAAACGGATAAGATAGCGCGACAAAACCAACTATAACTACTCACCAAACAGTACCCATCCAGGGTACCCCCTACTAAGGAAGCAACCCAAGGAAACTAACACTGTTGATTAAGGTGACATTCATTTTTATGGTGGAGGTAATCTATATTACTAGTCAAGTTATCATCGTTAAGTGTAAGTTGTCTGAGTACTTGTTAGCCAGCACTTTCACCAAGTCATCCATAACCGCGGACAACACGGCTTCTCGAGAAGATTAACCCTGCAGGGATGCACCAATTTGGCCGTACACGTAAGAATGACCCGCCAGATGGAAATGCACTTCCACCAAGCGAGGCACTCAACACAACCCAACTCTTCTTCGCATCAAGCCCAAAGAATCACGTGCTGTGCGTGCGCGGCTAATCGAGCCCCCACGAAGAAAAGGGGGACCCTCATAGCACTCTAAGACCACGCCGCCTTAAATGCCGACTACAAAAGTTCCACCCTGGCGCCAAGGGTTCGCACCTGCATATGCATGCATCAAATGGAAAGCCCGAACTAAGTGTGGTGATTTGGACGAGATGCGAATCGAATCAGAATTGCGGGGGGAGCCCATACACGCTTCCCACATGCGGTTAGTGCCCTCATCATGGATCGGAGGACAAGACCCTTTTCCTAATTAAGTTCGACACTAGCAGGCCTCAAAACCACGCCGGTGTCTTATCATCAAATTATTATTACCCAAAACATTAACATGTTGTTGATTAAGTTGAAACCCAACTATCAAACTAAACAGGTGATAAGACGGACAACAAGACTTGAGCGCAAACAAAACTAAGCATGCAACTACGACACGAGGGCCAACAAGGTAAACAAACAACAGGTAATAGGAAGTGGAAGGAAGGCTATATCATGGTTGCAAGGTAAACATATGATAGGATCGAGACACAAGCATCGAATCATAAGGCTAGCATAAAGACAACGGAAAGAATCGGTAACAAGTGAGGAAAGGCAACATGGGTAGCAAGTGAGTATACTTGCCTGGAATCCCGTTTGGAGAGGTAGCAGAACTTGTCGTTGCTCACATCATCTCAGCGTCCTATCCGCGAAGAAGCAACGAACTAGAACAAACACCGGATGCAACAATTACTACTACGGCAAAAGATCCAGCATGATCCTATTTTATATGCATGACATGCGAGATGCAACGCAAAATGCAATTTAGACAATTTAATCGGAACCGGAGTCCCAACACTTAATTTAGAATGTTCAAGTTATTTATCTAACCATCAATATTAAATGTTGTTTAGCATGGAAAACAATTCATAGGTGAGTGACACAAAATTAAATGGAATAGTGCACCAATTTAATTAAATGCCCAACACATTCCATGTTTATTATTTAGGTGGACATGCATAACACTACTAAAATGCAAGATGAGAGATGCAAACATGAGCATGGATGGCATATTAATGTTCCTTGCATTTTTCTGATCGAAATAGACATAAAGTTTGCATTATTTGGAATTGTAAAACAAAAGATATAGGCATTTAAAGTTTTGGGTGTTTTTCTGTAAAAACTGGGACGAGTTCGTGAGGAAAACAGAGAGTGCAAGGGCTCCGGTGCAAAACTGGGAAGGACAGGGGCCTCGGTGCAAAACTTCAGATCCAGATCTGTATCTGTTTTCTGTCACCGGGTGGAGATCCAGCAGGAGAGACTGACATGCGGGGCCTACAGCCACACGACGCTGACGAGGATGGGTCACCGACGAGTGGGACCGGTTCCCGCGCAGAAAAAAGGAGCAAAAAATCCGTGATGCTTCGCCTCCGATGGGATTCGATCCTGGGTCTCCCAGGTAGAGGACGGAGGACTGTGCCACTGGGCTGTGAACATCCTTGCGTTAGGATTCAGTTCCGCATCCAACTGAAGTGTAACATCGCTGTGTTTTCTCTGACGAAACTGAATGTGCGGCGCCTGTGAGAAAGAACACCAGGACGGCGCGATCTCCCGGGCCTCTGACGGATCGGGCGGCGCTCATGCGCGTGGGAGCGGACGAGTGTGTGTGCGGGCGTGCAGGATAGAGAGATGCATGGGGCTTCAGGGTGTGTGGTGCAAGGAGTGAGGAATAGAAACATTCCAGCGTGCACAACAGCCATGTACATGAGTACGTCCATGGTTGGCCATGGATGCCGAGCCCGTTTCCGATCGGCGTTGAGGCTAGAGCGACGAACGAGGAAGAGAAAACCAGGAGGGAACGGCAGTGGCTCACCGGGGGGGTGCTCGGCGTCGTTGTTCACACCGGAAAGCCGCGGAAGCGGGATCGGAGGTCGCAGACGACGAGGGCGCGGTCGAAGTAACCGATGACGAGGAAGAAGACCATGGAGAACCTCTGGAACGGCTCCTTCTCGGCAACTTCTGCGACGACGAAGAGGCTAGCGCGGCCGTTCGATTCCCAAACTTGTACGTACTTCTCTGTGGTCATGTCCTTAGCTCCATGAGCTCCCATCTCCGGTTATGGAGGTGGGCGTGGTGGGTTGGAAGAATAGACAGAGGAGGGAGGAGAATAGTCTGGTGGTGGCGGGGAGGTAGACGGGTAGGGGCTAGGGTTCGGTTACGGGCTAGGAGGCGGCTTTATGGATGGGGAAGGATCAGGTGGGGATCGGTGGTGGTGGTTGGTGAAAGCGACGAGGGCAGAGGCTCACGCTCTCCTTGCTCGTCCGTACGGAGAAGAAGATGAGATGGGCGGGCTAATTTGGTGGGCTGGGGTGGAGATGGAACTGGGCTGGCCACGGGCTGCCTCCCCACAAAACGTTTTTTTAACTGCTTAATAAAAAATATGTTTGGAGACACAAAAATAATTTCAGAAAATTTTAGAAAACAATTTTTTTAGCAATTCGATTATTTGCAATTTTAAATGCATGATGATGCATGAGGATGCCAAAGAGAGAAAAAAAACAAGCAAACAATTTCTAATTGGGGAAAACCCCGGGTGTTACACCAAGATTCACGCGCTCTCTCCGTCTTACGGCTTCACCGGCGTCAGATTCTCTCTAGCGGTTCTAGGACTACTTAGAGCCCGAAACTCCCGGATCTGACGGAATCTTGCCAAGAGGTGGGCCCTACCATTTTCTTGGGTGTTCCTTGGGCCTAAAAGAATACAACCAAGCAGTTGGTTCCACTTTGCTACCCCCTTCCGCCTAACGTAGAGGGGCCAGAACGGCAGTTCCATCTTTTTCCCAGCGGGGCTATGGTTTCTCCGGAGAGGGGCCTCCAGATCGTCTGAATGCCACCAAATCCCGTGGTATTACATACCATGTGTGTTATAGTGTGTCGTGAGTCTTGGAAGCCCAAAATTCACTCTCTCTCTCCGTGTTAGGGCTTCACCGGCGTCAGATTCTCTCTGGCGGGTTCCAGGAGTACTTAGAACCCAAAACTCCCAGAACTGACGGAACTCGGGGAATCTTGCCAAGAGGTGTGCCCAACAAATGTGTTGGGTGTTCCTTGGGCCTAACCTAACACAAACAAGCAATTGTTTCCACTTCTCTACCCCTTTCGGGCTCACATACAGTGGCAAGAATGGCAGTTCCGTCTTTTTCCACATCGGGGCTATGGTTTCACCGGAGAGGGGGCTCCAGATCGTCTGAATGCCACCAAATCCCAGGTTATGCCATACCATGTGTGTTAGAGTGTGTCATAGGTCGTGGATGGACAACATTCCCTCGCTCTCTGTGTTAGGGCTTCACCGGCGTCGGATTCTCTCTGCGGGTTCCAAGATTACTTAGAGCCCGAAACTCCCGAAACTGGGGTAATATTGGCAAACGGTGGGCCCTACCATTGTCTAGGGTGTTCCTTGGGCCTAACCTAATACAACCAAGCAGTTGGTTCCACTTTGATGCCCCCTTCCGCCTAACGTAGAGGGGCCAGAACGGCAGTTCCGTCTTTTTCCCCAGCGGGGCTATGGTTTCTCCGGAGAGGGGGCTACGGATCATCCAAATACCACCAAATCCCAGCGTATGCCATACCATGTGTGTTAGAGTGTGTCATGGGTCTTGGATGCCCAAGATTCCCTCGCTTTCTTTGTTCGGGCGCGCTTCACTGGCGCCGGATTCTCTCCGCATGTTCGAGGACTACTTAGAGCCCGAAAGTCCCGGATTTGATGGAACTGGGGAAATCTTGCCAAGAGGTGGGCGCTAACATTGTATTGGGTGTTCCTTGTGCCTAACCGAACAAAACCAAGCAATTGGTTCCGCTTTGCTACCCCCTTCAGGCTCACATAGAGGGGCCAGAACGGCAGTTCCGTCTTTTCCCCAATCATGGCTATGGTTTATTCAGACGAACTGGAGGGAATCTTGTTACAAGTAGATCTAGATTTGGGTTGTCCATGTAACTATGGCCTAACTTAACAGAATCAAGCAAAAAAGAATAGTGGTCTACCCCCTTCCGAAACTGGTGATAGGTGTAGAAAAAAAAGTTGACTAGCATCGAACGACTAGCAAAGTTCAAGCCACCAATCAACATGCAGTTGTATTCCACATAATTGACCCGTTCCAGGATTTTAGGTAAAATACTTTCGGGATTTATTCACAATATTTAGTACTAAATAATTGCATAAATGCTCAATTTTTGTAAGCCACCCATCAGCATCGGACGGCTAGCAAAGTTTCCCGCAGTTCCGCCAAAATTTCGCGTCACTCCAAAAAATTCGCGCCAGGACAGCCCGCCCAAATTTTTTCGTGCAAGGATATTTTACTTCTCAGCCCTCCCGCACACAACTGGCAACCTTTAGCCTGGAGGGCATTTCTGTAATCGTTCCGAAACCCTGCCTTATCCCCTCGATCGGCCCTCTCGCCGAACGAGAAAGCCACTACTTTCAAATATCCACTCCCCCTTGTCCTCCCAAAACAGATACTCTATTCCGCCGGTCTCACACCTCGCCATATAGCTCGCTTGCGAGAACTCCCTCGTCGTCGTCGAGATCAACCTCCAGATCTGCCACATCACCGGCCTTTTCGCCGTCTAGATCCGCCACCTCTCCATTGTGCTCGCCTGTCTGCCACATCGTCTCCAACCTCGCTGTACGTTATCTTCCACCTCGCGCCATGCTCGCCGGTCAGCCACCTCGACGCCATGTTTACTGGTCAGCCACATCGCCACCGACCTCGCCGTACATCCAGATCTGCCACCTCGTCTCCAACCTCGTCGCAACATCACCGTCCATGTCTGCAAGCACGCTGAAACGAGTAAAGATTGAAGGCGAGAAACGCAGCAAGACAAAAGACCCTAAAGCCGTAGGCAACTATTCTCTCTAAATTGCTTGTCTATTTAATTGTATGTTTGATGCTTCCTTATTATCCTGCTAATGTTCGATGCAGTTAATCTTTCTAAACTGGTTGTCGATTTAAGCGTATGTTTGATGCTTCATTATTATCCTAATTATACTGCTATTGTTTGATGCAATAAATTTCTCTAAACGGTTTCTTGTAACGGAAATAGGAATGGGGGCCTTCTTGCTTGGTAAAACTTTTATCATTTGCATCAATCTAGCTTGTATACTACGTATTAGGTTTCAGGTCACTTTTCTTGTGATCCTATCAGTCTTCGTTAGGATCAAAATTTATATTACTTGCACTGGACTGTTCTTACAAGATGTGTGCCTTAATTTTTGATGTTGTATTAGGTTCTTATGAAGTGTTATATTTGTACTTTACTTTTTGTTCATTATTCATGTTAGGATCGCCACTACACCCCATTGAAGAAGAGCGTGCCAGAACTATCATGGCAAACAATGCAAAGATGCATGAACTGGGCGTAAAGCCAGCAAGTTTTCTTTCATGTCCTACTGTACCCCGCCCCCCCCCCCCCAAAAAAGACCAAGAAGCAAGACTCTGGATCTCAGTACATGCATGTGTATGATGTTGAAGAGGAATCAGATGCCACTGAAGGAGCCGTGTCATATCAATCACAATCCATCATGGACAATGAGCTGCAGGTTATTCCCTAACCCGGTAGCTCAACATTCTTTCATGATATCGCAACAACTAGGGTGCAACTTTCTTATCTTGTGTTGAACTGATTGATCAATGTGGCGCCATATATTTTGTGCTACTTCCTCTATTCCATACTATAAGACGTTTTGGAAAGCTAATTAAGGTCGTGAAATCCTCTTAAAGTAATTAAGGTTGTCGTTGTCATTTCAACATGGTTTCCATCTATCTTCCTCACATGATTGACACCTCTATTCCATCTATGCTTCTCATCTGCTAGTTCATTACACACACAGTTGGTTGATTATAATCTGCTAGTTTTCATCTATTTTTTGTACATGCTTGTCATCTGCTACTTTCATCTATCTTCCTCACATGCTTGACACCTTCTGTTTCATCTATGCTTCTCATCTGCTAGTTCATTACACGCATCATTGTTTGACTATAATCTGATAGTTTTCATCAATTTTTACATGCTTGTCATCTTCTAGTTTCATCTATGTTCTGTACATTCTTGTCATCTATTATTTTCATCTATTTTCTTTGCATGCTTGATAGTCAAGCAAGAAAAGGGTGATGTCTCGATCTGGTTCAGAGGTTGAGGACGAGGATGATAGTGAAGTTGTCATGCTGAAGAGTGGAAAGCATACTTTCTCAAAGAAGGCCCGTGTGGAATCAAGTCTTTCAAAGTCTGAGTCTGAACCGCAGCTTGATGTGAATGTGCGTAGAACAATTGCTGATATGAGGATGGAGAAATCAGAATCCGAGCAACCGAGGCTGAAGTTTGTAGTTGATATGGAAGACATTCGGAAGCAACAAGCTGCGCTAAAGAAATCTCAATTAGAAGGAGTTTCCCTACTTGAGATGCTGGCTGAACAGATGCGTGTTCCTTGAAACTGTGGTTCTGTAGGTTTGATATTCTGTGAGAAAACCTAAGTATTTGATGCCTGTTATGTGGTTTGCTTTTCTGCCTGTGTGAAATTGGCAATTATAACGATGATGTAACCACGCAAATAGCACCAAAACCGACATCGTAGTAACGTAACGTAAAAGTCCGTCAAGGCAAATACCGACACGTGGCGATGTATGCCCAGCCCACGTGTCCTACTAGGAGTGGGAGATTATACAACGTAAAAATAACGTCCCCGACACGGTGATGACATCACCCAAATCCGAGACGGAAAAAAACGTTATGAAAAAGACGTTGCGTGGCACCATTTGGTTGGTGCGCGTGCCACGAGTTTAGCGACGGAAAAAAACGTCGCTGGTAGCCCGCGACGAGCCGATTTCGTCCCAGAAGAAGGCGACGTGGCGCTATTTTGTTTCCATGTGGCGTATTTTGATTTGTCCACATGGTTTCACCTGATTGGTCGAGACTCGCGACGGAACAAAACGTCGCTGGATAGCCCGGGACGAACAGATTTCGTCCCAGAAGAAGGCAACGTGGCACCATTTTGTTTCCATGTGGCGTATTTCGATTGGTCCACATGGTTTCGCCTCATTTGTCAAGACTCGTGACGTAAAAAAACGTTCCCACGTTTGCCACGTCAGCTGATTACGATAACGGCAGTTAGAACCTCGTTTAACACGTGTCGCCTCATAACGATGAAATAAAAACGTTAATGCTTATTGGGCCTAGTCCGGACGGGCCAACTGGTGGCGACGATTTGATGAACATTGCGATAGCTGTAACGGTTTTAGGTTCATATAAACGTCGCAGACTCGTCCCTGACAGTCGATCTGATACGTTTTTATTCTGTCGCGCAAAACGTACCGGATTGCCCTTAGCGACGGTTTGGAGACCATCCGCAACAGTATCGAAACATCCCAGACCGCGGGGAATTCGGTAGTTTACACACATGATCTTTGGCAAAGGAAACATTTTCATTTAGTCCGAGGATGTGGCCCCCCTTGTGAAGACTTTGCAAAGTTCTCATGTTGACATGGGATAAGCGGCGATGCCACAACCACCCCACGCCGGCATTACCAAACAGACACATCGCTGAGTGTTGGTTGACTCTGATACGTCTCAAATGTATCTATAATTTCTTATGTTCCTTGGGCCTAACATAACACAAACAATCAATTGGTTCCGCTTTCCTACCCCTTTCCGGCTCACGTAGTGGGGCCAAAATGGCAGTACCCTCTTTTTCCCAGCGGGGCTATGGTTTCTCTGGAGAGGGGGCTCCAGATCGTCTGAATGCCACCCAATCACATGGTATGCCATACCATGTGTGTGTAGAGTGTGTCATGGGTCCTGTATTCCCAAGATTCACGCGCTCTCTCCGTGTTAGGGCTTCACCGGCGTCAGATTCTCTCTAGAGGTTCTAGGACTACTTAGAGCCCGAAACTCCCGGATCTGACGGAATCTTGCCAAGAGGTGGGCCCTACCATTTTCTTGGGTTTTCCTTGGGACTAACATAATACAACCAAGAAGTTGGTTCCACTTTGCTACCCCCTTCCACCTAACGCAGAGGGGCCAGAACGACAGTTCCATCTTTTTCCCAGCGGGGCTATGGTTTCTTAGGAGAGGGGCCTCCAAATCGTCTGAATGCCACCAAATCCCGTGGTATTACATACCATGTGTGTTATAGTGTGTCGTGAGTCTTGGATGCCCAAAATTCACTCTCTCTCTGTGTTAGGGCTTCACCGGCGTCAGATTCTCTCTAGCGGGTTTCAGGAGTACTTAGAACCCAAAACTCCCGGAACTGACGGAACTCGGGGAATCTTGCCAAGAGGTGGGCCCTAAAATTGTCTTGGGTGTTCCTTCGGTCTAACCTAATACAGCCAAGCAGTTGGTTCCACTTTGCTAACCCCTTCCGCGTAACGTAGAGGGGCCAGAATGGTAGTTCTGTCTTTTTCCCTAGCGGGGCTATGGTTTCTCCGGAGAGGGGCCTCCAGATCGTCTGAATGCCACCATATCCCATAGTATGCCATAGCATGTGTGATATAGTGTGTCATGAGTCTTGGACGCCCAAGGTTCCCTCTCTCTCTCTCTCTCTCTGTTAGGGCTTCTTCGACGTCAGATTCTCTCTGGTGGGTTCGAAGACTACTTAGAGCCCAAAACTCCCGAAAATGACGGAACTCGGGGAATCTTGCCAATAGGTGTGCCCAACGAATGTGTTGGGTGTTCCTTGGGCCTAACCTAACACAAACAAGCAATTGTTTCCACTTTTCTACCCCTTTCCGGCTGACATAGAGTGGCCAGAACGGCAGTTCCGTCTTTTTCCACATCGGGGCTATGGTTTTGTAACACCCGGGGGGATTTTCCCCAATTAGAAGTTGATTGTTTTTTTATTCTGGCATTGCATTGAATTGCATTATGCATGAAGTGCACTTGTTTGCAAACCAACTTAAAAATTCAAACCAATTTAAATTTTCAAACAATACACCTTTGTTTTCAAATCAAATTGTTTCCATAAAAATTGAATTGAAATTAAAAATTGGCTTGGTTAATAAAATTCCATTTGTTAACACCCTAATTGGAATTTCAAATTCAAATTCAAACGTTAACAAAAACTTTGAAAGTTTTGAAAAACAAAAGTGGTGCACATGGACATTTGTAATGCTGAGTGCATGCAAATTGCTTTCCTAATTTTTGAAAACCCTAAACCCCTTTCTTTTCTCTCTTATCTCTCTTCTACAAAAAAAAGGAAAACTGCTAGGGGAGGCAGGCCAAAGTGGCCCACCTACCACCCCAGCCCGTTAGCCTCGCAGCCCACCTTGACCTTCTCCCTCGTACGGACAGGGAGCACGAGGAGGGCATGTCGCTGTCCACGCCAAAAGCAGCAGAGCACCACCGCACCCACCCCACGCTCCCCTCCTTTATCATCCCCCCTCCTCCAAGCCCCAAACCCTAGCTTCCTCCCTCCATTCCTTCTCCACCGCCGCCACCCCTCTCCCTCCTCTACTCCCTGTTCATCTCTGAACTTTCTGAACCGAGAGAGAGGAGAGCACCTCCATGGCCGTACCTTGCAGGCCATGGCGCCGTCGCCTTGGTCGTCATCGAACTGTGGTTGCGGCGGGAACGGAACCCCGGCAGCTCCCTCTTCGCGCTCGCTTCCTCGGCCGGGCCTGGGAGCCGCCAGGGAGACCGCGCCATCGCCGTCTTCCTCCTCGTCGTGCGGGCGTTTTCTGCGTCGACCACCTCCTTTCCGTGTCGTGTCCTCCGTCGACCCAAGCGCCCCAAGCCTCCCTCTCGGTGAGCCTCGTCCACTGGACCTCTCCTCCTCCTTCCCCTTGCTCTGGTGCGAGCCTTCGAGCCGCACGGTCACGCGCAGCCAAGTTCTGGTCGCCGCCGGCCGCCTCTGCTGTCCCCGTCGAGTGCGGCTGTTCTGTTATTCAGTTTCGTCAGATAGCCCGTTTGCACTTCATATTGCCTCAGATCCATATCCTAAAACGAACGCACGACCAGCTCAGTGGCCTGGTTCCATCCGCACCCAGCGCGCGCTCGAGTTCGATCCCCCGCGGTGCGTATTAAACCCCACTTTTTGGGATTTTCTCTCCACACCGCTGGGCCCACCTGTCATACACGGTGAAGGCCCAGTCACCTTCTAGCCGCCACGCCAGCGCACGCGTGGCACCCGTCCCCACACGGCAGTGACTCAGGGTCATAGCCCACACGGTCAGATCTGGATCTGGCCCCAGATCTGCACCCGTTTTCACCACCCAGCCCCTGGCCATGTTTTCCCTTCCACCCAAGTCCCCAGAAATTACAGAACAGCCCCTGGTTTTCAAAACCACCTAAAACTTGCAAAACACCTCCAAATTTAAATTGTAAAATATGCATTCCATTAAAAATTGAATGCTCTTTGCAAATATGGAATTTGTTTACTGTTTTGAGCAAATAAGATTCATGCACTTTTATGTACTTTAATTAATTCACTTAAACTTGCATAATTCATAGCTTGTCCATTTTAAATCCAAATTCAACAAATGAAATATGTATTCCATTTAAATTTTGTGTTCTTTCCAAATATAAATTTTGTTATCTGTTTTGAACATTTAAAATTGGTGAAAACAACAAATGTTTGTTTAAATCATTTAAAATGCCAAAGTTCATAACTTAATAAATAAAATTCCAAACTTGGTAAACAACATATCAAACTGAAGCTAGTGTTGTTTTCTTATTGTTTTCATCATCCATGCATCATTCTAATCAACTTTCACATGATGGTTATTTGTAGATCATTTAATTCAACATTAATTCATGGGCTTATCCATATGCAATCCAAATTGCATATGGGCCCATTTAAATATGTTTACCATGTCAACTGGTTTACTTTGATGCATCAATTAATTGTCATGCATATAAAATAGGATCATGCTGGATCTTTTGCCGTAGTAGTAATTGTTGCATCCGGTGTTTGTTCTAGTTCGTTGTTTCTTCGCGGATAGGACGCTGAGATGATGTGAGCAACGACAAGATCTGCTACCTCTCCAAACTGGATTCCAGGCAAGTATACTCACTTGCTACCTATGGCTGCCTTTCATCACTTGTTACTTATTCTTTCCGTTGTCTTTATGCTAGCCTGATGATTCGATGCTTGTGTCTCAATCCTATCATATGTTTACCTTGCAGCCATGATATAGCCTTCCTTCCACTTCCTATTAAATGTTGTTTGTTTACCTTGTTGGCCCTCGTGTCGTAGTTGCATGCTTAGGTTTGTTTGCGCTCAAGTCTTGTTGTTCGTCTTATCACCTGTTTAGTTTGATAGTTGGGTTTCAACTTAATCAACAACATGTTAATGTTTTGGGTAATAATAATTTGATGATAAGGCACCGGCAGGAGGCCCGGCGTGGTTTTGAGGCCTGCTAGTGTCGACCTTAATTAGGAAAAGGGTCTTGTCCTCCGATCCATGATGAGCGCACTAACCGCATGTGGGAAGCGAGTATGGGCGCCCCCCGCAACTTGATTCGATTCGCAAATCGTCCAAATCGCCTCATTTAGTTCGGGTTTTCCATTTGCCGCATGCATATGCAGGTGCGAACCCTTGGCGCCAGGGTGGTAACTTTTGTAGTCGGCATTTAGGGAGACACGTTCTTAGAGTGCTATGAGGATCCCGTTTTCTTCGTGGGGCTTGATTAGCCGTGCGCTCAATTGCACGGGGTTCTTTGGGCTTGATGCGAAGAAGAGTTGGGTTGTGTTGAGTGCCTCGCTTGGTGGAAGGGCCTTTCCATCTGGCGGGTCATTCTTACGTGTACGGCCAAATTGGTGCATCCCTGCAGGGTTAATCTTCTCGAGAAGCCGTGTTGTCCGCGGTTATGGATGACTTGGTGAAAGTGCTGGCTAACAAGTACTCAGACAACTTACACTTAACGATGATAACTTGACTAGTAATATAGATTACCTCCACCATAAAAATGAATGTCACCTTAATCAACAGTGTGAGTTTCCTTCGGTTGCTTCCTTAGTAGGGGGTAACACTGGATGGGTATTGTTTGGTGAGTAGTTATAGTTGGTTTTGTCGCGCTATCTTATCCCTTTCTTTTAGCCGGATGTTGTAGCGCGTCTCTGGAGTTAGTTAGTGCAGCCCGCTGCCGCTTCTTTGCAATAATCCCTTCCTTTCCGTTGTACCCAAAGTATTTGTATCTTGTGATGATTGGATACGCTGGTATCTTGTGAGTATGGTTTATCCACTTGCCAGTACTTAATAGTACTGACCCACGAATCCTTTTCGTGGCTGCATATTCCACATTGCAGTCCACAGGTTTGAAGTCTGACGACGTTAGCTTGGGAATCCCTCCGGCTTGGCCTGGGCAGGGATTTGGACGCCATCGGTTATCTTCAGGACTCTTAGTCCAATTTGTATCTTGTCCGTAGTCGGACACTATGTTGTTTTCTGCCGCTGTCATTTGGATCTTTGTATTGTATCAGTTGTATCCTTGACTCGTTTGAGTCGTCTTGTATATATCTTTTCTGTTGTTGTTGTGGAATATTCGTGAATTGTTGTAATGTTATCACAAGTGGCAACCTGAAATCGGTTATTATGTGGATTTTGGCGGAAATGCTGAAATCTGCATAGTGCCCGATCTCGGGGCGTCACAAATGGTATCAGAGCATGGTTTCCGATTCCCAAAGTTGTTTCGATACGAATGGTTATCGAAGCAACGGGTCCGCAAAGCCTGTAGGATAACCTCGCTAACGGTCGTGTTTTTAGAGTGTCAAAATTGTTTTGCAAAACGTATTTTGAAACATCTCAATAGGATTCTTGTTTTCTCCTTATCTCTATTCTATTTCTCCTCTCATCTTATTTGTTTTGGAGTCTCTCTTCCTCTCAATCTTTCAAAGTTTTAGGATCCTACGTGGGTGGACGTTTTCTGAGCCTTTAACCTAATAGGTTCGATCATCGGAAGATTCCTGGTGGGAGAACATCGTCATCACTCCGAGCAAGAATCTCTTGTTAGTGGTGTCGAGAAGCCCTTGTTAGTGGTGTTGAGGAGATCAACTGGAAGCATGAAGAATCGATAGTCGAACTTCTTTCCCCTCCCGGGTTAGTGGGTGGATTGCGGGGACGCAATCCCTTGTTAGTGGTGTCGTCTGTAACACCCGGGGGGATTTTCCCCAATTAGAAGTTGATTGTTTTTTTCTTTTGGCATTGCATTGCATTGCATCATGCATGAAGTGCACTTGTTTGCAAACCAACTTAAAAATTCAAACCAATTTAAATTTTCAAACAATACACCTTTGTTTTCAAATCAAATTGTTTCCATAAAAATTGAATTGAAATTAAAAATTGGCTTGGTTAATAAAATTCCGTTTGTTAACACCCTAATTTGAATTTCAAATTCAAATTCAAACATTAACAAAAACTTTGAAAGTTTTGAAAAACAAAAGTGGTGCACATGGGCATTTGTAATGCTGAGTGCATGCAAATTGCTTTCCTAATTTTTGAAAACCCTAAACCCCTTTCTTTTCTCTCTTATCTCTCTTCTACAAAAAAAAAGGAAAACTGCCGGGGGAGGCAGGCCAAAGTGGCCCACCTACCACCCCAGCCCGTTAGCCTCGCAGCCCACCTTGACCTTCTCCCTCGTACGGACAGGGAGCACGAGGAGGGCATGTCGCTGTCCACGCCAAAAGAAGCAGAGCACCACCGCACCCACCCCACGCTCCCCTCCTTTATCATCCCCCTCCTCCAAGCCCCAAACCCTAGCCTCCTCCCTCCATTCCCTCTCCACCGCCGCCACCCCTCTCCCTCCTCTACTCCCTGTTCATCTCTGAACTTTCTGAATCGAGAGAGAGGAGAGCACCTCCATGGCCGTACCTTGCAGGCCATGGCGTCGTCGCCTTGGTCGTCATCGAACTGTGGCTGCGGCGGGAACGGAACCCCGGCATCTCCCTCTTCGCGCTCGCTTCCTCGGCCGGGCCTGGGAGCCGCCAGGGAGACCGCGCCATCGCCGTCTTCCTCCTTGTCGTGCGGGCGTTTTCTGCGTCGACCACCTCCTTTCCGTGTCGTGTCCTCCGTCGACCCAAGCGCCCCAAGCCTCCCTCTCGGTGAGCCTCGTCCACTGGACCTCTCCTCCTCCTTCCCCTTGCTCTGGTGCGAGCCTTCGAGCCGCACGGTCACGCGCAGCCAAGTTCTGGTCGCCGCCGGCCGCCTCTGCTATTCAGTTTCGTCAGATAGCCCGTTTGCACTTCATCTTGCCTCAGATCCATATCCAAACACGAACGCACGACCAGCTCAGTGGCCTGGTTCCATCCGCACCCAGCGCGCGCTCGAGTTCGATCCCCCGCGGTGCGTATTAAACCCCCCTTTTTGGGATTTTCTCTCCACACCGCTGGGCCCGCCTGTCATACACGGTGAAGGCCCAGTCACCTTCTAGCTGCCACGCCAGCGCCCGCGTGGCACCCGTCCCCACACGGCAGTGACTCAGGGTCATAGCCCACACGATCAGATCTGCACCCGTTTTCACAACCCGGCCCCTGGCCATGTTTTCCCTTCCACCCAAGTCCCCAGAAATTGCAGAACATCCCTTTGTTTTCAAACCCACCTAAAACTTGCAAACACCTCCAAATTTATATTGTAAAATATGCATTCCATTAAAAATTGAATGCTCTTTGCAAATATGGAATTTGTTTACTGTTTTGAGCAAATAAGATTCATGCACTTTTATGTACTTTAATTAATTCACTTAAACTTGCATAATTCATAGCTTGTCCATTTTAAATCCAAATTCAACAAATGAAATATGTATTCCATTTAAAATTTTGTGTTATTTCCAAATATAAATTTTGTTATCTGTTTTGAACATTTAAAATTGGTGAAAACAACAAATGTTTGTTTAAATCATTTAAAATGCCAAAGTTCATAACTTAATAAATAAAATTCCAAACTTGGTAAACAACATATCAAACTGAAGCTATTGTTGTTTTCTTATTGTTTTCATCATCCATGCATCATTCTAATCAACTTTCACATGATGGTTATTTGTAGATCATTTAATTCAACATTAATTCATGGGCTTTCCATATGCAATCCGAATTGCATATGGGCCCATTTAAATATGTTTACCATGTCAACTGGTTTACTTTGATGCATCAATTAATTGTCATACTGACCCACGAATCCTTTTCGTGGCTGCATATTCCACATTGCAGTCAACATGTTTGAAGTCTGACGACGTTAGCTTGGGAATCCCTCCGGCTTGGCCTGGGCAGGGATTTGGACGCCATCGGTTATCTTCAGGACTCTTAGTCCAATTTGTATCTTGTCCGTAGTCGGACACTATGTTGTTTTCTTCCGCGGTCATTTGGATCTTTGTATTGTATCGGTTGTATCCTTGACTCGTTTGAGTCGTCTTGTATATATCTTTTCTGTTGTTGTTGTGGAATATTCGTGAATTGTTGTAATGTTATCACAAGTGGCAACCTGAAATCGGTTATTATGTGGAATTTGGCGGAAATGCTGAAATCTGCATAGTACCCGATCTCGGGGCGTCACAGGTTTCTCCGGAGAGGGGGCTCCAGATCATCTGAATGTCACCAAATCCCAGGTTATTCCATACCATGTGTGTTAGAGTGTGTCAAAGGTCGTGGATGGCCAACATTCCCTCGCTCTCTGTGTTAGGGCTTCACCGGCGTTGGATTCTCTCTGCGGGTTCCATGATTACTTAGAGCCTGAAACTCCCGGAACTGGGGTAATATTGGCAAACGATGGGCCCAACCATTATCTTGGGTGTTCCTTGGGCCTAAACTAACACAACCAAGAAATCGGTTCCACTTTGCTACCCCCTTCCGGCTCACGTAGAAGGGCCAGAACGACAATTCCGTCTTTTTCCCCATTGGGGCTATGGTTTCTCCCGGGAGGGGGCTCCGGATCGTATGAACGCCACCAAATACCATGGTATGTCATACCATGTGTGGTAGAGTGTGGCATGGGTCTTGGATGCCCAATATTCCCTCGCTCCCAGTGTTAGGGATTCACCGGCGTCGGATTCTCTCTAGCGATTTCGAGGACTACTTAGAGCCCGAAACTCCCGGGTCTGACGAAACTGGGGGAATCTTTCCAAGAGGTAGGACCTACAATTTTCTTGGGTGTTCATTGGGCCTAACCTAACAAAACCAAGAAATTGGTTCCACTTTGCTACCCCCTTCAGGCTCACGTAGATGGGCCAGAACGACAGTTTCGTCTTTTTCCCAGCGGGGCTATGGTTTCTCCGGAGAGGGGTTCCGGATCATCCGAACGCCACCAAATCCCAGCCTATCCCCTACCATGTGTGTTAGTGTGTCATGGGTCTTGTATTCCCAATACTCCCTCGCTCTCTGTGTTAGGGCGCGCTTCACTGGCGTCGGATTCTCTCCGCATGTTCGAGGACTACTTAGAGCCCGAAACTCCCGGATCTGACGGAACTATGGAAATCTTTACAAGAGGTGGGAGCTACCATTGTCTTGGGTGTTCCTTGTGCCTAACCTAACAAAACCAATAAATTGGTTCCTATTTTCTACCCCCCTCCGGCTCACGTAGAGGGGCCAGAACGGTAGTTCCGTCTTTTCCCCATCAGGTCTATGGTTTCTCCAGGGGGGGTACTCCGGATCGTCGGAATGCCAAGAAATCCCGTGGAATGCTATACCGTGTGTCTTAGAGTGTGTCATGGTTCTTGGACGCCAAAGATTCCCTCACTCTCTTTGTTATGTCTTCATCGGCGTTAGATTAATTCTCTCTGGCAGGTTCGAGGACTATACTCAGAACCCGAAATTTCCGGATATGACAGAGCGGGGGAAATATCGCGAAGAGGTGGGACCTACCATTTTCTTGGGTGTTCCTTGGTCCTAACTTAACACAACCAAGCAATTAGTTCCACTTTGCTACCCCTTTCGGCTCATGTAGAGGGTCCAGAACGGCAGTTCCATCCTTTTTCTCCTGCGGACATAGCGTTTCTCCGGAGAGGGGCTCAAGAGTGTCTGAATCCCACCCAAGGCTAGATTATGCCATACCATGTGTGTTAGAGTGTGGAATGGGTATTGGATGCTAAAGATTTCCTCGCTCTCTGTATAAGGGTTTCATCGGCAACAAATTATCTCTCGCAGGTTCCAGGACTACTTAGAACCTTAAACTCACGGATCTGATGGAACTGGGGGACTATATCCAAGAGGTAGGACCTAAAATTGTCTTGGTTGTTACTTGGGCATAAAATAACACAACCAAGAAATTGGTTCCGCTTTGCTACCCCCTTCCGGCTCACGTAGAGGGGCCAAAACGGCAGTTCCGTCTTTTTCCCAGTGGTGCTATGGTTTCTCTAGAGAGGGGAATCCGGATCGTCTGAGTGCCACCAAATCCCATGGTACGAGATACCCTGTGTGTTAGAGTGTGGCATGTGTCTTGTATTCCCAAGATTCACTCGCTCTCTCTGTTATAGGGCTTCACCACCGTCAGATTCTCTCTGGCAGGTTCTAGGACTACTTTGAGTCCGAAACTCTTGGATCTGACGGAACTGGGGGAATCTTGCCAAAAGGTGGGCCCTAAATTTTTTTTTTGTGTTCCTTGGGCCTAATCTAATACAACCAAGCAGTTGTTTCCACTTTTCTACCCCCTTCCCCCTAACGTAGAGGGGCCAGAACAGCAGTTCCGTCTTTTTCCCCGGCGAGGCTATGGTTTCTCCGGAGAGGGGCTCCAAATCGTCTGAATGCCACCAAATCCCATGGTATTCCATACCATGTGTGTTATAGTGTGTCATGGGTCTTGGATGCCCAAGATTCCCTCTCTCTCTGTGTTAGCGCTTCACCTGCGTCAGATCCTCTCTAGCGGGTTCTAGGACTACTTAGAGCCTGAAACTCCCGGAACTGACGGAACTCGGGAAATCTTGCTAAGAGGTGGGCCCTACCATTGTCTTGGGTGTTCCTTGGGCCTAACCTAATACAAACAAGCAGTTGGTTCCACTTTGCTGCCCCCTTCCGCCTAACGTAGAGGGGCCACAACGGCAGTTCCGTCATTTTCCCAGCGGGGCTATGGTTTCTCCGGAGAGGGGGCTCCGGATCATCCGAATGCCACCAAATCCTAGCGTATGCCATACCATGTGTGTTAGAGTGTGTCATGGGTCTTGGATGCCCAATATTCCCTCGCTTTCATTGTTAGGGCGCGTTTCACTGGCGTCGGATTCTCTTCGCATGTTCGAGGACTACTTAGAGCCCGAAAGTCCCAGATTTGATGGAACTGGGGAAATCTTGCCAAGAGGTGGGCGCTACCATTGTATTGGGTGTTCCTTGTGCCTAACCTAACAAAACCAAGCAATTGGTTCCGCTTTGCTACCCCCTTCTGGCTCACGTAGAGGGGCCAGAACGGCAGTTCCGTCTTTTCCCCCATCATGGCTATGGTTTATTCAGACGAACTGGAGGGAATCTTGTTACAAGTATATCTAGATTTGGGTTGTCCATGTAACTATGGCCTAACTTAACAGAATCAAGCAAAAAAGAATTGTGGTCTACCCCCTTCCGACACCGGAGATAGGTGTAGACAAAAAAGTTGACTAGCATCGAACGACTAGCAAAGTTCAAGCCGTCAATCAACATGTAGTAGTATTCCATATAATTGACCCGTTCCAGGATTTTAGGTAAAATACTTTCGGGATTTATTCACAATCTTTAGTACTAAATAATTGCATAAATGCTCAATTTTTGTAAGCCACCCATCAGCATCGGACGTGTCGTGGGATAATCACGGCACACGTTACCGGGGGTAGCTTATCTTGGGGCAATTCGACTCTGGTGTTTGGGAGAGGGTTTAGCTCAAGGGAAACCATGGTGATATGCGATCTGGTAGCCGGCAATCGAGTCGCCGAGTCTCCGATCTAAATATATTATCTCAACTCTCGTGTTACAAAGGATTCTTGAATATCTCGTGATCGTGTGACTGTGTCTAATCTAACCCTAGGGGTCGGCTTATATAATATCCGGACCCCTGGCTTACTATCCAAGGCATACTCGGAGTCCTACCTGGACACTGCTTACAAACCTTAAATTTCCTTATCGGAACCCACAATCCGGGTTACGAGGCCTACACTCTTGGGCCTTCTAGAAAACTCCTTTGCCCTAAGCCGGGTCTTGCGCAGCGCCCTTTGGGACGAGTTACACCTTGGCGTTAGCCTACCGGGTTATCATCCCTCCATCAGTAGTCCCCAGAATAGCTTGGGCTTCACGGGACCCTCCTTGAAGCGCACGCTATTCCCTGCAAAAATAACAAACATACAAGTTCATAGAGGCCGGGTTAGGTTGCTTTGATAAACAGCTAGGCCTAACTGCACTGGTGGTCCATATAATAACCCGGCTTTCTGTGAATCCGTCTTTACTTTTCCGGGTCAATACTCCGAATAAAATGCAAAAGACCCGGCTCACTTTGTTCACCAATTAGTTCGGATATCGCGGGAGTGATTTGCTTCCTATCCTTTCCGGATTTCACGCACGGGTACTTCAATGCCTATCCCAAAAAATCCGGACGGGTATCCCTCTCCAAAAATTTCGGCTCCCGCTCACTAACCTAGGTCTCCCCACCCGCACTTATAAATAGGCACCTTAGGGGGTGACCTAGATCCATACCCTCATTTCTTCATCCTCTCACCGCGCACTCGTGCTCAAGCTCAACCTCGACGCTGCGCCGCCACGGAGCCTGCGAGAGAGCAGCCGGAAGCGAGCCGCCGCGTCCTGCGCTCTGCTTCCGCCCGCACCGCGCCGCCGCCAACCGCCACCACCGCGCCGTCGAGCTGCACACCGGAGGACCCAGAAGGCCACCGCAACTGTGCCGTTTGCCGCCGCCGCGCTCTCCTCCGGACCTCGCCGGTAAGCCTTCCTCCGCCATGGATTTCATTTCCAAGCGCTTTGCTCAACTAGATCGAATCTAGGTCCGCCCGTAGATTACTTCCTTGCCCCGTACCGATTTAGATTGCTCAACTCCATTCTTGCTTGTCCAATTGCTCAATGATAGATCCAATAATTCTCTCCTGTCGCTCGTAACCAATAATTTCTCCGCAAATTTCTATGCAAATTTCCCAATCTAGGTGTAATCTGTTAAGATTTTCCGTAGTTGTTCTTCGTTACCCGGATAATCTACTATTTTCGGATCTTTCAGTTACTCTCTAGTTAACCATACAACCAACCCTCTTCCATAATTGCTCACTGATACTAGGATTACCTGTAATTTCCGTAACTGCTCGTTGATACTCGGATAACCTGTAGTTTCCGTAACTGCTCGTTGATACTCGGATAACCTGTAGTTTCCGGGTCTTAGTTACTCAAGTTCTGCACTCTTTTATCCCCTGTTTTGCAGGCCGCACACATGGCTCCCAAGAACAAGGGAAAACAGCCGGCCAAAACTAGGCCGACTCAAGCTATTTCCGCCAACTGGGCCAAGTTCAACATGACCCAGGCCAAGCTGGAGGAGCTTGCCGAGTCAGGCGTCCTTCCTCCTCAAAAGGAGATCCATTGGCGTGTTCCGGGTGATGAAACCCGGCCATCCCCTGGTCCAAATGAGGTAATATGTTTTGTAGAGCACGTGATCCGGGGATTCCTTCCCCCGGGTCACTCTTTTTTCCACGAAGTCCTCAGCCACTACGGCCTCCGAGTCTTCGACACAGGGCCTAACTCTATGTTGAATATAACTCACTTCATAGTCCTTTGTGAATCCTACATGTGCATCCCCCCGAACCTTGCCTTATTTATTGAACTATTCCAATGCAAACCGTGCCGTGAAAGCGGTGACGGGGCCCTCTTGGCCTGCGGCGGAGTTTCTATCCAACGGCGAAAGAATTCGCCAATGCCGACTTTGAGCCTTAACTCCCACATTAAGCATTGGCAAAAATCCTTTTTCTACTGCCGGGACATCTCCCCACCCGGCGAAAAGAAACTGCCGGGTTACTCTGAGGGGCTCCTCGATCTTTCTGATACCTTTAACGCCTTCGCCTCTGAGTCGGACAGAGAGTCCATCCAGCCCCTCCTAGCCAAGATAGCCGCCCTTTCCGCCCATGGTCTCCTTGGGCTTAATTTGGTTAAGACTTGGGTAGATTTCCGGATTCAGCCCAACGCCATCCGGCCTAAGCTGATGTCCGAGTATTCCGGGCACGTGACGGATTCCCTCCGCTACTCTTCAAAGAACTATCCGGCCGGCGATACGAACAAGACCATCAAAGGTTTCCTGACCGAGAAGATGGAAGTAGTCCGGAACATAGCCGGGTTAGAGCCATACACTCGGGACAACCCGGCTCCCGCGGTAAGATCCGGCACTTATTCTTTTACTCTTGTACTTTTACCTGATACAATTACTAACTCTCACTTTTATGCCTTTATCTCAGGCTGATAGCGCTTTTTGGAACATCGAGACTCCCCCTACCTCCGAAAATCCAGAGGAGGACGAGGAGGCGGCTGATTCGGAGGAAGGTACTTTCCGAGTTTCACCCAACTCAATTTCTGCTAACTTGTTTTCCTATACTTTCTCTTTTTCCGACTGTATACTATGTTTCTCAGGAATGGAGGACAAGGAGGACAAGGAGGAGAAAGAAGATCCGGAAGATGGGGAGGAAACCCAAAGTGATGAGAGCGAAGCAGAACCGGTCATCGAGGTTGGAGCCAAGAGGAAACCCAGAGGGGTTGTTTTTAAGGTTCCATATCGCTCCCTCGCTTCCAAACCATACACTTTTGCTAATATGTGCGAGCTAAACCGAGAATTATCCGACTGGCCATACTTGAAGGAGCCGCCCATGGTCAAGCGCAGGGTGACCCGGAACTCTCCGGGTGAAACCACACTCAACCCGGGTATCCCATCATCTCCAGCCCGGCGCGCCGGTACTTCTCCATCTCAACCTTCCAATTTACCTCAAAGATTTCCTTCTCCCAATCACCCCTTAGCGGGACAACTCCGAGTCTCACTTTCTCAATCTTTATCAGCCTCGTCCGGGTCTAGCAGCGAGTTCCCCTCAGATTTCATGGTGAACTCCGGGTAAGATTCCTCTCCTGCTATTCTAACACTTTTCCATAGTTTTCTCTAGTTATATACTAACTGTTTACTTGTACTTTTCTCAGAGCTAAGGTCACAACCAGTGACCCGGATAATATGGAGACTGATGACTCGGCCAAAGAAGATCCGATTGATGACGTGAAGGCCGCGGCTGGCGGCGACGAAGAGCAACAAGTGCCACCGAAGGACCCGGCTGATCAAGAGGCCGAGTATCCGATGGCCTCGCATGCACGCGAGGATGAAGAGGTCATAATCCTGGGCACAGGGGGAGGTGAGCTGAACTCCTCCCGGGTCTTCTAATCTGGGTCTGGGCAACCACTCCTTTGACCAGATGATGAGCGCCCTCCTCGCCATGAAGGCCACAGAGAAAGATATACTAGAACGCATGGCTGCTAAACACCAGGTAGACTGATATACTAGTCCCCAAGTTCCGAGTTTAACTTGTCAAAGTTTTACTCGGTACTTCCTTTGATATTCGGCTTATTGTTATATCCGGCTAACCTTTACCTCTCTTGCCTTTATAGGCACAGATGGCCCGGTCCGAGGAGGTTTTGGCCAAGACCAATCAACTCCTGGAAATCGAGGTAAAGCTGCGAGAGGCACTTGAGGCAGAGGTGGAAACGCTTAAGAAAGATGCCACAAAGTACAAGAAAAAATACACCACCACTCAAGTTGCGCTGAAGAAACTATCAGCCCAAGTTGCCGACACTTATCGTGTCCTACTTGGTAAGATTTTATTACTTGCTGTTTTGTAACTCAGTTTCTTCTTGATCCATGATACCCGGGATTTTTGCTTTAACCTTTGCTGTTTATACTGTAGGCCCTGGTCTTGCGCCCCCGGAAGAAGATGATGTCCAGAAGGCGAAGAACATGAAGACTGTGCTCCGGAGGTTCTGCGCCGGCACTAAATGGATCCTAGACGCCGTGCAGTGGACGGCTGATGGATATCCGGGTATGGACACCTTGATCCATGCGTGTTCCACTGTCCCTCATGGATTGAGCTCTGCAACGCTCGGCATGCCGGGTTGGGATTACCCGGGGGCTCATGCTGGCTAAGGCTTACTTTCCTAAGCTTGAGCCGACAAAGCTGGTGGCCGGGTTTCCAGAATTCAAGGTCGATGGCTCCAAATTCTCCGCCAAGGACTTCAAGGCTATACAGACTGAGGTACGCCACTCGGCATCTACAATTGCCGATACTACCTGGGTAGATTTGCAACTCCATATGATGCCGAAGATAAACCGGTGAAGGAAGATATGCCCTTGCCCTTTGATATCCTGGAGAAGTGGAACACAGACTGGGCCAAGAGGAAGGAGGAGGCTGCGAAGAGGAAAGCCGAGCTTGAGTCTGCGCCTACCACCTCTACTCCGGCTGTCCGCCCGCCTGTTCGTCCTAACACTGCCCATCCGGGTGACGATGCTGGGAAGGCCTCTGAGGAGCGAAACCAGGACCAAGACCCGGAAGACAAGGGCAAGGCTGTAGACCCGACCCGGGAGGCCGAGTAAACTTTTATCCGCTACCGTCTCAAACACTTCATTCGGCCGATGAGCCTTTAAAACAATTATTCTTTTGATAGTGCGCATGTGCACTTTTTGATACTACTATCGTGGTTTGTAATACATTTAAACCCTTAATAGCTTTCGTGGCCCTTCTGGCCTTTGCGTAAATTTGATATTTCCCTGTCTTTCAAATTTTTTCATTCCTGATTTTCCGACTTTCCGCTATGGTTCCTTTTGTGAGACTCGGTTTCCGGGTTTCATGAGTTTTGACAAGTGGACTTTTTCTAAGTCCCCAAGTCCCCAAGACTCGGATTTTTGGGTTTTTGAGCTGAATAGCTAGATAATTTGTTTCTTTTTTCAAATTCCCAAGTCCCCAAGGCCCGAATTTCCGAGTCTGGGGTTTTGGATTTTTCGAAAAGAACAAATTATTTCTGCTAAGGCCCAAAACCTAGAGCCATTCACATAGGTTTTGAAGCTATGCTTAATGTACTTTGAGTTTCCGGCTATTAACCTTGTACTCTGCATAGCTTGTGGTTTAGATGACCCTTTTGACCTTCTTCTACTATAAGTCGGCTTTCGCGCGGATAATCAATGTTGCTACAGCTGTACGAAGACAGGGTCAGGCAAGTCCCATTGGGCATCATGACTGGTTGTAATCATACGCTAGCAAAGCATGCCACTTTAGTGCGAGTCACATCAAGCTTAAGCGAGAAAAGTCAAGAAAGTTTGGCTCCTTTGTCCGGTTATAAGCTTGCAGCCGTACTTATTACAAGTAATCGGCCCTTATAACTCAATGGCATCGTGGCCGGGTCTTTGAGTTTGCAACTGTGCTATTCAAGCAATCAGCCCCCAAGACCTAGATATGTGCAATTTACTAGAGAAACTAATATACTTAGAACAATAAATAATACTTACCTGGAAGAAAAATAAAAACATAACGGAAATATAAAAAACTTGATAAAAAATACACAAAAAAGGACAATATATTGTTTAACCATCTCTTTTATTGATATGAGAAAAGTTAGGTCAGCAAGCCGCCTCATTAAAAACCCTCCAGTCCCCTTAGGTACCCTGGATAGGAAAAGAGTGCGTCTGAAACCAACCTGCTGCCTGTATACATCGTGTAATTCCACTTGTGAATTATCTATAGCTTTAAGCCTGGAGGGCTAGGAGCTCTCTCGTGGCTTCTGCCCCCATAGTCTCTCTGCTAGGTGGGTCCATTAATAAATTAATTACCTATAGCTTTAATCTTCCGTGCTCATGCTGTCTTGTGGGCCGGGTGATATCTGTGTGCGCTTGCGATGCAACTCGCAGGATAGGTAGATAATTTTTTCACAAAATTTGACCAAAAAAATAAGGTGCACATGTCATTTATTGCCGGCGCCGCGCCATGGCCGGCTTCTTCCGTGACACCGTGAGAGGTCGTTTTTGGGACATAAAGGAGTATACGGCAGGGACGGCCGCTATCGCACAGGCTCGACACGACGGGAGAAGAGGCTCACACACGACGTGGCCGAAGCTGAGGCGGGCGTAGAGCTAGCCGTCCTGGGGCGTAGTGATAGTGAAGTCGCACCGGGAAGTTCGCGAAGGCACCTTCGTGGGTGCGCCTGGAACTCGTTACCAATCGACAGGAGCACCGGCGACTTTGCTTGTCAAAGGACGAGCCTGTGGCGCAGTCATGTTGTGGAGGCTGCTTGCAAGCATCCCGCCGCCGTCGTCCTAGAATGGAGGCCGCGACATAGAGACAGTGGTCGTGGGTGTCGCTATGGTGCGAGTAGCCAGGCTAGGGCTGAGTTGGTCGCCATTCCGCGAGGAGCCAGGGAGCGCTCCGCTCGGGCGAGGCAGACCACTTCGCCGTTGGTGCGCGCAGACACCGCAATGTCCAGTCCCACGGTGACTCAGACGACAACATCGTCCATGTCCCGGAGGATGCGAATAATCAAAGGAAAGAAATTCAGCATCTCATCTTTCTTCGTTACTCTATTCTTCCTCTTCTTTTATATTGTAGCAATTTTCGCAAGTAGACAATGGATCTGGTGGCGGCGAGATTCGTGGATCATTTTTTGGAGGGCGGCGTCCTACTGGGGTGGTGTCCTGCTTCCGTTTTGGTGGAGGCTGTGTCGGGTAGTTCCGCTTTAGGCGCTAAGTTAATTATCTACATGTTCTCCCATACTTTCACCAGATTATTTCCGTCGCTTTATCGAGAGCCCTAGGACGTATCATCTTTTGTTAATCCGAAAATGTAATAGACCTATCCATATTGATGTCATGTTGACTATCTTCACTGGTGTATTGTTTCAGATCTTCAATATATTTTCAGCAGGTTGGGTTGCTTTCAAAAGAGAGACCGATTTCAAGTTACATACTCCTCGGAATACTGATAATAAATGGATACAACAGTGTGCAATTTTAGCCTTTTTAGCTTTTTCATATATTGTATCGGAGCTCTAAAGTGCACTTCGTTGACATGTCTATTGCAAATAAGCCATTTTTTACTTTCTCTTCAATTTGGTTATTATACTATTGTTTTTCTTGAAAGCACAAAATAATTAGTATTTTGATTACTCCAATACTTTTGTCAAAATGCAGTTTTGGGCTGGTCTAATTTCACTTTGGCATTCTAAGTTTGCATAAGCTTTCACTATTGTTCGGTGAATTTTTGTTTAATAGTTTGTGAGTTAGTTTTTTTTTCTTTCAACCCTATGTACGATAAGAGCCTAAAAGTATAGCTATGCAAACGGAGGACGTTTTGAAATTTTTTATGTGAGCTTTGCTACACATGAGCAGATGTTGAGTACAATGTTTTTTTTTTGAATGTAGCTGCCTCAACGCCTTCATTGAGGGAAAGAAGGCGCCCCTTTGATAAATATTCGTTAATGTTTATATAAAATTACGATATAGTATACTTTGCAATGATAAATGACTATGTATAAATGTAGCACAAAAACTATGCAAGCACCAAATCGTAGGGTCCAGCCCACGCACCACAATCCACGTATGCCAGGCAGTGCAACAATGTCGGGCAGGCAGCGCAGCGAAGCGCGCCTATCCGTCTAGTCTAGTCTATTCTAGGTATAGTAGGGACGCAGCTGAGCTACGTTCCATGGTCTTTCTCTTTCTTGCATAGATGAAGTGGTATGAACAGTGTCATTAACAGTAGCCGACTCTTCCCTTGCATCTATCAAGTAATATGATCCATTGTGCAGATTCCGGCTTATGATGAACGGTCCCTCCCATGGTGGGGATAACTTGTGTTTTCCTTCCTTTGGCTGTACCAGGCGCAGAACCAGGTCTCCTTCCTGGAAGACCGGGGTTTTCACACGCCGACTATGGTATCTCCTTAGATCCTGCTGGTATATGTCTGATCTCTCCAAAGCTTGTTCCCTGTGTTCTTCTAGCATATCCACGGCGTCCTGCCGGGTCTTATCGTTCTCCACCTCGACGTAAGACGACACTCGAGGCGAGTCGTGAATAATATCACTCGGTAGTACCGCCTCTGCACCATAAACCATGAAAAACGGTGTCATCTGAGTAGATCTGTTAGGTGTGGTGTTAATTCCCCAAACCACTGAAGGTAACTCCTCAACCCATGCTCCAGCAGCTCTGATGCATGGGACTCGTAGCCGTGGCTGTAATCCACGAAGTAACTCCTGATTTGCCCTTTCCACTTGTCCATTAGCTTGTGGATGGGCTACTGAGGCTATGTCAAGCCGGATTCCATTGTTCCCACAGAATTTTTCCATCTCGCTTAAGGACATGTTTGTTCCATTGTCTGTAATTATGCTGTGAGGGTACCCAAACCGATAGATAATCCTTTTCAGGAACTTGACTGCCGTGATTGCTTCACAATTGGTGACTGGCATAACTTCAACCCACTTGGTAAATTTATCAATAGCCACCAAGAGATGTGTCTTTTTGCAAGGTGACATGTGAAAGGGGCCAACCATGTCCATACCCCAAACGGCAAACAGCCAGGTTAAAGGAATTGTTTGCAACTCCATAGCCGGCACATGGATTTGGCGGGCATACCTTTGACATCCATCGCACCTTGCCACCAAGCGTTCCGCGTCTGCTAAGGCTGTGAGCCAGAAGAAACCGTGCCTATATGCTTTGGCCACAAGGGGCCTTGTGGATGCGTGATGCCCACAGTCGCCTTCGTGGATCTCTTTCAGGATTTGCCGGCCTTCTTCTGGTGCCACACAGCGCAAAAATACTCCTGCAGCACTCCTCTTGTACAGCTCCCCATTGATGATAGAATATCCCTTTGCTCGCCTCAGAATTTGCCTTGCTAGTACCTCTTGCTGTGGTAACTCGCCCCGTGATATGTAAGCCAAAAACGGCTCTGTCCACTCAGGAACAGTGCGTATTGTGGCCACGAGCTCCAAATCCGGGTCTTGGTTAGCCACCTCTTCCTCAGACTCGGTTTTAACTGATGGTCACCATAGCTCGTCCAGAAAAACATTGGGTGGAACCGGCTCTCTGCGCGAGCCGAGTCTGGCGAGTGCATCTGCTGCCTCGTTCTTTCTTCTATCTATATGCTCCACCTCATACCCGGAAAAACACCCAGCAACCCTGTCCACCTCTCTGCGGTATGCTGCCATAGTTGCATCTTTTCTATCCCAAGTTCCCGAGACCTGCTGTACCACAAGATCTGAATCTCCATAGCATCGTATCCTCTTAATGTTCATCTCCTTGGCTACCTTCAGTCCATGCAATAATGCCTCATACTCGGCCACGTTGTTGGAACAATCAAAGTGAATCTGCAACACGTAGCTCAACTTGTATCCTTTGGGTGATGTGAGCACCAATCCAGCTCCTGATCCCTCATATTGCTTGGAACCATCAAAGTGCATTATCCAAGACTCGGAACTTGGTGCCATTGTGGGCATGCCTATGTGAATCCAATCATTAATGAAATCAACTAGAGCTTGAGATTTGATTGCTGACCTGGGCTCGTAGTTGATGTGATAATCTCCCATCTCGATCGCCCACTTGGCTATTCTACCTGTTGCATCCGAGTTTCTGATGATATCCGACATTGGTATAGAGCTAACCACTCTTATGGGGTGTTCCTGAAAATATGGCTTCAATTTCCGGCTGGCCATGAAGACCCCAAAAACCAGCTTCTGCCAATGTGGGTAGCGCTGCTTTGCCTCCGATAATACCTCACTGACGTAATAAACCGGCCTATGAACCGGGTGATCTTTCCCATCCTCCTTGCGCTCAACAACAACCACCGCGCTAACCGCCCGGGGCCCGGCTGCAACGTACAATAACATGGGCTCTTTAGGACCCGGGGCTGCTAGGACTGGTGCCTCAGATAGCTGCTTCTTTAGTGCCTCGAACGCCTCATCCGCCTCTTGGTCCCAAACGAATTTATCAGATTTTCTCAAGAGCCGGTAAAAGGGTATTGCTTTCTCCCCGAGTCTGGATATAAATCGGCTCAGCGCTGCTACACACCCTGTAAGCTTCTGGACGTGCTTCAAGTTTTCCGGCTTTTTCAGACTCTGGATAGCTTTGATTTTATCCGGGTTTGCTTCAATCCCTCTCTCTGACACGATAAAACCGAGTAACTTCCCTGCTGGAACTCCAAATACACACTTTGTTGGGTTAAGCTTCATCTGATATCTCCTCAGGTTCTTGAATGTTTCCTTTAGATCGTCAATAAATGTCTCCGCTTTTCTGGTCTTGATCACCACATCATCCACATAAGCATGAACGTTGCGTCCGATTTGGTCCTCAAAGCACTTCTGAATACACCGTTGATAAGTTGCGCCAGCGTTCTTCAATCCAAAAGTCATGGTCTTGTAACAAAAAGCCCCAAAATGGGTTATGAACGACGTTTTCTCCCAGTCCTCCTTCTTGAGCTTGATCTAATGATACCCGGAATATGCATCCAGGAAATATAATAGGTCACTTCCAGCCAATGCGTCTATGATCTGATCTATCCTTGGAAGGGAAAACGGATCCTTTGGGCAATGCTTGTTGAGACTCGTATAATCAATGCACATCCTCCACTCATTGGTCTTTTTCATCACGAGAACCGGATTTGCCAACCAATCCGGGTGAAATACTTCCATGATAAAGCCGGATGTTAATAGCCGAGCAATTTCTTCCCGTATAGCTTTCCTTCTTTCCTCATTCATCTTTCTCAGGCCCTGCTTCACGGGCCTAGACCTGGGATCAACATTCAAACTATGCTCTGCTAACTCTGTAGGGATACCTGGCATATCGCTAGGCGTCTAGGCAAAAACATCCTGATTGGAACGAATAAACTCCACGAGTGCTTTTTCCTGCTCATTGTCCAGGTTAGATCCTATAGCAAATTGCTTAGAGGGGTCACCTTCGACAAAGGCCACCATCTTGGTGTCCTGTGCTGCTTTTAATTTTGCTCTCTCATCCTCAGTGTTCGGCCTTTTCAACGCTGTTCTGTCATCCGGGTCTACTTGGGACCGGTAATACTTGAGTTCTTCCTTCCTGCAGGCCTGCTCTGTCATTGCCGCATCTCCTTCGTCACACTCAGCTGCTATAATCCGGTTTCCGTGTATGGTAATGGTTTGCTTTGGACCCGGAATCTTTAGCTGTAGGTAAACGTAACACGGCCTGGCCATGAACTTAGCGTAAGCCGGCCTCCCAAAAAGCGCGTGATAAGGGCTACGCAATTTTGCCAGCTCGAACGTGAGCCACTCAACCCGAAAATTGTCCTTCGATTCTCCAAAAGCAACCTCCAAAGTGATCTTTCCCTCGGGGCACGCCGAGTGACCCGGCACAATCCCATGAAAAACTGTTGAACTTTTCTGTAGCTGAGACTCCTTGAGACCCATGCGTAATAAAGTTTCCCAATATAAGATGTTGATGCTACTTCCACCGTCCATTAAGACCTTTTTCAGCTCATAACCATTAACCTGCGGTGCAACCACCAAAGCTAACACACCCGTATGTTCTATCGTTTCCGGGTGATCCCGTCTGCTCCACGTCACCTCTTGATCCGACCATCTCAAGTATCTTGGAACAGCTGAATTGACCGCGTTCACTGCTCGTTTGAGTATCTTTCTATCCTTGTTGGAAGTTCCTGTAGTATGTACATGATATTGTCCCAACTGCTTGGGGTTAGCTTGGAAACCTCCAGCTCCCCCTGGTTATTACCCGGATTTCCGCCTCCCGGGTTGCCTGTTGGGGGTGGGCCGTTGCCCGGGTTTACACCCGGACCCGGTCCTCCTCCCCGACCTGCACCTCGCATAGCCTTATTTACTTCCTCGTTCTTCCATCTCTGTAGATCCACACACTGCTCCAATGAGTGGTTAGCCGGCCTTCCGTTCCTGCTGTGCTTTGGGCACGCCATTCTGAAAATATCCCAGTTATTACCCGGCCTCGGTGGCCCTTGATAGTTTCCTCCATTATGGTTTCCTCCGTTGAAATTTCCTTCTGCTCTGGGTCTCGAAGACCCGGCTTCTGTGCTGGCAACAAACTCGGAACTTCCCTCAAACGGGCGCTTGTTCTGGTTGCTTCCATTGTTACCTCCATTACTACCCGGCGTTGACCCATTGCCGGCTCTTCCATTATTACTCGTGTTTGCTTTTGCTTTTTTGTCATTGACGTCCTCTTCTGTGGTATCCATTGCAGCGTGCTTGTTGCATGCGTCCATTAGCTCTCCCATCGTAACCTCTGAAGCATTCCGACTAGATTTCATGCGAGTTAATTTTTGCACTAAAGGTATATACTTGCACGTATTTGCCATAGCTTGTAACGCATCCTTTGGCTGAATATCCGTGGATGAGTGAAGTATCTCCATAACCCGGCGCACCCAGCTGCGCGCCGATTCTCCCTTCTTCTGGACGCACCGTTCTAGGTCATCAATAGTAAATAGCTTCCTGCACGTTCCATGTAAGTGCTTGATAAACGCAGTTTTTAACTCACCCCGCGACTTGATAGATCCTTCCGGTAAATTGTTGAACCACAACTTTGCTGCTCTTCTGACATCATTAAGTACATGAACTTGGCTTGAAGATTTTCAGATGCGTTGCGAATCGACATAGCCATCTCATAGCTGCTCAACCATGTTTCTGGGTCCATAGTCGGCTCATAATTCACTACTTTACCCGGTTCTTTGAATTTATCCGGGTAAGGTTCAGCCCTGATGTTATCCGACAGACACTTGGGCCCAATGAGATTAGTCGGTACTGGCCTCACCCGGGAAACATGCGATCCTGCAGGGGGTACGGCTGGACGTGGCGCTGCTGCTGGTCCGTGCACCGCAGACCCGGCCGCGGCTCGCCTGGCTCTGGAGCTATCCACAATAGCTTGTGCTGCTGATACTGTTGGTGCTGCTTGAACGCGGGGAGGAGGCGGCATTTGCTGCTGCTCTGCCCTCCGCCGCGCTGAACTTGTTTGAATGTTGCAGGTGTTGCCCTGATGCCGGCTGATATATGGCGTCCCATGCATTCCACTCCTGTTATCCGGATAATTTACTTGCTGTGCCACTGTTGTGCGTAATAGATCTATCGCCCGCCGGGTCTCCTCTGCGTGGGGTGACTCTCTGACCGGGATCTGATTCAATGCGATTGTTGCTGCGTATACGTTGTCCATGGGGTTGTTAAAGTGACCTGGCGGCGTGCGAAATCGTGATGGTGGTGGTGGTGGTGTTGTATTGCCTGCAGAGACCCCGGTCTGCAATGTGGGTAACCCGGCCTGCACGTTTGCCGGCTGTCCTCCTCCGGTTGCGGGCTGATGTACAGTTCCCTGGTTCGCAGCTGGGATTGGTTGATCCTAAGGTGTGATGAATAGTGCGGCCGGGTTTATGACTCCACCCATTGCCGGTAGTCTAGTATGGTGCCTTTGATGCACCCTGGTTGTCTCTTCCCGGAGCCGGTTCTCCAATGCATCCAGCTCGCGTTGGCGCGTGGCTATCCCTTGCTTTTCTGCTTCCACATCTCTCCTCTGTTGCTCCAATGCACGACAGGCTACATCCAGATCCCTAGCCCGTGCCGCTGCATTCTCCGGGGTTATGACTGTGGCTAACACAGTGGGATCCAGGATCATGTTGTTATTGAACAGGGCCGGGTGTTGTGGATTTGAAGGACCCGCCCCTGGCGTCCGGTTCGCCAGATACCCGAACATGTCCGCCTGCAACTCGCTATCCGCCGCCCGGCTGGTAACTGAAGCCGACTCTCCGTCAACCCGGGCCAGAACCGGATTTCCGTCAGTCGGGTTTTGCTGCTGGGCCAATGCTCGCGCTGCTCCGACCGCGGCCGTAGTCACATCCCCCTGATTGAGATTGGTTGCAGGGGCCGTGTAGACCTCGACCTGGCGCACGATGCTTGGCGTAGATTCATATTCTTCCTCATCACAACTATCCTCCTCGTACCGGTCCTCCAGCAGGTGCAGGATAGACTCGGTATCATCTTCTCTTATGACCCGGCCACGCGGGGTCCATGCCGGCTCCTCCGGCTGTTCCCTCTTCGTGATGGGCTCTTCTATCGGATCCACCGTCCCGACCGATTCTTCTCCATCCGACTGAACGTAGGTGGCCTCCCCTGACACAGAATCAAATCCAAAATCGTCAGGGATTTGTAACATCCCAAGTATGAAAAACCACCCCTAGGATGTTTGTTTCTTGTTTAATTAAATTTTTGCATCATGTCATCATACTCATTGAATTGTTTGCGTTTGTTTTGCATCTGTTTTCCTTTTGCTTTGCATCTGTTTTTCTCTGTTTCCACAATTCAAATTCAAACAATATTTCAAACCTTTGGTTCATACTTGTTATGTTACAACCTTTCAAATAAAAAGTTCAAATAAAAACAACCATTTGTTTCCATGTAATCCATAAGGTTCAACTATTAAAAATGGTGGCTTTTAATCAATCACTTAATTCAAATGATTATTCAAATTCAAATCACATTTTTTTCCAAACAGCAACCTTTTGGAATTAATGAGAATTACAAAGCAATTCTAACCTTTTTGTTTCCATTAAACCATAAGGTTCAAACCATTAAAATTATGGCTTTTCATAATTCAATTAACCCAAAACTCAAGTCAAATGTTATTTCAAATTCAACACAAATCACAAACAGCACCCAATTTCAAATTATGAAAATTACCAAAACAACTCTAATGATTTGTTCTAATTAAACAATAGGGTTCACCCTATTAAAAATCTTGTTTTCAATAATAATCACTTAATAAGCAAATTCTTTCAAATTTGAATTAAATCCCAAACAGCAATTTAAATTTGAAACTTTTGGAAAAAACAAAGTGGGCATTTTGTTGCTATTGAAATTACTAACTCACACCAATTTTTATAAATTTTTCCTAACTCTAAAACCCTCATTTTTCTTCCTATTCCATTTTCTGCAAAAAAAAAACAGAGGAGAAAAAAATCAAAAAATAAAAAAAAGAAAACGCTCGCAGGCCAGGGGAGCAGCCCAGCCCACTTCTTTCTTCCTTCCCCCTGGCCCGATACCGGTTCGCCCCGCGCCCCCTCTTTCTTCCTCGCGTACGGCCGCACATCGGGCGGTGCCACGGCAACACGGTAACGCTCCGACGGCCATCCTCACTCCCTAGCGCCTATAAGAGCCACCCTAGGCCCCGGGAGCTAGCCCTAACCTACCTACTCCCTCCTCCCTCGAGCTCCGCCGCCGATCCCCTCTCTCTGCCACCCTCCACCTCCCTCTGCAACCTCACCGGCGAGCTCCTCCTCTGAACCTCCGATAACCACCGCCACCTCGCATCGCCACCATCCAACTTAGCCACTGGAATCAAATCGCCACTGCTCCCTCTCCATCCCGGACACTTTCGTTGAGCTCGAGGTGGCCTGGATCGACGCCGCGGTCCTCGTCGTCGCCGGCAGCCGCACTGCCCCGAGCCTCTGCCCACCTGCAACGGAGGTGAGCTCCACCGTGCTCTCTCTCCCCTCTGTTCCCTCTGAATCGCAACACGGGCACGCACGCATCCAACACCAACGCACACCGCAGCACGGCAGCACACGGCAGCACCGCGAGCAGCTCGCCGCCGGCCAGCCCTTCGCTCTCTGTCCAAGTTTCAGAAACGCTTTCGTCAGTTAAAATTCAGATGCGCGTAACTGAATGATATCCTTGCTGCATCGCGTATACTGACAAACACACGATCGCAGCGCACTGGTAGCAGTGCAGTGCGTGCTAGCGAGAGGGCCAGGGTTCGAGTCCCCCCTCCCGCACGGGAAAATCCCACCTTTTTGCGCAGCGCGCTGACAGGGTGGCCCCCCTGTCAGCCACTGCTGCTGCCACGCCAGCACGCGCTGGCCACGTTGGCCCCTTGGCCCACTGGCAGTGACCCTGGCTAGGTCACTGCACGGTGCAGAACATTTCTGTCCAGTTTTTTTTAAATCTAAATCCTTTTATAATTACAGAATGGTCCCTAATATGAAAATGCAAATAACTTTTATTTTATAAACCCAAATAATAAAAGTAAAATATGTACACTGCTCCAAATTTAATTATCTATCTATTTATAACATTTGTTTTCTGTTTTGACTAATTCAAATGCATTCCAATTTCAAATTCAAACAATTCATTTGTAATTTGAATAATTGCATAAGTAATTCATACTTAATCCAAATAATGCAAATAAAATATGTTTTCCATACTATTTTAGACGATCTTTTCAAATATAAATTTTGTTTCATGGTTTGAATAATTAAAATCGCTTAAATAATTTAAACCTTGTTTAAATCATTTAAATTTGCTAAATTCATAACTTGCTCAAAATAAATTATTTTTGAACATGTAAAATATGTTTTCAAACGAGAAAAATATAAACTCTTCAAATATGAATTTGAATTTATGTTTTGAACAAATAAAATTCAAATAATATTCAAACTTGTTTTAAATTCATTTAAAACTTGTTTAATCTTGTTTAATTCATAATTAAATCATTGTAATTCCTTTTTCAATAATTGAAACATGTAATCCACCCAAAATGTTATGTTCTTTTCAAATATGAATTTTATTATTTGTTTTGAACAATTTAAATTGCTGAAAACAACAAATGCTTGTGTAACACCTTTAAGGAACCAAAATTTTCTAACTTAATAAATAAATTTCTAAAATTGGTAAACCTTATTTTAAATTGCTTCTATTGTTGTTATTTTTCTGTTTTCCTCATCCATGCATCATACTTCAGGGTGGGCATAAAACCCGATACCCGAAGCCCGAACCCGAAAAACCCGCACCCGAACCCGAAAAACCCGAACCCGAGAAACCCGATGAACTATTCGGGTAACAAGTTCAGGAACCCGAATTTTATTGGGGAATTTCGGGATTAGTCCTCCGCTACCCGAAATACCCGCATAGCCCGAATTAGATATGTAATTTAGCCCAACTAATCACATGTCCGCACTGTCCCAACTCAGCAGGCTAAAAGCCCACGTCTCCGCGTACAATCACCTCTCAGCCTCTCTCTCACCTTCTCCAAGTCAACCTTATCTCTTTCTCTTTCATGTAGAACCGCATGGACGAACTGTCCCAAGCATACACAGAGTGACAGAGCCACACAATCACAGGCACACGCGCATGGCGGCCATGAGCATCCCAATCCCCGGCGACAAATCCAACTGCGGGCATGGCTTCCATGACGAATCCCCGGAGACGAATCCAATCCCCGGCGACGAATCCAATCCCCGGCGACGAATCCAACTGCGAGCATGGCTTCCATGGCGATGAATCCCCGACGGCGACGAATCCAACTGCAACGAATCCCAATCAGCAGTGTCCGTGCAGCTTCCATGACGACGCGCAGTGCCGTGGTGTCGCGCTACCCTCCCCCAAATCTGCATCAAAGGCAGAAGATTTACACGCCGCTTCTCTATTCGGGAAAATCGGGAAAACCCGATCCCGAACCCGAAATTTTGGGTACCCGAAATTTCGGGTTTTGTATTTTTGGGCATAATTTCGGGTGTCAGATCTGAAAACCCGAGTTAAAAAAAACCCGAAGAACCCGACCCGATATTTTCGGGTAACCCGAACGCCCAGCCTGAATCATACTAATCCAGTTTCACCTGTTGATTAGTTGGAAAACAATTATCCCAACCATAATTCATGGGCTTTTCATATGCAACCCCAAATTGAATGTGGGTCCATTTAATCATGTTGTTACCATGTCAACTAGTTTATTTTGATGCATCAATTAAATTGTCATGCATCATCCCATGATTGTGCATTATGCCATGTTATTGATTGTTTGTTCTCTGCGTTGTTTGTTTGCTTCTTCTCGGATAGACGACGACGTTGAGAAAGATGATACTTACGACACCCCTTCTGAGGATCTAGCTCAGTACCAGGCTGCTGAGTTTGCAGGCAAGTTATCACTCACATGAACCACTGTGTTCCTTTCAACATTGGATACCGATACTTTCCGTTGTCTATTTCTGCTAGCCATATGTATCGTTGTTTCTGTTACGAACCTATCACATGATACCCTGAACCCTGATATTGCCTCACCTCCACTCCTATAACCCCGTTGCTTGGGCCCGTGTCTTACTAGCATGCTTAGGGTTGTTTTGCTCGAGTTTGTTATCAGTTACTTTCTGTTACTATATTTCATTATGTTCTGGGGCTCGATGTTTAAACAATCAACCTGTTAATTTTGGGTAATAATAATTTGCTGATAAGGCACCGGCAGGAGGCCCGGCGTGGTTTTGAGGCCTGCTAGTGTCGACCCTAATTAGGAAAAGGGTCTTGTCTACTGATACATGATGAGCGCACTATCCGCATGTGGGAAGCGTGTATGGGCGCCCACCTCAATTTGATTGGATTCGCATCTCGTCCAAATCGCCTCATTTAGTTCGGGTTTTCCATTTGCCGCACGCATATGCAGGTACGAACCCGAGGCCAGGGTGGAACTTTTGTAGTCGGCATTTAGGGAGACACGTTCTTAGAGTGCTATGAGGGTCCCCTTTTCTTCGTGGGGCTTGATTAGCCGTGCGCTCACTGCACGGGGTTCTTTGGGCTTGATGCGAAGAAGAGTTGAGTTGTGTAGAGTGCCTCGCTTGGTGGGTTTGATTCCCGTCTGCCAAGATATTCTTACGTGTACGGCCAAATTGGTGCACCCCTGCAGGGATAAATCTTCTCGAGAAGCCGTGTTTTCCGCGGTTATGGTTAACTTGGTGAAAGTACTGGCTAACAAGTACTCAGAACAAATTACACCTAACTAATGCTAACTTGACTAGTAATAGTCTTATTGACACAATAACTTGACCCATCATTAATCCAACTGTGTGAGTTATCCTCGGATTGCTTCTTTGGATAAGGGGCGAGATCCAGGATGGGTTTGTTTGGAGGTTAGCTATGGTTGGTTACGATACGCTATCTTATCCCCTTTCTGATAGCCGGAAGTTGTGGTATGTTCTGTAGTTGGTTAGTGCAGCCACTTGCAGCATCTTTTATATCCCCTTTTCTTCCGTTGAACCCAAGGCATCTGTGCTTGGTGTTGACGGGTTACACGTTGGTGAACTGTGAGTCTTGCTTGCCAGTACGTTTATGTACTGACCCCTTTGGGGCTGTGGTTTCCGCAGACTACGCCTACGAGGATCCCCGTGACGGCTACTACGTGGAATTTGACGAGGCTACTGACGAGTAGGTAGCGGACCCGGGCAGGATCCGAGACTACGTGGATGGGCTCCGTTTTCCTTTCATTCCCGGCTTCTTAAGCCTATTTGGATTTGTCTGTACTCAGACCCTTTGAATGCTTCCGCTGAGATGTAATGATGTTATGTTGGGACATGTGTCCTCTGGATGATTGTATTTGCTATGTCTGCTCTAGTGAGAGCTATTTGCAGCTTATTTCCATCTTTTGTGTCTTAGAGATATGTTGTGTTATCATTCTGTTAAACGCCGTTGACGTACCATGTGTGTATGGTATGAAGTACGTCAATGGTAGTATCCTGATTTCTATGGGATGGTTTACGTAGACGATGAACAGTAGGGGTTGGTTGTCACACATACATGTGTTGGCCTACTCGTAAGAGATGCGGGTGCCGGTAAGCCCCGTAATCCAATCAACCACTGTTCAACGGAACTGCGAGTATCCTCTAGATGTCCGGGTGCGACAAATGGTATCAGAGCCTGTCTTCCTGTAGGATCCCTTTTACTGGTCGCAGTTGAGTCTAGAAACTATTTTGTAGCTACATAGGAAAAATGAAACGTGAGAGTAGGAATTCTGCCATATTATTTCTTTCCCCACCCACCCTCCCTTTCTGGTAAGGAAGTGCAACGTTGTTTTCTCTTCTCACCTAAACTTTCAAGTTAGGATTTCACGAATCCTGGATTCTCTAGGATAGTTATATCTACTAGACCATAGGGATGGAGGTGGTTGTGACATGATTTATCATGTTGCCTACTCATGATTGAGAACGGAGGCGTGTAAGCCCCGGAAGCAAATCCTATATTCCTTAAGCAGTAGATATTGATCCTTTAGAAGCCCGGATGGGTTTTCCGTAGTACCTCAGGAGTTTTTGGTCTCGTGTTTCCCGATGTTGCTTCGATATCCTGTTCATCTCAACATCCTTTTTGTCCGTTGAAACCTTGTTGTTGCTTTCCACTTCAGTTCTCTACCGGCGTCTAATCAAAACTTCCCCGATCATCTGCAGATGGATCTCAGGTTCTACCCGCAGGTGGTTCGGATGACTCGTTGTGAGAGCACCGCCGGTTATCCGGAGATGCTGAGAGACATGGTCACTTATCTGGGTTTCCGTTGGGCACCAGAGTACCAGGTCTACGAGCAGCAGCGAGAGTTTGACCAGACCTACTACTAGGCTATCGTCTACATTCTGTCAGATGATGGCATGAGCGTTGTCCACCGCTACGAGGCAGTAGGTTCCACAGTGGATATGGCTGTGCAGCAGGCAGCTTATGTGAGTCTCACCGTCCTTCGTGCTGACTACTGGGGATTTGACGATTCTATCTATCGCCACATCCCCCGTGGTTACATCACTTCGGAGGGAGCTCATTTCACTCTCTACGACAACCTGGAAGTCTACGAGCATGATAACTCCAGGCTGCACACCACCGCTCAGTTTGTGAGGCACAGTGACGCAGTTGCCACCACACTCTCTCAGGAGTTGGCTTCAGTCAGAGAGCAGCTCTACCTTGCTTTGACTCGTCTGGCGACTTACACCACAGACTTTGTTGGAGATGAGCGCTTTGCACGTTTCGATCAGCCAGTTGGTCGTCGTCTGCCAGATGCTGGAGGTTACGAGCCGATCAGAGGTCCACTCCTCAACCTCGGTGCTGGTTACACTGGGATTCCACGCTTTGGAGCACAGGGAGTCGACGCTATGTACTTCACCACACCTAGAGTCGCTCTCAGACCACGTCAGATCTATGTGGATCGTCGTTCTACCTACTTTCATGGGCGTGCTCCTCACCGTACCTCTCGTCGTAATACTCACCGCCGTCCTGCGTGATGAGCATGGGAGTACCGATGTATCCATTCTTAGCTATGTTTAGTTATCCTTTGGCATTCGAACCATTTATGGTGTGTTGGATATTCTGATGTATTTGAACATGTGATGATGTACCTGTTGGTTATCTATTCATGCGTCGGAATAATCTCTCTTTCGGTTACCAAGTCTATCCTTTTCTATTGTTGTGCTAAAATGCATGTTTATTCAGGATGCCGCCAACAAGGAACAACCCGCCTGAGCCACCGCCAATCACGGAGCTGTTGACTCAGATGACTCAGGTCGTGACGCAGATGGCCCAGTTCCAGGCTAATCAGCGCAACAACCAGAACGCTCCACGAGTCAGTATCAAGGAGTTTCTGAGTTTGGGGCCTAGAGCTTTCGTGGCAACACGCGAGCCTCTGGATGCTGATGACTGGATCCGTGAGATGGCCAAGGCTCTGGACATTGCTCACGTTGCAGAGGAAGACAAGGTCAAGTATGCCTCCTACCTACTGAAGGGTCAGGCAGCTACTTGGTGGGAGAACTACCAGACCATGAGAGCTGGCTACCCAATCACCTGGGGTTGTTTCAAGGAAGCTTTCCTGAAGCACCACATTCCAGATGGTCTCATGGAAAGGATGCGTGAAGAGTTTTGCTCACTCAAGCAGGGCAAGCTGGACGTCATTGGCTATCAGAGTGAGTTCAATCGCCTCGCTCGTTACGCTGGTGATGAGGTGTCCACTGAGGCTAAGAAGATGGCAAGGTTCCGCCGAGGTTTTAACCAGGAACTCAAGTACGCCCTCACCAACATCAAGGCCAAAGACTTCGAGGAGCTCGTGAACACCGCGCTCAATGAAGAAAATGGGCGCAAGGCGTTCGAGGAGTCTCGGAAGCACTCGCGTGAGGGTGGTTCCTCCTCCAACATGACCACCCCTCCGCAGAAGCGCCGCATCTGGGTGCCAAATGCTGCTGTCACTAGGGCTCCATATGCCCAAGCTTCTCCAGGCTTCGCTCCCCGCCCACCCAACCCAGCTCACATGCAAGGTCAGAGGTTTTCAATGGGGCAGCCAAGGCCAGATCCTCCTCGTGTCGTCACTTGCTTTAAGTGCAAGCAAACGGGACACTACGCTGACAAGTGCACTCAGAGGCAGCTACCTCCACCACCACCTCGTCCCAACACAAACCAGGCAATGGTGCGTGCTCCCCCGGCTAAAGCCTTCAACTCCAACAACAGGCCTGTCGGGAGGACCGCGAGGGTGAACCATATCAAGGCCGACAAAGCTGAGGAAGCTGCTGACGTCGTTCTCGGTATATTGCCCGTAAACTTTATTCCAGCTAAAGTGTTGTTTGATACCGGAGCATCGCATTCTTTTGTGTCCAAGATTTTTGCCACAACAAACAACTTAAGTGTGGTTCCACTAAGCAATCAAATCACTGTTCACTCACCGGGATCTCAAATGTTGACTTCCAAGATAAGTAAGGATAATCAAATCCTAATTGGAGGCCACATTTTCCTTGCTTCACTCATGTTGCTGGGAAGTTCTGACATTGATGTCATTCTTGGCATGGATTGGTTGAAGGCCAATAAAGCTAAAATTGACTGTGCTCAGAAGTCAATAACTATGTTCCACCCTTCTGGCCAGATAGTCTATTCTCCAAATGAATCAAGTTCTGTTCAGCTTTACACCCTCGATGCTAAACCTCTACCTCTACTTGAAAATGTTCCGGTGGTTTGTGAATTCCCAAACGTCTTTCCAGAAGAGTTGCCAGGGATGCCTCCAGACAGAGCAGTTGAGTTCGTGATCGAGCTTGAACCAGGTACTGCTCCAATCTCTAAGAAGCCATACAAGATAGCTCCTTCTGAACTGAAGTTGTTGAAGGAGCAAATCGATATGTACATGGAAAAAGGTTACATTCAACCTAGTTCCTCCGCTTGGGGTTGCCCAACTCTGTTCGTTGCGAAGAAGGATCAAACAAAGAGACTCGTTGTTGACTATCGTCCTCTTAACGAGAAAACCATCAAAAACAAGTATCCAATTCCTCGTATCGATGATCTTTTTGATCAACTTGCTGGAGCCTCAATATTCTCCAAGTTGGACTTGAGAATGGGTTACATATCAAATAAAGATCAGAAAGGAAGATATTCCAAAAACAGCTTTCACCACTCGGTACGGTCTATATGAATACACTGTCATGTCCTTTGGTCTCACCAATGCACCGGCGACCTTCTCTAGACTCATGAATTATGTCTTCCATGAATACCTCGACAAGTTCGTTGTGGTATATCTTGATGACATTCTGGTCTACTCCAAATCTGAGGAAGAGCATGGAGAACATCTTCGTCTCACTCTCATGAAACTTCGCGAGCATCGTCTATATGCCAAATTCTCCAAATGTGAGTTCTGGATTCCAGAAGTTGCTTACCTTGGTCATGTCATCTCAGCCAAGGGCATAGCCATTGATCCAGAAAAGGTTAAAGCAATTGTTGATTGGAAACCTCCAAAGACGGTGAAACAAGTCAGAAGTTTTCTTGGCTTGGCTAGCTATTGCCGTCGTTTCGTTCAAAACTTTTCCAAGATTGCCAAACCTCTCACTGATCTCACAAAGAAGGACAAGAAGTTCGTTTGGTCTCCACAATGTGATGAAAGTTTCAATCTCCTGAAGACTAAACTCACTTCTACCCCAGTTCTGGTTGGCCCAGATACTACCAAACCTTTCCAGATATTCTGTGACGCATCTCTCCAAGGTCTAGGTGCAGTTCTTATGCAAGAACGTCAAGTTGTGGCTTATGCTTCACGTCAGTTGAATGCACATGAGCAAAATTATCCCACTCATGACCTTGAACTTGCTGCAGTTGTGTTTTCCCTCAAGAAATGGAGGCAATACTTGTTGTGTAATCGCACTGAAATCTTTTCCGATCATAAGAGTCTGAAATACATCTTCACTCAACCAGATCTAAACCTAAGGCAAAGGAGATGGATTGAAAAGATTAAAGACTTTGATCTCACCATTTCTTACACTCCAGGCAAGGCTAATGTTATGGCCGATGCTCTCAGTCGCAAGTCATATTGCAATAATCGCATGATCATGGAAAGCCAACCTCCACTTCATGAAGAATTCCAGAAGCTGAACCTTGGTCTTGTTCCTCAAGGATATCTTGCTAGCTTGACATCCAGTCCAACTCTCGAGGACAAGATTCGTTCGGAACAACTTCGTGATGCTGAAATCAAGAAGATGGTAGAACACATCAAAGAAGGCAAGGAGATATTTAAGTCCTTCTCAATTGATGACAAAGGAACTGTGTTCTTCGAAGGACGCATTGCAGTTCCTCAAGTTCAAAGTCTCAAAGATGTCATTCTCAAGGAGGCTCATGAAACTCCTCTCTCCATCCACCCTGGAAGTACAAAGATGTACCAGGATCTTAAGACACTGTATTGGTGGCCTGGCATGAAACGTGAAATTGCTCAATACGTTTCTGAATGCGACGTTTGTCAACGTGTTAAGGCAGTCCATCAGAAAACAACCGGTCTACTCCAACCTCTGAAAATTCCTGGGTGGAAGTGGGACATGATTGAAATGGACTTCGTCACTGGTTTTCCAAAGTCCAAAAAGGGCAACGATGCAATCTTCGTTGTTATTGATCGTCTCACTAAAGTAGCTCACTTCTTTGCTGTCAAAGAAACAATCTCAGCTAGCCAGTTAGCAGAGCTCTACACAGCAAAGATTGTTCCTCTTCATGGTGTTCCATTGGAAATAAGCTCAGACCGTGGAAGCATATTCACTTCTCATTTCTGGAAAAGCTTCCAAGAAGCATTGGGCACCAAACTTCTGTTCAGCACAGCCTACCACCCTCAGTCTCAAGGGCAAGTCGAAAGAGTCAATCCGATTCTCGAGGATATGCTCAGACCATGTGGTCTCTCCTTTGGCATGAAATGGGAGGATTGCCTTCCATATGCTGAATTCTCCTACAACAACATCTTCCAGGCAAGCCTAGGCATGGCACCATTTGAAGCTCTCTATGGCCGCAGATGCAGGAGTCCAATCAATTGGTCTGGAGCTGGTGAACGTTCACTCTTAGGCCCTGACATTGTTAAGGAAGCCGAGGAGAAAGTTCGCATCATTCGTGACAATCTCAAGATTGCTCAGTCTCGTCAGAAAAGCTACTATAACAGCAAGCACAGGGATATGATCTATGCACCTGGTGACAAGGCATATCTCCGTGTAACTCCCCTCAGAGGCATTCATCGTTTTGGTGTGAAAGGAAAGCTGGCACCAAGATACATTGGTCCTTTCAACATTCTCTCAAGGCGTGCGGAAAATGCCTATCGTCTTGAACTTCCAGAAAAACTATCCAAGGTGCACGATGTGTTTCACGTGTCACAGCTCAAGAGGTGTTTCAAATATCCAAATCGTGCAGTTGATCATGATTCCATTGAACTGCAAGATGATCTATCTTATGAGGAGCACCCTGTTCGTATTCTCGATGAGACCGAACGTAAGACTCGCAACAAGAGCACAAAGTTCTTGAAAGTGCAATGGTCGCATCATTCCGATAAAGAGGCAACGTGGGAGACCGAAGAGGATCTTCGCAAGAAGTATCCGGACCTTTTCCTTTCTCAGTAGGAATCTCGGGGCGCGATTCCTTCAAGGGTGGGTGTTTTGTAACATCCCAAGTATGAAAACCCACCCTTAGCATGTTTGTTTCTTGTTTAATTAAAGTTTTGCATCATGTCATCATACTCATTGAATTGTTTGCATTTGTTTTGCATCTGTTTTCCTTTTGCTTTGCATCTGTTTTTCTCTGTTTCCACAATTCAAATTCAAACAATATTTCAAACCTTTGGTTCATACTTGTTATGTTACAACCTTTCAAATAAAAAGTTCAAATAAAAACAACCATTTGTTTCCATGTAATCCATAAGGTTCAACTATTAAAAATGGTGGCTTTTAATCAATCACTTAATTCAAATGATTATTCAAATTCAAATCACATTTTTTCCAAACAACAACCTTTTGGAATTAATGAGAATTACAAAGCAATTCTAACCTTTTTGTTTCCATTAAACCATAAGGTTCAAACCATTAAAATTATGGCTTTTCATAATTCAATTAACCCAAAACTCAAATCAAATGTTATTTCAAATTCAACACAAATCACAAACAGCACCCAATTTCAAATTATGAAAATTACCAAAACAACTCTAATCATTTGTTCTAATTAAACAATAGGGTTCACCCTATTAAAAATCTTGTTTTCAATAATAATCACTTAATAAGCAAATTCTTTCAAATTTGAATTAAATCCCAAACAGCAATTTAAATTTGTAACTTTTGGAAAAAACAAAGTGGGCATTTTGTTGCTATTGAAATTACTAACTCACACCAATTTTTCTAAATTTTTCCTAACTCTAAAACCCTCATTTTTCTTCCTATTCCATTTTCTGCAAAAAAAAAACAGAGGAGAAAAAAATCAAAAAATAAAAAAAGAAAACGCTCGCAGGCCAGGGGAGCAGCCCAGCCCACTTCTTTCTTCCTTCCCCCTGGCCCGATACCGGTTCGCCCCGCGCCCCCTCTTTCTTCCTCGCGTACGGCCGCACATCGGGCGGTGCCACGGCGGCACGGTAACGCTCCGACGGCCATCCTCGCTCCCTAGCGCCTATAAGAGCCACCCTAGGCCCCGGGAGCTAGCCCTAACCTACCTACTCCCTCCTCCCTCGAGCTCCGCCGCCGATCCCCTCTCTCTGCCACCCTCCACCTCCCTCTGCAACCTCACCGGCGAGCTCCTCCTCTGAACCTCCGATAACCACCGCCACCTCGCATCGCCACCATCCAACTTAGCCACTGGAATCAAATCGCCACTGCTCCCTCTCCATCCCGGACACTTTCGTTGAGCTCGAGGTGGCCTTGATCGACGCCGCGGTCCTCGTCGTCGCCGGCAGCCGCACTGCCCCGAGCCTCTGCCCACCTGCAACGGAGGTGAGCTCCACCGTGCTCTCTCTCCCCTCTGTTCCCTCTGAATCGCAACACGGCCACGCACGCATCCAACACCAACGCACACCGCAGCACGGCAACACTCGGCAGCACCGCGAGCAGCTCGCCGTCGGCCAGCCCATCGCTCTCTGTCCAAGTTTCAGAAACGCTTTCGTCAGTTAAAATTCAGATGCGCGTAACTGAATGATATCCTTGCTGCATCGCGTATACTGACAAACACACGATCGCAGCGCACTGGTAGCAGTGCAGTGCGCGCTAGCGAGAGGGCCAGGGTTCGAGTCCCCCCTCCCGCACGGGAAAATCCCACCTTTTTGCGCAGCGCGCTGACAGGGTGGCCCCCCTGTCAGCCACTGCTGCTGCCACGCCAGCACGCGCTGGCCACGTTGGCCCCTTGGCCCACTGGCAGTCACCCTGGCTAGGTCACTGCACGGTGCAGAACATTTCTGTCCAGTTTTTTTTAAATCTAAATCCTTTTATAATTACAGAATGGTCCCTAATATGAAAATGCAAATAACTTTTATTTTATAAACCCAAATAATAAAAGTAAAATATGTACACTGCTCCAAATTTAATTATCTATCTATTTATAACATTTGTTTTCTGTTTTGACTAATTCAAATGCATTCAAATTTCAAATTCAAACAATTCATTTGTAATTTGAATAATTGCATAAGTAATTCATACTTAATCCAAATAATGCAAATAAAATATGTTTTCCATACTATTTTAAACCATCTTTTCAAATATAAATTTTGTTTCATGGTTTGAATAATTAAAATCGCTTAAATAAGTTAAACCTTGTTTAAATCATTTAAATTTGCTAAATTCATAACTTGCTCAAAATAAATTATTTTTGAACATGTAAAATATGTTTTCAAACCAGAAAAATATAAACTCTTCAAATATGAATTTGAATTTATGTTTTGAACAAATAAAATTCAAATAATATTCAAACTTGTTTTAAATTCATTTAAAACTTGTTTAATTTTGTTTAATTCATAATTAAATCATTGTAATTCCTTTTTCAATAATTGAAACATGTAATCCACCCAAAATGTTATGTTCTTTTCAAATATGAATTTTATTATTTTTTTTGAACAATTTAAATTGCTGAAAACAACAAATGCTTGTGTAACACCTTTAAGGAACCAAAATTTTCTAACTTAATAAATAAATTTCTAAAATTGGTAAACCTTATTTTAAATTGCTTCTATTGTTGTTATTTTTCTCTTTTCCTCATCCATGCATCATACTAATCCACTTTCACCTGTTGATTAGTTGGAAAACAATTATCCCAACCATAATTCATGGGCTTTTCATATGCAACCCCAAATTGCATGTGGGTCCATTTAATCATGTTGTTACCATGTCAACTAGTTTATTTTGATGCATCAATTAAATTGTCATGCATCATCCCATGATTGTGCATTATGCCATGTTATTGATTGTTTGTTCTCTGCGTTGTTTGTTTGCTTCTTCTCGGATAGACGACGACGTTGAGACAGACGATACTTACGGCACCCCTTCTGAGGATCTAGCTCAGTACCAGGCTGCTGAGTTTGCAGGCAAGTTATCACTCACATGAACCACTGTGTTCCTTTCAACATTGGATACCGATACTTTCCGTTGTCTATTTCTGCTAGCCATATGTATCGTTGTTTCTGTTACGAACCTATCACATGATACCCTCAACCCTGATATTGCCTCACCTCCACTCCTATAACCCCGTTGCTTGGGCCCGTGTCTTACTAGCATGCTTAGGCTTGTTTTGCTCGAGTCTGTTATCAGTTACTTTCTGTTACTATATTTCATTATGTTCTGGGGCTCGATGTTTAAACAATCAACCTGTTAATTTTGGGTAATAATAATTTGCTGATAAGGCACCGGCAGGAGGCCCGGCGTGGTTTTGAGGCCTGCTAGTGTCGACCCTAATTAGGAAAAGGGTCTTGTCTACTGATACATGATGAGCGCACTATCCGCATGTGGGAAGCGTGTATGGGCGCCCCCTCAATTTGATTGGATTCGCATCTCGTCCAAATCGCCTCATTTAGTTCGGGTTTTCCATTCGCCGCACGCATATGCAGGTACGAACCCGAGGCCAGGGTGGAACTTTTGTAGTAGGCATTTAGGGAGACACGTTCTTAGAGTGCTATGAGGGTCCCCTTTTCTTCGTGGGGCTTGATTAGCCGTGCGCTCACTGCACGGGGTTCTTTGGGCTTGATGCGAAGAAGAGTTGAGTTGTGTAGAGTGCCTCGCTTGGTGGGTTTGATTCCCGTCTGGCGGGATATTCTTACGTGTACGGCCAAATTGGTGCACCCCTGCAGGGATAAATCTTCTCGAGAAGCCGTGTTTTCCGCGGTTATGGTTAACTTGGTGAAAGTACTGGCTAACAAGTACTCAGAACAACTTACACCTAACTAATGCTAACTTGACTAGTAATAGTCTTATTGACACAATAACTTGACCCATCATTAATCCAACTGTGTGAGTTATCCTCGGATTTCTTCTTTGGATAAGGGGCGAGATCCAGGATGGGTTTGTTTGGAGGTTAGCTATAGTTGGTTACGATACGCTATCTTATCCCCTTTCTGATAGCCGGAAGGTGTGGTATGTTCTGTAGTTGGTTAGTGCAGCCAGTTGCAGCATCTTTTATATCCCCTTTTCTTCCGTTGAACCCAAGGCATCTGTGCTTGATGTTGACGGGTTACACTTTGGTGAACTGTGAGTCTTGCTTGCTAATACGTTTATGTACTGACCCCTTTGGGGCTGTGGTTTCCGCAGACTACGCCTACGAGGAACCCCGTGACGGCTACTACGTGGAGTTTGACGAGGCTGCTGACGAGTAGGTAGCGGACCCGGGCAGGATCCGAGACTACGTGGATGGGCTCCGTTTTCCTTTCATTCCCGGCTTCTTAAGCCTATTTGGATTTGTCTGTACTCAGACCCTTTGAATGCTTCCACTGAGATGTAATGATGTTATGTTGGGACATGTGTCCTCTGGATGATTGTATTTGCTATCTCTGCTCTAGTGAGAGCTATTTGCAGCTTATTTCCATCTTTTGTGTCTTAGAGATATGTTGTGTTATCATTCTGTTAAACGCCGTTGACGTACCATGTGTGTATGGTATGAAGTACGTCAATGGTAGTATCCTGATTTCTATGGGATGGTTTACGTAGACGATGAACAGTAGGGGTTGGTTGTCACACATACGTGTGTTGGCCTACTCGTAAGAGATGCGGGTGCCGGTAAGCCCCGTAATCCAATCAACCATTGTTCAACAGAACTGCGAGTATCCTCTAGAAGTCCGGGTGCGACAGGATTGAACCGGACGTACGTACCATGCCGATGAAGACGTTGACCCGGCCGATTGTCACGACAGATCCGGATTCGAGCAGATCCGACTCTGGCCCCCAGCCAAAATCGTCCACCATCTTCTCTCCTTCGGGGTTGGTGTAGATCTCGCCGATGACGAGGTTCTTTATGTTCTCCCGAGCTTCTCCCGTGATGTAAACACCTTTGGACGTAGGCCCCACAGTGGGCGCCAACTGTCGTGGGATAATCACGGCAGACGTTACCGGGGGTAACTTATCTTGGGGCAATTCGACTCTGGTGTTTGGGAGAGGGTTTAGCTCAAGGGAAACCATGGTGATATGCGATCTGGTAGCCGACAATCGAGTCGCCGAGTTTCCGATCTAAATATATTATCTCAACTCTCGTGTTACAAAGGATTCTCGAATATCTCGTGATCGTGTGATTGTGTCTAATCTAACCCTAGGGGCCGGCTTATATAATATCCGGACCCCCTGGCTTACTATCCAAGGCATACTCGGGGTCCTACCTGGACACTGCTTACAAACCCTAAATTTCCTTATCGGAACCCACAATCCGGGTTACGAGGCCTACACTCTTGGGCCTTCTAGAAAACTCCTTTTCCCTAAGCCAGGTCTTGCGCAGCGCCCTTTGGGCCGAGTTACACCTTGGCGTTAGCCTACCGGGTTATCATCCCTCCATCAGGACGGCTAGCAAAGTTTCCCGCAGTTCCACCAAAATTTCGCGTCGCTCCGAAAAATTCGCGCCAGGACAGCCCGCCCAAATTTTTTCGTGCAAGGATATTTTACTTCTCAGTCCTCCCGCACACAACTGGCAACCTTTAGCCTGGCGGGCATTTCTGTAATCGTTCCGAAACCCTGCCTTATCCCCTCGATCGGCCCTCTCGCCAAAAGAGAAAGCCACTACTTTGAAATATCCACTCCCCCTTGTCCTCCGAAAACAGATCCTCTATTCCCCCGATCTCACACCTCTCCATATAGCTCTCTTTCCAGAACTCCCTCGTCGCCGTCGAGATCAACCTCCAGATCTGCCACATCACCGGCCTTTTCGTCGTCCAGATCCGCCACCTCTCCATTGTGCTCGCCTGTCTGCCACATCGTCTCCAACCTCGCCGTACGTTATCTTCCACCTCGCGCCGTGCTCGCCGGTCAGCCACCTCGACTCCATGTTCGTCGGTCAGCCACATCGCCACCGACCTCGCCGTACATCCAGATCTGCCACCTCGTCTCCAACCTCGCCGCAACATCACCGTCAATGTCTACAAGTACGCTGAAACGAGTAAAGATTGAAGGCGAGAAACGCAGCAAGACAGAAGACCCTAAAGCCGTAGGCAACTATTCTCTCTAAATTGCTTGTCTATTTAATTGTATGTTTGATGCTTCCTTATTATCCTTCTTATGTTCGATGCAGTTAATCTTTCTAAACTGGTTGTCTGTTTAATCATATGTTTGATGCTTCATTATTATCCTAATTATACTGCTACTATTTGATGCAATAAATTTCTCTAAACGGTTTCTTGTAACGGAAATAGGAAGGGGGGCCTTCTTGCTTGGTAAAACTTTTCTCATTTGCACCAATCTAGCTTGTATACTACGTATTAGGTTTCAGGTCACTTTGCTTGTGATCCTATCAGTCTTAGTTAGGATCAAAATTTATATTACTTGCACTGGACTGTTCTTACAAGATGTGTGCCTTAATTTTTGATGTTGTATTAGGTTCTTATGAAGTGTTATATTTGTACTTTACTTTTTGTTCTTTATTCATGTTAGGATCGCCACTACACCCCATTGAAGAAGAGCGTGCCAGAACTATCATGGCAAACAATGCAAAGATGCATGAACTGGGCGTAAAGCCAGCAAGTTTTCTTTCATGTCCTACTGTACCCCCCCCCAAAAGACCAAGAAGCAAGACTCTGGATCTCAGTACATGCATGTGTATGATGTTGAAGAGGAATCAGATGCCACTAAAGGAGCCGTGTCATATCAATCACAATCCAGCATGGACAATGAGCTGCAGGTTATTCCGTAACCCGGTAGCTCAACATTCTTTCATGATATCGCAATAACTAGGGTGCAACTTTCTTATCTTGTGTTGAACTGATTGATCAATGTGGCGCCATATATTTTGTGCTACTTCCTCTATTCCATACTATAAGACGTTTTGGCAAGCTAATTAAGGTCGTGAAATCCTCTTAAAGTAATTAAGGTTGTCGTTGTCATTTCAACATGGTTTCCATCTATCTTCCTCACATGCTTGACACCTGCTATTCCATCTATGCTTCTCATCTGCTAGTTCATTACACACACAGTTGGTTGATTATAATCTGCTAGTTTTCATCTATTTTTTGTACATGCTTGTCATCTGCTACTTTCATCTATCTTCCTCACATGCTTGACACCTGCTGTTTCATCTATGCTTCTCATCTGCTAGTTCATTACACGCATCGTTGTTTGACTATAATCTGATAGTTTTCATCATTTTTTACATGCTTTTCATCTTCTAGTTTCATCTATGTTCTGTACATTCTTGTCATCTATTGTTTTCATCTATTTTCTTTGCATGCTTGATAGGCAAGCAAGAAAAGGGTGATGTCTCGATCTGCTTCAGAGGTTGAGGACGAGGATGATAGTGAAGTTGTCAGGCTGAAGAGTGGAAAGAATACTTTCTCAAAGAAGGCCCGTGTGGAATCAAGTCTTTCAAAGTCTGAGTCTGAACCGTAGCTTGATGTGAATGTGCGCAGAACAATTGTTGATATGAGGATGGTGAAAGCAGAATCGGAGCAACCGAGGCTGAAGTTTGTAGTTGATATGGAAGACATTCGGAAGCAACAAGTTGCGCTAAAGAAATCTCAATTAGAAGGAGTTACCCTACTTGAGATGCTGACTGAGCAGATGCGTGTTCCTTGAAATGGTGGTTCTGTAGGTTTGATATTCTGTGAGAAAACCTAAGTATTTGATGCCTGTTATGTGGTTTGCTTTTCTGTCTGTGTGCAATTGGCAATTATAACGATGATGTAATGTCACGACCCCGGACCCAGAGATATACATACTGTTATGTGCTCCTAGCCATGGACTCACAAGGGCTTCAGGGTTACCAGCCCCGGCCGCAACAAACAACGGCAGGCAGACTGGATTCATCGGCACGTAGTCCGGATCCCCAGTCTACTACTCCTTGTATCCATGCTAGTCATAACCAACTATGCATATCAAAGCGTCCACGAATCGAATGAAACTGAAGGAAACGGGACCAAAGCTATACAGAGCTGCTATGTGTCCAGAAAGTGCAACAACAATCGAGGGTTACTGGGGTTACCTCGCCCCAGGCCGATCACATCGACAGGCGGGCTCGGACATGGATCATCGGCTCCACAACCCCTCGACTGCGACAACTATGCAGGCATAGCCAAAACTGTATAACAATGAGCTCGAAACCAACAACCGATCAAAGCAACACTCTAGACATGAAACTTGTATTAAACAGATAATACTAGAGTATAGCTTACAAACAGAGGTCACACGACCCAACATTACATCAGACAACGGAAGGCGAATTATGTTGCTAGTCAACAAGAACCAAAAAGGCCTAAGAGGCCGCAACATAAGGCGACGTCCCAGCCCGTAGATTCCAGGCTGCTACCTGGGAACCCCAAACTACTCGTCGATGTCCACGTTGAATCACCACCGATGGAGTTCTTCTCCTGAACCAAAATTAAGCAAACCTGAGTACGGGAGGTACTCAACAAGACTTAATTAACCTATTATATATCTGCTATCTCAGAAAGGGTTTTATGAAGGCTGTTTTGCGTAAAGCAATCTTTGTTTTGCAAGTTGAGGAAGGAATAGCACGTCTCATGGAGTATTTTGAAAACAGATGAGAAAGCTACTCAACTACTGAAATCATCATCTTTTAATCCACCAAAACATTTCAGCACCTCGTGCTTCAAAGATCACCTCCTCCAGTTGTTCCACACTATCTCATGCTACAAGGTAACCCCTCTCGGCATCTCCGAGGAGGCATCCTTCAATCGTTATCAGCAAGTTTTAGTCATTCCGTTTAAGTTGTCTATGATCACAGAATCCGTCACCAAGTCGTCTTTAACCGCAGACACGGCTTTTCGAAAAGATTTAACCCTGCAGGGGTGTACAACTTTACCCACACGTACCAACCGACTCTTAGTGCCACCAGGGTTAGCACTAGTCCGGGAAGTGCCGGCAGAGGGTAGTCGATTCCCAGCCTTTACCTTGTCGAACCATATCCATGAGTCAACCCAAACAGGGCCACCCCTTCAACAGGGAGTTGGCCACCTCCTGACGGCACCTGTTCTGTGAGTCGGGAACAAGATCCGTGTACGTCCATCACTTGTCCCGGTCACGACCTAGTTTTCTCCAAAACATTTTCCGACTCACACGCAGATGGAAAGCTCGAACTACGTGGCTCATGGATAAGGTTAAACAAGTTAGTTAGCCGGGCGGGGTTCATCGGCCCACGTGTGGCTGTACGCTCAGTCTTGGCTCGAAGGCGAGAACTCGCTCCTAGGGGCATGAACAGGACAAAACGCCACAACCCATTGTGGCCTCACATCCATGCCGTGATTAGTCAAGTTATCAAAGGTAATTCAAACCATAAACACCTGACATAGAAGATTCACGCATTGAACAGATTCATCAACTAGGCATGGCTAAGCAAGACTCACAAGGTTTAGCGGAGCGCGCACAAACAAGCCTATAGCTGCTAGGTGCAGTGGATCAGGATATCTAGGTTATGCAATATATAGGATAACTCTATCTACTGACATCAAATAGTTTGGAACCGAATGCAAAGTACGAGATTGAAATCACTTTGAAATCATATATGAGCAGATAAGAGGTTATGCTTGCCTTGGTTATAAGAAAACCAGATAAAGTCTTCAGGAATAAGTGCTTGACTTGTCGGTTAAGATCAAGTATTCGTCATAGAGTTGTTGGCCTTCTCTTCGGAGTCGGATTCTATCGAGGGGGAATAACACCGAAACAAAGAAGAACAATCAACCATGGCATCGATGCAATGCACAATATGTATGCATGAGCAAGTTAATGCACTGAAATAAAGCCCTAGACATGATCAATGGGTTGCTAGGGTTCGTATGTTAGTTATGAAATTTTACTGAAATTTGCCCGAAATGGACCCCGGAGGGGGTTTCGGACGGTTATGAAAGTGAGTACCATTTTGGTTGCTCAAATGGGGTTGAAAACATCATAACTAGATTGTACTTGTCATTTTGAGCAATTTGATATATAACTTTTAATTTTCTAATTTTAGTGAATAAAAACTTATTTTTCTATTTTAAATGAATTAAACCATATTAAATAATGTTCAAAAATAAAGGTTATCAAACATGTATGAAAAGTACATATTTGGATAGATTTTATTTTTCTGAGCACAACCATATTTTTACTTTATTTTTCTGATCTATAAAACATTAATTATTGATTTTACAAAATTACTCATATTCTGTAATTATTAACCATTTTCTGGAAAAGAGAAAAACAGGGAAATGACATCATGATGATGTCACTGTGACATCACGTTACCCTGTTCTTCACAGATAGGATTGAATTCGATCGATTTCGCGCGCAATGTTTGAAACAAAATGCATATAGAGGAAGAGGAGGTGGAGGGGAAGCTAGGGGTACCGGCGGCGGACCAAATGGTCGCCGGAGCAACCGGTGGCGAGCAGAGACGGCGGCGGCCGGCGGTGGTCGACGCGGCAACGGAGGAGGAGAGGGGTAGGGAAGAAGGGGAGGGGTCCTGGAGGAGCCCCTGCTCACCAGGAGTATGAAGGTGGGGTCGGGGAGGCCGGAGACGGCTCCACGGCGGCGAATCGACGGCGAGAATGCCCGCCGGCCGTGGGGAAGACAAGGGGTGCCGGCATCGATTCAAGCCCTCCCGCCTTGCGTGCGTGCTTGAGGTGGACGAGGAGAGGATGGCGGAGCATCGGGTGGCCTCCAATCGGGCAGGGGTGGCCGGAGACGGCGGGGCGAGGCGGCGGCCGGAGACGGCGGAGGCCTCTGGTTTCGGTCGCTTCCGGGACATAAACAGAGACAGGAGGGTTCGAGGGGGGGGGGTTCGAGGGAGGAGCCTTCGATCTATACGCCTCCTGGGCGTACTGATCCTTGCCGTGACGTCGAGCAGGAGGTGGCAGGGAGGCGTCGACGGCCAGCTCTCCTTCTGGCCGGAGAAGGAAGAGACAAAAGAACATTTTTCGAAAAACCCCCAGGAACTTCCGGGAAACACAAATAGGTCCTTCTGCTGTTAAGAAAGAGGAAGAAAACTAGAGGCTTAGGGTCCTTTTTGCAGTTAGAAAAATTGGCAAAAATAGTTTTTGGAGTCCTTGTCAAATTTGCAAACTCACCATGTCTTTGCTTTTCCAATTTGAAAATGTTTTTATAACACATTTTGGGTGATCACTTTAAGTAGTTTTTGAGCAAGTTTCCTTTAAATTCAAATTTTAAATTGTTTCAAAACTCTTTCATGCATGAATGAGATGAGAACAACACAACAACCCCTATTGTAGCAAAGCAGGGATGTTACAAATCTACCCCCCTTACAAGAATCTCGTCCCGAGATTCCCGAAGGAGAATAAAGAAGGAACACCGGTTTTGAACGACCTTCTCGAACCTTACGGTTCTCTTCTCGAAGAGGTTGTTCCGTAGCATCTTGAAGTGTTGCACGGATACACCTTAGGTAAGAGGGAAACTCTTAGGAAATTATCTTCACGAAGATCGAGTATCTCATGGCTAACTCACGGCAGGAACGTTCATAACGAACTTTTGAGTTAACTGACATGAAACACATCAAGGTAACAGAGTGAATAGAAGATGGTTTCAAGTTTGCGGACGATTGGTATTGAAAGGATTTAGAATATGAGCTTTGCACAAGACTTTGAATCCTTTTCGAAAGAAAGGTTGAACAACTTACGACATAGAGGTATCTTCAAGCAGAATACCAAGATGGGAAGGATTGTCTTGGATACCAAAACATAATATCCACAGACGAGGAAAAACACGAGAAAACACTGTAATCGTGCGTCGGAGAGAATTTGATACGAAATCATGTTCACTCTTCTGAGTGGACACGGAAGATAACAGAAATTTCATTCCGTCAAAGTTTGCCGAAAACTTTATCAAAGAATCGGGATGTTACTTCACTGCCTAAGATGAGTAGCCAAAGGATGTTGAGACACCGTAGTTAGGGAGGAATTCTTGGTCACACCTTAAGAATGGATAACCAACGGGGACTGAGACACCGAAAGGAATAAGGAATCTCTTTCCTACTGTGGTTTGGACGTAGCAATACGTTTACCACATGGTTAAGATCCCATGGCTGAAGTAACTGACAAATTCACACAATGTGTGAGATGAACAGAACTTCAGGTACTAACAACTTGAGAAAGGGAACCCAACTTGAAAAAGGGAACTGATCAACGGCGGTTACGAAACACCACGAGATGTTTTTTCACGATGAACTTGTTTCCATTAAGACGAAGGTTTTGGAGGTTCAACAGAGAGATGTTGGAAGAATCAACTTCCAGGTTCTCCTGGATGTTCTGGATACCAATATCAGGCTTACACAAGCCTTACATAGGTCATCAAGTGAAGGTAAAACTCCGGTTTTGGGAGAACAGAGAGGGAAACTTGTTAGGATTAACCACACAAGAATTCTCACGGAGAGTGGCTGTTCTTACGGATACAAGGAGATATGACATTAGGCCTTCCGGCTAGTTGTATCAACCACCACCTCAACCATGCCGGATTCTCAAATGGACCTAACTCAATACTCCTAAGGAAACACCAACCACCGTTGCTGCTTGAGATTCAGCTCTGGTTAGTGGAAGGATGATTCAGAATCAGCACATCTGATCATAGAGGTTACACCGGTTACCAACGGAATACACTTGTTGGATTCTCAAGATATGGACTACGATGCCACGCTCAAAAAGGTAAGCGAGGTTGTAGAACTCATGTGTTAGCAACTTGCGAAAGACGGTTGCACCTACGTGGTCTACTTGCAATGAACACATCGGAGTCCTTGTTGGGAAGATGATAACAAAGATCACCAAGATCTTAGACTTCTTCTCTCAAGGAAAATCAGTCAGTGACCTTGCGTGGATGCAAACTTCTTCAAATAAATGGAGGCAACGACCTACCATATCAAGAATAGTCCACACATACATGACCGACTTGGGATTATTCCCGAAAGAACAAGGAAACTCTACTCGGATCCATGGCGACAACTTTCACCATAAGCACATGAACCGGGGTAGGTTACTTCGAACATCCAGAACACAACTTCGTGATGACACAAAGATGGTTCTCAAAAGTTTCCAACATTAATGCCAGGTGTTCAACATGAACCTCTTGCAACTTGGAGAAAATAGGGATGTCATCGATGGGCTCGACGACACGCTTATCAAAACACTCCAAGATAAGGGGTTTCATATGATATATGAACAAGGCAGAACATTGGTCAGACCAAAGGACATGAGGTGTACTCGGGCCAAACACCATGAGTGAAAACACCATCAGGACAGTCCTTGAATCTGAGCTTGATCTGACGATAGCCCAAATCAAACCAAGGTTGGAATGATAGCATGTCCACGAAGGAGATACTATTTAGCTTCAACACGAAGATAACTAGATATCCCTTAACAGAGGATCAAGTTAGGCGGAGCTTTTGCCTTTCAACTCTCCAAGTTGTTGTTTAAGCTCAACCAACTAGTCTGGGATATTCAGCACTGATCTTGGAGAAAAGAGTAATTCAAATTACCCTTTGTTTAGACATTACGGTCAGGTAAAACCTGGTGATACTTCTAGAAAGACAACCAGAACATCACAACCTACCGGTATGTCTTGGAGTTTGGAAGGAATTCTTGCTTTTCAAAGCAACTGATATGATCTTGAGAGCTTCGGCATAAACCTAACTCTCTGATCGAGAAGGTGCATTAGAATGAACGGATTTGATAACACGGTCTACTTAAAACAGAGACCGGGTGACCAATCGTGCTAAGAAGGGAACAGATGTTTCTTAGGTTTCCAAAGCACTAAGAATTGCTGGAATAACTGGTACACACATCAACACATAGACCCATCATTCACAGGCATTCAAGCTTAGAGGAAGGGTGAGTGAAGACATGTAGTAGCATCACTTCATCATTGAGGCCATGAAACTTAACACAACCTATTGATATAAAAGAGTGTGATACTCGAAGGTGGAACAGAACAGAAGCTAATGAAACTTCTTTAATCTGCGGATTACAAAACTTTGACCTGGTCCTAGAGATGAACGAGGTACTGGAGTTTGTTTCTCCTAACATTCCAAGGTGGAAGGTTCTGACAGAAAACAAGAGCAAATGCATTGGAAGAATCCAACACACATATGCAACTTGTATTCCAAACAATAGATGAGGTTTGGAAGTAAGTAAAGTATAGGAACGTGCTCTTGGAAAATCCTGAGATCACGTTGGAAGCACGAGGCCATACTCATTTGTATAACCCATGCAAAAGAGTTGATATAACTGAAATAAGAACGAAGATGTGAAATTCAGGATGATCACTCTTGCTGTGATCCTTCTGATTCCAAAGAAAGCCTATGGCTATTGGAGTTGATTTCCTAGCCACCCTGAGGTGGAACAGATTCCTCAGGATCCAAAGAAACGGAACTTGGGTTAAAGGTCAGCATCCTGTACTGATAGCATGAGCATCACCTGGTTATGAAACCACATGACTCAGCTCACCGCAATTCAGCACATTCCGGGACCTTCGGTTCAAGTTCAAGGTTTAAAAACACGACGAAAGGAGTAACTACTATATGAGTGCCACAGAGGACACTACAATAGCAATCACGAAGTATCTTTCAAAAGACAAACATAGCTCCGGAAGAATTTGAGCAGAAGATAACGGATACATTCGAGATGAAAACAAAATCTCGAGGTTCAGGATTTAGAACTTTGAAACATGTAGGAATGTGGAAACCACACAGCTCTGAGAGATTAGAATGGAAAGGAAATCTCCCAGATTAAGAGATAACGGAATATGGAACACACACGACTCTAGAAACTCATAACTAGGTCAACTTGGGTAAAAGACGTCCTTGCCAGAGAAGGCACCTAGGTTTTGAATGACTAGAAGGGATAGCAAAACCTTTTCAAATCAAAACAGGTAAGGTGACCCAGAGTTAGAGCGATACCAGATAAGGAGTAAAAAGAATCCTAAGAAGGTTTTTCACAACTCAAATGAGGTTTCAAAGTAGTTTTCACAATCACTAGACTCGACATCGACCAAGCAATAAGGTTTTCCTACAGGCAGTCCTGCTCTGATACCAAGACTTGTCACGACCCCGGACCCAGAGATATACATACTGTTATGTGCTCCTAGCCATGGACTCACAAGGGCTTCAGGGTTACCAGCCCCGGCCGCAACAAACAACGGCAGGCAGACTGGATTCATCGGCACGTAGTCCGGATCCCCAGTCTACTACTCCTTGTATCCATGCTAGTCATAACCAACTATGCATATCAAAGCGTCCACGAATCGAATGAAACTGAAGGAAACGGGACCAAAGCTATACAGAGCTGCTATGTGTCCAGAAAGTGCAACAACAATCGAGGGTTACTGGGGTTACCTCGCCCCAGGCCGATCACATCGACAGGCGGGCTCGGACATGGATCATCGGCTCCACAACCCCTCGACTGCGACAACTATGTAGGCATAGCCAAAACTGTATAACAATGAGCTCGAAACCAACAACCGATCAAAGCAACACTCTAGACATGAAACTTGTATTAAACAGATAATACTAGAGTATAGCTTACAAACAGAGGTCACACGACCCAACATTACATCAGACAACGGAAGGCGAATTATGTTGCTAGTCAACAAGAACCAAAAAGGCCTAAGAGGCCGCAACATAAGGCGACGTCCCAGCCCGTAGATTCCAGGCTGCTACCTGGGAACCCCAAACTACTCGTCGATGTCCACGTTGAATCACCACCGATGGAGTTCTTCTCCTGAACCAAAATTAAGCAAACCTGAGTACGGGAGGTACTCAACAAGACTTAATTAACCTATTATATATCTGCTATCTCAGAAAGGGTTTTATGAAGGCTGTTTGGCGTAAAGCAATCTTTGTTTTGCAAGTTGAGGAAGGAATAGCACGTCTCATGGAGTATTTTGAAAACAGATGAGAAAGCTACTCAACTACTGAAATCATCATCTTTTAATCCACCAAAACATTTCAGCACCTCGTGCTTCAAAGATCACCTCCTCCAGTTGTTCCACACTATCTCATGCTACAAGGTAACCCCTCTCGGCATCTCCGAGGAGGCATCCTTCAATCGTTATCAGCAAGTTTTAGTCATTCCGTTTAAGTTGTCTATGATCACAGAATCCGTCACCAAGTCGTCTTTAACCGCAGACACGGCTTTTCGAAAAGATTTAACCCTGCAGGGGTGTACAACTTTACCCACACGTACCAACCGACTCTTAGTGCCACCAGGGTTAGCACTAGTCCGGGAAGTGCCGGCAGAGGGTAGTCGATTCCCAGCCTTTACCTTGTCGAACCATATCCATGAGTCAACCCAAACAGGGCCACCCCGTCAACAGGGAGTTGGCCACCTCCTGACGGCACCTGTTCTGTGAGTCGGGAACAAGATCCGTGTACGTCCATCACTTGTCCCGGTCACGACCTAGTTTTCTCCAAAACATTTTCCGACTCACACGCAGATGGAAAGCTCGAACTACGTGGCTCATGGATAAGGTTAAACAAGTTAGTTAGCCGGGCGGGGTTCATCGGCCCACGTGTGGCTGTACGCTCAGTCTTGGCTCGAAGGCGAGAACTCGCTCCTAGGGGCATGAACAGGACAAAACGCCACAACCCATTGTGGCCTCACATCCATGCCGTGATTAGTCAAGTTATCAAAGGTAATTCAAACCATAAACACCTGACATAGAAGATTCACGCATTGAACAGATTCATCAACTAGGCATGGCTAAGCAAGACTCACAAGGTTTAGCGGAGCGCGCACAAACAAGCCTATAGCTGCTAGGTGCAGTGGATCAGGATATCTAGGTTATGCAATATATAGGATAACTCTATCTACTGACATCAAATAGTTTGGAACCGAATGCAAAGTACGAGATTGAAATCACTTTGAAATCATATATGAGCAGATAAGAGGTTATGCTTGCCTTGGTTATAAGAAAACCAGATAAAGTCTTCAGGAATAAGTGCTTGACTTGTCGGTTAAGATCAAGTATTCGTCATAGAGTTGTTGGCCTTCTCTTCGGAGTCGGATTCTATCGAGGGGGAATAACACCGAAACAAAGAAGAACAATCAACCATGGCATCGATGCAATGCACAATATGTATGCATGAGCAAGTTAATGCACTGAAATAAAGCCCTAGACATGATCAATGGGTTGCTAGGGTTCGTATGTTAGTTATGAAATTTTACTGAAATTTGCCCGAAATGGACCCCGGAGGGGGTTTCGGACGGTTATGAAAGTGAGTACCATTTTGGTTGCTCAAATGGGGTTGAAAACATCATAACTAGATTGTACTTGTCATTTTGAGCAATTTGATATATAACTTTTAATTTTCTAATTTTAGTGAATAAAAACTTATTTTTCTATTTTAAATGAATTAAACCATATTAAATAATGTTCAAAAATAAAGGTTATCAAACATGTATGAAAAGTACATATTTGGATAGATTTTATTTTTCTGAGCACAACCATATTTTTACTTTATTTTTCTGATCTATAAAACATTAATTATTGATTTTACAAAATTACTCATATTCTGTAATTATTAACCATTTTCTGGAAAAGAGAAAAACAGGGAAATGACATCATGATGATGTCACTGTGACATCACGTTACCCTGTTCTTCACAGATAGGATTGAATTCGATCGATTTCGCGCGCAATGTTTGAAACAAAATGCATATAGAGGAAGAGGAGGTGGAGGGGAAGCTAGGGGTACCGGCGGCGGACCAAATGGTCGCCGGAGCAACCGGTGGCGAGCAGAGACGGCGGCGGCCGGCGGTGGTCGACGCGGCAACGGAGGAGGAGAGGGGTAGGGAAGAAGGGGAGGGGTCCTGGAGGAGCCCCTGCTCACCAGGAGTATGAAGGTGGGGTCGGGGAGGCCGGAGACGGCTCCACGGCGGCGAATCGACGGCGAGAATGCCCGCCGGCCGTGGGGAAGACAAGGGGTGCCGGCATCGATTCAAGCCCTCCCGCCTTGCGTGCGTGCTTGAGGTGGACGAGGAGAGGATGGCGGAGCATCGGGTGGCCTCCAATCGGGCAGGGGTGGCCGGAGACGGCGGGGCGAGGCGGCGGCCGGAGACGGCGGAGGCCTCTGGTTTCGGTCGCTTCCGGGACATAAACAGAGACAGGAGGGTTCGAGGGGGGGGGTTCGAGGGAGGAGCCTTCGATCTATACGCCTCCTGGGCGTACTGATCCTTGCCGTGACGTCGAGCAGGAGGTGGCAGGGAGGCGTCGACGGCCAGCTCTCCTTCTGGCCGGAGAAGGAAGAGACAAAAGAACATTTTTCGAAAAACCCCCAGGAACTTCCGGGAAACACAAATAGGTCCTTCTGCTGTTAAGAAAGAGGAAGAAAACTGGAGGCTTAGGGTCCTTTTTGCAGTTAGAAAAATTGGCAAAAATAGTTTTTGGAGTCCTTGTCAAATTTGCAAACTCACCATGTCTTTGCTTTTCCAATTTGAAAATGTTTTTATAACACATTTTGGGTGATCACTTTAAGTAGTTTTTGAGCAAGTTTCCTTTAAATTCAAATTTTAAATTGTTTCAAAACTCTTTCATGCATGAATGAGATGAGAACAACACAACAACCCCTATTGTAGCAAAGCAGGGATGTTACATGTAACCACGCAAATAGCACCAAAACCAACATCGTAGTAACGTAACGTAAAAGTTCGTCAAGGCAAATATCGACACGTGGCGATGTATGCCCAGCCCACGTGTCCTACTAGGAGTGGGCGATTAGACGATGTAAAAATAACGTCCCCGGCATGGTGATGACATCACCCAAATCCGAGAGGTAAAAAAACGTCATGAAAAATACGTTGCGTGGCACCATTTGGTTCGTGCACGTGCCACGAGTTTAGCGACGGAAAAAAACGTCGCTGGTAGCCCGCGACGAGCAGATTTCATCCCAGAAGAAGGCGACGTGGCGCTATTTTGTTTCCATGTGGCGTATTTTGATTTGTCCACATGGTTTCGCCTAATTGGTCGAGACTCGCAACGGAACAAAACGTCGCTGGATAGCCCGGGATGAATAGATTTCGTCCCAGAAGAAGGCAACATGGCACCATTTTGTTTCCATGTGGCGTATTTCGATTGGTCCACATAGTTTCGCCTCATTTGTCAAGACTCGTGACGTAAAAAAACGTTCCCACGTTTGCCACGTCAGCTGATTATGATAACGGCCGTTAGAACCTCGTTTGCCACGTGTCGCCTCATAGCGATGAAACAAAAACATTAATGCTTATTGGGCCTAGTCCGGACGGCCCAACTGGTGGTGACGATTTGATGAACGTTGCGGATAGCCGTAACGGTTTTAGGTTCATATAAACGTCGCAGACTCGTCCCTGACAGTCGATCCGATACGTTTTCATTCTGTCGCGCAAAACGTACCGGATTGCCCTTAGCGACGGTTTGGAGCCCATCCGCAACGGTATTGAAACGTCCCAGACCGCGAGGAATTTGGTAGTGTACACACACGATCTTTGGAAAAGGAAACATTTTCATTTAGTCCGAGGATGTGGCCACCCTTGTGAAGACTTTGCAAAGTTCTCATGTTGACATGGGATAAGCGGCGATGCCAAAACCACCCCACGCCGGCATTACCAAAGAGACACATCGCTGAGTGTTGGTTGACTCTGATACGTCTCAAATGTATCTATAATTTCTGATGTTCCATGTTATTTTCATGCCTTATGCTACATGTTTCTTGTACACTTTATGTCATTTTTATTTCAGAAAAGTTGTTCTGGAAATATTCTCGGAATTGGACGAAACATAATCCAAGAGTCTGAGAAAGTCTTCACGTACACGGAGTCCGCAGGAGACCCGGAGGGGGGCCTCAGGGGGGCCACACCATAGGGGGCGCCCCTGGCCGCGCTTGGAGGTGGTGTGGGCCCCCTGGCCACCCACCGATGTTTCCCTCTCGCCTATTTAAGCTCCTCCACGGGTTAACCCTAAACACCCGAGTCTTTTCCACCAAAAAGATCCGTAGCTGCCGTCATCATCAACCCTAGTTCGGGAGGATTCTGGAGCTCTCCTGGCACGCTGAAGGAGGGGGAATCATCACCGGAGGGCTCTTCATCACCATGACTGCCTCCACAGTGGAGCGTGAGTAGTTCATCCCTGGACTACGGGTCCATAGCAGTAGCTAGATGGTTTTTCTCTCCTCTTTATGCCTCATGTTTAGATCTTGTGGGGTGCCTAACATGATCAAGATCATCTTATTGTAATGCTACATGTTGTGTTCGCTGCGATCTGATGAATATTGAATGTTATGTCCACTGATTATCAATTGATCATGTTCTTTCATGTGTATTATTTATGATCTTGCATGCTCTGCATTACTAGTAGATGCTCTGGACAAGTTGATGCTTGTAACTCGAAGAGGGAGTATTTATTCTCGATAGTGGGTTCATGCCTCTCTTTCACTCACGCTCGAGTGACAGAAACGTAATGGGTGAGGGATGTGTTGTTGCCATTAGGGAGAAAACAAAAATGCTTTGTCTAAGCATGATTTTATTGTTTACATTACACACTTTGATTAATGCAATTATCTGTTGATTGCAACTTAATACCCAAAGTTTGCTCAGATGACACTTTGAGGGTGGATTATTAGTCATAGATGCAGTTGGATAACAGTCTATGTGTCTTGTTGTAATGCCCGCATGAATCACATAGTAATCATCATGTTATGCATATGAACTACGGTGCAGCCTTTATATCTGTCAATTGCCCAACTGTAATTTGTTTACCCAGCATGTTATCTATCCGTTTTGGAGGGACACCTCTAGTGAACTGTGGACGCCGGTCCATTTCTTTACACTGATATACAACCACTGCAACCACTATTTTCCTACTGAAATTATTGTTCTCGTTCATCTACTACAAACAAGTACTAATTTCCACACTATACATCTAATCCTTTGTTTCAGCAAAACCGGTGATATTGACAACCTCACTGCTTCGTTGGGGCAAAGTAATTTGATTGTGTTGTGTAGATTCCATGTTGCTTCTGAACCGGTAGTGCGCCCTGCCAACATCAGCTGCATCAACCTTCGGAAGTGATTTCTTTCTCCAACTGGTCGATTCAACGTTGGTTTTTTTCCGAGGGAAAACTTTCCACTTCACTCTTCACACCCTACACTTGGGATCTCCCAACGAGCATCAGCCTCCATCAGACTCCAAACATTCTACCACATACAACTCATTCTCGACATGCCCAACATAAGCAACATCAAGAGTCTTGCTCCACAAGAGGACCACGATGTCAGGTTCAAAGAACACGAAAAAGACCATCTTTCCTAAAGCACGAACATAAATTAAATTGAAACCAAGGGATTCGACAAGCATGACATTTTCTAGAGTGATGTTAGGAGCAAAAACCACCTTGCCGAACCCTGTTACCTTAGATTTTGACTTCTCTCCATAAGTGACGGTTGCTTGATTTATATTATGTCTCAACTCCGTCATAAGATCCCCGCTTCCAGCCATATGACTTGTATATCCGCTATCAAGTAACCATTTTGACCGACCGGAAGCATAGTCCTACAAGAAATCATTGACTTGAGTTAGGATCCGAGGAGGGTCCTCTCATGTTAGCAACAATGGTCTTTCGAACCCAACTAGTGTAATCAATGAAACCCTCAATAGGACCAACATATTTATCTTGCACAACACCATAATAGTCAACAAATATAAAATGGTGTGGATTGTTAGTTCCCGTAGATTTTCTACGAGTGCTTATGTCCTAATGACAATACCAGTCGCACCAACATTATTCTTTTCTTGTGTGGGCTTGGCATTCTTATTGATCTTCCTCTTCTCATTCTTACTCTTGGCAATATATCCAAGACCATGATTTTCCATTTTGTGGCCTTGGAATCACTTGTGGCCTAGGAGCCACAACCTTTTCAACACTAGGGCCCTTGCCCTTGATTCTTGCTAGCTATTCCTTCAACCTAGCATTATTCTCAATAACATTTGCATGATCACAAGAAGAAGTAGAAGTACTAGGCACATTGAACTGATCAAGTTGAGTTTGAAGTTGTTCACATGACTTGTTGAGGATAGAGTGTTCACCCTCCAAGAATTTATGAGCCTTGGTGACCTTCTCTGGATCCTTGGTTAGTTTATCATGACCAACCCCAAACTCAACCTTTTTCTTTTTAGCCATTTTATATTTAGAAATAGAATGGTCATGTTCCTTAGTGAGTTTAGACATTAACTCATTATGTGACTGCTCAATAGTCTCAAGTTTCTCTTCAAGAGAGACTCGAATCTCATGCTCTTCCTCAAGAGAATTTGAGAGAGATGCTTTCTCAATTGCATCCTCTCTCTCTCTCGTTCTCACCTTTATTCTAAAGATCCTCTTGGGCCTCTCCCATTTGGATCATGAGAAGATCAAAGTACCTCTTGGTCTCACCTTGAAAGTTAGACATAAATAGACCCAAAGAGGCAATTTCATCTTTTACATTAAGACTAGCAAGGTTATTATTTTCACTTTGAGAAGTAGAGTTGGAGGAAGATGATACCTCGGTGGCCTTTGCCATGAATCACTTTGCGGAAGGTTGAGGAAGATTCTCATTGGGGGATTGATGTCTACGCAAGCGTCTATTCTTGTAGACAGTGTTGGGCCTCCAATTGCAGAGGTTTGTAGAACAGCAGCAAGTCCCCCTTAAGTGGATCACCCAAGGTTTATCGAAATCAGGGAGGTAGAGGTCAAAGATATCCCTCTCAAGCAACCCTGCAATTACGATACAAGAAGTCTCTTGTGTCCCCAACACACCTAATACAATTTTCAGTTGTATAGGTGCACTAGTTTGGCGAAGAGATAGTGAAATACAAGTAATATGGATAATTAGAAGTGATAATAGCAATCTGAAATAAAAATGACAACAAGCAAACAGGTAGCCGAACTGGTGGTAATGGTGTTTCAATGCTTAGAAACAAGGCCTAGGGATCATACTTTCACTAATGGACATTCTCAATGATAATAACATAACTGAATACATAAATATCATCTCTTCACTATGCTACTCCGAACCACTCTACGATTGGATAACAAACACCAATCATTGCGTAGGGCTATGAAAGCACACCTTAAAGTTGCATTCCCCACTGGGTAACCCCACACTGTCACCATGAGCCCTAGATGGTTCCAGAAAACACCACAATTTCATAGGGTCAACCAACACAAAATATATAAATCATGATAAGTCACACATGGTCAACACACGGTCACCTTTACACCGCGGTACAAAGGTGTCTCCGGAGATCACATTAACCAAACCACTAGAGTAGCATAACAGATCAAGAGTAACATCTAGTTATTCAACTAGATTAGAAAGCTCATGATCACATAAAGATCACACCATGGGAGAGAGATGAGAGTCATAGCTACCAGTAGCCTCAGCCCCGGGGAGAACTACTTCTTTCTTGTCATGGGAGTTTGCAACGGTGATGAAGATGGCGGTGGAGTTGATGGAGATGGCTCCGGGGGCACTTCCCGTCCCGGCAGGGCGCCAGAACAGAAATTTCTGTCCCCCAAAACTTGTCGGCGATGGCGGCGGAGCTACGGAACTTTTCGTGGATGGGGGCTAGATGATTTAGGATTTCTGCATCGAGGGGAATAAATAGGCAATAGGGCAATGTCGGTGGGCGTCTGAGGGGCCCACACCATGTGTTAGAGCGTCCAGGGCGCGCCACCAGGTGGTGTGTCCACCTCATTTCCCCCTCCGTGTCTCTTTTGCACTCCGTTGAGGTGCCGGGAAAAATATGACCCTAGGAATTTATTTCATCCAATTCCAAGAATATTTCCAGAACAACTTTTATGGAATAAAAAAGAAGCAGAAAACAGGATCTGGCGCTGTGGCATCTTGTCAATAGGTTAGTCCAGAAAACATACGGAAAACGAAGGAAAACATGTGAAAACATAAAGGTATTGGATAGAAAACAAGCATGTAGAACCAAAAATTATAGATACGTTTGATACGTATCAAGCATCCCCAAGCTTAACTCCTGCTCGTCCTCGAGTAGGTAAGTGATAACAAAATAAATTTTGAGATGACATGCAGCCAACAATCTTAATCATCATATTTGTAAAAGAATTTGTAAGCTGAGATCATAGTTTCCAAACATAGGCATGATAGATATAATTCTAACAATGAAACTTAGCAACCATATTGCAACATGAAAAAGTAACACAAACAAAATATGATGAATAATAATGCACCTGGAAGTTATCAGTTTGTTTCGAGCATAAAGACAACATAGCAAAATGGTATTCCGCGTGTCCTTAAAAGTGAGAACAAAACATAAATGTCAGGACACCTTCAAAGTTCAAGTGGTGCCTAGAAACAAATAATTTTAGAACAAGTAATAACATATCATGAATCAATCAATAATAATCTTTGGGACTGATGCACATTATACTCGGAATAAAACCTATGCTCTCTTAATTGTGCATAAAGTTAGAAGATGAAGACTCGACATAAAAGTAAAAGAAAGGCCCTTCACAGAGGGAAGCAGGGATTACTCATGTGCTAGAGTTTTTTATTTGATTAAAACAAAGGTATTGAAAACAATTTTGAGAGAGGTGTATGTTTATGTCAACGAATGGCAAACAGATAATACATTACGTCACAAGCTAGACTTTACAAGAACGGCTCCCACTGAAGGACGTTCTTTCTACTGGGTCAGTAGATCATCCCTCTTCTATTTTGTTTACACAATTATGCTTTAACTGGTAAATCAGGGGCAAAACGAGTGAAGAGAATTTATAGTAACCAAGTTTGGGGCTGGGAACCCCTTTGCCAGCTCTTCTATCAATTTGGATAAGCGTATGTGCCACTAGTCCAGGAGTCTAAATTCCAATCAACAAGTGAGATACAGATCATCTACCTGCGTCCTCATGAGCTAAAACAGGGGCACAAAACAGGGATAATTTTGAAGGTTTTCAAGGTAGCACATGAGAAATTTACTTTGGAGTGGCGGTTAAATACCACATATAGGTAGTTATGGTGGACACATTTGGAAAACTTTGGTTTTTGGGAGTTGGGTGCAGGAGTAGAGCTTATACTCAGTATAGATGAATGCTAGCAAGGGACTGGGAGCGACAAATTAAGAGAGCAATAATGGCCAGAATCATGCATAGCGATAAAAAACATTATTAATCAAAGCATAAATGATATTACAAGTTAAACACTAAATTATCATAGAGGCTAGAGGTTACTGTTTTGTAGTCATAACATGGTGTAAGTATGCCCAAGTCAACCAAATAAAGCATTCGAAGGAGAATACCACAATATTATGCTTCGATATAATAAAAACACACATGTTTTCTTTCAATGGCACATTAAGCACTCTCGGCTATTTGAAACAAGTCATGCTACATCAATAACTACTAAGCACATGATTAAAATAACATCTAACATGACATGATAAAATCTAAGCCACAGTCTAAACAAGCTTTCCATTGCACCTCTATAAGCATGAAATTTTTTACTCTTCTCCAACACCAATCAAACTTTATTGAAACAACTCTCATAGATAATATTCATTAAAGACCAGAGAGATAATCATATATAACTTAAGCAAACCAACAAGATTTAAAAAATACGAGTGGAAAACAAGAGCTAAACGCAGTACTAGCAAAAAGTGAACACTCACACAACAATAAGAGTGAAAAGTAGAGTGTTCTAAGAAATGGTGATAGAGGCGAAGGTGTCCGATCTTTCGATGAGATGATAACTATGATTTGGGTGGCGTCGACGTTGACGATCCGACTACAAACGTGCGAGGACGTTGCGCCTTAGCAATCTCTACACCAACTCCGGAAGGTTCTTGACAGCGCCGTAGCACAATCGACCCAACCACTCAGGTCTAGTTCCTGCAATCAATCGAGAACAAGAAAGAACCAAATATGCAATCAGAATTGCGGATAAAATATGAAGTATATTGATAGATGGGATTCTGCAAGTGCGTAGTACAAGAGGTCTATCCGACACTCGTGCCTCTGGCGAAAACTAGCAAGTAAAGCTGAGTTCTTTTTAACTAAACAAAATCCGAGTCTAAACTGAGACCTATGGAGGGTATATATGGAGGAGTGACTGGGGTGGCGGCCAAGAAGGTGGAAGGACGTCCGAAGGCACCAAAAAGCCAACCCTAATTCGTACAAGGCCTTTGGGCCCAATTAGAGGTGACGCAGCACATTTTTCCTAGATTCCTGGCCCAGTTTCAGCTACACGGTCGGACTGTTTTGGCCATAACTTTTCGCTCGAATCGAATTTTGAGGTGAGGCAAATTTTTCTGGAAAGTGCACGCGACCTGCTTTCCAACACAAAAATATTCATCCCATTCGGAGCCCGTATTCAAAAGTTATAGCCTTCGGAAGTCAGGTATATTTCTGCAGTCCGAATCTGCGTCCAGAACATGGAGTAGGGGGACTCTATCTTCTCTTGGACCCAAAGTGACGTGGGAGAACTCCTTGAGCAGCATGTAATCATGTCCCTTATTTCTTGACGAAGTGTAGAGGAAGTAGTAATTGTCTTGGTCGTATCCGGCCTGGTCATGTCCTCATCATCCTCCCTTTCTTGAAAGATAAGCCGTCCTCGGCGTTGTTTCTTCTGAAACAAGGATAACAAAAGAGACAAGGTATACGCATGATAGATGTAGATGTCATCCATTTTTATTTCTCTTAATTGTTGCACATATGACACATATATACAGGGGTAAGTGGTATGTCTTGTTAAATATAAAGCCAAATAATTATCGCAAGAAACAAACCACATTAAATTATTGCAACTCAGTTTGCACATATAAGTGAAGATTTTATTCATAACATTGATACTGCGACGTGCATCATTAAACCATCCCAACATTGGTGCACAAAGAAGTGATGTATCAAAAATTCTAGCCAAAACTTGTATAGATAAGCAATCATGCAACAAGTTATTTAGCATAAAATCACTACCATAGTTGGAGGTCATATCAAAAAGATTGAACATATGCATCAAGTTATTTTCTTTGAAGATGTTACTATGATCGGTCCCAAATGAAAAATTGTATTTGAGATAGAAAATATATAACACATAATTGTCATAATGTAACAAAGAATATCTCAGCAATAAGCAATCATAATTGCAAGTGTAATTGAAGCCCATGTAATCATGATCATGAGAAGAAACATATATGTAGAAGTTCTTATTGTTCAATATTAAATCCAATGTCCTCACAGAAGATCGATGATCAAATTTGTGAAAAACAAGGTCAAACCAATCCATAAAATGTGACAACAAAACAGGTTTAAACCATGCTTCAACTGCGCTACTCTGATAATTATGAATATGAGATGGATGGATAACAAATTTATCAATCATATGTCCAATATGTAAGATGCAACTCAAATTGCAAATATAAGTGAAGCACAAATTAGTAGCACAACTAGGTAATAACTTATGGGACAAACATAATGGATATGACAAACTAGTTTCTAATGTAATAACTACACCAGAATGTATCACATGATCATGAAAATTAGGAACAATCCCATAGCAACAATACATTGGCCCATAGCATAGATTGCTGAAAACAACCATATCATCATACGTGACACAAATTTTATGCACCCAAAATTTATTATTAATATCATAATCACCAATCAGCTGAAAGCTTAAATTAGGGACATAAACACTTTTGAACGTACTCAAACATGTGATTTCAGAAATTTTATGCTTAGCATGTGACAAAAACATATGTGGATCCATTGGAACACAAAACAAAGTATTAGCATGATGAATTGTAGCCAAAACTTCGTCATTCCTAATAAATTCTATATGATCCAATTCAGAGTTAATTATTAAGTCACATGGTTCATTTGCATTAACCCTTATTTCAGTGGGTGCACTCGTATAAATAGATGCCTTAACATCCATAATAGGTGCACTGAAAACAGTAGCTACTTGGGTTATTTGATCACATGTTAAAGTCAAATCAGCAACATAATTCTCTAAGATAGGTGGTGTGACCAAAACAACTGGTAACTCAACACATGATGTATGCAAATACTCATGGAATATATCAATAGCATGTGGAGGAACAGAATCAGTACCATTATTATTACCATATATGTCCAACTCAGATGGTGTATGTACTAGCGATGCAGACACATCCCGAGCTTGTGGTGGTGTGACCTCCACAAATTCTTGAGTGGTTGTCATGGTAGGTGTAGTGGTCGAGGGTTTAACCTTCTTTATTGTTGATGAAAGTAATTCCATCGAACTCTTGTCGGTCTTATTGCCACGTCTTCGTATTTCCTGTTCAGCTTTACAAGCAAGACAAAACAAATGGTCTATAGAATATATCTCATCTTCACATAGTAATCTTTTCTGAATATCATGGTGTAACCCTCTCCAAAATCTATCCATAAACTCTTCTTCACTTTCTTCTAAAAGTGAATGCAACAAGGTACTTTCTAACTTATCATAATATTCCCTTACATTGTTATTACCTTGTTTTAAAGTTTTCAGTTTCTTAACCATGTCACGAGTATAATACGATGGAACAAATTTATATCTCATAGCAAGTTTCAAGTCATGCCAAGTAATAGGTATATAATCAGGATATAAATGACAATATTCATTCCACCAAATAGAAGCCAAACCAGTAAATGTAGAAATTGCGAATTTCACTTTCTTATTCTCAGAAATATTATGGGAAACAAATATTGCATTAATGTCAAATTCCCATTCAATGTATAAAGCAGGTTTACAACGACCCTCAAAAGATGGCATAGAAACAGTAACCTGATCATATACATGAGTATGTGTTTCTACCTTCCGTGGTCGCTGTTCATGTGATGTAGGAGTCATGTCATCTCCAACTATAGACCAAGCCCAATTACATCGAGCTCCCGGACCTGCCATGATTAGTAGAAGACAAGAACAAATCACAATAGATGTTCCTATTCCTACTAGGATGTGGTAGCAAGTCGCATAATACTTCCAGCAAAAATAAAGTTCTTACAAGTTCTCACCCAACAGCAGGAGGTGACTGGCAACGAACGATGTCAAGTCTCACTGAAGATTAGATGGAGCGATTGCCAGGTGAAAGTCACAACGCACGATGTAGAATATGTGGAGCTTTAGGAGGCTTGAATATAGTAGCAAGAATTAGCAATAATCAAATCAGGAATGCAAGTTGAATAAACGCTCAAAGACGGTACTGTGCTGGTCCTAGGCTAGACCGTTTTAGAGACGCGAGCCTATAGCACCAACAACGTCACGGCGCGGCAACAACAAGCAAAAAGAGGAGAAGTATGAGCAAAGAGCGGTAAAAAAAACTGCACTAAAGAGAGGAAGTTTTTTTTTTTTTTGCTTTCGCTCTCTCCAAACCTCAGACTATGTCTATGGTCAGACGAGATCACGATTTTTTTTTATTTGCTTTCGCTTTCTCCAAACCTCAGACTATGTCTATGGTCAGGCGAGATAACGATTTTTTTTTTTTTTGCTTTCGCTCTCTCCAAACCTCAGACTATGTCTATGGTCAGGCGAGATCACGATTTTTTTTTTTGCTTTCGCTCTCTCCAAACCTCAGACTATGTCTATGGTCAGGCGAGATCACAATTTTTTTTTTGCTATCTCAAACTGATTACAACTCTTGTAGATCACGGAAATCTTGCAAGAAAAAAGGAAACAGAAGTACCAAAACCCTAACCCTAAGCTGTGGCAGCGGCGTATGCGGCGGCTCGGTGGTGTGGCGGATGGGGAGGCTTGCGCGAGGGCTTGTGGTGCCGGCGCGCTGCACGGACGTGGCGATGGCAATGCAATGGACGCTTGTAGAATAGCGGTGATGGTGAATGTTGTTTATGGTAAGTGGAAGGTAGTAGATGAGAGAGGAGGTGTGAGTAGATGGAGATGCACACGCAGCTGTGAGGGTAGATGGAGATGCGCGAGCAGCGGTGGATGGTGTGGCAGAGGAGAAGTGGTCGTGGGCAGCAATGGTGATCTGCGAGCGTGCAAGGTGATGCGGCAGCGGCGATGACAAACTATGCAAAGAACTCGAAACTCTACGGGACTAGACGCTAAGACCAGCAACTTGACACGACGATGTAGACGAAAACTCAACGATGCAATGCACTGAAAATAAAATGCGAGAGGCCCGGACTGTTTGTAGGACAATATGATCTAATCTATATATTTTTGTATGGCTTTTTTGGTGGACTGTAGGTATGAAGAAGAAAACGAATCTAGGGATAAATGTTCTCACCGAGCAACCTGAAATCTGATATCACTTGATAGAGGCGAAGGTGTCCGATCTTTCGATGAGATGATAACTACGATTTGGGTGGCGTCGACGTTGACGATCCGACTACAAACGTGCGAGGACGTTGCGCCTTAGCAATCGCTACACCAACTCCGGGAGGTTTTTGACAGCGCCGTAGCACAATCGACCCAACCACTCAGGTCTAGTTCCTGCAATCAATCGAGAACAAGCAAGAACCAAATATGCAATCAGAATTGCGGATAAAATATGAAGTATATTGATAGATGGGATTCTGCAAGTGCGTAGTACAAGAGGTCTATCCGACACTCGTGCCTATGGCGAAAACTAGTAAGTAAAGTTGAGTTCTTTTTAACTAAACAAAATCCGAGTCTAAACTGAGACCTATGGAGGGTATATATGGAGGAGTGACTTGGGTGGCGGCCAAGGAGGTGGAAGGACGTCCCAAGGCACCAAAAAGCCAACCCTAATTCGTACAAGGCCTTTGGGCCCAATTAGAGGTGACGCAACACCTTTTTCCTGGATTCCTGGCCCAGTTTCAGCTACACGGTCGGACTGTTTTGGCCATAACTTTTTGCTCGAATCCAATTTTGAGGTGAGGCCAATTTTGCTGGAAATTGCACGCGACCTGCTTTCCTACACAAAAAGATTCATCCTATTCGGAGCCCGTATGCAAAAGTTATAGCCTTCGGAAGTCAGGTATATTTCTGCAGTCCGAATCTGCGTCCAGAACGCGGAGTAGGGGGACTCTATCTTCTCTTGGACCCAAAGTGACGTGGGAGAACTCCTTGAGAAGCATGTAATCATGTCCCTTATTTGTTGACGAAGTGTAGAGGAATTAGTAATTGTCTTGGTCGTATCCGGCCTGGTCATGTCCTCATCAAATGGAAATGGAGCGTGTCTTTCTCCAAAACAAATATAATAGGATCCAACCATAGACTACAGAAAATAAAACCAAACAAACTGAAAGAAAAAATAACTGCTGCTCCAAGAATAACACATATCATATGAAGCAATAAAAATATAGTGTCTTGAAAGATGACCTGATATTTTTGTTGATGAAGAAGGAGATGCCTTGGGCATTCCCAAGAGTTAATGATTGTACTTATTGTATATTTATTGGGGTGACATGGTCATCCCCAAGCTTGAGATTGTGTCCATCCTTCATCTTCATCATATCATTCTTCTCACCCTACACTTGAAAACTTCCTCCATACAAAACTTCTCACAATTTTCATTAGCAACGTTAGTGTAATCAAAATAATAAATTCACTTTGGTACAGTTTCAACACAAGTATAACACTTATTAAAACATTAGCTACTGTCACAAATTCTTTTAAAGCTCTTCGCCTCAAAAGAACACCAAAAGAAAACGATTCAAAGGCAAATGCAAATATTGGCAGAAATCTGTCAAAACAGAACAACAGGTAAAGATCGATTGTTTCGAAAATCTTCTGTTGCTCAAATCAAAAGGTTCAAAACTAATTAAAGTTAGATAATAACCTGGGGCATGTGCCAAAATATTATCAGATCAATTCGACGTTCTGTCTGAGAGATTTAATATTTTTGGTGGCAGCACATAATCTGTTTCAGGACAACAACTTCCCCAAATCTTACTTCCTCCCTATTAGAGGTTACTCTTGGAACAAAAACGAAATAAAAATGATAAGTAGAGGTTGCTACAGAGGTAAAAACTTCCGAGACTCAAAGAAAACAAAAGGAAACTAAAAGCAAAAATATAATGGGTTGCCTCCCAAAAGCGCTTTTCTTTCAAGCCTTTTAGCTAGGCGTGATAATTTGAGAAGATGCTCACATAAGAAATATGAATTGAAGCAAAAGAGAGCATCAAGAAGAAAACATAAAACAATTTAAGTCTAACCCACTTACTATGAAAAAGAATCTTGTAGAAAAAAAAGCAATAAAGCACAAGGTGGCTAGCATAGGAAGACAAAATAAGTGCAACTTCAAAATTTTCAACGTAAAGAGGGGAAACTTAATATTATTGAGATACATAAAACCATGTTTCCCTCTTTCATAATAACTTTCAGTAGCACCATGAATGAAACTAAGAATATAACTATCACATAAAATATTCTGATCATGAGCCACATGCATAAAAGAATTAATACTCTCCACATAAGCATAGTAATTCTCATTAATAGTAGTGGGAGAAAATTCAAAAAAATAGCTAGCATTATCATTCTCATACTATAATCATCAAATATAGGAGGGATATTATAGTCATAATTAATTTTCTCCTCAATAGTAGGTTGACTGAAAATATCATATTCATCATTGTAATCATCATAAAGAAATCCAACATGATAGACATGTTGTATATTAGGGAGATGGTTTTGGGTAATCCCTCCATAATTGATGGAGGGATGATAACCCGGTAGGCTAACGTCAAGGTGTAACCTGGCCCAAAGGAAATCGCGCAAGACCCGGCTCAGGAAAGAGGAGTTTCTAGAAGGCCCAAGAAGGGACGCATGCCTAATGACCCGGCCTTTGGGGTTGCTGTTAGGAAACTTAGGGTTTGTGTGTGGTTTCCGGGTAGGACTCCGTGTGTACCTTGTATAGGAAGTCAGGGAGCCGGGTAAGATATAAGCCGGCTCCTAGGGTTAGAGAAAGAGAGCTTCACCAGATATTCGAGTATCCCTGCAATACAAGAGTTGATATTGTAACCCTAGATCGGAGACTCGGCGACTTGATTGCCAGAGCTACCAGATCGATTGATAGCATGATTTCCCCTGAGCTAAACCCTCTCCCAAACACCAGAGTCGAATTGCCCCAAGATAAGTTACCCCTGGTAACGTCTGCCGTGATTATCCCACGACAGTTGGCGCCCACCGTGGGGCCTACGTCCAAGGGTGTTTACATCACGGGAGAAGCTCGGGAAAGCATGAAGAACCTCGTCATCGGCGAGATCTACACCAACCCCGAAGGAGAGAATATGGTAGACGACTTTGGTTGGGGACCAGAGTCGGATCTGCTAGAAGCCGGATCTGTCGTCACGATCGGCCGGGTTAACGTCTTCGTCGACATGGTACGTACGTCCGGTTCAATTCCTGACGATATTGAGTATGATTCTGTGTCAGGAGAAGCGACCTGCGTTCAATCGGACGGAGAGGAATCGGTTGGGACAGAAGATCCCACCACGAAGAGGGAACAGCCGGAGGAGCAGGTATGGACCCCGCGTGGCCGGGTCATGAGAGAAGATGACACCGAGTCTATCCTGCACTTGCTGGAAGATCGGTACGAGGAGAATAGTTGTGATGAGGAAGAATACGAATCTTCACCAGGCATCGCGCGCCAGGTCGCGGTCTACACGGCTCCTGCAACCAATCTCAATCAGGGGGACGTGAATACGGCCGCGGTCGGAGCGGCGCGAGCGCTGGCCCAGCAGCAAAATTCGGGTGATGGAAACCCGGTTGTAGCCCGGGTCGACGGAGAATCGGCTTCAGTCACCAGCCGCACCTCCGAGAGCGAGTTGCGGAGAAACATGTTTGGGTTCATGGTGAACAGAACGCCAGGAGCGAGGCCCTCAAATCCGCGAAATCCGGCTTTGTTCAAAAATAACTTGATCTTGGATCCTACAATACTTGCAACGGTGATAACCCCAGAAAACGCGGCGGCGCGCGCCGCGGATCTGGATGTGGCCCTCCGTGCATTGGATCAACAAAGGAGAGATGTGGAAGCCGAAAAACAAGGGATAGCCGCACGACAGCGCGAGCTGGAAGAATTGGAGAACCGGCTCCAGGTTCAGTCGACCATGATGCACAATCAGAGATACCAATCGAGATTACCTGCAACAGGTGGAACTATACACCCGGCCGCACTATTCATTACACCTCAGGATCAACCAATTCCGGCTGTGAGTCAGGAAACCGGACATCAGCCTACAACCCTGGGAGGACAGCCGGCAAACGTACAAGCCGGGTTACCCACGTTGCAAACGGGAATCATAGCTGGCAATGCGGCGCCACCACCACCACCGCCACGATTTCATACTCCACCAGGTCACTTCAATAACCCCATGGATAACGTGTATGCAGCAACGTTGGCACTTGATCGCATCCCCGTAGGAGAGTCACCCCACGCAGCGGAGACCCGGAGGGCAATAGATTTGTTGCGCACAGTCATAGTTCAGCAGGCTAATTACCCGGATAACAGGAGTGGAATGCACGGAACACCATATGTGAGCCGGCAGAACGGAAATACCGGCAATATCCAGTCAAGTTCGGCGCGGCGGAGGGCAGAGCAGCAGCAAATGCCGCCTCCTCCCCGTAGGCCGGCAACGCCTGCGGTATCAGCGACGCAAGCCATTGTGGAAAGTTCCCGAGCCAGGCGAGCAGCGGCCGGGTCTGTGGTACGGGGACCGGCAGCGGTCGCACCTCCCGCCGTACCCGCTGCGGCGTCACACGTTTCCCGAGTGATGCCAGTGCCGACAAACCTTGCCGGGCCTAAGTGTTTGTCGGATACCATCCGGGCTGAGCCTTACCCGGATAAGTTCAAGGAGCCGGGTAAAGTGGTTAATTATGAGCCGACCATGGATCCAGAAACCTGGTTGAGCAGCTATGAGATGGCCATGTCAATCCGCAACGGATCTGAGAATCTTCAAGCCAAATTCATGTACCTGATGATGTTAGAAGGAGCAACCAAGTTGTGGTTCAATAATCTTCCCGAGAAATCCGTTAATTCATGGGGCGAGCTGAAAACTGCCTTTATCAAGCACTTTCATGGAACATGCAGGAAGTTGTTTACGATTGATGATTTAGAGCGATGTGTTCAGAAGAAGGGAGAGTCGGCACGCAGTTGGGTGCGCCGGGTTATGGAAATCCTCCACTCGTCCACTGATATCCAGCCAAAGGATGCGTTACAAGCTATGGCAAAAACATGCAAATACATACCCTTAGTGCAAAAACTAACACGCATGAAGTCTATCCATCACGCTTCAGAGGTTACGATGGGAGAGTTGATGGACGCATGCAACAAGCACGCCGCCACAGATACCACAGAGGAGGATGTCGATGATAAGAAAGCACATGCCAACGCGGGTAATAGTGGAAGACCCGGCAATGGAGTTGCACCGGGTAATAATGGAGGAAACAACGGAAACAACCAGCACAAGCACCCATATGAAGGAAACTCCGAGTTTTTCGCCAGTACAGAAGCCGGGTTTGCGAGACCCTGAGCTGAGGGAAATTTCAACGGAGGAAACTTCAATGGAGGAAATTATCAAGGACCACCCAGGCCGGCAAATCATATAGAGGCCTTCAGGATGCCCTGTCCGCGTCATAGCAGGAACGGTAGGACGGCTAATCATTCACTGGAGCAGTGCGTAGATTTACAGAGATGGAAGAACGAAGAAATACAGAAGGCAATGCGAGGCGCAGGCCGGGGAGCAGGACCGGGTTCGGGTGGAAACCCGGGCAATGGCCCACCCCCGGCTGGCAACGCAGGAGGTGGTAATCCGGGTAACAACCAAGGAGGTGCTGGAGGTTTCCAAGCCAACCCCAAACAGCTAGGGCAGTACCATGTCCACACTAGGGGACTTCCAATAAAGATAGAAAGATACTCAAAAGAGCAGTAAACTCGGTTTCTTCGGCTGTCCTGAGATACTTGAGATGGTCAGACCAAGAGGTCACATGGAGCAGGAGGGATCACCCGGAAACAATAGAGCATCCGGGTGTGCTGGCTTTGGTAGTTGCACCACAGGTCAATGGTTACGAGCTGAAAAAGGTTCTGATGGACGGTGGAAGTAGCATAAATATCTTATATTGGGAAACTTTCCTACGCATGGGGCTCAAGGAGTCTCAGTTGCAGAAAAGTTCTATAGTTTTTCATGGGATCGTGCCGGGTCATTTAGCATGCCCAGAAGGAAAAATCACTCTAGAGGCTGCTTTTGGAGAATCGAAGGACAATTTCCGAGTGGAGTGGCTCACGTTCGAGGTGGTAAAACTGCGTAGTCCTTATCACGCGTTGTTCGGAAGGCCGGCTTACGCCAAGTTCATGGCCAGGCCGTGTTATGTGTACCTACAGCTAAAGATCCCGGGTCCCAAGCGAACCATTACTATACACGGCAACCGGGTTATAGCAACTGAGTGTGATGAGGGAGACGCGGCAATGGCAGAACATGCGTGCAAAAAGGATGAGCTCAAGTACAATCGGTCTCAGATAGACCCGGATGATAGAACAGCATTGAAAAGACCGAATGCGGAAGATGAAAGAGCAAAATTCAAAGCAACACAGGACACAAAGATGGTGGCTTTCGTCGAGGGCGATCCCTCCAAGCAATTTGCTATAGGATCTAACCTGGATAGCAAGCAGGAAGAAGCGCTTATCGAGTTTATTCGTGGTAATCAAGATGTTTTCGCTTGGATGCCTGGTGATATGCCGGGTATCCCAACAGAGTTAGCTGAGCACAGTTTGCATGTTGACCCCAAGTCCCGGCCTGTGAAGCAGGGCCTGAGAAAAATGAACTAGGAAAGAAGAAAGGCTATAGGAGCGGAGATAGCTCGGCTCCTTGCAGCCGGCTTTATCATGGAGGTTTTTCACCCGGATTGGTTGGCAAATCCGGTTCTGGTGATGAAGAAGAACAACGAGTGGAGGATGTGCATAGATTACACGAGTCTCCAGAAACATTGCCCAAAGGATCTGTTTGCCCTTCCAAGGATAGATCAGATTATAGACGCAGTGGCTGGAAGTGACCTATTGTGTTTCCTGGATGCTTATTCCGGGTATCACCAGATCAAGCTCAAAAAGGAGGATTGGGAGAAAACATCGTTCATAACCCCCTTTGGAGCTTTCTGTTACAAAACCATGACTTTTGGGCTAAAGAACGCTGGCGCAACATACCAAAGGTGCATTCAAAAGTGTTTTGAGGATCAGATTGGATGCAACGTTCACGCTTATGTTGATGATGTGGTGATTAAAACCAGGAAGGCAGAAACATTCATTGAGGACCTAAAGGAAACATTCAGGAATTTGAGAAGGTATCAGATGAAGCTTAACCCCACAAAGTGTGTGTTTGGAGTGCCAGCAGGAAAGTTACTCGGTTTCATTGTTTCCGAGAGAGGAATTGAGGCAAACCCGGATAAGATCAAAGATATTCAGAATTTAAAGCCGGAAGGCCTGAAGCATGTTCAAAAGCTCACAGGGTGTGTAGCAGCGTTAAGCCGGTTTATATCCAGGCTTGGAGAGAAGGCAATACCTTTGTACCGGCTCTTGAGGAAAACCGACAAATTCGTTTGGGACCAAGAGGCGGACGAGGCGTTTGAAGCTCTGAAAAAGCAATTATCTGAGGCACCAATTCTGGCGGCACCGGGCCCTAAAGAGCCCATGTTGTTATACGTTGCGGTCGGGCCCCGGGCGGTTAGTGCCATGGTTGTTGTCGAGCGCAAAGAGGATGGAACGGATCACCCGGTACAAAGGTCGGTTTATTATGTGAGTGAAGTACTATCGGAAGCAAAGCAACGTTACCCACATTGGCAAAAACTAGTTTTCGGGGTCTTCATGGCCAGCCGGAAATTGAAACCATATTTTCAGGAACACCCCATAACAGTGGTTAGCTCTATACCGATGGCAGATATTATCAGGAATTCAGATGCGACAGGTATAATAGCCAAGTGGGCCATCGAGATGGGAGATTATCACATTAACTACGAGCCCAGGTCTGCAATCAAATCTCAAGCTTTAGCTGATTTTGTCAATGATTGGACTCACACAAGCATGCCCACAATGATGCCAAGTTCCGAGTCTTGGGTGATGCACTTTGATGGTTCTAAGCAGTATGAGGGATCATGAGCTGGGGTGGTACTCACCTCACCCAAAGGAGACAAATTGAGCTACGTGTTGCAGATTCACTTCGATTGATCCAACAATGTGGCCGAGTATGAGGGATTGTTATATGGATTGAGAATAGCAAAGGATATGAACATTAGGCGAATACGGTGCTACGGAGACTCGGATCTCGTGGTACAGCAGGTCTCAGGAACTTGGGATAGAAAAGACGCAACAATGGCAGCGTATCGCAGAGAGGTGGACAGGGTTGCCGGTGTTTTTCCGGGTATGAGGTGGAGCATATTGACAGGCGAAAGAACGAGGCAGCAGATGCGCTCGCAAGACTCGGCTCGCGCAGAGAGCCGGTTCCACCCAACGTTTTCCTGGACGAGCTATGGCGGCCATTTGTTAAAACTGAGTCTGAGGAAGAGGTGGCTAACCAAGACCCAGATTTGGAGCTCGTGGCCACAGTACGTGTTGTTCCCGAGTGGACAGAGCCGTTTTTGGCCTACCTATCACGAGGCGTGCTACCACCACAGGAAGTTTTAGCAAGGCAAATTCTGAGACGAGCAAAGGGCTATTCTATCATCAATGGAGAGTTATACAAAAGAAGTGCAGCAGGAGTCTTTTTGCGCTGTGTAGCACCAGAAGAAGGCCGACAGATTTTGAAGGAGATCCATGAAGGTGATTGTGGGCATCATGCCTCCACAAGATCCCTTCTGGCCAAAGCATATCGACATGGGTTTTTCTGGCTCACGGCCTTAGCAGACGCGGAGCGCTTGGTGGCAAGGTGTGATGGATGTCAAAGGTACGCTCGCCAAACCCATGTGCCGGCTATGGAGTTACAAACAATCCCGCTGACCTGGCCGTTTGCTGTTTGGGGTATGGATATGGTGGGCCCCTTCCACATGTCACCATGCAAAAAGATTCATCTTTTGGTAGCTATTGATAAGTTTACAAAGTGGGTTGAAGTTATGCCAGTTACCAATTGCGAAGCAATCACAGCAGTCAAGTTCCTGAAAAGGATCATCTACAGGTTTGGATACCCTCATAGCATAATAACAGACAATGGAACCAACATGTCCTTAGGTGAGATGGAGAAATTTTGCGGGAACAATGGTATCCGGCTTGACATAGCCTCGGTAGCCCATCCACAAGCTAATGGACAGGTGGAAAGGGCAAATCAGGAGTTACTTCGTGGGTTAAAACCACGGCTGCGAGTCCCGTGCATCAGAGCTGCTGGAGCATGGGTTGAAGAGCTACCATCAGTAGTTTGGGGAATTAATACTACACCTAACAGATCTACTCAGATGACCCCGTTTTTCATGGTTTATGGCGCAGAGGCAGTATTGCCGAGTGATATTATTCATGACTCGCCCCGAGTATCGGCTTATGTTGAGGTGGAGAATGAGAAGACCCGGCAGGATGCCGTGGATATGCTAGAAGAACACAGAGAACAAGCCCTGGAGAGATCAGCCATATATCAGCAGGATCTGAGAAGATACCACAGTCGGCGAGTCAAAACCCGGGTCTTCCAGGAAGGGGACCTGGTGTTGCGCTTGGTACTATCAAAGGAGGGAAAGCACAAGTTATCTCCACCATGGGAAGGACCGTTCATCATAAGCCGTAATCTTCATAACGGATCATATTACTTGATAGATGCAAGGGAAGAGTCGGATACTATCAATGACACTGCTCATACCACGTCATCTATGCAAGAGAGGGAAAGACCATGGAACGTGGCTCAGCTACGTCCCTACTATACTTAGTGTAGGCTAGGTTTACAAAGTTGAATCACACGATGTAACAGGCAGCAGGTTTCAGACGCACTCTTTTCCTATCCAGGGTACCTAAGGGGACTGGAGGGTTTTTAATGAGGCGGCCTGCTGACCTAACTTTTCTCATATCAATAAAGAGATGGTTGAACTATAATATTGTTTCTTCCTTTTTTATTTCTGTTAAGTTTTTATCTTCTTGTTTTTACTTTATGTTTCCTATTTTATCAGGTAAGTATTACTTATTTGTTTTATAATACACCAGTTCTATCTTTTTCCTAAGATTGCATATATAGGTCTTGGGGGCTGATTGCTTGAATAGCACAGCTGCAAACTCAAAGACCCGGCCACGATGCCATTAAGTTATAAGGACCGATTACTTCTAATAAGTACGGTTACAATCTTATAACCGGACAATAGAGCCAAATTTTCTTGATTTCTCTTGTTTAAGCTTGATGTGACTCGCAAAAATGTGGCATGCTTTGCTAACGTGTAATCACAAACAGCCATGATGCCCAATGGGACTTGCCTGACCCTGTCTTTATAAAGTTATAGCGGCATTGAATATCCACGCGAAAGCCGGCTTACAACAAAGAGGATCAAAAGGGTCATCCAAACCACAGGTTATGCAGAGTACAAGGTTAACAGCCGGAAACTCACAAAATATTAAGCGTAACCTCAAACCCACGTGAGTAACTCTATGTTTTGAGCCTTAGCAAAAACAATTTTCCTTTCCGAAAACTACAAATCCCTAGACTCGGAAGTTCGGGCCTTGGGGACTTGGGAATTTGAGAAAGGCAACAAATTGTTTAGCTGTTAAGCTTAAAAACCCAAAAATCCGAGTCTTGGGGACTTGGGGACTTAGGAAATAAAGTCCACTTGTCAAAATCACCGAGACCCGGAAACCGAGTCTCACAAAAGGAAAAAGAGCGAAAATCAGAAAAGCAGCAACAAAGTTCAAGGCTAAATAATAACATATCGCGAGGAGGGGCCAGAAGGGCCACCAAAAGCTATTAAAGTTTAAACGTATTACAAACCGAGGAAATTGTATCGAAAAGTGCACATGCGCACTATTAAAAGGATAATTGTATCAGGCATATTACATAATGCCCATTGGCCGAATAAATGTCTCAGGCAAGAGATATCGAAACTTTACTCGGCACCCTTTGCCGAGTCATCAACGTTGTCCTTGGCAGCCGGGTCTGTGGAACGCTCGTCGGTGGTCTTCTCTGCTCCCATGTCCGGATTAGCCGCAGTATCGGCACGGGCTGGAGGAGGGACAACCGGCGTAGAGGAGGAAGGCGTAGTATCGGCTTCAGCTTTCTTCTTGGCAGCCTCCGCCTTCCACCGTTCCAGCATGTCAAAGGGCTTAGGCAGATCCGATTGAATTGGCTTGTCCTCGGCATCGTAAGGTGGAGTGATCTTGCTTAAATCCAGATTGTCGGCGATCAAGCTCGCCGAGTGACGCACCTGCGCATGAATGCCCTTGTAGTCCTTACCAGTGAACTTGGAGCCGTCGTTGTTGAACTCGGGAAACCCGCCCACGAGCTTTGCCGGCTCAAGCCTAGGAAAATAGGACTTGGCCAGATCAAGCCCACGGGTTACCCCAACTCGGCACGATGAACGCTTCCAGTGCTCGATCCAGGCGGGGATGGTAGAACATGCATCAAGCAAATCGTTCAGGCCACAATAACCCTTACCCGGCCACTTCACAGCCTCCAAAATCCACTTGGTGCCGACAGTAAGTTGCCGGATCACGGCCTTCAACGTCTTCAGTTTTTCAATATCATCTTCATCTGGGGCCTTTTCACCCGGACCTGCACAGTAACAGAAAAAGTTAAAGCACTGAAATCCGGATGATAAGCCTTACAGAGTGACAAACCCGGGTTATAAGTAGTAAGTCGGAAATTCTTACCAAGTAGAGTGCGGTAAGTGTTGTCAATCTGGGCTAAAATTTTCTTCAGCTCACCCTCAGCAGTGTGGGACCTTTTCTTATACTTTTTCACGTTCTTCTCAAGATTTTTCACATCAGCTTCTAGCGCTCCACGTAACTTTGTCTCGACCTCGAGGAGCTTGTTGGTCTTTGCCAACACCTCCTCAGACTGGGTCACGTAGGCCTGTGAGAAAAGGAAGGGAAAAGTTAGTCGGACAAAAGATATAGTCGGGTATGGTATATCATACAGGTTATAAAGTACCAAGCAAACTATGCATAGTTCACTCGGAACTTGGGGACTATGTGAGTACACAAGCAACATTGTTTATATTACCTGGTGCTTAGCTGCCATGGCTTCCAGGATGTCCCTCTCATTAGTCTTCAGGGAGAAGAGCGCATCAAGCATTCCATCAAAATCCAGATCGCCGAGTCTTGGCCTGGAGGAGCTGGGGTCCTGATCACCCGGAGGCGGGGTCCTTTCCTGCTTGGGAGAGGTTATCCGGGTGGGCTGAGTGTTGGGAGTGGGATCACCCCTCCGCGACCCCAGGATCTCGACATCCTCGTCCCCGGGTGTGTGCGTTGGCATGGGAAACTCGGCCTCCTGCTCGGCCGGATCTTTCAGCAAGTCTTCTTCTTCTTCTAAACCGCCAGCCGCGGTCTTCACAGCATCTTCCGGGTCCCCCATAGTCGGGTTATCCACGTCCATGTCCTCCGGGTCACTGCTCGTGACCTTGGCTCTGGGAAAGAGAAAAATAAACAGTCGTATATGGTAAATGAAAGGTATGGAAAAAGCTAGTGTATCGAATGGTAAGGAAAAGTAACTTACCCGGTGTTCACGACGAAATCTAGTGGGAGATCGTTGCTAGACCCGGAAGAAGATGATAAGGAGTTGGAAAGTGAGACCCGGATTTGTCTGGCTAGTGGATGATTTGGAGAGGGATATCTCTGAGGAAGGTGGGAAGAATGAGTTTGGGGAATACCGGCTTTGCGAGCGGGGGACGAAGGGATGCCCGGGTGAAGAGGATCGTCACCCGGAGAATTCCGGGTTACCCTACGCTTGACTGGGGCGGGTTCCTTCAAGCGTGATGAATTGATCAAATGTTGGTTAAGTTCGCACATGTTAGCGTACGAATATGGTTTGGAGGCAATAGAGGCGTAAGGCACCTTGAAGACAACACCCGGGTCTTCCTCTTTGCTCCAACCTCGATTTCTAGCTCAGCTTCGCTCTCGTCCGACTGAGTGTCCTCCTTATCGTCTAGCCCTGGTAAACATGGCATATTGTCGGAAAAAGGGAAAAAATTGGTCGGAACAAGTTAACAGAAGAGGGAATAAGTGAGACTCGGACGTTACCTTCATTAGTGTCAGCTGGCTCCTCGTCCTCTTCCGAGTTTTCGGAAGGAGGAGGGGTATCGATCTTCCAGAAAGCGCTATCTTCCTGAGATAAAAATGCAGTGATAAAAGTTAGTGATTGTGCAAGAAAAGTATCAGTCGGGTAAAGGAGTGATAACCGGTTCTTACTGTTGGGGCCGGGTTATCCCGTGTGTAGGGGTCCAGGCCGGCTATGTTCCGGATCACCTCCAACTTCTCGGCCAAGAAATTTTTCATGATCTTGTTCGCGTCCGAGGCCGGGTAATTTCTCAGCGAATAGCGAAGAGAATCGGTGACGTGCCCAAAATAGTTGCACATGAGTTTGGGCCGGACACTGTTGGGCTGAATCCGATAAGTTACCCAGGTTTTAATTAGATTGAGCCCAAGGAGACCATGGGCCGACAGTACGGCAAGTTTATGCAGGAGGGGCTGGATAGATTGCCTCTCGGCCTCAGGAGCAAAGGAGCTGAAACTATCGGACAGATTGAGGAGTGAAGGGGAACGTAGCATAGGAAACAAAAAATTTCCTACACGCGATAAACCCGAATGGCCAAGATCTAATCTATGAGATGAAAGGCAACGGGGAGAAAGAGAGTCTTGAGATAACATACCCTCGAAGACTCAAAGTGGAACGAGAAAAGATCTCGTGGTTGGCGTAGTCGTTCTCACGCCGATCCCGAGCGAGAAGAAGAGCACCGCAATCCGGCGGTGCCTCCGTAATCGGTCACACGTTCGGCTCGATGAAGACTTCCGTTCCCTCGTTCCAGCGGGTTGCGGAAGTAGATGATCCCTCCGGAATTCCAGCAGCACGACGGCGTGGTGGTGGTGAAGAATCCCACGGTCAGGGCTTCGCCAAGCCGGAGACCATGGAATGGAGCAGCGGGTGGAAGGGAAAATGTGTGGGCAAGTGTGTGAAGAAGAGAGAGCCCTCACCCTCCTTTTATAGGGGAGGGGGAGGCAGCCCAAGGGGGGGTGCGGCCAGCCATGGGTGCCCCCGCCCCTTCCTCTCTTCATGTGAGTGGAAGCTCCACTCAAACCCACTCAAAAATCCCTTAATTTCCCACTTGGAAAATCCAAAGGTTTTTCTTTAATAAATAAATAAAACATTTTTATTTCTTTATTTATATTTGTCAATTCCATTAACAAACATTTGCATGCAGCACCTCGAACCATTTGTTAATTCTATTAACAACCGTTCGACGAAAAACCCCTTGAACTATTTCAATTTTCCCCGAAACAATTCCGAAGCTGCCCAAAATATTCTTAGGTATTCCGTATCCTCTCTAAACGCTTCATCGAACCTTAAGTGTGTCTCCCTACGGTTCGTGAATATTATAGACATGATCGAGACTCCTCTCCGATCAATAATCAACAGCGGGGTCTGGAAAACCGTGATGACTCATATATATTCAACGATGACTCTCGTGATCGTGTGAACCTTTCAACGTCGTAACGATTTCCCTTTGTCTCACGATATATTACTTGTCCGAGATCCGATCATCGGTATCCATTATACCTTGTTCGATCTCGTTATCCGACAAGTACTCTTTTCTCTTTCCCGTGATATAACATCCTTGTGATCATATCACTTGCTTGCAAGCGGTGTCGGTGTGATATCACCGAGAGGGCCCTGAGTATATCTATCCGTCATATTGGATGGACAAATCCCATTCTCGATCCATGAGCTTCAACCAACACTTTCCGAATATCCAATGCCACCTTTATAGTCACCCTTTTACGGTGTGACGTTTGATGTCATCAAAGTATTCTTTCGGTATTAGTGATTAACATGATCTCATGGTCTAAGGAATAATGTTACTTCGAATGTAAGATATAACAACAAAACTAAATGACTTGATCGTATTGTTATACTTAGTTAGGGTTTAAGTTCATCATGTCATTCTCCTAATGACATGACCCCGTTATTAACAACATCCAATGTTCATGATCAGGAAACCTTGATCATCTGTTTAATCAACGAGCTAGTTAAAAGAGTGGCTTCACTAGGAACGTCGGTTTGTTTATTAATCACACATGTATCAACGTTTCCGGTTAATACAATTCTAGCATGAGAAATAAACATCTATCATAAACAAGGAATAATATATAATAAACACTCTATTATTGCCTCTCGGGCATATTCCCTTCAGTCTCCCACTTGCACTAGGGGCAATAATCTATATTACATAGTGATGAATCTAACACCCATTAAGTTCTGGTGTTGATCATGTTTTGCCTTTGAGAAAGTTTTAGTCAACGGATCTGCCACATTCAGATCCGTATGTACTTTGCAAATCTTCACATCCCCATCTGCGACATGCTCACGGATGGAGTGAAAACGGCGCTTGATATGCTTGGAATTCTTGTGAGACCTTGGTTCCTTAGCATTGGCTATGGCACCATTGTTGTCACAATAGATAACCATTGGATCCAACGCACTCGGAACCACGCCTTGTTCGGATATGAACTCCTTCATCCAAACTGCTTCCTGTGTTGCCTCCGAGGCAGCAACATATTCCGCTTCTGTTGATGATCCCGCCACCACGGATTGCTTGGAACTCCTCCAGCTTACAGCTCCTCCATTCATAATAAATATGTACCCGGACTGAGACTTAGAGTCATCCGGATCAGTGTCGAAGCTAGCATCGACGTAACATCTTGCGACGAGCTCTTCTTCACCGCCATATACGAGAAACATATCCTTAGTTCTTCTCAAGTACTTTAGGATATTCTTGACCGCGGTCCAGTGTTCCAAACCTGGATTGGATTGGTACCTACTAGTCAAACTAATAGCATGTGCCACATCCGGTCTTGTACATAGCATAGCATACATGATAGAACCTATGGCTGAAGCATAGGGAGTCTTATTCATCTTCTCTCTATCTTCTGATGTAGCTGGACATTGAGTCTTACTCAACGTCTTGCCTTGCAACATAGGTAGGAACCCTTTCCTACTATCTTCCATTTTGAACTTCTTCAAAATCTTGTCAAGGTATGTACTTTGCGAAAGTCCAATTAAGCGTCTTGATCTATCCCTGTAGATTTTGATGCCCAATATATAAGCTGCTTCACCGAAGTCTTTCATCGAAAAACTATTGTTCAAATAAGCTTTTACGCTTTTTAAAAGTTCTATATCATTTCCAATCAACAATATGTCATCCACATATAGTACCAGAAATGCTACAGAGCTCCTACTCACTTTCTTGTAAATACAAGCTTCTCCGTATGTTTGGACAAATCCAAAACCTTTGATCACCTTATCAAAACGGAGGTTCCAACTTTGGGATGCTTGCTCAGTCCATAAATGGAACGTTGAAGCTTACACACCTTGTCAGCATCCTTAGGATCAACAAAACCTTTGGGTTGCATCATATACAACTCTTCCTCAATGTCACCATTAAGGAACGCCGTTTTGACATCCATCTGCCATATTTCATAATCGAAAAATGCAGCAACTGCTAACATAATCCTAACTGACTTAAGCATCGCTACTGGTGAGAAAGTCTCATCATAGTCAACTCCTTGAATTTGTCGGAAACCTTTTGCGACAAGTCGATCTTTATAGACGGTCACATTACCATCAGCGTCAGTTTTCTTTTTAAAGATCCATTTGTTCTCAACGGCCTTGCGGTCATTGGGTAAATCCACCAAAGTCCAAACTTGGTTTTCGTACATGGATCCTATTTTGGATTTCATGGCTTCAAGCCATTTGTTGGAATCTGGGCTCATCATCGCTTCCTCATATGTCGCAGGGTCATCACCTCCATCTACCATGAAGTTTAATACGGGATCTCCGTACAGTTCAGGAGCTGTACGTTCCCTAGTTGACCTGCGAGGTGCGGTAGTTTCCTCTACTGGAGTTTCATGATCTAGATCATTATCTCTCTCTTCAACTGACGGGGTCAACTCCGGAACAACTTTCGGCGCTGCGCTACTCACCATTCCAAGAAGAGAAGGTTCAATAACCTCGTCGAGTTCTACCTTCCTACTATTCACACCCTTCGAGAGAAACTCCTTCTCCAAAAAGGATCCATTCTTGGCAACGAAAATCTTGCCTTCGGATCTGTGATAGAAGGTGTACCCTATTGTTTCTTTAGGGTATCCTATGAAGACGCATTTTTCCGCTTTGGGTTCGAGTTTATCAGGTTGAAGCTTCTTCACATAAACATCGCATCCCCAAACTTTTAGAAATGACATCTTAGGTTTGTTTCCAAACCATAATTCATACGGTGTCGTTTCAACGGATTTAGACGGTGCCCTATTTAAAGTGAATGCAGCGGTCTCTAGTGCATAACCCCAAAACGATAGTGGCAAATCTGTAAGAGACATCATAGATCGAACCATATCTAATAAAGTACGATTACGACATTCAGAAACACCATTACACTGTGGTGTTTCGGCAGGTGTGAGTTGTGAAACTATTCCACATTGTTTCATATGCATGCCAAACTCGTAACTTAGATATTCACCTCCACGATCAGATCGTAGAAATTTAATCTTTCTGTTACGATGATTTTCAACTTCACACTGAAATTCTTTGAACTTTTCAAACGTTCAGATTTGTGTTTCATTAAGTAAATATACGCATATCTACTCAAATCATCTGTGAAACTGACAAAATAACGATATCCACCGCGTGCCGATACACTCATTGGTCCACATACATCAGTATGTATGATTTCCAGTAAGTCTGTCGCCCGTTCCATAGATCCGGAAAACGGGGTTCTAGTCATCTTGCCCATAAGGCATGGTTCACATGTTTCAAATGATTCATAATCAAGTGATTCTAAGAATCCATCAGAATGGAGCTTCTTCATGCGTTTAACACCAATATGACCTAAGCGGCAATGCCACAAATAAGTAGCAATATCATCATTTAACTTAATTCTTTTGGCATTCACATTATGAATATGTGTATCAACATTATCAAGATTCAAAAGAAATAAACCATTCTTCTCAGATGCATGACCATAAAAGATATTATTCATATAAATCGAACAACCATTGTTCTCGGACTTAAAGGAATAACCGTCCCTCATTAAGCAAGATCCAGAAACGATATTCATGCTTAATGCGGGCACCAAATAACATTTATTGAGGTTTATAACTAATCCCGATGGTAGACGTAGAGGTAGCGTCCCGACGGCGATCACGTCAACTCTTGATCCATTGCCGACGCACATCGTCACCTCATCCTTTGCTAGTGGTCGCTTATTCTGCAGCTCCTGTTTCGAGTTACATATGTGAGCAACCGAACCAGTATCAAATACCCAGGTGCTACTGCGAGTACTAGTAAGGTACACATCAATAAAAAGTATATCATATATACCTTTGTTCACTTTGCCGGCCTTCTTATCTGCCAGATACTTGGGGCAATTGCGCTTCCAGTGGCCAGTACCCTTGCAATAGAAACACTCAGTCTCAGGCTTAGGGCCATGCCTGGTTTTCTTCTCAGCAGTAGCAACAGATTTGCCACCCTTCTTGAAGTTTACCCTTGGCTTGACTTTCTTTCCTTTCTTGAAACTAGTGGTCCTATTGATCATCAACACTTGATGTTCTTTCTTGATCTCCACTTCAGCAGTTTTAAGCATCGAGAGAAGCTCAGGAAGAGACTTCTTCATGCTCTGCATATTATAGTTCATCACGAAGTTCTTGTAACTAGGTGGCAGAGATTGGAGAACACGATGTATCCCTAGCTCTATGGGAATCGATATTCCCAAGGCTATGAGCTTATCAGCGTACGCAGACATTTTGAGTACGTGCTCACTAACGGAGCTGTTCTCTTCCATCATGCAGCTAAAGAACTTTTCTGAAGCGTCATAACTCTCAACTGCGGCATTGGTATCGAAAATCATTTTCAATTCTCCCATCGTGGCATAAGCAGTGCTGTTCTCGAAACGTTTTCGCAGCTCTGGCTCTAATCCATAGAGGATGCCGCAGTGAACTATACTGTGGTCTTCTTGTTGAGTCAGATAAACATTTTTATCCTCATCAGAAGCATCATCAGCGGGTTGGTCACCTAGAGGTGCATCAAGAACATAGAGCTTCTTGCAAGCGGTGAGGAGAATCCTCAGGTTAAGTGCCCAGTTGGTAAAGTTGCTTCCATTGTTCGCTAATTTCTCTTTCTCCATGAACATATTGAAATTGAAGGTAGGTGGTGCCATGATCTACAACATATTTGCAAAGACTATTTAGACTATGTTTATGATAAATTAAGTTCAAGTTAATTCTAAAATTATCCCATGAACTACCACTAAAAAACAACATCCCTCTTAGTTGTCTTTAGTGATTACACGAACCAAATTCACTACACCGAAACCGATCATCACGTGAGACGGTGCAGTTGCAAAGGCGAACATCAACATGTTCATCATATCATTCATATGACTCATGCTTTACCTTTCGGTTACGTGTTCCGAGGCCATGTCTGTACATGCTAAGCTCGCCAAGTAGAACCGTTGTATTGTATGTGTTTCAAGGCCATGTCTGTACATGCTAGGCTTGAAAACACCCGTTGTATGCGAACGTTGAGTCTATCACACCCGATCATCACGTGGTGTCTCGAAACGACGAACTTTCTTAACGGTGCATACTTAAGGAAGAACACATTATTATCTTGATATTAAATGAGAGGGATCATCTTATAATGCTACCGTCGCGATCTAAGCAAAAAAAGATGCATAAGAGGATAAACATCACATGCATGGATAATATGATATGATATGGTCCTTCTTGCACTTGATCTCCATCTTGTGCATCATGGTATGATCTCCATCATTCCACCGGCGTGGCACCAAGGTTCGTGGCACCTCCATCTTGATTGTCCATTACAATCATATCACATGGATATGACATACATCACGCAGGCCATAAAATAAGACAACCATATGGCTCCAGCCGGTATGTCAATAATTTACAAAAGATATCATCTCATACATAACGTTTGTAACATTGACCATATCACATCACATGCCCTGCAAAAACAAGTTAGACGCCTCTAATTTATTTTTTGCATGTTTTACGTGGCTTTGGGCTTACGAGGATAAAACCGTTCATACCTACGTACAAGAACCACAACGTTGATAAAACATATTTTTTAACAACCCTTTGTAGATTAGATCTTAACTATAGTAGGAGAAACGGACACCCCCTTAGTCACATGTGAGACAATTCTCGCGTACATAGTACACGTAAACTTAGCCCGGGGCAGCTTCATCCTACTATGCCACTAAGATCATAAAATACTCAAAGAGACAAAAAACATGATCATCAACGCCCACATACTCCTATGTGTTCTACCCGTACAATTCATCTACGCATAGATCCGGCTCTGATACCACTGAAGGGGAACGTAGCATAGAAAACAAAAATTTTCCTACACACGATAAACCCGAATGGCCAAGATCTAATCTATGAGATGAAAGGCAACGGGGAGAAAGAGAGTCTTGAGATAACATACCCTCGAAGACTCAAAGTGGTACGAGAAAAGATCTCGTGGTTGGCGTAGTCGTTCTCACGCCGATCCCGAGCGAGAAGAAGAGCACCGCAATCCGGCGGTGCCTCCGTAATCGGTCACACGTTCGGCTCGATGAAGACTTCCGTTCCCTCATTCCAGCGGGTTGCGGAAGTAGAGGATCCCTCCGGAATTCCAGCCGCACGAGGCGTGGTGGTGGTGAAGAATCCCACGGTCAGGGCTTCGCCAAGCCGGAGACCATGGAATGGAGCAGCGGGTGGAAGGGAAAATGTGTGGGCAAGTGTGTGAAGAAGAGAGAGCCCTCACCCTCCTTTTATAGGGGAGGGGGAGGCAGCCCAAGGGGGGGGGGTGCGGCCAGCCATGGGTGCCCCCACCCCTTCCTCTCTTCATGTGAGTGGAAGCTCCACTCAAACCCACTCAAAAATCCCTTAATTTCCCACTTGGAAAATCCAAAGGTTTTTCTTTAATAAATAAATAAAACATTTTTATTTCTTTATTTATATTTGTTAATTCCATTAGCAAACATTTGCATGCAGCACCTAGAACCATTTGTTAATTCTACTAACAACCGTTCGACGAAAAATCCCTTGAACTATTTCAATTTTCCCCGAAACAATTCCGGAGCTGCCCAAAATATTCTTCGGTATTCCGTATCCTCTCTAAACGCTTCATCGAACCTTAAGTGTGTCTCCCTACGGTTCGTGAATATTATAGACATGATCGAGACTCCTCTCCGATCAATAATCAACAGCGGGGTCAGGAAAACCGTGATGACTCCTATATATTCAACGATGACTCTCGTGATCGTGTGAACCTTTCAACGTCGTAACGATTTCCCTTTGTCTCACGATATATTACTTGTCCGAGATCCGATCATCGGTATCCATTATACCTTGTTCGATCTCGTTATCCGACAAGTACTCTTGTCTCTTTCCCGTGATATAACATCCTTGTGATCATATCACTTGCTTGCAAGCGGTGTCGGTGTGATATCACCGAGAGGGCCCTGAGTATATCTATCCGTCATATTGGATGGACAAATCCCATTCTCGATCCATGAGCTTCAACCAACACTTTCCGAATATCCAATGCCACCTTTATAGTCACCCTTTTACGGTGTGACGTTTGATGTCATCAAAGTATTCTTTCGGTATTAGTGATTAACATGATCTCATGGTCTAAGGAATAATGTTACTTCGAATGTAAGATATAACAACAAAACTAAATGACTTGATCGTATTGTTATACTTAGTTAGGGTTTAAGTTCATCACGTCATTCTCCTAATGACATGACCCTGTTGTTAACAACATCTAATGTTCATGATCAGGAAACCTTGATCATCTGTTTAATCAACGAGCTAGTTAAAAGAGAGGATTCACTAGGAACGTCGGTTTGTTTATTAATCATACATGTATCAACGTTTCTGGTTAATACAATTCTAGCATGAGAAATAAACATCTATCATAAACAAGGAATAATATATAATAAACACTTTATTATTGCCTCTCGGGCATATTCCCTTCAAGGAGGTCGTTGGTGAAACCCGGAAGTGGCTTTTCGCCGGCTGAAGAGGTATCCTGGCAGTAGAAATATATTTTCTGCCAGTGTTTGACGTGAGAACTAAGACCCAGAGTCGGCATGAGGGAATTTTTCCGCCTCTGGATGGAAACACCTCCACAAACTAGGAGGGCCCCGTCACCGCTCTCTCGGCACGGCTTGCATTGGAATAGTTCAAGGAAAAGAGCTAGATTCGGAGGAACGCATAGATACGACTCACACAAGACGATAAAGTGGATGATATTAAGCATAGAGTTGGGGCCGATGTCGAATACCCGGAGCTTGTAGTGGTCCAGGAGTTCGCGGAAGAAAGGGTGACCCGGGGGGCGGAAACCCCGGATCACATGTTCGACGAAGACAACCACCTCGTCAAGACCCGGAGAAGGCCAGGTCTCCTCTCCAGGTACCCTCCAGTGGATGTCCTCCCGGGCGGGCAGAACACCCGACTCTGCGAGCTCATCCAGCTTAGCCTTGGTCATGGTCGATCTCGCCCAGTTGGCGGAGATCGATTGACTCGGCTTTTGCTTGCCGGCCGGGTGTTTCCCCTTCAGCTTAGCGCTGGCCTTAGGTGCCATGTGTGTGATCTAAAAAGAAGACAAATGCAGAGTATGAACAACTTGACACCCGGAAACGGCAGTTACCCGACTTAGTAAGAAATACTTGCAAGAAATTCTAGCGGATTGGATCTAGTTGAGAAAATATATGGGAAAGATTGCGATTGCAAGTGATGAAGATGTGTTGTGAAGTGCATACTTGAACCTAAACCAATCATTGGCCATGGAAGAGCGAGGTATGGAGTGTTCAACTAATGATAAATGAGAAGAGCATCTAGAAGTGAAATTAGATCCCATCTACTCGCGTGAAATTAAGGACTAAATCTAAGGGAATGAAGGAGCTTACCGATAGGGTCGAGATCGGAACGCGACGGCGGCGGATGGCCCGGCGGCGGCGGCTCCTAGGGATCTCCGGTGAGTTGCTCGAAGCGTGGCGGCGGAGATCGACGACAGCATCGCGGGCGCGGGCGCGGCGAGCGGACGGTGGCGGCTCGATTCCGGTAGCGTGCTCGCGGGCGGCGCGGCAGTGCGGGCTCGAGGTCGCGGGCGCCGAGAGGAGGTGGAGATGAAAGGATAAGGGGGAAATGGAGAATGGATCTGAAAAGTGACCCCTGGGTACCTATATATAAGTGCGGGGAGAAGAAACCCTAGGTGCGATCGGCAAGTGCCAAAATTTTCGGAAAAACGTTATTCGGCCGGATATTTTGGGATAGGCATTAAAGGTGCCCGTTACGGGATATCCGGAAGAGATTGAAACGGATTGCAAGCGCGATATTCGGACTGATTAGCGGATGGTACGAGTCCGGGTCTTGTGTGTTTTCTCGGAGTGTTGACCCGGGAAAACGATGTTTGACTCGGGAAAAACCGGGTTACTGTATGGACCACCTACAGAGTAAGGCCTAGCTATTATCAAAGCGCTCTAACCCGGTATTTCATGGACTTGTATGTTTATTGTTTTGCAGGGAATAGCGTGCGCTTCATGGTTGGTTCCGTGAAGCCCAAGATATTCTGGGGACTACTGATGGAGGGATGATAACCCGGTAGGCTAACGTCAAGGTGTAACCCGGCCCAAAGGAAATCGCGCAAGACCCGGCTCAGGCAAGAGGAGTTTCTAGAAGGCCCAAGAAGGGACGCAGGCCTAATGACCCAGCCTTTGGGGTTGCTGTTAGGAAACTTAGGGTTTGTGTGTGGTTTCCTGGTAGGACTCCGTGTGTACCTTGTATAGGAAGCCAGGGAGCCGGGTAAGATATAAGCCGGCTCCTAGGGTTAGAGAAAGAGAGCTTCACCAGATATTCGAGTATTCCTGTAATACGAGAGTTGATATTGTAACCCTAGATCGGAGACTCGGCGACTTGATTGCCAGAGCTACCAGATCGATTGATAGCATGATTTCCCCTGAGCTAAACCCTCTCCCAAACACCAGAGTCGAATTGCCCCAAGATAAGTTACCCCTGGTAACGTCTGCCGTGATTATCCCACGACAATAATCATGACAAGTTTCACGAGGATGATTGTAATTATAGCCTATATCATAGTATTCTTTATAATAGTTATCAAAGACTGGGGGCATAGTATCATCATTATCAATAGAGTAGTTATCTTCGAAAGTGTGTTCATTTTTAAACATATCATCATTTTTGATAGAAGGAGATGTATCAAACATATAATTATCAGTAGCAAAAGGATTTTCAAATATATCATGCACAATCCTAGATCTTTCTATATCGTCATTGGAAGGAACATGGGTAGTACTAATAGTACAACAATTATCATCATTTTCAAAATTGGTACCAAAGAGATTTTCAGTATTAAAAGTAGTGTGTTTTTCCCAATCATGATCACTTTCATAAGTAACAGGAATAGGAACATCATCGAGTTCGGACTCATCAGCAACAACTATAACAGGAGCAACATGCTTAGGGAAAAATATGGTTACCTCTCTCCTTTTACTCCTCCTCTTCTTCTTCTTCTTCCCCTCTTTAGGAGGATAGTCTTGAAAGGAAGCTTCTCCACATACCCTGGTTTATTATCAGAAACAATAGAAAAAAACCCTTGGAGGATTCCTCCTCTTCATTAATAAGAGAAAAACACATATTAGTCCTGTCATATTTTGGCAAAGTCTCATCTTTTATAATATTTTGTATGTAAGGATTTGCATGGCAATGTTTAACACAATAAAGATGGCAACCATGCATGATGTTATTCATATAAAAAGCACTCATATCTACCAAAGAAGTTTTTCTTCATAATTCTTCACACCCCAAAAATAACAAAAGTTCATCATGCTGATTAGGAGTGATCATGTCATCAAAATACAAGTTTGCAGTACTCATTGGATTAGAAAGGCTATTATTACAGCCTGATCATTGAAAATTGAAATGACCCACTTCATAGCAAAGTTCACAAATAAAAGGATAGAGGGCACAATATTCACCAAGATCATTTAGAGCCCGATCCCATGTTCTAGGTTTTTAATTCCTGTGATGGATACAATATTCTTCTTTGATTTGATTCCTTTCACAAGGTCTAATGCTCCACAAAAATTAACATGCATATAAGAAATAGCACTTTCAGAAGTTTGAGCATGTTTATTGCAATCATTAATAACAACTTCATTTTTCATACAAGTGTCTTTAAAAGGTTCATGATACATGTCCCAATTTTCTTTAGGAAGATTAATATGAGAAGTAAAGGATCCACAATAATCAACAATAATTTGAGGATCAAGACCATATTTAGCACTAAGCTCTTGAAAATCAGCAGTTTCAACGAAAGACTTAATTTGAGGATCATAGTCATAGTTTACACCTAATTCTTTACCTTTATCGTTATCTCAATCTTCATTATTGATTCGAATTGTTTCAAAAAGATCCCACTTAGCTTCAAACTTCTTACTTGTGAAAGAACCCTCTGAACTGTCATCTAGATAATCCTTGCAATGTCCTGAAAGCCTTGCATAAAAATTAGTAACAATTATTTCCTCAGGAAGCTCATGGTTAGGAAATTTGAGTATTAATGTTTTCAGTCTCCCTCAGGCTTGAGAAATGTTTTCTCCATCACGAGGACGAAAAATAGAAATGTAATTCCTATCTAAATCTAACCGTAGGGGTTTTCCCCTACGGTAACCCCCCTCAAAAAAAATCCTATCTAAATGCAGTTCATCAGGAGGATAAAATTTAGAGTAAAATAGAGATTCAAGCTCCTTCCACTCCAAATGATGAGGATCATCTAGTAGCTCATACCATTCCCTTGCTTTGTCCTTAAGTGATAAAGAGAATAGCTTCCTCTTAACTTGGTCCATTGAAATACTTGCACACTTGAACAACTCGCATATTTCATGTATAAAGAGTAAGTGATCACCAGGATGGACAGTCCCATCTCCAAAATAGCAGTTATTCATAACATGTTCAACAATTTTCATAGGTATTTTAAAAGGAATACTTTTAGTAGGAGGATTTAAAATATTACAAGCATCATTAGAATTATCACAGATGGGAGATAAAGTATCATCAGAGCAAATTTTCTCCTCTAAAGTTGGGGAACTAAAAATATCATTTTCATAAAAACTAGCTTCCCTAAGCTTAGACTTTTCCATAGCATTAGAAATAACAGTGTTCAAAGAATTAACGCTAATAACATTGCTATCACTATTATGCAAACAAGCTTACATAGGTTTTTTAATTTTCTCTTCAAAGGCATCATGTCCTAATTCAATATATAGGTTATAAAGTTATCTCATATTTTTGTTGTTTTCCATTAAGCATAAATATAAAAACAAGGGAACAAGTAAAATAAGCCTAACTAGTGAAAAAAAGATATAATTGCAGAATCTAAAGGAAATAACTTCGAGCACTCACACACGAGCAATAGTACTAGCATGTGAGTACCTTTTACCTGACCTCCCCGGCAATGGCGCCAGAAAAGAGCTAGATGTATACGCACGCTTCTATTCTTGTAGACAGTGTTGGGCCTTTAAGTGCAGAGGTTTGTAAAACAACAACAAGTTTCCCTTAAGTGGATAAACCAAGGTTTATCGAACTCGGGAAGGTAGAGTCAAAGATATCCCTCTCAAGCAACCTTGCAATTACAATACAAGAAGTCTCTTGTGTCCCCAACACACCTAATACAATTGTTAGTTGTATAGGTGCACTAGTTCGGCGTAGAGATAGTGAAATACAAGTAATATGGATGATTATAAGTGACAATAGCAATCTGAAATAAAAATGGCAGCGAGAAAACATGTAGTGGAGCTGGTTGTAAACGGTGTTTCAATGCTTAGAAACAAGGCCTAGGGATCATACTTTCACTAGTGGACACTCTCAACAATAATAACATAATTGTATACATAAATATCATCTATTTACTATGCTACTCCGAACCACTCTCCGGTTGGATAACAAACACCAATCATTGCGTAGGGCTATGAAAGCACACCTTAAATTTGCATTCCCCACCAGGTAACCCCACACTGTCACCATGAGCCCTAGATGGTTCCAGACAAACACCACAATTTCATAGGGTCAACCAGCACAAAATATATAAATCATGATAAGACACACACGGTGCACACACTGTCACCTTTACACCGTGGACAAAGGTGCCTTCGAAGATCACATTAACCAAACCACTAGAGTAGCATAATAGATGAAGAATAACATCTACTTATTCAACTAGATTACAAAGCTCATGATCACATAAAGATCACACCATGGGAGAGAGAGATGAGACACATAGCTACGGGTAGATCCCTTAGCCCCAGGGGAGAGCTACTCCCTCCTCATCATGGGAGTTAGCAACAGCGATGAAGATGGCGGTGGAGTCGATGGAGATGGCTCCGGGGGCACTCCCCCGTCCCAGCAGGGCGCTGGAACAAAGATTTCTGTCCCCCGAAACTTGTCGACGATAGCGGCAGAGCTACGGAACTTTTCATGGATGGAGGTTGGATGATTTAGGGTTTCTGCATTGGGGAGGCGAAAGGGCAATGTCAGCGGGAGCACGAGCAGCCCACACCATGTGGTGGCGTGGCCAGGGGACGCGCCACCAGGTGGTGTGGCCACCTCATTGCCCCCCCCCCCCGGTCTCCTTTGGACTCCGTTGACGTGCCGGGAAAAATAGGACCCTGGGATTTTATTTCGTCCAATTCCGAGAATAGTTTCAGAACAATTTTTCTGAAATAAAAAACAACAGAAAACAGGAACTAGCGCTGTGGCATCTTGCCAATAGGTTAGTCCAGAAAACATCCATAAAACGAAGGAAAACATGTGAAAACATAAAGGTATTGGATAGAAAACAAGCATGGAGCATCAAAAATTATAGATACGTTTGAGATGTATTAGGGATTAAACTAGGGATGGAGATGATGAAGATGCAGTAGCAATAACGGCCACTTCACTTGTGGTTTCTTCTTTTTCATCATCACCAGAATCATACTCTTCCTTAGTCACTAGCACAAACCTTGAAGAAGGTTTCTTGCTGAAAGGTTTCTTCTTGAAGTGAGGCTTCTTGATGGAGGGATGATAACCCGGTATGCTAATACCAAGGTGTAATTCGGCCCAAAGGACGCTGCACAAGACCCGGCTTAGGGAAAAGGAGCTTCTAGAAGGCCCATGAGTATAGGCCTCGTAACCCGGATTGTGGGTTCCGATAAGGAAGTTTAGGGTTTGTAAGTAGTGTTCGGGTAGGACTTCGAATACGCCTTGGATAGTAAGCCAGGGGATCCGGGTACTATATAAACCGGTCCCTAGGATTAGGATACACAATCTTACGAGATAGGGGTTGCGAGGTATCGAGTATCCCTTGTAACACAAGAGTTGAGATAATATATTCAGATCGGAGACTCGGCGACTTGATTGCCGGCTACCAGATCGCATATCACCATGGTTTCCCTTGAGCTAAACCCTCTCCCAAACACCAGAGTCGATTTTCCCCAAGACAAGTTACCCCCGGTAACGTCTGCCGTGATTATCCCACGACAGTTGGCGCCACCGTGGGGCCTACGTCCAAGGGTGTTTACATCACGGGAGAAGCTCGGGAGAACATGAAGAACCTCGTCATCGGCGAGATCTACACCAACCCCGATGGACAGAAGATGGTGGACGATTTTGGCTGGGGGCCAGAGTCGGATCTGCTCGAATCCGGATCCGTCGTCACAATCGGCTGGGTCAACGTCTTCGTCGGCATGGTACGTGCGTTCAGTTCAATCCCTGACGATTTTGGATTTGATTCTGTGTCAGGAGAGGCCACCCACGTTCAGTCGGACGGAGAAGAATCGGTCGGGACGGTGGATCTGACAGAGGAGCCCACTACGAAGAGGGAACAACCGGAGGAGCCGGCACGGACCCCGCGTGGCCGGGTCATAAGAGAAGATGATACCGAGTCTATCTTGCACCTGCTAGAGGACCGGTACGAGGAAGATAGCTACGATGAGGAGGAGTATGAGTCTTCGCCAGGCATTGCGCGCCAGGTCGCGGTCTACACGGCCCCTGCGACCAATCTCAATCAGGGGAACGTGACTACGGCTGCGGTCGGAGCAGCGCAAGCATTGGCCCAGCAGCAAAATCCGGCTGACGGAAATCCGGTCTTGACCCGGGTTGATGGAGAGTCGGCTTCAGTCACCAGCCGAGCGGCGGATAGCGAGCTGCAGGCAAATATGTTCGGATTCTTGGCTAACAGGGCGCCAGGGGCGGGTCCTTCGAATCCGCAACACCCGTCCCTGTTCAGTAACAATATTGTCTTGGACCCAACAGTGTTAGCTACTGTGATAACTCCGGAAAACGCCGCGGCACGTGCCAGGGACTTGGAGGTAGCACGCCGCGCGCTAGAGCAACAAAGAAGAGATGTAGAAGCAGAAAAGTAAGGGGTAGCCACGCGCCAACGTGAACTGGACGCGCTGGAGACCGGCTCCGAGCTGAGACAAGCAGGGTGCATCAGAGATACCAGACAAGATTACCGGCGATGGGTGGAGTCATAAACCCTAACGCACTATTCATCACACCCCAGGATCAGCCGATTCCGGCTGTGAATCAGGAAACTGTGCATCAACCGGCAACTGGAGCAGGACAGCCGGCAAACGTGCAGGCCGGGTTACCCACACTGCAGACTGGGGCCCCTGTCGGCAACACAGCGCCACCACCACCACCATCACGATTTCGTACGCCGCCAGGTCACTTTAATAACCCCATGGATAACGTATATGCCGCAACGTTAGCATTGAATCAGATCCCCGTAAGAGAGTCACCCCACGCGGAGCAGACCCGACGGGCGATCGATTTGTTGCATACGGCAGTGGCTCAGCAGGTTAATTACCCGGATAATAGGAGTGGAATGCATGGAATGCCTTATATCAGCCAGCAACATGGCAATGCCAGCAATATGCAAACAAGTTCAGCGCGACGGAGGGCAGAGCAGCAGCAAATGCCGCCTCCTCCCCGCGTGCAAGCAGCACCAGCAGTATCAGCAGCACAAGCTATTGTGGATAGTTCCAGAGCTAGGAGAGCCGCGGCCGGGTCTGCGGTGCACGGACCAGCAGTAGCGCCACGTCCAGCCGTACCCCCCGCAGGATCGCATGTTTCCCGGGTGAGGCCAGTACCGACTAATCTCGCTGGGCCCAAGTGTCTGACGGATAACATCAGGGCTGAGCCTTACCCGGATAAATTCAAGGAACCGGGTAAAGTAGTGAACTATGAGCCGACTATGGATCCAGAAACATGGTTGAGCAGTTATGAGATGGCTATGTCGATTCGCAACGCGTCTGAAAACCTTCAAGCCAAGTTCATGTACCTAATGATGTCGGAAGGAGCAGCAAAGTTGTGGTTCAACAATTTACCGGAAGGATCTATCAAGTCGTGGGGTGAGTTGAAAACTGCGTTTATCAAGCACTTTCACGGAACATGCAGGAAGTTGTTTACTATCGACGATCTAGAACGGTGTGTGCAAAAGAAGGGAGAGTCGGCGCGCAGCTGGGTGCGCCGGGTTATGGAGATATTGCATTCATCTACAGATATTCAGCCGAAGGACGCGTTGCAAGCTATGGCCAAAACGTGCAAGTATACACCTTTAGTGCAAAAATTGACTCGCATGAAATCCAGTCGGAATGCTTCAAAGGTTACAATGGGAGAACTAATGGATGCGTGCAACAAACACGCTGCAACAGATACCACGGAAGAGGACGTTGATGACAAGAAAGCAAAAGCAAACACAGGCAATAATGGAAGAATCGGCAATGGATCTACGCCGGGTAACCATGGAGGTAACAATGGGAACAACCAGAACAAGCGCCCGTTCGAGGGGAATTCCGAGTTTGTCGCCAGCACAGAAGCCGGGTCTTCAAGGCCCAGGGCAGAAGGAAATTTCAACGCAGGAAATCATAACGGAGGAAATTATCAAGGGCCACCAAGGCCGGGTAACAACTGGGATATCTTCAGAATGGCGTGCCCGAAACACAGCAGGAACGGAAGGCCAGCTAACCACTCATTGGAGCAATGTGCGGATTTGCAGAGATGGAAGAACGAGGAAGTGAACAAGGCTATGCGAGGTGCAGGCCGGGGAGGAGGACCGGGTCCGGGTGGAAACCCGGGCAACGGCCCACCCCCAGCAGGCAACCCGGGAGTTGGGAATCCGGCCAATAACCAGGGAGGAGCTGGAGGCTTCCAAGCCAACCCCAAGCAATTGGGCCAATACCATGTTCACACCACAGGAATTTCTAACAAGGATAGAAAGATACTAAAGAAGGCAGTAAACTCGGTTTCCTCGGCTGTCCCGAGATACCTGAGGTGGTCCGAGCAGGATGTAACGTGGAGCAGAAGAGATCACCCGGAAAGAATAGAACACCCGGGAGTCCTAGCATTGGTGGTTGCGCCACAGGTTAATGGTTATGAGCTGAAAAAGGTCTTAATGGACGGTGGAAGCAGCATCAACATCCTATATTGGGAAACTTTCTTACGCATGGGTCTCAAGGAGTCTCAGCTACAGAAAAGTTCAACAGTTTTTCACGGAATAGTGCCGGGTCACTCAGCGTGCCCTGAAGGAAAGATTACCTTGGAGGTTGCTTTTGGAGAATCAAAGGATAATTTCCGGGTGGAGTGGCTCACGTTCGAAGTGGTGAAGTTGCGCAGTCCTTATCACGCGCTATTTGGGAGGCCGGCTTACGCCAAGTTCATGGCCAGGCCGTGTTACGTGTACCTACAGCTAAAAATCCCGGGTCCTAAACAGACCATCACCATACATGGGAGCCGGGATATAGCGGCTGAGTGTGACGAAGGAGATGCGGCAATGGCAGAACAAGCCTGTAGAAAGGAGGAGCTTAAGTACTACCGGTCTCAAGTAGACCCGGATGACAGGACAGCGCTAAAGAGGCCGAACACCGAGGATGAGAGAGCAAAATTCAAAGCAGCGCAAGATACCAAGATGGTGGCCTTCGTCGAAGGTGATCCCTCCAAGCAATTTGCCATAGGATCTAATTTGGACGATGAGCAGGAAAAAGCACTTGTGGAGTTTATTCGTTCGAATCAGGATGTGTTCGCCTGGACGCCTAGCGATATGCCGGGTATCCCTACAGAGCTGGCAGAGCACAGTTTGCACGTTGATCCCAAGTCCAGGCCCGTGAAGCAGGGACTGAGAAAGATGAATGAGGAAAGAAGAAGGGCTATCGGCGAAGAAATTGCTCGGCTGTTGACGGCCGGCTTTATCATGGAAGTATTTCACCCGGAGTGGTTAGCAAATCCGGTTCTCGTGATGAAAAAGACCAATGAGTGGAGGATGTGCATTGATTATACGAGTCTCAACAAGCATTGCCCAAAGGATCCGTTTGCACTTCCAAGGATAGATCAGATCATAGACGCAGTGGCTGGAAGTGACCTACTATGCTTCCTGGATGCATATTCCGGGTATCATCAGATCAAGCTCAAGAAGGAAGACTGGGAGAAAACATCGTTTATAACCCCTTTTGGGGCCTTTTGTTACAAAACCATGACTTTTGGATTGAAGAACGCCGGCGCAACCTATCAGCGGTGCATTCAGAAGTGCTTTGAGGACCAAATTGGACGCAACGTTCATGCTTACGTGGATGACGTGGTGATCAAGACCAGAAAGGCAGAGACATTTATTGATGATCTGAAGGAAACATTCAAGAACCTGAGAAGATACCAGATGAAACTTAACCCGACAAAGTGTGTATTTGGAGTCCCAGCAGGGAAGTTACTCGGTTTCATTGTTTCAGAGAGAGGGATTGAAGCAAACCCGGATAAAATCAAAGCTATCCAGAGTCTGAAAAAGCCGGAAAACCTGAAGCATGTTCAGAAGCTTACGGGGTGCGTAGCAGCGCTGAGCCGGTTTATATCAAGACTCGGAGAGAAGGCAATACCCTTGTACCGGCTCTTGAGGAAGTCTGATAAATTCGTTTGGGACCAAGAGGCGGATGAGGCATTCGAGGCACTAAAAAAGCAACTATCTGAGGCACCAGTCCTAGCAGCCCCGGGTCCTAAAGAGCCCATGTTACTATACGTTGCAGCGGGGCCCCGAGCGGTTAGCGCAGTGGTTGTCGTTGAGCGCAAGGAGGATGGAAAAGATCACCCGGTCCAGAGGCCGGTTTATTACGTCAGTGAGGTGTTATCAGAAGCAAAGCAGCGCTACCCACATTGGCAGAAGTTGGTTTTCGGGGTCTTCATGGCCAGCCGGAAATTGAAGCCGTATTTTCAGGAACACCCCATAACAGTGGTTAGCTCTATACCAATGTCGGATATCATCAGAAACTCGGATGCAACAGGTAGAATAGCCAAGTGGGCGATCGAGATGGGAGATTATCACATCAACTACGAGCCCAGGTCAGCAATCAAATCTCAAGCTCTAGTTGATTTCATTAACGATTGGACTCACACAGGCATGCCCACAATGACTCCAAGTTCCGAGTCTTGGATAATGCACTTTGATGGTTCCAAGCAATACGAGGGATCAGGAGCTGGAGTGGTGCTCACATCACCTAAAGGAGACAATTGAGCTACGTATTGCAGATTCACTTTGATTGTTCCAACAACGTGGCCGAATATGAGGCATTATTGCATGGATTGAAGATAGCCAAGGAGATGAACATTAAGAGGATACGATGCTATGGGGACTCGGACCTTGTGGTACAGCAGGTCTCGGGAACTTGGGATAGAAAAGATGCAACTATGGCAGCATACCGCAGAGAGGTGGACCGGGTTGCCGGGTGTTTTTCCGGGTATGAGGTGGAGCATGTAGATAGAAGAAAAAACGAGGCAGCAGATACACTCGCCAGACTCGGCTCGCGCAGAGAGCCGGTTCCACCCAATGTGTTCCTGGACGAGCTATGGCGGCCGTCAGTTAAAACCGAGTCTGAGGAAGAACTGGCTAACAAAGACCCGGATTTGGAGCTCGTGGCCACAATACGCACTGTTCCCGAGTGGACAGAGCCGTTTCTGGCTTACCTATCACGGGGCGAGTTACCACAGCAAGAGGTACTAGCAAGGCAAATTCTGAGGCGAGCAAAAGGTTATTCCATCATCAATGGGGAGTTATATAAAAGGAGCGCTGCAGGAGTATTTTTGCGCTGTGTAGCACCAGAAGAAGGCCGGCAAATCCTGAAAGAGATCCACGAAGGCGACTGTGGGCATCACGCATCCACAAGGTCCCTTGTGGCCAAAGCATATAGGCACGATTTCTTCTGGCTCACAGCTTTAGCAGATGCGGAACGCTTGGTGGCAAGGTGCGACGGATGCCAAAGGTACGCCCGCCAAATCCATGTGCCGGCTATGGAGTTGCAAACAATTCCTTTGACCTGGCCTTTTGCCGTTTGGGGTATGGACATGGTTGGCCCCTTTCACATGTCACCTTGCAAAAAGACACATCTCCTGGTGGCTATCGATAAATTTACCAAGTGGGTTGAAGTTATGCCAGTTACCAATTGTGAAGCGATTACGGCAGTTAAGTTCCTGAAAAGGATTATCTACCGGTTCGGGTATCCTCACAGTATAATTACCGACAATGGAACCAACATGTCCCTTGGCGAGATGGAGAAATTTTGTGGCAACAACGGAATCCGGCTTGACATAGCTTCCGTAGCTCATCCACAAGCCAATGGACAAGTGGAGAGGGCGAATCAGGAGTTACTTCGTGGATTAAAGCCACGATTGCGAGTCCCATGTGTCAGAGCTGCTGGAGCATGGGTTGAAGAGTTACCCTCAGTGGTTTGGGGTATCAACACTACACCTAACAGATCTACTCAGATGACACCGTTTTTCATGGTTTATGGTGCAGAAGCGGTGCTGCCGAGTGATATCATCCATGACTCGCCTCGAGTATCGGCTTACGTTGAGGTGGAGAACGAGAAGACCCGGCAGGACGCCGTGGATATGTTAGAAGAACACAGGGAACAAGCTTTGGAGAGATCAGCCATATACCAGCAGGATCTGAGGAGATATCATAGCCGGAGAGTCAAAACCCGGGTCTTCCAGGAAGGAGACCTGGTTCTGCGCCTAGTACAGTCAAAGGAAGGAAAACACAAGTTATCCCCACCATGGGAGGGACCGTTCATCATAAGCCGGAATCTGCACAATGGATCATATTACTTGGTAGATGCAAGGGAAGAGTCGGCTACTGTTAATGACACCGCTCACACCACTTCATCTATGCAAGAGAGAGAAAGACCTTGGAACGTAGCTCAGCTGCGTCCCTACTATACCTAGTTTAGACTAGATTTACAAGTGGAATTACACGATGTAACAGGCAGCAGGTTTCAGACGCACTCTTTTCCTATCCAGGGTACCTAAGGGGACTGGAGGGTTTTTAATGAGGCGGCTTGCTGACCTAACTTTTCTCATATCAATAAAGAGATGGTTAAACAATATATTGTTTCCTTTTCATGTGTTTTTTATCAAGTTTTTTATCTCTGTTGTGTTTTTATTTTTTCTTCCAGGTAAGTATTATTTATTGTTCTTAGTACATTAGTTTCTTTAGTAAATTGCATATATTTAGGTCTTGGGGGCTGATTGCTTGAATAGCACAGTTACAAACTCAAAGACCCGGCCACGATGCCTATGAGTTATAAGGGCCGATTACTTGCAAACAAGTACGGCTGCAAGCTTATAACCGGACAAAGGAGCCAAACTTTCTTGACTTTTCTTACTTAAGCTCGATGTGACTCGCACTAAAGTGGCATGATTCGCTAGCGTATGATTACAATCAGTCATGATGCCCAATGGGACTTGCCTGACCCTGTCTTCATACAGCTGTAGCAACATGATTATCCACGCGAAAGCCGGCTTACAGTACAAGAGAGTCAAAAGGGTCATCTAAACCACAAGTTATGCAGAGTACAAGGTTAATAACCGGAAACTCAAAGTTTATTAAGCATGAACTTCAAAACCTATGTGAAACGGCTCTAGGTTTTGGGCTTAGCATGTAACAATTTGTTCCTTTTGAAAGACCCAATACCCCAGACTCGGAATTTCGGGCCTTGGGGACTCGGGAATTTGAAAACAGAAACAAATTATCCAGCTATTCAGCTCAAAAACCCAAAAATCCGAGTCTTGGGGTCTTGGGGACTTAGAAAAAAGTCCACTGGTCAAAACCCACGAATCCCGGAAACCGAGTCTCACAATAGGAACCATAGTAGAAAGTCAGAAAATCAAGGAAGAAAAAGCTCAAAGTCAAGGAATATCAAATTCAAGCAAAAGGCCAGAAGGGCCACGAAATATATTAAGGTATTAAAGTGTATTACAAGCCACGATAGTAGTATCATAAAGCGCACAGGCGCGCTATCAAAAGAATAATTGTTTTAAAGGCCCATCGGCCGGATAAAGTGCCTAAGACGGTTGCCGATAAAAATTTCACTCGGCATCTTGGGCCGAGTCGTCCATCTTGCCCTTGCCCTTGGCAGCCGGGTCTTGCTCCTTGCCTTGTTCTTCAGCATTCTTGGTGGCGGCAGCACCCGGGTCAGCAGTAGTGCCGGCCCGTGCGGGAGGAGGGACGACTGGCGTGGAGGTAGCAGGCGCAGAATCGGCCTCAGCCTTCTTCTTCGCGGCCTCTTCTCTCGCCTGAGCAGCCTCTGCCTTCCATCGAGCCAGCATATCATATGGCTTGGGAAGATCCGACTTAATCGCCTTGTCATCAGCATCATATGCTGGGGTAATTGCACTGACATCCAAACCATCGGCAATTACGCTGGCCGAGTGACGAACCTCCTTCTGGATGGCCTTGAAATTCTTCACTGAGAACTTGGACCCGTCGTGGTTGAACTCTGGAAACCCGCCTACAAGCTTGGCCGGCTCGAGTTTGGGAAAATATGCCTTAGCCAGCGCAAGCCCCCGGGTTACTCCAACCCGGCAGGACGAGCGTTTCCAGTGCTCAATCCACTCGGGGATAGTGGAGCACGCGTCGAGAAGCATCTTTAGGTTGCCATGCCCGACACCCGGCCACTTCAGATCCTGAAGGATCCATTTGGTTCCGGCACAGAGCTGCCGGATCGTGCTCTTGATGGTTTTCAGCTTTGCGATATCATCCTCATCCGGACTCACATCATCTGGACCTGCAGAAAATAGAAAAAAGCAGTGAGTAAGGAAATCCGACTATTTATCAGAATGAGAATCCGGGTTATAATTATTAAGTTAGGAATCGTACCAGTCAAAGCACGATATGTGTCGGCAATCTGAACGGAAAGCTTGGTCAGTTCATCTTCTGCTGCATGAGCCCTCTTTCTATATTTCCTTGTGATTTTCCCGCTCCTCTTAGCATCAGCTTCAGCCGACTCACGCAGAGTCGCCTCCTTCTCGAGGAGTTTGGTGGCCTTCGCCAATGCTTTCTCAGAATGGGTCACGAAGGCCCGCGTGGAAACACAAGGAAGGGTTAGCCGGATAAAAAGCAAGCTGTCAGTCGGATATACTACGAAGTTCCAAGCAAATTATCAAAAAGTTCACTTGGAACTTGGGGACTAGACAAGGATACAGACAATATTATTTGGATTTACCTCATGTTTGGCTATCAAAGATTCTAGGACATTTTCTTCGTCAGCCCTCATGGTGTGCAGGGCGTCAAGCATTTGGGAAAAAGTCATGTCCTCGGGCCTGATACCGGAAGAGCCGGCGGCCTGATCACCCGAGGGGCGAACCTTCTCCAACTTTGGGGTCGAGACCCGGGTTGTCTGGGTGTCCGGGTTGGGAGAGCCCATCCTTGTGTCCAGGATCTCGACATCGTCGTCCTCAGCCTCTTCAGATGGCTTGGGAGACTCGGCTTCTTGCCGGGCCGGGTCAGCCATGGGATCTTGTTCTTGATTTTCTTCGCCACCACCGCCAGTCGCGGCGTCCATATCGTCAACCGGCCCTTCAGTCTCCCGGTTGTCTGTGTCCATATTATCCGGGTCACTGATCGTGACCTGGGCGCCAAGGAAAGGAAAGAGAAGAGATTAGTAGCAAAAATTGAAGGTTATCAAAGGGACTGGTATATTGCTTAGCCGGAAATATAACTTACCCGGCATTCACCATGAAATCTGCGGGAAGTGAACTGCTAGACGCGGACGAGGCTGTCACAGAATCCGAGAGTGAGACCCGGAGCTGTCCGGCTAATGGATGATTAGGGGAAGGGTGTTTTCGAGGTGAGTTGATGGGACGAGAGGGAGAAATACTAGTGCGACGAGCCAGGGACGTAGGAATACCCGGGTTGAGGGGATCATCGCTCGGGGAATTCCTGGTTACCCTGTGCCTGGTTGGAGGCGGATCCTTCAAGTGTGGTGAATTTGATAACTGTCGGTTAAGTTCGCGCATATTATCAAAAGAGTAGGGTTTGGAGGACATGGAAGAGTAGGGAACCTTGAAGACGACCCCGTGGGTTTTCCTCTTGGTTACGACCTCGACTTCCGGCTCAACCTCGCTTTTGTCGCTCTCAGTCTCTTCCGGGTCTCCCTGGTCATCCTTGTCACCCTTATCATCCATCCCTGAAAGGCGCAAGCATATAGTTGGAAAAAGAGAAAAAATGGGAAAGCAAAGTAATAGAGGTTAGGGTGATTGAAATCCGGGTGATACCTTCGTCAGTGTCGGCCGGTTCTTCTTCTTCTTCCTCCGGGTTCCCGGAGTTGGGAGGGGTCTCAATGTTCCAGAAAGCATTGTCGGCCTGAGATAAAAGCATGAAAATGAGAGTTAGTAGTTGTATCAAGTCAAAGTACGGGAATAAGTGGATAAGTATCGGATTTTACCGCTGGAGCCGGGTTATCCCGGGTGAACGGCGCTAACCCGGCTATATTCTTGATCACCTCCAGCTTCTCAGTCAGGAAGCCCTTGATGGTCTTGTTGGTATCACCGGCCGGATAGTTCTTCGAGGAATAGCGGAGCGCGTCCGTGACGTGCCCCGAGTATTCGCACATTAGCTTTGAGCGGATAGAATTGGGCTGAATGCGGAAATCTACCCAAGTCTTAACCAAGTTAAGCCCAGCAAGACCATGGGCGAAAAGGACGGCTATCTTGGCCAGGTGGGGCTGGATGGATTCTCGTTCCGACTCAGAGGCGAAAGCGTTAAAAGTGTCGAAAAGATCTAAGAGACCCTCCGGATAACCCGGCAATTTCCTCTCGCCGGGTGGGGAGGTGTCCCGATAGTAAAAGAAGGACAACTGCCAATGCTTAACATCTGAATTAAGGCTGAGAGTCGGCATAGGAGAATTCTTACGGCGCTGGATAGAGACCCCGCCGCAGGCCAAGAGGGCCCCGTCACCGCTTTCGCGGCACGGTTTGCATTGGAAAAGTTCAATAAATAAGGAGAGATTTGGTGGGATGCACAAGTAAGATTCGCAAAGGACTATGAAATGGGTTATATTCAACATAGAGTTAGGCCCTATGTCGAATACCCGGAGGCCATAATGGCTAAGAACTTCGCGGAAGAAGGAGTGACCCGGGGGGCGAAAACCCCGAATCACGTGCTCGACAAAGCATGTTACCTCGTCGGGATTGGGGGGTAGGCCGGGTCTCATCACCCGGTACCCTCCAATGGATCTCCTTCTGAGGGGGGAGAACGCCAGACTCGGCGAGTTCTTCTAACTTGGCCAGGGTCACAGAGGACCGCGCCCAGTTGGCGGAAATGGACTGGGTTGACTTTGCCTTGGATGGCTGTTTGCCCTTGTGCTTTGGGGCTATTTGCTCAGTCTGCAAAATACAAGGCAAAGAGTACGAAGCATTAAGACTTGGAAACTATGAGTTGTCCGAGTATCACTAGACAGAACGAAAATTACAAACTATCCGGGTATTGACGAGCAGTACAGAAATTATGGGATATCTAAGTATCAGCGAGCGATTATGAAAAGAGGTTGATTGCCCGTTATCTAATGTGTGGATAAGAGAACCGGATGTGGTGGACTGTCCGGGTATCGAAGAACAGCCGCGGAAATTTGGGCGAGCTACACCTAGATTGGAAAATTGGCGGATGATTTCGCGGAGAAATTAACGATTGCAAGCGATAGGAAAGTACTATGGGGTCAACTACTGAGCAATTGAACAAACTAGAGTGAAGATGAGCGATCTAATTCGGCGTGGGACAGGAAACGGCCCGCGGGCGGATCTAGATCCAATCTAGGTCAAATGGAGAAATTAGAAGCTAAATCAATGAAAATAGAAGTCTTACCGGTGTGGATTGGAGAAGGGCGCGACGGCGGCAGATGGCGCAGTCGTGGTGTCCCCTTGCGACTCCCGGCGGGCAGTTGGAGGGCGCGGCGGCGGAAATTGGCGGTGGCGCGGGGCGAACTGTGGATGAGCGTAGCCTACAGCGGCTTTGCTCCGGCGGTGAGCCCGAGGTCTCCGTGGCGGTGCTGCGCGAGCTCAGGGGAGAGAGCGCTGGTGAGGAAGAAGAAGGCGGAAGAAATGAGCCGTTAGGTTTAGGTCACCCCCTAGGCACGTATTTATAGGTACGGGTGGGGAAACCTAGGCCGGCAAGCGGGAACCAAAAATTTCGGGATAAGGGATACCCGTCCTGATATTTTGGGATACGCGTTAAGTGCTAGGACGGGATATCCGGAATGGATAGGAAGCAAATCTCTTCCGTGATATCCGGATCAATTAACGAGTGAAATAAGCCGGGTATTCTGCATTTTCCTCAGAACATTGACCCGGAAAAGTAAATATGGACTCAGAGAAAGCCGGGTTATTATATGGACCACCAATGGAGTTAGGCCTAGCTGTTTATTAAAGCAAACCTAACCCGGCCTCTATGAATTTGTATGTTTGTTATTTTTGCAGGGAATAGCGTGCGCTTCAAGGAGGATCCCGTGAAGCCCAAGCTATTCTGGGTACTACTGATGGAGGGATGATAACCCGGTAGGCTAACGCCAAGGAGTAACTCGGCCCAAAGGATGCTGCGCAAGACCCGGCTTATGGAAAAGGAACTTCTAGAAGGCCCAGTAGTGTAGGCCTCGTAACCCAGATTGTGGGTTCCAATAAGGAAGTTTAGGGTTTGCAAGCAGTGTCCGGGTAGGATTCAGAATACGCCTTGGATGGTAAGCCATGGGATCCGGGTACTATATAAGCCGGTCCCTAGGGTTAGAATACACAAGCTTACGAGATAGAGATTGCGAGGTATCGAGTATCCCTTGTAACACGAGAGTTGAGATAATATATTCAGATCGGAGACTCGGCGACTTGATTGCCGGCTACCAGATCGCGTACCACCATGGTTTCCCTTGAGCTAAACCCTCTCCCAAACACCAGAGTCGATTTGCCCCAAGACAAGTTACCCCCGGTAACGTCTGCCGTGATTATCCCACGACACTTCTTGTGAGGGAGCTTTGACTTGTCCTTGAGAACAAGTTTCCCTCCTTGGTTTCCCTATTCTCGAAAGGTCACTCGGCAACAAAGTGATACTTGTATTGACAATTGAAACAAACCCTCACTTTTTGAGTCCCTTCCTTTCCATAGCTTGACTTGGTCTTCTCCTCAATATATGCCTTGGCCTTGGGAGGGTTCTTCCAAAACTTCTGCACGACAAGAGAAATGAAGTCCTTAAGCACCGGATCATACTCTTGAGCATTTAGAGGAGCCAAGTCTTTCCTCAATTCAATCTCTTCTGGTTGATCCATCATCTTGGTCACAACCTTGTCCTTCAAAGCAATGAAGGGCCCTTTGTGCATTCCAATAGCACGAGCATGATTGTCTTGAACAAGCTTTGTTTGAACTTGAAAAGATGCCACCCCTTGCATATCCTCACTTGAAGTCATTAGATGGTAGTTTTGTCTTCCTTGAAGGCTCTTCAAGTCCACGGGCTCAAAGGGCATGAGGGCACTCACATAATTCCTCTTGATCCAAGCATCATCAACATGAGTGGCACTAAGATCAATAAATGCGGTAGCAATAGTCTTGAGTCTTTGATACATGTCCTCATGGCTTTCACCATCATGCATATAGAACCCTTCGACCTCATTGCTCAAGGCATCAAACCTATTTATCTTCATGCTTTCATTGCCCTCAAGCATGGTTATAAGAGCATTTCATGTTTCCTTGGCGATGGAGAATTGTTGAATGTGCCGCATGATCTTCTCTCCCGCGACTTGTTGAATCATGTGCAAGGCAGTGTAATTGAGTTGGCAATCAACCACTTCTTTTCTTGTCAAGTTCTTGGGGTCATGTGGCTTGTATCCATCTTCAATGACTCTCCATGGCTCAGTGCAAGAAGAGTTCAAGTGAGTTTTCATCAAATATTGCCATTGACCAAAGGAATGTGCATCAATGTTAGGAGGGTCGCCTCTATTGTTTATATGAGGATGTGGGATAGGAGGATCAGGAGAGTACCGTCAGGGGACATTGTGGAAATCTTCCTTTTCATCCTTTCCCTTAGGAGATGAAGTTTTCTTAGAGGAAGGAGCATCACTTTTAGTTTCTTCGCCCTCATCCTCATCATCCTTATCATCCAGAATTTCTTCCGGATGAATCGAAGATGCGGATGCCGGGTCTTTGGATTTCAAGAGTTGGGTCATCAAATCATGCAACTCCTTCATTTGGGCGTCCATGGAGGAGGTCAAAGAACTTTGCAATTCCTTGAGATCATCCATGGTGGTCAGTGCTGCGGGCCCAGTGGTTTCCTCCTCTCTGATGGCCATACTAAACTCTTAGGCGGTTAAGCCCAGAATAAGAGTCGAGGCTTTGATACCAATTGAACGGATAGTATGAACATCTAGGGGGGGTGAATAGGTGCTACTTCCAAATTTTAATACTTTTTCGATTTAGTCTTGACTCAAAGGTAAATTATCTAGATAGGCTTGACTCAAAGGTAAATTCTCTAGATAGGCTTGACACAAAGGATAGTGTCTTAGGGTTTGGGAGATTGGATCGTTGCTCTGATACCAAGCAAACATGTATGATTAGGAAACGCCACACAAGGGGCGATCTCACATTGAGAATATATAGGAGTACAAGCCGGTTACAAGCCTTGCAAAGCAATGAATATCCTAACCGAATAAACACTGAATCGTATCTAAAGAAGATTCCGTGGATGGCCTGATTACATGCCTATACATGATGTATATACAAAAGGTATACGTTAACACTGCTTACATTAGTCATTAGTCGATGTAAAATCCGGGGTTAAACAACAGCCGAGGAGACAAGACAAAGTTCTGGAAAGATTGATGGCTGAGGGGCGTGACCCCAAGGGAGGTTGCTCCGCTACTGTTCAAACTGACGAGAAAGAAGCAGATTTTTGGCCAATGGGCAATGTATGAGAGGACTGCACAGGCTCTCCTCAACGGAGCAGCCGCATCAGTTGTGTGGCCTATGGGCTATGGTCAGAGGCTTCCCGATCGTGGATGAGCCAGACAACATTCAGTGGCGACCGACCGCAAAAAAGGAGTATTCGGCGGCATCCGCGTATGGCTTTCAGTTCGAGACAAGGTTGTTGCTTCCGATGCTAGGGTCGGTTTGGAAGGTCAAATCTGAGCCTAAGGTGAAGTTCTATGTGTGGTGCTTGCTACAAAACAGAAGTTGGACAACATACTGCCTTCAAGCTCGAGGATGGACGCATGACGATCGTTGCAGCCTATGTGATCAGACCTTGGAGACGGCAGTGCACCTGACCCTGTCATGTCCATTCGCGAAAGAAGTATGGAAGTTGTTCGCGGTGACACATCCTCGGACCGCAGCGGCGGCGATTGGGACTTCGTCCATCTCGGCTTGGTGGAACAAGGTGGTTAGCTCCATGGGCTCGAAGGACTTCAAGAAGGAGCCTCATATGGGGATGTATATCGCCTGGAACCTCTGAAAAGAACGGAACCAACGTATCTTCAACGATAAGACCACGTCGGCGGCAGGGGTTGCAGCTCAGATCAGAGATGAGCTGGCCGCGACAAGAGAAGCGTTGGCCTTTGTGTGAGTTGAAAGTTTGCCCCAAGTGCTGGGGATTTTCTTTTCTTTTCTGAGTTGTTTTTGGTTTTTTTTCCTAGCCTTGGCTGATGTACAGTTGATTCCCTCTTCTTACACCTGCCAGTTACGTTAATAAAATAAAAAGAATGCAAAAAAAAAAAATAGTACTACTAGTTAACCGTTGTACACGGAATACTCACCTGGCTTGTGTTTGGACCGACAGGGTTTTAGTTTGGAAGAGAAAATGTCGAAAGACAAAGACAAAAGGTTTGACCATGCGTAGACCCTCTTCTCTAGTAACCAGACGAGAGTCGTGAAACAGCACCCGATAGATCTTGGCTTCCCCCGAACAAGCTGCCGCCTGCATGCACAACAGTACAACACCAACCACGGCCGGAGAAAAGGAAGGAAACCCCGGTGTGAAAAGCGGGCGTGCATGGGATTACCACAGGACAAACTACGAGGCAGGTGCTAAGCAGAGCAGAATTGAGATTACTAGGCGAGTCGCGCGTTAATTCGTGCGCGTGCCCGCACAACACGAGCCACCGGGGTGGAGGCGGAGGCGCGTCGGCCTCCCACCCCCGCGGCCGGAGCCAGACCCGACCGCGCGGTGCGGGTCCCGAGGCCGGTGCCTGGTCGAGACCCCGCCCGCCGGCCTGCATGCCGCCTCCCGTCCCGAGCAGATCGCACCCCGTAATCAACCAACCATGTAATGTCTGGACGTAAAAGCTCGGATCACTTGTTAATTCATTCATGTATGGTGTGTTTTGCGTCCCTGTGGCTGTATATCTTGTCCCGTCCGTCGGGCCGTTTCTTGGCTGGTTCCTAGTATCTTGCGCGCACGCACGCTCGCTCTCGATTCTGATTTTCTATGTATCCGGCTCCGTGAGTCGGCCGGGGCTAATTTCTCGCCTTGGGCCAGACACCATGCCGGAGAAGTCCACGCTCATACGCATTGCGTGTCTATGCTACTATCTTGTCTATCTCTATAGTGAGAAAATAAATTTCGGATCATCCTTTATGTAGAGGATACGGTCAAAAATTGTATTTTCAATGCAACTTGGCGACCAACAAAACATAACATCGTTCTTATTTATCATTTTTTTATAAAATTGTAAAAATAAATTTCCATCCATTGTCAGCTCCCCCCTCTAATCCGACTCTACCACCGAAGACCCCTCCCCCTCCTACTCCACAACCCGCTACATTCACATTCTGCCGGCATCGTCAACCTTCCTCACTAGCTTTGTACACTAATGTGCACAGCTTCACGTGGCCAACAAGGATACCGCTTCTCATTGCCGCCCCTACGCGACGATCCACCTACACCATCCATCGGCACGTTTTGACGACCAACCCTTTCGGTGAATTATGTGTTATTTACCCAATTGTGCATAAACCCGGGCATCTAGTAACTTACCCAATTATGCCCACCCAAATCCACATGATTGGATATTTCTCACTAACCTTTACTAATTTGGTTGACCTAACGCAAAAAATTAATGTCCTTTTCAAGAAGAGTTCATGTTTGTTTCGAAGGATTTCACAGGAATCATATCGATTTTTTCCTAATTAAGTTGGTTGTCTGGTTTGTACGGAAGACTCCTATAGTATTTTTTTTGAATGATTTTTGTGCAGTATATTTCATAGGAAAGTTTATCCACTCAAACATCTTGAAAACAATACCTTACTTTTCTTGTGGTGACAAAAATAAAGTTTGGTGCAAACAAAATCATGTAAGATTTGGACATTGCATTGCAATCATGTATTTTTTTCTTATGAATGTACCTTCAGAATCCTAAGAATCAAAGAGACATGTCAACAAAAAATTTCCTTTACAAGCTACTCCATAGAGTACCTTTGTAAACTTCCTAAAATGAGTATCACTCACATTCTCCACACAAAAATTTAAAGGAGCCTAACAAGTTATAAAAAAAATATAAAGCAGACTACAAAGTGACCATTATTATCTCTTGTATTTGTTTATCTAAAAGGTAAAAGTACATTTTTTTTCTAAGGAGAGAGCATATAGTAGTAACCAAGTGATATTCATTTTACGAATATTGTGTGGGCTCCTTTAATTTAACATTGTGTAGTGAAAAAAAAAACACGGAGTGTACGTCTGCAAGCTCATTGTGGTAACTGAGATTTTATGGCTGGAAGGAAACCCTGTCCTTCACATGCATAGACAATACTACTATACGACTATCATTACATGCATCATGTAACCCATGCCCAAGCATGGTGTCTCAACTGGTAAGCTTAGGATTCCCCCTAGCAGAATACAACCGTGGGAAGAACAATACCACTCCACATAATTTTATCCCCATATACACGCTGGGTCTCTCTCTCCTGCTTACACCGCCCCTTCTCACTATAACTACCCCTTGCCAACCACGGAACCCGGCCTCATCTCACCTCACTCCCAAGCAAGTAGCCAAGAAGAGAAGCAAACTAGGAAGAGAGTGTGGCAGAGCAAGAAACCACAGCAAGCTTCCATGGAAGACCCCTACACGAGCTTCCTCAAGAACCCCTACTACTACTATAGCGCTTCCACCTTTTCCACCCCTCACATACCTCCTCCCTTCCCACCTTACACCGCCCTATACCCCGCCGTGGCGGCCGCCGCCGTTCCCCATCATCATCAGTACCCGTCTTTCTTCCAGCAGCAGCCGGCGGCGCATGTTCAGCCCACTCATCATTACAGCACGGCGCCTCCATCCCCTCCGCTCCGGGAGGCGCTCCCGCTCCTCTCCCTCTCGCCCACGCCCACCTCCCGCCATCGCGCTGTCCACCACCATGACGCCGCCGCCGACTCCGATTCCGACGACGACGACAACGACTGCTGCTACCACCTGCAGTCGGAGGTGGCGCCGGGCTCGACGACGATCCCCGCGCGCGCTCCGCTCTTCGCCGACCTAAACTGCGTGCCGTCCTGCTGCGACGACCCGATGGACATGGAGGCCGCCTGGTCCACGTCCACGGACGACGCCGCCGTCGCTCTGCGAATCGGTCTGCCGGCCGCAGAAACTGACCTCCTGTCGGGGCTCTCGGGCAGGGCGGCGGAAGAGGAGGAGGAGGAAGAAGAAGATGAGTGCAAGGCGGGAGGCGGTTTGCACGAGGAGGTACCGCTAGGGTTCTCGTCCACGGCGCCGATCGGGAGGCTGAACAAGGGGCAGTACTGGATCCCAACTCCGTCGCAGATCCTCATCGGCCCCACCCAGTTCTCCTGTCCCGTCTGCTTCAAGACATTCAACAGATACAACAACATGCAGGTCAGAATCACTCGAAATTGCTCTTCCTCAAACATCTCTTGACAATATATGCTCCTATGTTTTCTCGCATTTGCTGCACTAATCATTGCACATGATGTGTTGATTGTAAGATGCATGCCATGAATGACTCGTGAAATAGACTTGAGCAGCTGAGAAGATATCATGCATGCACAGTGGCTGACTTTTTGTTTGATTGAACTAGACTGGCATGCCAGGAGCTGCAGCAAGATGGCCATGCATGCATCTTTATGCTTTTCTCTCTTGTGTGTTTGGCTTTTGAGGATGCATTTGAGTGGTGTGTAGTGGAGATCCCAGGGAAGATTTTATCTTTGTTTAGTTACATCTCCCTGTCTTTAGTAGTACTGACTCAAGTAGTACCGAATACTGATCTATCAATCAGGATACTTTCTACTCTGCCCTTGTGCTAGCCCACCCACTCCTGAATTTCTGGCCACTACTCATGATTCATGGCTGATGAGGTTTGGCTAGCTGCATGCATGCACGCATAGTTTGTTTCATGACAGGCTTTCTCATGTTTTGGAAGCATAAGATTGTGATATTATGGCTCGATCTGCTGCAAATATGACAGTGTCCTTATGCATGCACACCTCCCAAGAACATCAAGAGATCTGCAGTGTTCTTTCTGTAGCCAGCAACAGTGCCGCTACTCTTGCTCTGCGCTCTTTAAAGAAACACAGCACCAACGTACACAAACACACAAGCAGAAGAGCTAACTAGCTACTCAGATGGCTAGATCACTAGAGGCCTCATTTCCAAAACACATTTGCAGCTTTCTCTCTCTGCTTGAAAACTGATTATCACTGCTGCCTGAAGAAAGCCCGGGCCAGTTTGGTCACAACTCAGCTCATACAGACATGTATCTGTAAGCTACAATTACAAACTTAAATGTACACACAGCAGTGCAAGTGCATTGAAGAACGGCTAGCTAGGGCTTTTGCATATTAATTGCTTCACACTGGTGTGTGATACTATGCAAAAACAAATTGACGGTGTGACTAATTAGTTTGTGTACATTTGCAGATGCACATGTGGGGGCACGGTTCGCAGTACCGGAAAGGCCCGGAATCCCTACGCGGTGTCCAGCCGACGGCGATGCTGCGGCTGCCGTGCTACTGCTGCGCGGCGGGGTGCCGGAACAACATCGACCACCCGCGGGCCAAGCCGCTCAAGGACTTCCGCACCCTGCAGACGCACTACAAGCGCAAGCACGGCCTCAAGCCCTTCCTCTGCCGCCGGTGCGGCAAGGCCTTCGCCGTCAAGGGCGACTGGCGCACCCACGAGAAGAACTGCGGCAAGCTCTGGTACTGCCTCTGCGGCTCCGAGTTCAAGCACAAGCGCTCCCTCAAGGACCATGCCCGGGCCTTCGGACATGGACACGGCGCCTTCGGGTGCAACGGCGCCGCCGGTGGCGACGGCGGGTTCGACGATGATGACGAGGGCGCCGTCTCCGAGATAGAACACGATGTCATCTGCGGCGCCGCTAACGCCAGGTCCTCGTCGGCGCTGCGGTGACGAGTTCATCGCTTCATCGATCGGTCGATCGCCGGTCAGCTCCAGTTTAGCCATGTCATCACTCACGTTTGCGGCTTGGTGTTGTCGCCGTCGTTGCCGTTTTCGCTTTAGTGTTAGGGTTGTCGAAGTGCGCTTTTCTCTCACTACTTCGCTAGTTAGTTACTCAGTATCGATCCATCACTTCAACTTGTAAGGTGTTGTGTTGTCTCAATCGATCACGCCATTATCTCATGGATCAAGCCGTGTGTGTATGTGGCGAAGCTTTTGCTTCCCTCAATATTTCAGTTTATTAGCATATCTTTAGCTGGTTCCGAGCAGTTTTTCTTATAAGTTACTGTATGTGTTATTATGTTGTTTTTGTATTCACAGCGGTAATGTAATTATGTACTACTCTACAAGACATCAACTTTCAACCATTCTGTCGATTCTTTTGTACTAAGTCCGTAATGGCTGCGTAGCATTGTTGGATTGGATGACGACTGCATCTTCTTGCCGATGTCATGCATGCATACAGTTCATCATAAATGTCATTTCTGCATGTGGAAAAATCCAACCTATCTTTCCTGCTCCAGTCAAGTTTCCACTATATCAACGTACCCTTTTCTGTGCAAGCATACAGCTCAACCTAAACATTTCCCAATTTCAAGCTAGGCACATATTCCAAGCTAGTATATGTGTGTCCTACAAAGAGAAAACATGCATAAAGGACACTATAGTTCTTGCATAGAGTTGGATATGTACTTTTGTTGAGACAAAATTACAAACCATAGCTTTACGTAATTAACATACCAAGGGATAAAGAAAGCTAGCGTCGCATTGACCTCCATGTAAGAACAAAGGAAACGCAACAAAAAATGCCTACTTTTCCCTATAGCTTGTTTTTACGAGGAGAGATCAACTTTTTTTGGCTCACTCGAGATGGAGCTGGGGAAGATGGCCGACCAAAGTATGCATGCATGTACAACCAAAGTATGATGTGGATGGAACATCATGTAAGTACATACCATGAGAAGTTCGTGTCAAATGATGTGCTTTTCTCACGTTTGGATAGAAAAGAAGGATAGGGATGGGCAATTGGCAGTGAGGTAACTGATGAGAGCCTTTCCCTTTTTAAGTTGTTTTTCCTCAAAAATCTTTTGAATAATTAATTTGAGAACTTTTGCAGTTGCACTTGCAAACACTACTATGTCTTAGGAGACGTGCACGCGTTCCGAGATTTAATGTTGGCCATCAATTTGTGCAACGAAACATGCATTATGTGTCATGAAATTTATATCGTTGAATTTGTAACGAATAAATTTTCTAATAGTATAATTTTTATAACAAATGATATGTTTATTACTGATCAAATTACTGTACAAAGTTTTAAAAAAATTACCAAAAAATGACGTCACGTGCGTTGAGACTGAGGGAGTACTAAAAAAAAATAGGTCGTCTCACGCAGTTAAAAAACCCCATATTTTAGCAGTTTTACCACCCGTCACATTTTCAAGAATACGCCATGGAAAAGGCGTATCATTTTCATAGATAGAAGGGGCCAAGCGGACAAATCCACAAGACGAGAGGCTTACGAGAGCAACAAGCAAAGAGGAAAAGGTAAAACCGTGCTCTCACCTATACAATCTACTTTGACAGGCTACTACTTCTCACATGGAAACTACACACCTCTCGTGCCACCCCGTCGGCCCACCAGTCGCAATTCGGAAGAGCTCACTGATGACCCACAAGTGTAGGGGTCGCAACAGTCTTCGAGGGTAAGTATAACCCAATTTATTGATTCGACACAAGGCGAAACAAAGAATACTTATAAACCTTAGCAGCTGAGTTGTCAATTTAACCACACAAAGCACTGAGCAAAATATATTAGTAATAAAAGGTGCAATAAAACAATGGCTGGAGTGGTGTTGTGATGTTTCTCTTGCATCCTCAACACACCTAATACAATGATAATTGTATAGATGCACTGGTTCATCGAAAAGATAGTTAATGTTGTTGAATACGAAGTTAAATAAGTGATATTTGTAATCTGTAATAAACGGACCAGTAAGAAAACAAGTAGTAAAAGCATGTAAAAATAGTAACACTAATAGTAAAAGATGGACCGGGATTCACAGGTTCACTAGTGGTAACTCCCCAAACAATAGAACAAGTGTTGGTTAAATAAATTACAGTTAGGCAATTGAAAAATCATGGGGGGCATAACAATGTTATTATCACGAGATATAGTTCATGGGTTCCAACATGGTAGGCATTACGTCAAGGCATATAAACCGGTGTCTAGCATGCATCTATATCTAATAGTCCACATCAAGAAATCTATCCAGCAAATCTCTCTGTTATTAAGTAGCAGCAACGAAGTGATTGCTTTTGTGCAGGAGACAATTGCATTAAGAATAATATATAATGTCAGCAATGGTCACTGGTAGAAAAAAGGCCTTCCATACGCCCCCTTCAGTCCCCAAAATGTCTGAACCGTGACTAAAGGGGTCTTTAGTCGCGGTTCGGGAGGCGACCCGCGACTGAAGGTCTTGAGTGGCGGTTAGGGTAGCGCGCGGATGGATTTAGTCCCGGTTGGCCAGGCCACCCGCGACTAAAGGTCGGAGCTGCTCGCCTCCCTGTCTTTAGTCCCGGTTGGCCTGGCCACCCGCGACTAAAGATCCAAACTGCTCGCCTCCCGCGCGGTTTTATTTCGCGAGCGAGAGACAGAAGGCCATTGCTACAGTGCGCGGGCTCTCTGTTCTTCTTCCTCTCTTTTTCCTCCACCAAGCACCCATGGATTCTCCCGTTTGGAACGTTCTCTGTGTGCCCACACCATGCCGCAAGAATCTCCACGTGGCATATACCAACATATGCGAGAGGCTCCCCTATGCTCTTAACCGTTTGGTCAATCTCTACGAAGAAGCCGATGAAAACCATTGCCGTCATCCAGATTGCCTTCAAGGAGACCGTTTTGGTCTTTCAATGGGCAAGGTACGCACACGTACAATCTCTCTTAGGATAGTTGTTGCATTATTTTCGATTTGTTGTTGCATTGGAAGAATACACGTGTTGCAACAAAATCTAACACGTGTTCCATTTTTGTTGTTGCAGTAGTTCAAAGCAATCTCCAGAACTTGTTGATTTTCTTGTCAACAAGGGTTACGACTTCTGTAGCGTTGACATCACTCAAGACCGGCAGAAGTAGATGCGCACGTTGGGTATTGAGATACCTGAAGATCACTACATTGATGTTCAGGACCTTATCCATTTTGATGAGCTGTACGGGCACAAGACCGGGATGGCTCAGATGGCAACTGCCTTCATCCACCCCGACTACAAAACCATGAAGACTTGTTTGCCCTCGAGGAATCACGTGTATTGGGGGAAGAACCCACTTGACCCGATCAATCTCGAGTATGCAGCAATAGATGCATACGTTGCCTTCGAGTTGTTCCGCATCTACTCTTCGGAGCTCGAGTAGATGTTGTTTGTGTACCGCATCTATGTACCGCTATGTTGCGTTCGATATATGTAATGGATATATTATGTAATGGATATATGTCTTTCTATTAATTCCTATATTATTTGTATATTAATTCCTACCTATATTATTTCTATATTATGTAATGGATATATGTACCACTATGTTATGTAATGGCTCAAATAAAATCACGGGTTAAACATAGCACAAAATTTACTAAAGCAATCACACAAAGATCTAGCTCACACACAATTCCAAAATAATAAAACTAGAAAGTAACAAATGCTAGTTCCATTTTTATTTGGGTTTCTAATCATGCACACACTTTCTAAGGTAGATGTTCTGCAAGCAAACAACCTCATATCAAGTCCTAACACTCTATACAAGCTAGGAAACAAGATAAGATTTCATATAAGCTAGGAAACAGTTCTTGTGTCCAAAATAATAGTCCAAACTTGGATCTGCAAATTTTATATGGTTTAGATTTCATATGGTTTGGTTCATGAATTTTATCAGATTAATTTGCATTTAGGAAAGGGGAACATGAATTAGTTTTATTTTTCTGAATTTTTTTATATATTATTTGTATTTTTAAGATTTTAAAATGAATTAGTTTTATTTTTCTGAATATTTTGATATATTATTTATATTTTTAAGATTTTAAAATGAAGTAGTTTTATTTTTCTGAATATTTTGATATATTATTTGTATTTTTAAGATTTTAAAGTGAATTAGTTTTATTTTTCTGAATATTTTTTAGAAATAATACAAATTAAAAGTTAATGTTTATTTATTTATTCAAAATTATTAATTACATCATTACTTTTGTTTATTAAAAGATTTATTTGAAATTCAGACAATAAAGAAATGTGGCATCGACCAACATGTTAATATGATTGATATGATACTAGTATCACATAAATGCGTGCGAAACACTTGGATGCGGGACGGGATGGAACTCGGAAGTTAAGCGTTCTAGTGCTAGAGTAGTGGGAGGATGGATGACCGAGCGGGAAGTTTGACCACGAGTAAGTAATTTGACTAGAGATAATTATAGTTAGACACTAAGCAAATAATAAAAATTCTGAAAAAAAAGGGAGTGAAAAATTGGAGTGAAAAAAAGGGAGTGAAAAATTGGAGTGAAAAATAATTAGAAACCCAAATGAATTAAAGAAATAACGAAATAGCATGTAATCCCGGTTCGTGTTGCCAACCGGGACTAAAGGTCCTCCGCCCCCGGCGCACGCCACCCGCCCACGTGGACGGGCCTTTAGCCGCGGTTCCTAAGAGGGGCGACTAAAGGGGGGCTTTAGTCGCGCATATTTAGTCCCGGTTGCACGGCCGGGATTAATGGCCTTTGCGAACCGGGACTAAAGGCCTATTTTCTACCGGTGGGTTCTTATTCGTAGACAAGAGCACCGCTGTTTTCTCCCCAGTGGCAGCAACACACCCCCACCCATCATGTTTCTGTCACTCGAGCACATGTGTAAGGGAGGCATGAATCAACTATCTAGCATAAATACTCGCTCTTGGAGATGCATACAACTATCTGATCAAGATAATCATACACATCGGAGAGCATGCAAGAACACATTAAAGCAATGTAAGGATATAAGTGAAGATTCTCATATAATGACATGAACAAAATAATCGTAATTTCATGCTTCATCGGATCCCAGAAAATACAACATATAGCATTACATCAGATGGATCTCAGTCATGTGAGGCATAACATGAGACCGTGGTATTGATCAACAAGGGGGAGAGAGTACCAACTAGCTACTGCTATGAACCCATAGTCCACAGGAGAACTACTCACGAAGCATCACGGAGGAAGAACGGTCGATGGAGATGGCACCGGGGTCGCTTCTCCGTCCCTCCAGGGTGCCAGAACAGGAACTTTTGTCTCCCGAATTAGGGGTTTTGATGGCAGCGGAGCCTGGATGCGTTTCTCGAAAAATCCTCAGGGGGTCTTCTATTTTAGGTCAAGAGGGAATTTATGGGCGAAGAGGCAACGCGAGGCGGTGTCGGGGGTCTCCAAGTGCCCCCCAGGCGCGGGCAAGGGGGGTTGCGGCTGGTACCCCCCTAGGGGCCGTGGGTCCCACCTTGGGCTGCCCTTCTGGCTCCTAGACTTTTCTAGGGAATTAAAAATCCTCTAGAATTTTTAGCTCATTCCGAGCACTCTTATTTTTGACCTATTTCTGCTATCTCTAAGATACTCCAAGAAAGCATGGTGCACGTAGGCCAAAGATAGCAATCATATGATTTCAAACCATCATGCTTTAAATTGAATCGCAGGTCAAAATAAGTACAGTGGATGGCATTTCATGCAACTCTCGAATGATAATGGACTATACCACATCACACCACATTCTCTACAAAAAAAGATAGACGGATCTAACGCTTGTGTTTGCATATTTTATGTGGCTATAGGTTCTAGGCAGTAAACCGTTTACTCCTATGAATAAATCAGGCATGATTGTCACCGATGCTAGATTGACATTGCGGGGTGATTGAAACACAAACATAATAAAAATGTCTAGAGACTCAATCTAAACTTATTCATAACCATGACCCCCGTGTGGATCCAATCCACATGCCCCTTCCACACTACTGTTTATGGGACCAACTATAAAGAGACCCAAATCTACTGAAGATTTTCTTTGGACTAGACGAGATATGCTAGGGGAAACTTGAACATCCTAGGATTGCCAGAAGTTTGTAAAAATCCCGATACGCCATCAGAAACAAAACAACAATGCTTATTGGGAAGCAGTCATAAACAATCTGAATATTAGAGAGCTTTCTAATATACTTGCACAAACTTATGCAATACTCGCACATACCGGTGCTCGAGATCGTACATGTATCCACGCATAGACCGCTCTGATGCCACTATCGGTGTACGTACCAGAATTTTAAAAAAATATCTGCCCGACGTAGCACACAGGATCTACTATGCAGGTAAAGGGGTGGATAGATCGGATTTGTTACCTACACGAAGCGCGGAAGTAGTGTCGATGACGATGTAGTTGATGCCTGATGAAGAGTACCACGGCTAATCCTAGCGGTGGGACTGTTGTCGATTCCCCGTATCCCACCTTTTGGATCCAACAGAGTGAGGGTATCACGTGCAGTAGCGGACCGAGCAGTGGGGCAAGCTGGGGTCGTCGCCCCAGGTCCCTAGCGGCAGTTCCTGTATGCGTAGCGGTAGACCCAGTCACAAACATCAAGGCAACATAAAGGAAAAAAGTGGGGAATAGAAAAGAAAACGGACCTCACTTCCAATCCATCCCACTAACAGATCTAGCACCACATCCAGGACAGCAGATCGGTGGTTCTCTCCCTCCTATCGACCAAAAATTCCCCTCCCCATTCGCAGGCAAATCCCTAGCGCGCGAGAAAATGATAGAAAAGCACCACATTTATGGCGGTCGTGTCAGCTAATCGCCACTTTTAAACAAAATGGCATAGAACCCCCCTCCCCCATATTCGGGCAGATATATGACACGTATCACTAATTATATGATTTGCGCGATTTAAACCATTATCTCATAGATCTAACATAGACCACTTGATAAGTGGATGGACCCTGAGTCCTGCCAGTGCAGCATGGCAAGAGGATGGCTGAGGACGACCAAATGTGTAGTGCTCCCCGTCATTTTCCCCAAAAGTGGTGGTTAGCTGACACCGCCGCCACAAATGTGGTGGTTTTCCATCATTTTCTCCTAGTGCGCCATTTGACCAGGCGAGCAGACGGACCTCCACAGCTCCACGCGTCACTGCCTCTACTCTGGCTGGTCCGCTCGTGCTCTGGCCGGCCCGCCCCCCTGCCCTGCTCGGCAGACCGGCCTCCACGGCTCCACGCAGCGCCGCCGCTCCCGCCGTACTCCGCCCGGCCAGCCCGCGAGCTGCCCAGATGCCCCCTTCCCACGCAACACACCTCCATTGAGATTGTTTTCTTGGCGATGAAAATTAGAGAGACATATCTACAAATGAGCGTTCACGTGACAAAAATCCATTTTAATTGGTTATTTGATTCTAAGTTTTTTTTTGATTAGTCGTGGTATTCGCAATTGTATTTCAATGATCACGAAAATTGAATATTTTGAGAACCATCCATTCCATCATTTCTATCTACCGTATTGATTTGTGTCTTAAATGCTTTTTTGCCCGTGAATGTTCGCCCCAGCAAACAAAAATTTCTGGGTCGGCCACTGATCACGTGGTACCCCTCTGAGAGCTCGCACACATACGTTCGTCAAAATCCTGCAGCGCTTCGCTGTCCAGGACTAGGCACCGCAGGTTTGCAATTGAGGTGTAGAAGTTCCCACGATATAGGAGAGAGAGGGAGAGAGATTAGATTTAGGTCTAATCAGGAGAAGATCACCTCAACCTAGTTATAATAAGTTGTAATTCTATTAGAGGAATCTCTAATCCAATTAGAAAAAGATCTAATCCAATTAGAGGAGACTCTCTAATCCTGATTAGAAGATCTCTAAACCAATTAGAAGGGCACTGATTAGTCGTTCTAATTATTAGAGAGGTTCTAATAGTAGGAGAAGTGCTCTAATTAGAAGCTATAATTAGTTCTTCCAATTATTAGAGAGGTCACGAATCAATTAGATGTGCTATAATTAGAAGCTCTAATTAGTCTTCTAATTCTTCTAGAGAAAGACAGAGGCCAAAGGCTCAAAAAATTGTATATAAAAGAGAGGAGGGGATGGGGATTATATAGTGGGACAAAAGGGAGACCTGCCAAAGGGGGAGACGTCGGATTTCCCTCTCCCTTCTTGGCCGCAACAAGTCTCCTAGGAGACTTCGGGTTGGAATCCCTTGTGGAGTCCAATCCCACTTCCCTTTTTTCCTTTCCTTTTATTTTTCTTTTTCCCTCTCATTTATTTATCCAATAAATTCAGGAAAAATACTTATGGAAACCTCGTTCATTTTGTGATACCATGGGATCCACTTGGCATTCCTGCCCATAGGGGGAAATCTGCCCCCCCCCCCGACACTTCTTCGTATAAGGACAGTTCCACCAAACTTTTCCAGAACCCCGTTACCCGTATAGATAACATCATAAACATATTTCTAACACCTCGGGACATCTCATGTCCTCTATTATATCTCATATAACATTCTGCCTACGCTGGCATTATTTCTCTCGTATGGTAACTTTCCCGAAACGACTCTGATTGTCACCGGATTTGTTTCTATGATATCGTAATGACATCAACCATTACCTATTGATGTTAGAAAAATATTTCCAACATATCTAGACATCTCATGTCCTCCTTAATCTCTCTTGAATATTTATTTTATCATGCCGGAATTACTCAAATGATACCCTACTCTCCTCCGAACCAATCCAATGCAAACACCAGACTTTGACGCCTTAAGTGTGTGACCCCTAAAGGTTCGATAACTAGTAGACATGATTGGGAAACTGCTGAACCTACAAGTTATATGAAGAAAACTGCTGAACCTGTTGGTTGTTAAGTAAGTACCTATTACTACGCGATACCAACAAATACCTCAGGACGAAATAAATGATAAGACCGTGATAAACCCTTTAGTCACCTTATCATATTATTCCTGATATCCGGTATGATTCCTTTTACTCATTACTGTGACATAGTATATGTTCCATGTCCTTGTGTGCTTGATGTTGCCGTGATCACACGCTCGTTAGGAGACCCCAAGAGGAAGGTATGATGTAGTCTAGCGGAAATTCCCCCCAATTAAGGAATCGTGGTTGTCGAACCAGAAGGACTTCATTGTCTTGAAGAAGGTTTCTTGTATCAACGGTGTCGTTTCCATCGATGTTGACCAAGCGTGGAACCTGCATACAGAACACTAACTCTCTCTTGCCCCAACTTTCCGGAAGGTTGTCAATCTTCTGGACTTGCTGAAAACGAGAGAATTAAACGTATAAAGTCTTGTAGAGTAATAAAAGGAAAAAAACAAAACAGAGAGAAAATAATGAAGAAAAGTGCTTAAAAGAAGGCTGGAAATATGAGGAAAATAGGACCGGGGGGCACTGGTTCACTAGTAGTGTCTCTCCAAAGAAAACAAACATGCTCGGTGAACAAATTACAGCTGGGCAATTGACAAATAATGAACGTATAACAATACTATTATGATGAGATATAGTTCACAGGTTCTAACATTCTAGGCAGTACGCCAATTCATATGGACCGCTATCCAGCATGCATGCATATCTAAAAGTCCACCTCATGAAAGCTATCCAGCAAATATCTCTGGTATTAAGTTGCATCAACAAAGTGAATTCTTTGTGTGCAGCAGACAAATGCATTAAGAACAGTACGTAATATGAGCAGTGGTCCTCGTCCGTAGGCAAGAGCACCGCTGTTTTCTCCCCGGTAGCAACAACACATACTCCATCTGTCATGTTTCTGTCACTCGAGCACAAGTGTAAGGGAGGCAGAAACCTACCATCAAGCATATAAACCCTCACTTGGAGGTGAAAACAATTATGTGGCCAAGATAAGATTAAAACTCTCTACGAATATAAGTGAAGCATCTCAGGTTGACATGAACAAAATAATCATAATGTCATGGTTCAGCGGATCCCAGCAAACACAACATGCACAATTACATAGTGATGGTCTCGATCATGTGAGGCAGCTCACGAGACTCTAAACATGGAGGCATATTGGAGAGAACAACCATCTAGATACTGATATGGACCCGTAGTCCCAGGAGGAACTACTCACGCATATTTCCGGAGGCGATCATGGCGATGTAGAGGCCTCCGATGATGATTCCCTCTCCGGCAGGGTGCCGGAACAGGGCTATAGAAGCCCTAGATTGGACTTTCGAGGTGCCAACGCCTCTCTGTATGTTTCGTGGAAAATACCTCCGTCCCCGTAATTTTTAGGATTGAAGGCAATTTATGGGCGAAGAGGCGACGAGAGGCGGTGGCCAGGGCCGCCAGAATCCCACCAGGAGTGCCCTAGGACTGGGCCGCGCCTGGTGCCCACTAGCCCCCCTCCGGCTCTTCTTTGGACTTTCTTTCTCTCTCTTCGTTCCGGGTAAAAAATGATCTCTGTGGATTTTCAACCCTTTTCGTGAATATTTCCTTAAGAACTTTTCTGAAATAGAAAAACAACAGAAAATAGCAACTAGCCTGGGGAATCTTGTTAATAGGTTAGTCTATGAAAACAAGTGGAAAACAAAAGAAAACGGGAGAAAACATGTGGAAACAAAAGGTATTGGGTAGAAAACAAGCATGGAGCATCAAAATATATAGATATGGTTGCAACGTATCAGCATCCCTAAGCTTAACTCCTGCTCGTCCTCGAGTAGGTAAGTGATAACTAAATAATTTTTGAGGTGATAGGAAGCCAACACAAATCCAGATCAACGTTATGTAAAAGCATTGCAAGATGAGATCAAAGCATATTAACAAAGGCATGATAAATATTATTTGAACTAATGTGAACTTAGTAACTATGTTGCACATGAAAATTAACACAAATAGAAGACAATGAATGATGAAGCATTGAAAGTTATATGTTTGTTTCAAGCATAAACAAAAACATAGTAAAGTGGTATCCAGCTAGTCCTTCGTGTGGTAGCAAAACATAAATGCCAAGACACCTTCAAAGTTTAAATGGTGACTATATACAAAGAATTTGAGAGCAAGAAATGCCACAATCATAAATCAATCAATAATAAATTTTGAGATTGTGCACATTGTACTCAGAATGAAAACTATGCTCTCTTAGCTAGTGCATAAAGTAAGAAGATGAAGACTCAGCATAAAAGTAAAATAAAGGCCCTTCGCAGAGGAAAGCAGGGATTAATCATGTGCTAGAGCTTTTTATTTGATAAAACATAGATATTTAAAACAATTTTGATAGAGGTGTATGTCTATGTCAAGGAATATTAATGAAAAACTTATCATAATCCATGTCAAGCAAAGTGTTTAGACTTTTGAGAGCGATTTCCATTAGCATTTTTCTTTATTGGTTGTAACTTCCCCCCACCTTTCCTTCACAAAGCTAGCTGTATCCACGAGTACCCACCAGCATTCATCAAACCATAAGGAAGTGCCCTTTTTAATTATTTGAGTTCATATTATTTGGCAGAAGCTCTCTACAATTTAGATGAGCACAGATTCCATGCTCATCGGGTGAAATAAGGAATAAGAACTTTTCTTGACACGAACCATAATAAACTTTAAACTACTTCCTCATGAGCTAAAACAGGAACACAAAATGGGTTAATGATTTTGAAGGTTTAAAGGACACGAGAAATTTACTTGGAGTGGAGGTGAAATACCACGTATAGGTAGATATGGTGGACACATTTGGCAAACTTTGTTTTTTGGGAGTTGGATGAACGAGTAGAGCTCATACTCCGTACATGTGAAGGCTAGCAAAAGACTGGGAGCGACCAACTAAGAGATAAATAACGGTCATAATCATGCATAGCAACAAAACATCATTAATCAAAGCATGAAGTGATATTACAAGTCAAAAACTAAATGATCATAAAGTCTAGAGGTGACTTTGTTTGTAGTCATAACATGGTGTGAGAATGTGCCAAGTCCAAATAAATGATTCAAAGGGAAAATACCACAATACCATGCTTCAATATGAGGAAACAACACATGATTAATTTCAATGCCACATTAAGAACTCTCTATTTGAGACTAGTCATGATACATCACATAATACTAAGCACATAATTCAAATTACGTCTAACATGGCATGCCAAAGCCTAAGCCACAGTCAAAGCAAGCTTCCTATTGCACCACTATAAGCATGAAATATTCTACTCTTCTCCAACACCAATCAACTTATTTGAAACTACTCTCAAATAAAATAATCAATAAAGACCAGAGAGCTTAACATATATAACTGAAGCAAACCAACAATCTTTGAACAAAATTCGAGTAAAAAACAAGAGCTAAACGCGGTACTAACAAAAGTTGAACACTCACATAACAATAAGAGTGAAAACTAGTGTTCTAGGCAATAAAAACGGAGCGTGTTTATCTCCAAAATAAAAGTTCTAGGATCCAACCAAAATCTACAACAAAGAAAAATAAACTAAAAGAAAAATAAAATGACGCTCCAAGAATAACAAATATCATGTGAAGCAATAAAAATATAGTGTTTTGAAAGAAACCTGATATTTTTGTTGATGAAGAAGAGGATGCCTTGGGCATCCCCAATCTTTGACGCTTGTAGTTCTTGGATATGTCTTGGGGTGAAATGGGCATCCTCAAGCTTGAGATTTTGTCCATCCTTCATCTCATTACATCATAATTCTCTCCCTACACTTGAAAACTTCCTCCACCTAAAACTTCTCACAATGTTCATTAGAAACGTTACTATAATCAAAATAATGAATACACTTGGTTCAGTTTCAACACAAGTCTAACACTCAATTTAAAACATTAGCTATTGTCACAACTTATTTTAAAGCCCTTCCCCTCAAAATAACACCAAGAGAAAGAGATTAAGATGCAAATGCAAATATTGGCAGAAATCTGTTAAAACAGAACAATCGGTAAAGAATATTTTTTTCGAAAATCTTCTATTGCTCAAATCAAAAAGTGGAAAGCTAACGAAAGTTAGATAACTACCTAGGGCATGTATCTATTTTTTTCAAAGAAATCCGACTTTCTGGCTGAGAGAAATAATTTTTTGGTGTCAGCCCAGAAATTTGTTTCAGATCAGCAACTTCCCCAAAACGCACTACCTCTGTATTAGAGGTTACCTTTGGCACAAAAGGGAAATAAAAAGGATAAGTAGTGGTTTATACAGAGGTAACAACTTCCAAGATACAAAAATAAGAAAAGAAATATAAGAAAACAAAAGGAAAATGAAGGAAAAAAAGGTGGGTTGCCTCCCACAAGCGCTTTTCTTTAACGCATTTTAGCTAAGCATGAAGGACGAATCAACTTTTATCGATATATCCATCATCAAGATCATCAAAAATTTCATCAATAGTGCATCTAGTTCTTCTAGGAGGGTTCTCTGAAATAAGTTTGTTTAAAACACTAGGTGAATCAATAATAATGCTTTTAGCTTTGCTCACACTGGATTCCTCCTTTATAGTTTTAGAAACTCCCCCTTCTTTAGATAAATTAGTTTTTGGTGGGGTATTCTTTGGGACATACATGAACTAGGGATTTTTTTCCACTATAGCTTCTACCTTTTTAGTTTTAAGCGAGGACAAGGTAGACCCCAGAGTTTCTATGATTTCATCAATTTTGTCTTTTCTAGATGGCTGATTTTCATTAGCTTTTGTAGTTTCAAGGATTTTCACCCTTCTAGAAGTACTCTTTATAGCACCATCTAGTTTATCAACATGCTCAATTAATTTCTTTTCTAGATCATTTTTTCTTAATAATTATATTCCCCTCAATAGAATCCAACCTATTTAGCACATGTTCCATAGTGATATCAATTTTAATCTCATCCATAGCAGGATTTCCCACTAGGCTTTCAATAACATTAAGAGCGTCCAAAGTGTGTGCTCCTAAAAAGTTTCCACCCATTAAAGTGGCAAGTATATACCAATACCAATTGGTGACAACCTCATAAAAATTTCTAAGAAGAACAGTGGTGGCTTGCTTTTTAGTGGATCTATTTTGAGCAGCATTAATTATGTACCAACCATATTTTAAACTTTCCCCACATGTTTGTTTCAAGGTGAGGACCTCAGCCTCGGAATACATAGCAAAAGGAGTAGATGTAGACATATTAACAAAATAAACTAACAACGCAAATAAAATACTAGAAACTACAGAACTATTTTTTTTGGATTTTTGATAAAGAGAAAACAAGACTAAACAAAAGCAAACTAAGAAAGAACAAAAAAAGATATAGAGTGGAAGTGTGAGACTTCCCTTATAGCAAGCTAGAAGTCCCCAGCAACAGCGCTAGAAAAAGTACTTGATGCTGACGTGATCACACGCTCGTTGGGAGACCCCAAGCGGAAGGTATGATGTAGTCGAGCGGAAATGTTCCCCCAATTAAGTAACCGGGGTTGTCGAACCAGTAGGACTTCATAGTCTTGAAGAAGTTTGCTTGTATCAACAGCGCCACTTATCGATGTTGACCAAGCGTGGAACCTGCACACAAAACACAAATTCTCTTTTGCCACAACTTTCCGAAAGGTTGTCAATCTTCGGGTCTTGCTGAAAACAAAAGAATTAAACGTATAGTCTTGTAGAGTAATAAAAGTAAAAAACATAACAACAAAGAAACAATGAAGAAATTTCTTAAAAGAAAGTTGCAAATATGAGGAAAATAGGACCAAGGGTCATAGGTACACTAATGGCGTCTCTCCAAATAAAATAAACATGTTGGGTGAACAAATTACAGCTGGGAATTTGACAAATCATGAACGTATAGCAATACTATTATGACGAGATACAGTTCACGGGTTCTAACATTGTAGGCATTACGTCAAGGCATATGTACCGCTCTCCATCATGCATCCATATCTAAAATTCCACCTCAAGAAAGCTATCTAACAAATCTCTCTGGTGTTATGTTGCAGCAATGAAGTGATTGCTTTGTGTGCAACAGACAAATCCATTAAGAATAATATGTAATATAAGCAGTGGTCCTCATTTGTAGGCAAGAACACCGTTGTTTTCTCCCTAGTAGAAACCGCACATCCCCCATCCGTCACGTTTCTATTACTCAAGCACATATGTAAGTGAGGCATGAACCTACCATCAAGCATATAAACCCTCTCTTGGAGGTGAAAACAACTATGTGGCCAAGGTAATCATAAACACCGGAGAGACTTGCAAGACAAGATTAAAACTCCCTATGAATATAAGTGAAGCATCTCAGGTTGACATGAACAAAATAATCACAGTCTCATGGTACATCGGATCCCAGCAAACACAACATGCACAATTACATACCGATGGTCTCGATCATGTGAGGCAGCTCACGGGACTCTAAACATGGAGGCATATGGTAGAGAATAACCATTTAGCTACTTCTATGGACCCTTAGTCCTGAGATGAACTACTCAAGCCTTTGTCTGGTGGTGATCATGGCGATATAGAGGCCTCCGATGACGATTTCCCCCTCCGACAGGGTGCCGGAATAGGGCTACAAAATCCCTAGATTGGACTTTCAAGGTGACAACGCCTCGCAGTATGTTTCGTGGAAAATAACTCCATCCCCATAATTTTTAGGGGTGAAGGAAATTTATGGGCGAAGAGGCGACAAGAGACGGTGGCTAGGGCCGCTAGGCGCCCACCAGGCGCGGCCTAGGGTGAGGCCGCGCCTGGTGCCCACCTGGCCCCCCTCTGGCTCTTTTTTGGACTTTTTCTCCATTCCAGGTAAAAAATGATCTCCGTGGATTTTCAGCCCTTTCCGAGAATATTTCCTTAAGAACTTTTCTAAAATAGAAAAACAGCAGAAAATAGAAAGTGTCCTGGGGGCATCTTGTTAATAGATTAGTCTGTGAAAACATCCGAAAAACGGAAGAAAACATGTGGAAAAGGAAAGGTATTGGGTACAAAACAAATCATGGAGCATCAAAAATTATAAATATGTTTGCAACGTATCAGTGCGCAGACATATTTACTGATACTATTTCACCGAGTGTATCACGGATGTATCACTCTATTAACTAGAGGAGTAATTCCCAATCTTGAACTATCAACTTTCGTGACCACCCAGTGTTAGCATTTTTTATCATCTAGTTTACGGTGTGATACTAGACTATACCAGAAAGATCATTATGGCAAACATCATTGAATTTTCTCATTGTCTATGGAAGCAAACAAGACAACCATTCTGTGATGATACTATTTAGCAAAACTAATCTCATAGTATCTCAACTACTTTGGTCCATGTCGTGGTGGTATCACGGTAGATGCCATGGGATGGCTTAATTTAGGGGCCGATGGACGCTGTTGGTATCCGGGGAGGGATAGTGCACTAAAGAACACACACGGAAGACACAAGGAACACACTTGGTTTACCCAGGTTCGGGACCCTCGTGAGGAGGTAAAGCCCCTACTCCTGCCTGTCTGCCTGTATATATGTGGTATTCCGGGTTACAAGCTTGCTCCTCGAGCTCTCCTAGCTGGAGGAAGAACAAGGAGCTCTCTCTCTCTCTCTCTCTCTCTCTCTCTCAGGAAATTATCTATCCAAGTGTCTCGTCCCTCGTGCAGGAGGGCAATGCCACCTTATATACTGGTAGCCAGAGACACAGGGTACAGTGGTTAGGCGAAGGGTATTGTGGCGCAGCACATGCCGTCCGACATGGAGCCGAAAGTCCAACCTTCGTCACGTACTGTCTATTGTGTCCCCTCTGTTAGAAACACGATGTGGCGTTTCCCATACCTCTACACTGCTCCCATGTACGCTCCGTGTCAGCCGGTACATGCTCGCCTAGTAAGTTGAACCGCACGCATGTACGTCTCCATGATATCTGGGATTCACCTGCTCCATTGACCCTTCTTCTCCTAACCCGGCTTCTCCGACGTAACTCGGATAACCCGGGAGAATACTTCCTGCAAGACAATGTACAACAAGGTGCCTATACCGACATATCTTATGTCAGTCAACACATGCCGGTAGGGCACTTATCTCGGTTAACCTCGACCTGGTCCACTCTTTGGACACCATTTCTTACCTGCTATGACCCTACCCGGGGGTCGCCCCCCGACAGTCTACCTAGCCAAAATGTTGAAACAACAATGTGCTCCCATTAATATTGACATAACAAATGTCCATGACTAGGAAAACATGGTCATCTAATTTTAATGAGTTTGTCTGTCAGACATGACAAAGGGTTTGATACGTTGTAAACGTATCTATAATTTTTGATGCTTCATGCTTGTTTTCTACCCAATATCTTTTGTTTTCCACATGTTTTCTTTCGTTTTCCGGATGTTTTCACAGACTAACCTATTAACAAGATGCCCCAGGCCAGTTGTTGTTTTTTGTTGTTTTTCTATTTCAGAAAAGTTCTTAAGAAATAATCTCAGAAAGGTCTATAAATCCAAGGAGATCAATTTTTACCCGAAACAAATACGGAGGCAAAAGGGGAGCCAGAGGGGGCCAGGGGGCCACCAGGCGCCTGTCAGGTGTGGACTCCCCCTTGGTCACGCTTGGTGGGCCCCTAGGGGCTCTAACCACAGCCTCGCGTCCCCCATTCGCCTATAAACTGCCTTTTACCCTAAAAATCACGGGGATAGAGGTATTTTCCATGAAACATATATAGAGGCGTCGTCATATCAAAAGTCAAATCTAGGGCTTTGATACATCATAAATGTATCCTTAATTTCTGATGTTCCATGTTGTTTTAATGCCATATGCTACATGTTTTCCTTACACTTTATGTCATTTTTATCGATTTCCCGCGACTAACCTATTGACAAGATGCCACAGAGCTAGTTCCTGTTTTCTCCTATTTTTAGTTTCAGAAAAGTTGTTCTGGAAATATTCTCAGAATTAGAAAATTTGAAGCCCGGAAGTCTTAGAATTCCCGAAGGTTCCACGGAGCCCCGAAGAGGCCCGGAGGGGGGCCACGGGGGGCACACCATAGGGTGGCGCCTCCCCCTGGCCGCGCTTGGGGGTGGTGCGGGCCCCTCGGGCGCCCACCGCCATCGCCCTTTATCCCATATATTCCCCCCGATGCTTGAACCCTAAAAATATACCACTTTTCCACGAAAAACACCTGAGGCCGCTATCATCGTCAACCCGAGATTGGGAGGGTTCTGGAGTTCTCCCCGGCACCCTGTCGGGAGGGAAAATCATCACCGGAGGACTCTACACCGCCATGCCCCCCTCTGGAGTGATGCGTGAGTAGTGCATCTGTGGACTACGGGTCCATAGCAGTAGCTAGATGATTGTCCTCTCCTCTTTAAGCCTCATGTTTAGATCTCGTGAGCTGCCTCATATAATCGAGATCATCTTATTATAATGGTACATGTTGTGTTTGCTGGAATCCGATGATTATTGAATGATATGTCTCTTGATTATCAATCTATCATGTTATCTTCACGTGTATGTTATTTATGATCTTACATGCTCTCCGTTGTTAGTAGATGCTCTGGCCAAGTAGATGCTAGTGACTCCAAGAGGGAGTATTTTTGCTCGATACTAGGTTCATGCCTCCTTTGCATCTGTGCTCGAGTGACAGAAACGTGACGGATGGAGGATGTGTTGTTGCCATTAGGGAGAAAACAACGATGTTTACTTTGTTTACATTACACACTTTGCTTAGTGCGATAATATGTTGCTTACAACTTAATACCCAACATTTGTTCGGATGATATTCGGAGGGTGGATTATTAGTCATAGACGCAGTTGGATGACGGTCTATGTATCTTGTTGTAATGCCCGCATGAATCTCATAGTAATCATAATGTCATGCATGTTTCTTTATCTAGCAATTGCCCAGCTGTAATTTGTTCACCATGCATGTTAGCTATCTTTTATGTAGAGACACCTCTAGTGAACTGTGGACCCCGTTCCATTTTCTCATACTGATAATACAATCACTGCTTCCACTGTTTCCATATTGCTACTGTTGTTTTCATATTGTTCTCATACTATTTACCATACCGTACGTTTAACCTCTTTGTGTTCAGCAAAACCGGTGAGATTGACAACCTCACTGCTTCGTTGGGGCAAAGTGAATTGATTGTGTTGTGTAGTGCGCCCTACCACATCAACCGCATCAACCTTCAGAAATTTCTTGTCCTCCTACTGGTCGATTCAACCTTGGTTTCTTTTCTGAGGGAAAACTTGTCGTTGCACTCTTCACAACCTTTCTCTTGGGCTCTCCCAATGAGTGCAAGTCCTGCACCATCAAGTTCTCTGGCGCCGTTGGCGGGGAGGAAGAGAATTTCTGCAAGGGGATTCTCTCACTTCCAATCTCTTTACTTTGTTACTGTTTTTCTTAGTTTATTTTATTTTGTCTTGTTTGCTTCTCTTTATCAAAAACACATAAAAAATAGTTCTTATTCTAGTTGTTATTTTTGTTACCTTATTGTTTTTCTTCATCATGTTGCTCCCTAATTTTAGCCTGAAAGATCTTCCAGTTGGCAGTGCTTCTATACTTTGACAGGATACCATTAAAGAATTGTTTAATCATGTTAGTAAGCATGATAATTTTGAAGAAAAATTTATAGTAGAACTTGCTCCAAATTATGAAACTGCTGCAACTTCTTTAATTCACATGTTAGAAGCTAGGTTTGTTAACCTTCATCCCATACTGAATCATATGTTCCTCAACTTTAATATTGAAGATATCGAAAAAAGAATTTTTATCTTAGAAACCATGCTTAAAGAATTTGGAGATGTTGCTATAGAAGCTAGAAATGTTTTTAATCATTTTGATATGCTTGGCTCATGTGTAGATGTTGTTGGTGCTCTTGAAAGAGATGAACGTAAAAAACGAAAAGGAAGATAAAATACCAATCCCCTTTAAATTGGTAGCACTGCATGAAGCCCAAGAAAAGAGTTTTGATTGGATTGTTCCTGAGAATTTATTTGATGTGACTAGTAAACCTGACAGTTCTAAGAGAGGAACATCTGAAACTCATTTAGATAAATTACAATGCATTATTGAGGAATTTACTTACCTTTATTTGAATGGCTCTCCTTTTGAAAACACTTGATTCCGCTTTTCTGGGCCTAGCTAAAAGGAGTTAAAGAAAAGCACTTCTTGGGAGATAACCCATGGTTTAATTTTTGCATTGTTTTTTTTCTGTTTTCTTTGAGTCAAGGGGTTGTACACTTTTGTAGCAACTCCTTTGTATCTTATTTTAATGTATTATTTGTGCCAAGTAAATTTTCTAGCGAAAGTTGGAGTTGGTTTTGGATTTCTGCGCAGGAAACAGATTTCCGTTTTACACCGTGAAAAATCGTATAAATTCCAAAAAGATCAAAATTAACTGAAACTTTTTGTGCTTATTCCTCAGATAATTCCAACAATTTTTTGTTCTTTATGTTTTTCTATATGAGCAACATAAGTTCCCCAAAAAAAATCGTCTTTACAGAATGTTCTGGTTTTGGCAGATTCTGCCATTTTTCTTGCATTTGCTCTTTTACAATGTCAAGTTGATTTCTTTGCTTTAAGAAACATCAGTGGCTATAGCTAATGTTTAAAATTATCAATGGCACTTGTGCCCATGCAGAATACATGGAATTTTTATTGATGCACTAACCCTCTAATGTGAATTACTTTGAGTGTGGTGTGAAGGAAGTTTTCAAGGGTCAAGAGAAGAGGGTGATATAATGTGATCAAGAAGAGTGCAAGGTCAAAGCTTGGGGATGCCCTCGTGGTTCATCCCAAAAAATTCTAAGAACACTCAAGTGTCTAATCTTGGTGATGCCCAAGCCATCCCCTTCTTCATCAACAATTTATCAGGTCACTTCTAGTGAAACTATATTTTTATTCGGTCACATCATATGAAATTTACTTGGAGCGCCTATTTGTTTTTATTTTGTTTTCCTTGCTGCAATAATATAGTTGGAACCTAGCATTCTTTGTACGAGAGATAGACACGCTCCGCTTTTTTCCTTTGAATACTCGTTATGCTCGTATTCTTAGTTTTTCTTCTAGCTGCTGCAAAATTCCTTTTTAGCTCCTGTTTTTCTTGCATATCTTATTCAGAGCTGTTAGTTTTAGTAGAGTTGTGTTAGTACTCTACTGTTTCATTGTTTCTTCTCTTGGAGAGTTTTTGTTTATTATGAAATGCTTGGTGTTGGAAAGCAGTAGTACAGTTTTCGTGCTTATAACGATGCAATTAGAAGCTTGTATAGACTATGGCTAGACTTTTTCATGTCATGCTAGATGTTATTTCAATTCTAAAGCCTGGTAGTTATTTTGTAGCATGAGTTGTCTCAAATAGTTGAGAGTGTTTAATGTGCCTTTTAAAGAATCATGAGTTGTTCTTGTCATATTGAAGCATAAATTTGTGGTGTTCTCCTTTGAATATATTATTTGGTTGACTTGGCGCATGCTAACACCATATGTATGACTACAAACCAGTCACTTATAGCCTCTATGATTATTTAGTTTTTGAACTTGAAGTACCACTCATGCTTTGATTAATGATGTTTTTGTCGATATGCATGATTATGGCATTATTGCTCTCTCGATTTGTCGCTCCCAGTCTTCTGCTAGCCTCCACCTGTACTGAGTATGAGCTCTGCTCGTGCATCCAACTCCCCAAAACCAAAGTTTGCCAAATGTGTCCACCATACCTACCTACATGTGGTATTTAACTGCCACTCCAAAGTAAATTGTTCATGTGTAACCTTTAAAACCTTCAAACTTACCCCTGTTTTGTGCTCCTGTTTTAGCTCATGAGGATGTAAATAGAGAATCTTTATCTCACTTGTTGATTGGACTTTCACGCCATGGACTAGTGGCTTCATTCGCTTATCCAATTGATCGAAGAGCTGGCAGCGAGGTGCCCAGCCCCAAATTAATACAACAAATTCTCTTCACTATTTTTGCCCCTGATTTATCAGTCAAAGCATAATTGTGTAAACATAAAGACAAAGAGGGATGGCCTTCTACCCAGATGCGTCCTTCTATGGGATCCGCTCTTGTGAAGTCTAGATGGCTTGTGACGTACGCTATTTTCTGTTTACTATTCGTTGACATAAGCATACACCTCTCTAAAAACTGTTTTCAATACCTTTGTTGAATAAAATAAAAATCTCTAGCACATGAGTGATCCCTGCTTCCCTCTGTGAAGGGCCTTTCTTTTACTTTTATGTTGAGTCTCCATCTTCTAACTTTATGCACAGTTGAGAGAGCATAGTTTCCATTCTGAGGTTAATGTGCATTTGTCCCAGAAACATTATTACTTGATTCATGATGTGTTGTTGTTTGTTCTCAAATTATTTTTTCTAGTATTCCTCTTGAACTTTGAAGGTGTCCTGGCATTTATTTATTTTTCCCACTCTTGAGGACAAGAGAAATATCACATTTCTCTGTTATATCTATGCTTGAAACAAACGTATAATTTCGAGTGCATTATTATTCATGATCTTTTGTTTGTGTTATTTCTCATGATGCAAAGTGGTTGCTTTGTTTTATTGTTAGAATTATATTTATCAAGCTTGTGTTAAAGTTTTATGATCTCAACTATGCTTATGCTTTTACAATTTAGATGATCAAGTTTTTGTTGGTAGCATGTCACCTCAGAAATTATGTTTTTATCATTTACCTACTCGAGGATGAGTAGGAACTAAGCTAGGGAATGTTGATACGTCATAAACGTATCCTTAATTTCTGATGTTCCATGTTGTTTTTTTTGCCATATGCTACATGTTTTCCTTACACTTTATGTCATTTTTATCGATTTCTCGGGACTAACCTATTGACATGATGCCACGGAGCCAGTTCATGTTTTCTGCTGTTTTTAGTTTCAGAAAGGTGTTCTGGAAAAATTCTCGGAATTGGAAAATTTGAAGCCCAGAAGTCTTAGAATTCCCGAAGGTTCCACGGAGTCCCGAAGAGGCCCTGAGGGGGGCCACAGGGGGGCCACATGTCACACCCCACTTTTTGAAAACCAACAAAATACAGTTGTTGGAGAGTCAAAAATTAGGGCCAACAAAAACTTTTTGAAATGCTTGACTATTAATCTTGTTTCACCTCTCTTTGCCTTGTTTAACCTTGAGTGTTTGTGTTTGAACAAAACCAAAATAAAGTGGTTACCTAAATAACAAGAATTGAGCTGAACCTCTTTTATAAAATCCTCCTGAAATGGTTTGGCTTGATCACTAACTTTCTTTAAACACTTGAGGGAAACCTCCAAGAATTTAAATTGCAGAACTCTCTTGCTTGAGTGAACTTGTTAAGTCTTGTTATTATCTGCCTATGAGGTGACCTTACCTTTTTCTTTGCCTCAAAGTATTTATAACTGTTGTGGATGATTGTGAGTTGTTTTAAATGAATGAGATCTAAAAAATAACAAGCCCAGACATCAGTAGCATGTATATCCTAGTTCCATCTCATCTTGTGTCTCTTTAAATTCTCCATTTTGGCCTCCTGCCATAATGGAGAGATCCTGATCTTTGACCAATGTACCATCATGGATATAATGGTACATGTCTATGAGTCATATCCTAATGTTTGGATTGAATATAAACACATTCACATTTTCTTCCAAAGCCCTCTTGAGGTCATCCAACCAAATAGGATCATGTCCTTGTTACCATGATGCCTTTTGTTAGTCTTCCTAAAAATCACTCCTGCATATTTTGAGCTCCATAAACCTTCCCTTTTCATATTCATGACATATACATCATATCCATGTGGTCCATTTATCTTCCCATGACCATGTGATTATTCTTCTCTCAGGGTTTTGGCCTATTAAATAAACTCATGTTATCACCCTTTTACACTTGGCATATCAAATATTTTCCAAAGGAGTTGCTTATTAAAAATCACCTTTGTAACCTATATTGTATACCCTCCCACCCCAACTCAAAAATACCTGATTTATAAACTTTTTCCTATTTATTAAATGTTATTTTCCAAAAGGCCATAAATGGACTTTTAATGTTTTTGTTAATAAAAGTATTTCTAAAAAATTTGGGGAAGCTACCCAACATTCCTAGGGTCATATGTGACCTAGTTATCCAAAAAAATGTGCTTCTCATTTTCAATTTTTGAAGAAAACCTCCAGAAACAGTTTCAACACTTTTTGAATTTTCAAAATTTTGTGAAACAAATATTTTCAGAAGATTTGGGGACCACTACCCCTAGACTCAATTTTTGATTATCTATCCATTAAACATGTTTTCAAACATATCTTATATTCAAAATTTTGGAGAAATCCCCCAAAAACAGAAACAACAATTTTTGGAAATTTGAAAGTTTTCAAAGAAAACAATTTAAGAACAGTGGGAGACCACCACTACCATACTCCAATTTTCATTTCCTACCTCCTAGACATATTTTCTTGCTTGTGTTGTGTTCAAGATTTTGGAGAAAACAATCACAAACACCTTCTGGGCAAATTCTAAGGAGACCCTTAGGTGGATGTTTTTCACTCCTTTTCACCCATCTTGGTTTCCTTGGATGCCTAGTCACCTGGTCCCACCACTTTGACTTCTTTGGACATGCTTGCACTGATCCCATACTTTTCCACATCACCCACATGGCTTGGACATCAAGCATGGCATGGGCTGACATGCCACACCCCCTCCCCCATACCTTGTTGCCCCCAATCCTTATCTTCTAGAATCATTGACTCCCCATGAGCTCACAAAGTCATCCATCCCTCCCTGGTCCCCTCCTTCCCCCTCTTTTTCTTATCAAACACCCTGCGGGAGCAGAGGGAGAGCGCACACACCCCCCACCTCCCTGGACCTCCTTTACCTCAACCCCTCTCGCCTTAGCACCTCCTCCCCACCGCAAATGCCCCTCACAATGTCCCTCCCGGCCTCTCCTCCCCGAGGCTCCCCGCCATGATCACCATGGGCGTCGGGCGCCAAGCTCGGACGCTAGGCCATCCCGAGCCTCCCCCTTGCACATCAGCTTAGCAGTCCTCTTCCTCTACACCCTAATCGACCCCCTGACCCAAAACCCCTCTGCCTTTCTCCTCAAATCACCGGAGTCGCCGCGCTCGAGCTCCTCGTCGATCCGCCATCTCAGGTCATCCCCTCTCCACTCGTTTCTTCTCCCGGATTCCCTCGAGTCTCCTGAACCTCATGCCGCTCTCCCTTGCGGGTTTTATCCGTTGCAGGTCACTGTCCCGCTAGGGCCATGTCGACCGGCCGCATCTCTCAGGCGAACCCCCGCCGGATGGCCCTCCCGTCAAACGCCGTCGGCACCATGAGCTTAGCGGCGCTCCCGGGAGCCTTCTGGTGGTCACGGCACTTCCAAGAGGTGAACGAAACTCCGTGCGGCGAGCCCGCGTTTCCTCAGCGGCGGACGGGACGGACACCGCCTCCTTTTGGGGTCGTCGCCGGAGCGTGTCGACGTGGACACCCCATGGCCATCGGATCCACATCCGGTGGATCCCTTTGAATCCAGCGCCCTTCTTATCCCAGCCGGATATCGCGAATCGTACGGCGGCGTACCGGTTCGGCGCGCGTGCTCGCCCAGCGGGACGGCCTCGCTCTGCGCGGCCCATCTCCTTCTATATCTGGCCCGTGTCTTTTGGAAGGTGGTTGATTTTTTTTTCTTTCTCTGCAGATCTATTCCAGGCATGTTACTTTAAATCGAAATGAAAATGCAAACCACTAAAACTTGCCAAACCAAAAATCGCAGAGATTATCTACTATTTCTTAACCACCTCCAACTTAAAGAAATGTATTTTGTACTATATTTTAGGAGAACTAAGAAATATGGCAGAAGCACTCTGTTTCACCATTTTGATCATAACTTGTGTTTTAAGTGGCCAAATCTTGCAAACAAAATTGTTTTGAGTATCCCTTTGATAGATCTATCAGTGAGACTTGACCTTGCACAAGGGGAGCTACCAGTAGGCATTTCTAGGATTTTTAGAGAGAGTTTAAAAATGATTTTTGATGTGTATCCAATTGGATGAGATTGTGTGTGATTAGATCTATGTAATCCTAGCTTGGCATAATTTTTTAGAGCCCTAGATTAGTTTTTTGTGTGCATTTCTAGAAACAACACATTTTCTGTTTATTTTAAATCTTGTGTGTTTATTTGTGAATAAATAATTGTTTGTTAGAAACTTATTTCCAAGCATGAGTAGATGTGTTGATATCTATTATTAGGTTGTTTTATTTCATTACTAGTATGTTAGGAATTTTGTGCATGATTGGAAAACAAATAGAAATAGTCTCTTATTGTTTTCTAGTTTTTTTTGTGGAATAGATTTTGTGAGATAGTCTTGCTATGTTTAAGTACCTAGGTTTTTGTTATGGTTATGTTGATTCCAGTACCATTTTGGTACTGATGTGGTGATGGTATCACCTCTGTTAGCTTGCACATTAGTTTATAGGAGAGCATGTGTAACTTTGCTTGATTTATTTAACTATGTTGTTTTCACTAGTATGAGTAGTTGTTTTCATATAATTATTTTAGTGTATTTTCTTACTAGCATGTGTAAGGTGTATGTGCTGTTAGTAGGTGTTTTTATTCATGTATTTATGGTTTTGAAAAAATGGATCCTTATAGTGTTGTTTGCTCCTCTAGTGTTGCATTAGCGTCCCACTAGATTTTGGTTTTGCTCCATTATTGTTGGCCTTCAAGTTTTATGAGTGTATGTTTGTCCTAGAATGTTTAGGATGTTTTCACTTATGTTATTATGGCATAGATATTGTAGTTGTTGTGTGTTGATGGGTTGTAGAGTGCAATTATGTCTTAGGGCATGCTTGTGTAGAATTTCCATACTAGTATGCTAATAGTTGACTCATGTTATTATGTTATTTTACTAGGGGTAATGTCTCTTGTTGTTATTACGTTTTAGAGTGTGTTTTATTGACTTGTTACAATTGATTGAGCCACAGGTTTGTTTGGTTACTTTCATGATTGACTGACTCCTTAGCTTTGGTGAAGACATAAGCATAGTCAGTAGCTAGATGTTTCATCTGTGTCTTGTTTGCTTTGCTGTTTGGAATTGTATGAGTGTTTACCTTATCATAAGTTTGGTACTAGTGTTATTATTGTGTTTAGTACTACCTTGTTATCTATGCTTAATATTAGTGGTAAGCTTGTCTGATTGATTGCTTGTGTTGTTGTTCATACCCACTGCCATGGGTGTTGCTTTGATGATTGGTATTACATTGATTGTTTATGAACACCTTAGTAACCTCACCCTTGTGACAACAAGATATATTTTTAGCTTCTTTAATATCTTGGTATGATAGTGGTACACCCACTCAATCTATGATGTTGGGATGTGGAATATGGTTTTTCAACCATATGTTTTACTGACGGTAGCTTTGTACCCTGAGAGTTTGTGAGATAGTTCTCTCGATAACCTTTTTGAGTGATTGCATTAGTATAAGTTTGCTTGCTGTATGTGTTGTTTTGATTACTTTATTGTCCCTCTTGTTCTAAGTGTGTGTCTTTTATTCTTTTACGGCGTTAGAAAAACGAAGAAGAAGAAGGAGTTGTAGAGTTGTGTGTCAAGATCAAGCTACTTCAAGGCCAGTGACACAAATATTTTAAGGCAAGCCATCCTGATGCTTACTGTCACTACACTTATCATTATCTATCATGCATGTTCTAATTCTGCAAGTTTTACAAAAACTTTGATTACCAAAAACTATTTTTGAGTGACTACTATTATATACTATTACTATGCCAGTAGTTGCTACTTGGTGTTACCAAGCCCATAGCCACCATATGGTATTTATTACCATCACAAGTATTAGTCCCTAAGTGGACATCCTAAAATTATGTTTTGCAAAACAAAGGCTTCTATGGAAAACCCGGAGAAAAGGCTGAGCCTTATTCACCGGAGGAATGTTGAAGTGGTCATTTTTGGGAAAAAGATGTTTTACAAAAATGACACATAACCTACTCTTCGCCGGACAACCTTTACCGTACTGCCACCCTACCTCAACATGGGCACGGGACTTAACTTGAAGTTTGTTTTTGTTAGTGTGTGTTATATCTAAATTTTCTATAAGGGGACGGACTCCCTCGAACCGAGTGTCGCCAAGTTATGAAACGTGCGACATATAAAGTGTGGAATTAATTTTTCCTCCGGACGCAGCAGTTGGGGCTCCTGTCTAGGCAAGGTGGGACCTGATGCCGGGGATCACAAACCCAATTGAAGAGATAGGCATATTCTAGCTTGAACATAGTGGATGGTTAAGATCGGTTATCTGATGTTTACATACCGTTGTTACAGTCCGTGGTTTTTCACGGCGGATGTACTGAATCTGGTGGATGTGTACACCTCTGCAGAGTCAAACTATTCGGAATAGCCGCGTCCTCGGATATGGACAGTTGAATGGCCATGTAGCTAGCATTGTGTCAATGTTTTCAAAAAGGAGTTTTCAAAAGGGTGTTGGACTTATGAAGTACTGAAAGGAGGAATTCTTGTACGATGGAGGTACCATTGATGAAAAGCCAGAAGTTGTTTTACAAGGAGTTTTGCAAAGAAAACCTTTCTTTTCTAAACAAAAACTGGAAGTTGATTCCAAGAACTTTTGCAAAGATAAAACTTTCTGTTAACAAGGTTTTGCAAAACCTCTTGTACATGTGATATCTACAAGAGAAAGAAAACTATATAATTTTCTTTTTAAGTATCTTCTTCAACAAAGATACAGAGATTTTTAAAATCAACTATGATATATCTTTCATATATCATGGATAGTGAACCCCATGTATAGCCTACCTACTACACCATGTAAGCATACTTGCATTCTGTAAGCTACATGATGGGTGTCTTGTTGAGTACATTCAAATGTACTCATATTGGTTTCGTCCCTCGTATTTACTTTCCAGACATCAAGAAGGAATCTCAGGAGGAGATCTACGAGGAGGAGTGTTGCGCTGATAGACTTGTGAACTAGGTTCGTCTCCCAGTCAGCAGCCTGTAGGTTAAGGCATGACTTGGGATCCACTACGTTGGTTGTGTTTTGCCGTCCGCTGTGTGTGTTGTGTGCTTGCCCTGCGTGGCAGTTGTGTTAGACTTGTTAATGTGACCATGTCTCTTTTGTAAGACCTTTTTGTAAACGTGTAATGGATGTTGTATCTGAATGCCAACTTGATATGTTGTTCACGACTGGTGTGATCTGGGATCGTGAATGTATCCATATCAGAGGTCCTTGAACAGTGGTTCAGGGGTCCTTACACCACACAATAGGGCGGCACCCCCTGGCCGCGCTTGGAGGTGGTGTGGGCCCCTCGAGCGCCCACCGCCATCGCCCTTTCGCACATATATTCCCCCGATGCGCGAAACCTAAAAATATACCACTTTTCCACGAAAAACACCTGAGACCGCCGTCATTGTCAACCCGAGATCGGGAGGGTTCTGGAGTTCTCCCCGGCACCCTGTCGGAAGGGAAAATCATCACCGGAGGGATCTACACCACCATGTCCACCTCCGGAGTGATGTGTGAGTAGTTTATCCTTGGACTATGGATCCATAGCAGTAGCTAGATCGTTGTCCTCTCCTCTTTATGCCTCCTGTTTAGATCTCATGAGCTACCTCACATGATCGAGATCATCTTATTGTAATGCTACATGTTGTGTTTGCTGGGATCCGATGATTATTGAATGATATGTCTCTTGATTATCAATCTATCATGTTATCTTCATGTGTATAGTATTTATGATCTTGCATGCTCTCCATTGTTAGTAGATGCTCTGGCCAAGTAGATGTTAGTGACTCCAAGAGGGAGTATTTATGCTTGATAGTGGGTTCATGCCTTCTTTGCATCTGTGCTCGAGTGACACAAACGTGACGAATGGAGGATGTGTTGTTGCCATTAGGGAGAAAACAACGACGTTTACTTTTTTTACATTACACACTTTTCTTACTGCGATAATCTGTTTCTTGCAACTTAATACCCAATGTTTGTTCAGATGATATTCAGAGGGTGGATTATTAGTCATAGACGCAGTTGGATGACGGTATATGTATCTTGTTGTAATGCCCGCATGAATCTCATAGTAATCATCATGTCATGCATGTTTCTTTATTTCTCAATTGCCCAGCTGTAATTTGTTCACCACGCATGTTAGCTATCTTTTATGGAGAGACACCTCTAGTGAACTATGGACCCCGGTCCATTTTAGGATACTGATAATACAATCACTTCTTCCATTGTTTTCTGCTTCCACTGTTTCCACATTTCTACTGCTGTTTTCATATTGTTCTCATACTATTTACCACACCATATGTTTAACCTCTTTGTGTTCAGCAAAACTGGTGAGATTGACAACCTCATTGCTTCGTTGGGGCAAAGTGAATTGATTGTGTTGTGTAGGTTCCACGTTGCTGCTGAACCGGTAGTGTGCCCTACCACATCAACCGCATCAACCTTCAGAAATTGCTTGTATTCCTACTGGTCGATTCAACATTGGTTTCTTTTCTGAGGGAGAACTTGTCGCTGCATTCTTTGAAGGGTTCGTTGCATAGAAAACAAAAAAATTCCTATGTGAGAGACACCCGAAAGGCCAAGATCTAATCTAGGAGATGAAGTGCAATAGGGAGAATCGAAGACACAAAGCGTTACGAGATCAAATCTTGTTGGTGATGTAGTCGTACTCACATCGATCTCAAGATCGCGAAGATGAGCGCTGCAATCCGGCAGCGCTTCCGCACTCGGTCACACGTACAACTCGATAACGACCTCCGTTCCCTCGATCTAGCGGAAGTAGAGGATCCCTCAGAAACCAGCAGCACGATGGCGTGGTGTGGTGGAGAAAACTTTGTTTGTTTATTAAACACGCATGTATCAACGTTTCCGGTTAATACAATTTTAGCATGAGAAATAAACATTTATGATAAACAAGGAATAAGATAATAACCACTTTATTGTTGCCGCTCGGGCATATTCCCTTCACAATTCACAACCTTTCTCTTGGGGTCTCCAAACGAGTGCAAGTCCTGCTCCATCAGGCCTCTAGGGTCCTGCTCCGGCACCTTGCCAGAGAGGGGGTCGTCACCGGAGTCCTCTACATCGCCATGATCACCTCTAGACAGATGTGTGAGTAGTTCATCTCGGGACTATGGGTCAATACCAGTAGCTAGATGGTTGTTCTCTCCCCTATGCCTCCATGTTTAGACTCTCGTGAGCTGCCTCAGATGATCGAGACCACCATTATATAATTGTGCATGTTGTGTTTGCTGGTATCCGATGAACCATGTGATTATGATTATTTTGTTCATCTTAATCTGAGATGCTTCACTTATATTTCTAGAGTTTTAATTTTGTCTTGCAATGCTCTCCGGTGTTTATGATTATCTTGGCCACATAGTTGTTTTGGCCTCTAAGAGAGGAATTATATGCTAGATAGTGCGTTCATGCCTCCTTGTTGCCTGCGCTCGAGTGACAGAAACGTGCGGGGGGGGGGGGATGTGTTGTTGCCATTAGGGAGAAAACTGCGGTGCTCTTGTCTACGGATGAGAACCACTGGTTAAATTATGTATTGATCTTAATGCATTTGTCTGTTGCACACATAGCAATTAATTCATTGCTGCAACTTAATACCAAGGGATTTGCTGGATAGGTTTCTTGAAGTGGATATTTAGATATGGATGCATGTTGGATAGTGGTCCAAATGCCTTGACGTAATGCCTACAATGTTAGAACCCGTGAACTTTATCTCGTCATAATAGTATTGTTATGCGTTCATGATTTGTTAATTGCCCATCTGTAATTTGTTCACCCATCATGTCTGTTTTCTTTGGAGGCACCACTAGTGAACCTATGGCCCCCGGTCCTATTTTTCTCATATTTCAAACCATATTTTAAGAACTTTCATCATTGTTTCCTTGTGTCCCATTTTTCCTTTTATTGTTTTCCAAGACTCTATACGTTTAATTCTCCTGTTTTCAGCAAGACCGAAAGATTGACAACCTTCCCGAAAGTTGGGGCAAAAGAGAGTTTGTGCTTGTGTGCAGGTTCTACGCCTCGTCAGCGTCATTTTTTCTGGCGCCGTTGATAAAGAAACCTTCTTCAAGACAACGAAATCCTACTGGTTCGATAACTCTGGTTCTACACTAGGGGAAAACTTACTCTAGACTGCATCATACCTTTTGCTTGGGGTCTCCCAATGAGCGTGTGATCACGTCCTCGTCGAGGTTATAACGGTGTGTTTATGTTTCTACACGTGCGTATGAGTTTTCCTCTAGATCTCATATTCAGGGACCATAGCATTTATAGTATCAAAACATAATACATTAATCATGAAACTGATGTATTTTATTGTCTCTTGGGCATGCATCCAACATCTCTATCCTTAGATCCTTCATATTCGCGCACTCTACCCTTAGAAAAATTTACTCTTTCTAGTTTGCATCCTTAGTTTTTTTTTTGGAACAAGTACAAAATAAAAAAAAATTGATAAAGGGAATATATTAATATTAGTGGATATCGATTACACCCAGCCTCTGCAACAACATAATGTCAAGAGCTAGTCCGATACATTAAAGATGCACACGGCCAAAAGAAAAAAAAACTGCCGAACTATTCAGCGAAGCAGCAGAAACTACCACCACCAAAAGCAACACCCAGACTACAAAAAAAGGTTCTTCAAGAGCGACGCCTCCAAGAAGGTAACCATGCACGAACACTACCGTCGCCTGATTATAGATATGGGTTTTCACCCTGAAGAATCCAGACAATGCCTTCAACAAGGAGAGGAATAGAGATATGTCATTGCCTGGTACAACCAATTAAGGCCGGACCTAGAGTTTTCACCCCGGAAGTTGAGACTTTGTGTCCAAGAGCACAACCAAGAAAAAGTCCCCCTATGTTGTCGTACCGCTTGCCGAGACTGCTGCAAAACACCGATCATCCATTACATAGTCTTCACCACATCCAAACTCGCTTCCGTCATCACTTGTAGCCTCGAACTCGACATGAGCTATCAAGATCCACTGGTCATCCAGCACAGGGATCTTCAAAATCCCCATCATTGTTAGCACCATGGTAATTGCAGCTAAATATACCATGCGTACCTCATTGTGCATGCAAATCTGATTGTGACAGATCCACAACCATGGACGACAGGATATCAGGCCAATTGCTCACGCAGAGATCTGGTCAAGTAACTTAGCTCTCCAACCCCGTGAAACAATTCGTGCCATGTTATGTCCTTCCCGAACCCGTTGATGGGGGCGATCACTCTTGGCGCCGGACGGTCGATGTGTTGCGGGGTAGATTCCCGGCAATACCAAGGACACCAGAGACACCCATCAACTCACTCTGGTTGCATCACGGTGTCGCACAAACAAGAAGTATGTCCACGAGTGACCCCGCACCCAGGGGTCCATCTACCGTACAGGCAGATTGCCGGCAACACCACGAACTCGATTTGTCCGCGATACGGAGTTGCGCCCGGACCAGAACCGCATCCTTGAGCGGTTGTCGGTGCTCCGATGATCTGATCACCGTCATGATATGTCACCGGCATCACGATCCGGCCGCCGACGTACAACGTCGCTGGCCTCGCGATCTGGCCGCCGCCACCTGCCTCACGGACTCCCGAACTAGCAGGTTTATGCCCTCCAATCTGCATGCCTGCATGGAGAGCCTCCTGATCTAGCAAGTTTCCTTCCTTCCAATCTAGAAGCTGAGTGCATTCTTCCTTTCGATATGGACGCATGTCAACAACAACAACAACCATGCACATGCATGCGTGCACAACAATCATAGGTTGTTCTTAATGCGCGCGGACATGGGTCGTGGATCACTGGCTGCCGGAGCAGAATTCAGATTTGGATTTCCAGTGAAGACTGCTAGGCTTATTCAAAAGAAAAGAAAAAGGCAGAAGCGTCCCGCCGCCGCTGTCCGCCAGAGGAGGTCGAAGAGAGGTGGCCGGCGGTAGGGTTCCCCCCCCTCTCTCTCTCTCTCTCTCTCTCTCTCTCTCTCTCTCTCTAATAGACGCAGGTGATATTTCAATGTGGATGCATGCAATATTTTACAACTCAAAAGTTTAACTTTGGGTTATTAAGTATGAAATATGGCAATACATTCTGTAAGTATCTCATGTAATTGGTGTGTTTGTCCTTGAAACAAACATATATTTATGTACACCATGTTTTTTTTTTTTGTACTTTTACACTATTTTGCAACGTTCAAATTTATAAAACTTAAACCATCCTCATATATGTCCTGCATATTGTCCCATGATTTTTTTTCTGTAACTACCTTAAAAACCCTAAACCCTTGATAGTACCGTAAATGTTTGGCGCGTAGCCGTTGTCTGGTGGCAGAGAGAGAGACGCGAGAGAGGGAGCGAGAGATTGGGCGGGCGCGGGCGTTGAACTGTTTGCAAGGTCACGTCAAAGGAACAATCCATCCATCCATCCCTTCGATCAATCGATCCATCCCCTGAGTTGGAGTAGCTAGCTAGCCAGGATGGCGCGTGCGTGCGTGTGAATGGACTGTGGATCGGGGCATCTGTATGTGTGTGGTACGTAGACAGCACCGGCCCAGCAACGTGACTTAGACTCCACACTTTCCTATCCTGCACTGCATGTCCTTTTTCTCCACCTCCAACGCCTCCCCCCTCCTCGTGTCCATGTCGTCTCTCTCTTCTAGCTAGGTATAGCTAGCTAGGTGCCTGCATACATATTTCATGCAGGCCGTCCACATGCCGCAGAGAGCTGGAGGCCACGACCCGGTAGTTGCGATCCGGTTGCGACATGTCTAGTCGCCGGTTAAATTCAGGCTATGTCGCCAAAAGTTGGGCAACGAAAAGCTCGATAACCTCACTGGTGCTTACCGGTACCATTACGACTCCGCATATTGGACAGAGAGAGACATGCATGGTAAAGCAGCTAGCTAGCTAGTGCACCTCATTTCCCAACGACGACGCGAACGACTACTCCTAGCAAGTAGCAAGCATGGAGCAACGGCGGTGACCTAGCTAGCTAGTCAACAACATCGCCTGGATGGGTTAATCAGCAGGATTCCACGAAAAAGGGTGTCCGTGTCCTTTGATCCCCAAGCACGCACGACCATATGCATGCAGAGGGCCGGCTAGCCATCGTCGTCAACGGCCCTTTCTGCACACACGCACGGATAAACAAGCTGATCTGGATCCCATCCCATGTTCCGCTTGCCACCTACACGTACGATCTACGATGCTTCTCACGCCCTTCCTTCCTTCGTTTAGGCCTTCCGTAATGCATTGTATCTTAGCGCGCTATCATAGGTGGAAGAAAATTTTAAGAAACGACCACCCTAATGCATTGTATCTTATACGTTGTATCTAAGTCAAGTAGTATTAAATGATTTTGGCCTAATACTTGCTTGTGATTGGCCTATCACTCTTTTTTGCCTATGATCTCGTGCAAGAGTTGTATCTTATATAAGATACAACTACAATCTCTTTCATCATTAAATAGGGTGCCACGTAAGCAAATTGCCTATGATCCCGCGCTAAGATACCCCCATTACGGAAGGCCTTAGCTGCCTCGGAAACTAGGCTAGTACAGTATTAAATGTGCTACCTACCAAGTGACCAACACACATACCCTGCCCTTCTTCTGGGGCCTCGCAAGCGTGCGTTTACGTGCTGCGCGTCCTGTGGTGTACTACTTAATTAATCACGCTAGCTACACTTGGAGGTTAAAAAAATGGAGCTGAACGTAACGGACGGGGAGACCAGGAGAAGCGCCGGGGGAATATACAAGTGACATGCTGTCTCGCGCGCAGCGGCCGGGTGGGAACAGCGCGGTCTCCTTTGATTGGGTTTACGAGGCGCTTTTCCCTTCGGTCATCTTCTCTCGGTCTCTCGTCGTATCAGGCCCATCACATCACATAACATAGCTTAGCTAGAGTGAGAATCTCTCCCAGGTAACATGGCCCCGTGGAAAAGGCAAAGTGGTTCTTGCTCCTGGGATCAAGTTGCTATGCATAGATACGCGCCCATCTATCATGGTGTGTAATCTCAATATCTCATGCATGCACGCCTTAGTTAATTGGCGTCAACAAAAGAGGCAGGGATTTGAACTGATGCTGATCGATGGATGTCCATATGACCAATATACATACACTAGTGGAAACAGGGCCTTTTGTCCCGGGTCGTAAATGCCAGTTGTCCCGGTTGTGCAACCGGGATGGGCTGGTCGGGACAAATGGCCCGTCCCATTGGTCCCGGTTGTGCCAGGACCCGGGATGGTAAGGATAGGCCACGTGGCGAACCTGGGCCAGGGAGTTCGTCCCGGTTCGTTCAAGGGACCGGGATGGATACTTTTTTGACAAAAAAATATATATAATCGTTCAGTTTCCGCGTCCAGGTCCACGTCTTTTGGGCTCCTGTCTCCCAATCCCGAGCCGGCCTCCCCTTCCCCAACCGCGTCCAGGCCCACGTCTTTTATTAAGCCCACTGGTCACATTTTTTGTCAAAAGGGCCCACTGGCCCGCGTCTTTTATTATGGTCAGTCAACGGTTCGAAGAGCCCACTGGCCAGCGTCTTTTATTATGGTCAGTCAACGGTTCGAAGGGGCCACTGGCCAGCGGCCGTTGGCTGGCTCGCCTGGTCCCTTAAATTAAGACTACAGGACGGTCAAAGGGCCACTGTCGCCTCGTCTTCCCGCCCCGCCTCGGCTTCCCGCGCCCCCACTTCCCCACACGCGCGTGCCACAGCTGCAACCGCCGCCCACGCCTCGGCTCCTGCCCGCATTCATGGCCGCCTGCAACCGCCGCCATGTCCAGGCCGCCGGTTGGCATGCCAGCCCACCCCGGGTCCTTTTTAAAGGCCCCCCGCCGCCCGTACAACCCATCCACCCCGGCCGCGCCCAAGGCAGAGCAACCATAGCCACCATGTCCCGCTGGTTCGGCAGCGGCTCCGGCAGCGGCTCCGGCAAGCGCCCCAGGAACGAAGGCTCTTCGAGCGGCGCCGGCCGCGTCCCACCACCGTCGGCGGAGGCCTTCGGCTACGGCCCTGGAGGTGTCCGCCTCGGCGGGACGCCGCGCGTCCCCGCGCCACCTCCGGCTGCACGCCCGCCGCCCAGCGCCGCGCCCAAGGGCAAGAGGTTTCGCCGGTACGTCCGGGTGGACGAGGCCGAGTGGCACTGGAACAACGCCACGCCGGTGTTCTATGCTGACGTCCACCTCCCGGACGGCTGGCACCTGAACCCCCAGCGGATCCCTGTGCTGCCGGTCCCGACCGGCCAGGCGCTGCTCGAGGAGATCGACCGCCGGCGCGAGCTCCTGCCGGCTCCCGTCCGCAGGGAGCGCGCGTACGCGCGCAGCTTCCCCTACTGGGGCGCCTGGCTCGAGCAGGAGCACGAGCAGCGCCGGCGCTCCTACATCCCCGCCCCCCACGAGGTGGACGTCGCGGACTACCCGCCGCCACCGCCCGGCCGGGAGAGGGAGCTGTGGCTCCTCGAGGACATCCCGGAGGACTTCTCCGGGGAGGAGGACCCCGTGCTCCGGGCCGCCATGGAGGAGGCCTGCGAGGCCTCCCGCCGCTCACTCGTCGAGGACGAAATCAAGCGGTGGGAGCGGGTCGTGGCCGCCGCCGCCGCCATGCCGCCGCCGCCCCCCGAGCCTACCCCCTGGTGGCACGCGCTCTACGCCGAGTATGAGGCGGCCGAGGACCAGCCGCCGCCGCAGCCGCTCCCCCCCGGGCTGGAGTACGGCATGTCCTGGGCCTGGACCGACGGCGTTTGGGCGCCGGAGTCGCCGGAGCTGCCCCCTCCCCCGCCGCCGCCGCAGGAGGTGCTGCCCCCGCCACCGCCGCTGCCCCCGCCACCGTCGTACGCGCCTCCGATGCCCCCGATGCCTGCACCCCCGGCCCAGCCGCCTGCCCACCTGTGGCAGCCACCCGCCTACCATTGCATCTCCGACGACGAGGAGGACAACTAGATCGGCGTCGGTCGCCTGTGGCCGCGCCGCCGCCCCCTATTCTATGTAAGCAAGGCCCCTAGCTACCCCCCAAGAAAACGGCCGGCCGCCTGTGGCCGCGCCGCCGCCCCTTTATGCAAGTACGGCCGGCCGCCTGTGGCCGCGCCGCCCCCTATCTATGTAAGCAAGCCCCCTGGCCTTTTTTTAATATAAGTTGTGTGCCCCCCTAGTCTACCGTGTCCCTAGCCCATACCCGCCGGCGGTCCGCCGGCGGGATCTGTCTACTCGTTCCCGCCGCCGGCAGGGCTTCGCCCAGCCATGTCCACTCGTACCTGCCCCTGGGGTGTTCGTTCGGCCTGGAGAGAGGGCCGCGATTTTTATACACCTGGGCCTCTAGTCCCGGCCCGTGCCACCAACCGGGACTAGAGCCCCTTTGGTCCCGGTTGGTACCACGGCCCGGGACCAAAAACAAATTTCGAATTTTGGTGGCACCCCTGCGCGCCCAAAATTTTTTAGCGCCAAAATTTGAAAAGGGTTAAGTTTGCACATTAACAACTTCTATATACTTTCAAATTTGACAAAAATTCCAACATGAAAAATGCTAGAATTTGCAAAACTAATTTAAATCCATTTTTCGTTTAACTAAATAATTATTCTAACTATTGAAACTATTAATTATTTTTTCATTTGTATATAATTTGAATATAAAAATGTTACAATTTTTGATTTCTCTCGTGATCTTCCTAATTCAAAGCGAGTTGTACCTTATTGACACGGTGAATTTGAGATCTTCGTCTACAACAGAAAAACCATAGTTTTCCTTCGAAGTTTTACTCTGCGCATCCACACGTATTTTCCCTTTATCCCGACCCCGCTTGAAAACATAGTAACTTCCGTGTACGCTATCATTAGTGAGAGACTTCACGTCGGCAATCTCAATTAAAGTGCTAGTTTGTGTCTGATCCCACCAACCCCTCAAAATCCTCCTATTAACTTCACCTATCTCAACTGAAATCACTGTCTTCATGTGGATGCCAAGCCTGTGCAAAGCTATCTCTCCTCCTCCAATACCGGAGAATAAGGACACCACATTAACACCATTGGGAAACATGTTCTTCAACACCGACAAGTGGCAACCCACAGTATCAATTTGGAATGAATTGCCAAGAGATTTGTACCTCTCTCTCTTCGCGACTCCCCTTGTGTGGTTTCTTGGAAGACCGAGTAAAAATTCCATCTCATCTGGCTCTAGAGGGGCAACCTTGTTCTTTCCAACCCAAACAAGGTTCCATCTTCTGCACTCATCCATAACATACCTCTGAACAGTCAGAGGTGGTGGATTACTTGAGCCTGCAAGAGTATGTTCGATCTGTTTTATCAGAATTGGACTTGCCACACGGGTTTGCAAGCAATCGAGCTGCTTTCTAGGATCCCAGGAAGGCCACCAGTTCTCATAATGAGGGAATGCCTCAAATATGGTCTTTGGAGCGAGAGGAAGGAGACGTGACCTATTCTTAATTGGCAAATTATGGATGTAGCCTCTTTCTTGAGCAGCTGCACAGAAGTGCTTAGAATCCACAAACTCCGACTCTATGTCATACAAATTTCTGGAAATTTCCACCCATACACTTTTTGGAGCTAGGGCCTCATTTTCATAGTAGAAGTAGGGTGGCTTGTTCATCCTCTAGAGTCGATGTCAGTCCTGGCTGCTTGTCCATCCTCTAGAGTCTGCTATGCTCTGCTCTACTGCTCCTTGCGGCTCAGGTTGGTAACGGTCCATGTTTGCGCATGCTTTGTGAACTTATGGTTTGATTTGAGAATTTCAAAACTTTGATTTCATAATCTTTTGGCCGGAAGCACCTAGCAATATCTTTTAAACCTTGTTTCTCTCCATATGCTATTTGTACTTCTCATCGGCTCTAATGTTTCTTTTCCTTGATTCTACTTCTCCTCTGCCTAGTTTGGGTTGTTTATGGTGGTTAACTCCAATGAATAACAATAGAGGCCTGCCACATGGGTGCCCGCTTATCAAGGGCCGTACGGAACTGGTTGGCTGCCAGCAGCCTTACCAAAGATTACTTCTAGGTCCTTGACCATATCGAATATATCATTACCACTACGGAGCTCAGGCTTCTTTCGGTTATCTGCCTCACCTCTGAAATGCTTCCCTCCTTTTTTCCTTAAGGGATGCTTGATCGGAAGAAATCTACGATGCCCCAGGTATACAACATTTTTACATTTATCCAAAAAAACACTGTCAGTCTTATCTAAACAGTGTGTGCATGCATTGTATCCCTTGTTTGTATGACCAGAAATGTTACTAAGAGCTGGCCAATCATTGATGGTCACGAAAAGCAACGCCCGTAGGTCAAATGGCTTTTGTTCGTTCTCATCCCACACACGTACACCTGGTTTGCCCCACAGTTCTAAGAGTTCTTCCACTAATGGCCTTAGATACACATCAATGTCGTTGCCAGGTTGCCTCGGGCCTTGGATGAGAACTGGCATCATAATGAACTTGCGCTTCATGCACAACGAAGGAGGAAGGTTGTACATACATAGAGTTACAGGCCAAGTGCTATGACTGGAGCTCTGCTCCCCAAAAGGATTAAAGCCATCTGTACTTAGACCAAACCATAAGTTTCTCGCCTCTCCTGCAAAGTCTGGAAAGTCTCTCTCGATCTTTCTCCACTGCGATCCATCGGCGGGGTGCCTCAACTTTCCATCTTTCTTACGGTCTTCTTTGTGCCATCGCAACAACCTAGCATGCTCTTTGTTTCTAAACAGACGTTTCAGCCGTGGTATTATAGGAGCATACCACATCACCTTAGCAGGAACCCTCTTACGGGGGGGCTCGCCGTCAACATCACCAGGATCATCTGCTCTGATCTTATACCGCAGTGCACTGCATATCGGACATTCATCCAAATTCTCGTACTTCTCACCGCGGAAGAGAATGCAGTCATTAATGCATGCATGTATCTTCTGCACATCTAATCCTAGAGGGCAGAGAGCTTTCTTTGCTTCGTACGTACTCTCAGGCAATTCGTTATCCTTTGGAAGTTTTGGCTTCATTAGTTGAAGTAAACTCTCAAATGCCTTGTCAGTCACACCGTTTTGTGCCTTCCATTTCAGCAACTCCAGTGTGGTACCGAGCTTTGTGCTACCATCTTCGCAATTTGGGTACAACAATTTTTTGTGATCCTGTAACATGTTGTCCAGGTTCAACCTCTCCAATTTATTTTCACAGTCTTCCCTTGCATCAGCAATAACTCGGCCAAGATCATCATCGGGCTCTTCTGATGCCTGTTCTTGATCACCTACTTCTTCTGCATTCTCTTCCATTGCAGTATCGTCGTATTCAGGGAACAAAGGATCTTCTTCTTCTTCTTCATCGTCTTCCATCACAACCCCTCTTTCTCCATGCTTGGTCCAGCAATTATAGCTGGGCATGAAACCTCTCCGAAGTAGATGGCCGTGAAGGATTCTTTCGGAAGAATGTTCTCTGACGTTCCGACAATCAACACATGGGCAACACATGAAGCCATTATCTTTGTTCGCCTGAGCTACAGCAAGAAATGCATTCAGGCCTGCCATATACTCGGAAGTGCGTCGGTCACCGTACATCCATCGCTGCCGTGCATCCATCTGCATCATATAATTAAGTTTATCAAAATACATATTAATACAGAGATGACCACAGTACATCGACAAATAATACTTTTTTATGTATCAGTTACAGATGAAAAAGATAATTTGTTAACCTCGGTCGAAGATACCATTTTCAGTGAGCTTGTGTGCGTCTCGGGAATTTCGTCGAACACCTCGTGTGCATAGTAAAAAAAACACTATAACACCACACTCTCTCACACCTCCAAGGAAAAAAAAAGATGGAAGGAGAAGGGGCTGGGACAGTATATATAGGGGAAGGGGGCATTGGTCCCGGTTCGTGGACTGAACCGGGACAACAGGTCATGCGCGTGCCACGTGGCCTGTGGCTAGGCATTGGTCCCGGTCCGTGGCAAGAGCCGGGACCGATATGCCCCCCACGAACCGGGACCAATGCGCACAGACGATTTCTGTTGCCCCGGGCGCACAAACCGGGACCAATGCAGGGCATTTGTCCCGGATTTGGTTGCAACCGGGACAGCTGCCCCCCGGCCCCCTGGACGAGAGGGGTTGTTTCCACTAGTGATATTTCGCCAGCGAATTAAGCGGCGCAGCACACAGATCAGCGGCATGGGAGCGGGCTAGGCAGATCGATCGACGCGGGAGTAATTAAATGCGCGCACATCTGTATTGGCAGTGTATAGTACGGCACTGTACGTAGCAGATCGATCGCACTGGATGGATCCCAGCAAAACAGATGGATGGATGCACGGAATAAATGCAACCACTTACTCTACTTCCTGTCTCCCTCAAAGCTGAGCCGCGACTTGAGAGAGCCTCTTCTTTCTAGCTATGCACGGCCTGCATGCTACTAGTACGTCCCCGGTGACGAGTCAAACGGTGAGTTGGAAACATCACGCGCGACAGAGAGCAGGGGGCGCTACAGCCGGAAAGTCAAAACCTAGCCCGACCTACATGTATGTAACCCTCTATTTTTTCAAATTCGAATACCATATTTCTAAGTATTACGAAATTCTTAAAAAGGCAGATGTAGATATATAATAGTGATAGGTTTTGCAGAGCTCAAATTTTGCACTATTCACCGGTTTCAGAATCAGATTTTATCTTTTTTACACAGCCTAAAATACAACTTATTTCTATTTGATATACTATATATATGTTGGTAGAAGACAACATTATCTACATACAGGGTTTTTTCAGATTTGTTTGGAAATGTAAACTATGATTTTCAATTTAAAAAAACAAAAAAAAACTGCACGTAGCCCGGGTTATACAGCACTGCTCTCTGGTATAGTCTGCATGAAAACATTTGCGAGCTCCCTAGCAGTCTTCTTGCGGACCGTGTCCTGTATTAAGAGCATCTCACCACCGCCCCGGAGAAGTGTCTTATATTGAGGTGTGTTTTTTAAGAAACGAACGTATTGTGATCACTTAAACTAAGAAAAACCTCGAGGTTTATTTTCTTGCATTTTGCCAAGTAGTGCCCGTATGTCCAATAAGTATCTAGTAAACGTTTTTCTCATTTGTATTTCAGACACAAGTTGTGGTTGACACGATACAGTTGAGACATAGTTTGCAGTTTATCATTGTCGGGCCTAATTAACTAGTCGTTAAACCCGGGCAAAGTCTAGGTGTTTACGGAGATCTCATAACAAAAACCACTTGAGTAGTATAATAGATGAACAATAATATTTATGAATTCAACTAGATTACAAAGCTCACGATCACATATAGATCACATCATGGGAGAAAGAGATGAACCACATAGCTAACGGTAGAGCCCTCAGCCCCGGGTGAGAACTACTCCCTCCTCATCATAGGAGACAACAACGGCGATGGAGATGGCGGTGGAGTCGATGGAGATGGCTTCCGGGGGCACTTCCCCCGTCCCGGCAGGGTGTCAGAACAGAGATTTGTTCCCCGAAACTTGTCGACGGCGGCGGCGGAGCTACGAATGTATTTTGTCGAAAAGGTCGATTCTCCTAGGGTTTATGCATCGGAGAGTATATATGGGCGAAAGGGCGATGCCGGGAGGTGGCCAAGGGGCCCACACCCCTAGGTGGCGCGGCCGGGGGGGACCCGCGCCACCCCATGGTGTGGCCACCCTTTGCCCCCCCCCCCCCTCCGGGGCTCTTCGGGGCTTCTGGATGCTTCCGGGACTTCTAAGACTTCCGGCCTTCGAATTTTCCAATTCCGAGAATATTTTCGGAACAGCTTTTCTGAAACTAAAAACATCAGAAAACAGGGAACTGACACTTGGCATCTTGTTAATAGTTTAGTCCCGGAAAACGTGTAAAAATGCTATAAAGAAGGGAGAAAACATGTAGCAATTGGCATAATATCAACATGGAATATCAGAAATTATAGATACGTTGGAGACGTATCAAGCATCCCCAAGCTTAGTTCCTACTCGTCCTCGAGTAGGTAAACGATAAAACAAAATAATTTCTGAGCTGACATACTACCACACAATCTTGATCATAATATGTAAAGTAGAGCATGTAAACTAGGATCAAATGAACTAAAGTTGTGATCTATATTTGATATCAACAAGTAATTCATAAACAAAGAAGAAAAAAGTAAAACTTTTAATGAATCAATACTAAAAGACTATCAACCGTGCAAAGTTTATTAGAGATGATTTAAGTTTTCAAGAACAACAATATCATGCACGTCAAATGATCTTCACAACCCCTGTTAGGATAAAGTCAAGCTTTCCACACGATGCAATGCTTGAATCTTAAACTATTTGCGCACTAAAAACAAGCAAGTGTTCTGCGTTGGTCCCTGGCACCGGGATGTTATGGCTAAGAGAACATTATGGGGGGTTTGGAAGGTCAATGGAAGAAAGGCTCACAAAGCTGAAAGTGGTCATTAGACAAGAGAAAGTCTTACAACCGAAACTATGCAAGGAGTAGGGATTGCCACAACGGATGCACACAGAGCTATAAGTGTATGAAAGCTCTCCAATGGAACTAGTGGGGGTGTATCCAACTTGCTTGCTCATGAAGACCTAGAGCTCATTTAAGGAGGCTCATCATTGGAATATACAAGCCAAGTTCTATAATGTAAAGTTCTCCACATAGTTATGAATGAATGATAATATGAAAACTCTCTCCAAACTGAAGTATTGGTGCTAAACATGAAGCACAAGTGTGGTATAAAGGATAGTGGTGCGCCCCCTCTCTCTTTATTCTCTCTTTGGCCCTTTCTCTTTTTTTTTCTTTGTGGGCTTTTTCATTTTTATTTTATTTTTTATTTTATATATCCTCACCGGTAGGGGCAACATCCTATATTACAATGAATCATCACACTTTTAGTACTCATAACTCATAATGGAATATCTATGATGTATCCAACTTCATGCTCCTGCCAGTGTAGCAGTATGTATAAATAACCATGAAACTCATCATCAAGTAACATAATGGAGGTGGATGTTGTGCATCAATATCTCTCGGAATGGCTATGGAAATGCCATGATAGGAAGGTATGGTGGCTGTTTTGAGGAAGAATATATGGGCTTATGTGTAGGAGAACAAAGTCCTCCCACGGGATTTGAATGCACTCGCGAAGTTTGCACCAACTCTCAATGTGAGAAAGGGCAATGCACAGTACCGAAGAGGCTAGCAAATATAGACGGTGGAAGTGCCAGGAACCGCAACATAGACTCGCCAGTTAAAAGATTACAACAAGCAAATCATGTTAAAAGGTAAAATGCAAATCACTGCAAGAGGGTCCGTGGCAGTGACAAGTCACTGTTAGTTACCCCGACCGTAGCGCGTAACAAAAGGCCGATCAGAAATTTTATCACGCGTAGCAATCATATACCATTGTTTCTATCAGCTGGTAATTTTAGTGTGGCACAGTTTCAAGTTTCTTAGACCAACCATTAAAATTTTATACTTACTAGTCCTTCCTGTTTATCCATTAAGCAAATTAATATCTCAAGACCATGCGAATTTTTCCACTATACCAACTACCACATAAGCATTTCTATTCCCAACCAAGCACATATATGAGAACCACCTAACTACAAAAGCTAACATCTCTGAATAAGAGATGCATGAAAACAAAGGCTAAACGCAGTACTAGCAAAAAGTGAACACTCACAGAACAATAAAAATAAAAACTATAGTGTTCTAAGCAATGAAAACGGAGCGTGTCTCTCTCCCACACAAGTATGATAAGATCAAACCATTTATTACGGCAAAGAAAAACAAACAAACTGAAAACAAAAATAAAAGACGCTCCAAGTAAAGCACATAAGATGTGACCGAATAAAAATATAGTTTCACTAGAAATGACCTGATAATTTGTTGATGAAGAAGGGGATGCCTTGGTCATACCCAAGCTTAGACGCTTGAGATGTCTTGAAATTTTCTTGGATGTACCACTGGGGCATCCCCAAGCTTAGGCTTTTCACTCTTCTTGATCACATCATATCATCCTCTTCTCTTGACCCTTGAAAACTTCCTTCACACCAAAATTCTCACAATCTTCATTAGCAACGTTAGTGGAATTGAAATAATAAATTCACATGGTTCAGTTTCAACACAAGTCTAACACTCAAAAACATATTAGTTACTGTCACAACTTTTTTTAAAACTCTTTTTCTCAAAAGAACACCAAAAGAAAGAGATTAAGCTGCAAATGCGACAAATGGCACAAATCTGTCAAAACAGAACAACAGGTAAAGATCGATTTTTTCAAAACTCTTCTGTTGTTCAAATAAAAAGTGTTCTTCTAAGAAAAGTTGCGTGTATAAATCAAGATTAAGCGCAAAAAATATCAGGTCATTTTGAATTTTCCGTGATTTTTAACGGAATTAACAGTGGACAGCAGAAATCTGTTTCCTGCGTAGAAATCCGAAATATAGGCTCAACTTTCCACTAGAGACTTTACTTGCATCAACAAAAACTCAAAAGAAAAGATACAGAGGGGTTGCTAAGTAAATAGAAAACACCCAGGTTCAAATAAAACAAAAATAAACGACGGAAAACGGGTTGAAAACAGAGAAATAAAACAGGTTGTCTCTCGGTAGCGCTTTTCTTTAACGCCTTTCAACTAGGCACAATGATTTTTTTAAAAGATGCTCACATAAGAATAAGAGTTGAAGAACAATAAGAGAGCATCAAGAAGCAAATATAAAACACATTTAGGTCTAACCCACTTCCTATGAAAAAGAATCTTGTAGAAAAACAAGTCAACTAATCACAAAGTGACTAGCATAGGAAGACAAAATAAGTGCAACTTCAAAAATTTCAACATAAAGAGGGGAAACTTAATATTGTTGAGATGCATAAAACCATGTTTCCCTCTCTCATAATAACTTTCAGTAGCATCATGAATAAAATTAACAATATAACTATCATAAGAAACATTCTTATCATGAGCCACATGCATAAAAGAATTAATACTCTCCACATAAGCATAGTCATTCTTATTAATAGTAGTGGGAGAAAATTCAACAAAATAGCTATCATTATTATTCTCATCACCATAATCATTAAATATAGGAGGCATATAGTAATCATAATTATTTCTTTCCTCAATAGTAGGTGGACTGAAAATATCATATTCATCATTGTAAATAGGTGGAACTAGAATACCACAATCATTATAATCATCATATATTGGAGGCAAGGCATCATCAAAGAAAATTTCCTCCTCAAAACTTGGGGGACTAAAAATATCATATTCATCAAAACTAGCTTCCCCAAGCTTAGACTTTTCCATAGCATTAGCAATAATGGTGTTTAAAGAGTTCATACTAATAACATTGCCACTAGCAAAGAAAGCTCCATAGGTTTTTTAATTTTCTCTTCAAACACTTCATGTCCTAACTCAAGATAAATATTATAAATCTCTCTCATATTTTTGTTGTTTTCCATTTAAGCATAAAGATAAAAACAAGTAACAAGTAAAAATAAGCCTAACTAGTGAAAATAAAAACAAGAAACAAAACGATATAATTGCAGAATCTAAAGGAAATAACTTCGAGCACTCACAAAGGATGTGAGTAACTTTTACCTTAACTCCCCGGCAACGGCGCCAGAAAATAGCTTGATGTATACGCACGTTTCTATTCTTGAAGACAGTGTTGGGCCTCCAAATGCAGAGGTTTGTAGAACAGAAGAAAGTTTCCCTTAAGTGGATTACCCAAGGTTTATCGAACTCAGGGAGGTTGAGGTCGAAGTTATCCCTCTCAAGCAACCCTTCAATCAAGATACATGAAGTCTCTTGTGTCCCCAACACACCCAATATACTTGTCAGGTATATAGGTGCATTAGTTCGGCGAAGAGAGAGTAAAATGCAAGTAATATGGATGATAATAAGTGATAATAGCAATCTGAAATAAAAATGGCAGCAAGCAAACATGTAGCAGAACAGGCGGAAAACGGTGTTTCATTAATGCTTGTAAATAAGGCCTAGGTATCCTACTTTCACTAGTGGACACTCTCAACAATGAAAAAATAATTGAATGCATAAATGTCATTTCTTCACTATGCTACTCCGAACCACTCTCCAGTCGAATAACAAACACCAATCATTACGTAGGGCTTTAACAACACTCCTCAGAGTAAGCACTTTCCCAACCAAGTAAACCCCATGCTATCACCATGGGACCCAGATGGTTCCACGCAAACACCACAATTTCATAGGGTTCTCCAACACAAAATATAAATATAATGCTAAACCACACGACGCACACACTGTCACCTTTACACCGTGATCAAAGTGTTTATGGAGATCTCATAACAAAAATCACTTGAGTAGCATAATAGATGAAGAATAATATCTATGAATTCAACTAGATTACAAAACTCACGGTTACATAAAGATCACACCATGGGAGAGAGGGATGAACCACATAGCTACCGGTAGAGCCCTTAGCCCCCGGGGAGAACTACTCCATCCTCGTCATAGGAGACAGCAACGACGATGGAGATGGCGGTGGAGTCGATGGAGATGTCTTTCGGGGGCACTTCCTCGTCTCGGCAGGGTGCCAGAACAGTGATCTGTCCCCCGAAACTTGTCGGCGGCGGCAGCGGAGCTACCGATGTATTTTGTGGAAAAGGTCGATTCTCCTAGGGTTTATGCATCGGGGAGTATATATGGGCGAAAGAGCGATGTCGGGAGGTGGCCAGGGGTCCCACACCCCTAGGTGGCGCGGCCAGGGGGACCCGCGTCACCCCTAGGTGGCGCGGCCAGGGGGACCCGCGTCACCCCATGGTGTGGTCACCCTGTGGCCCCCCTCCGGGGCTCTTCGGGACTTCTAGATGCTTCCGGGACTTCTATGACTTCTGGGCTTCGAATTTTCCAATTCCGAGAATATTTCCAGAACAGTTTTTCTAAAACTAAAAATGGTAGAAAACAGGGAACTGGCACTTGGCATTTTGTTAGTAGGTTAGTCGCGGAAAACGTTTAAAATGCTATAATTAAGTGGGAAACATGTATCAATTGGCATAATATCAACATGGAACATCAGAAATTATAGATACGTTGGAGACGTATCATCATGAAACAATCTCTGTTTCCACTATACCTTTGCCTTGTCTCATTAACTGGTAAGTTCCTCTTTTCGTTGTTGTATCATGATATCCCACATGACGTATCATCATCATGCATTGTTTGCAGAACTTATGGATATCAAGAATACCGGGTGGGCCCAGATTTGTATTTCTCCTTTTACGGAGGAGTAATTTCCATGTCAAAATATCGAGGCAACACACTCCTTTAGAATTACCCAGTTGCTACCTTTATGTTCACCCAGTTTAACGTGTGACTCTTGATATTACCAAACTAAAACCTCCAGATTATATTACTCCAATAACCTCATGGTCAAAGGATACATTGTAATATAACCGCGTTTTCATATGAAACTAAGGACAAAGATGTCTTAGTGGAATCTCTTAGCATATCAACTATTAGAGTATACCCAGCCATATTGTTCCCTTCCAACAATATTCTATTCATTGCTGCTGACATAAACAATATCCATGACCAGGAAAACACGATCATCAAGCATCCAATGAATTAGTCGTAAAATGCAAGACTAGGGTTTGATACTTTGTTCATGTTAGTACACATGAGTGTGAGTTTTTCTCTGAACATCATATTCAGGAGACACGTCAGTTATAACATAGTAATATGAATCATAATTATGAAACAAATGTATAAATATTGTTGTCTTTTGGCCATACATCACCCAACTACCCCATCAACAACAGCAAAGGGAATTATATCATTATCCTTAGCGAGAGTAAAGTTCCATTGTGACAAAAGTTTGGGGAAAATCCTTCTACTAAAAGATAGATTGAAGTTTTATGCATAACAACAATGAAAAGAGATGTCTTGCACTTGGCAAATATCATAAAGTAAGGGGTAAGTTTCCATGATAGGTTTATCATCCAGCCAAGCATATTTACAGAAGCTCCAAAGTTTTCCATTATTCAAAATAAATTTCCTCCCAACTAGATAATTATCTTTAACCTTCAACATGGATTTCCATGTAGGAGAATGACTGAATCTAATTTTAGACAAGCAACACTTTGATTTTGCAAGTATTTTGCTTTCACAATTTCCCGCCAAAGTCCATCCTGTTTCTCAAGTTTCCACCACCACTTCACTAGGATAAATTTCTTTATCGTTTACCCGTAATTAATCCATATTTTGTTCTAGATATGCAAATTCTTCTGCGTATAACCATATCATATTTTATTTTTTGGGTGTGCCTTGACAAATGAATCTTCCTATATGCACACACAATTTTTCAATGAAAGTTATATTCAGAAGGAACATAGACATGTAATAAGGTGGTTTTCCAAATAAACATGACTAAAATAAAGTCAGCCTCTCATAATTAACTACTTATCAAGGAAATCCCAATCTATATTTTTAAAGCATATAACACAAATATTGACAAACTTGCACATGTAAAATGGAAAACATGCATTAGAATGGTGACGTGTCAATTACTTTGGGAAATGCAAGAAATAGAAAATAGAAACTTGTGTGCACTATGGTCCCATGATGAATTTTTGAAACATCCAACCGTTGGTGCATGGGCGGGTGCACCTATATGGCGCCCGTTGGCGGCGCGAATCGCCCCGGCCACCTGAAGCAACGCTTCATGGGCCGCTTTAAAAGCGGCCCAATAAGGAAAATAAAGTTTTTTATCTATATTTTTATGTAGTTTAGGAAAAATAATTATCTAAACATATTTTGAATGTGAACAGATTTTGAATCTAAATGGTTTCCGAAATCTGGACATATTAGAATTTAAGCAGATTTCAAATTTGAATAGATTTCAAATCTGAAATATGTCGAATGTGAACAGGTTTTCAAACCAGGGAGTATACCAGCGTTGCACTTGGGGTATAAAAATAAACTTTGTCAAACATGGGATCTAGTTTTGACGATGTCAGTGCGAGGAGTTCAAAAGCAAAAAAACGGTCGTAATTGGACAAATGATCCTCATGATATTTTGTTTTTAAATTTTGGTTTGAAAGATAAAAGAGAAAAATTGTATCTCCGCCACCCGTATCTCTTGTCTAATGCTCATCCTATTTTTATTCTTGTTGCGACAATTAGCTAGCATGCAGACACCCGCGGAGACCATGCAAAGGAGAGTGCGACATTTGAGGAAACGAGAGCAGACGGCAGATGAGAAAGCAACAAGTGTGGCAACTGGCAACCACATCCTACGCGTGAGCCATTCCGTTTTCCGGCTCTTTCTTCGGGGTGGGTATGAATCATGTAGGCTCTGGAGTCTGGACCGTTTGAGTTATTTCCACGCTGGGCTGACAGTCAGTCTTATACATTTCCGTGCTTCCGCCTTCCAGTGGTCTGCAATGGGCCGTAGAGGAGGGATTTGAGGGAGATGACATGCACAAAAACTACTCGGTCCGTAGTAAAGAACTAGTCGGTCCGTCAGCTTTCCCTCAGGAAAATAATCAGTTGGTCAGCCCAATCGAACACCGAAAATCTTCCCCAAATCGTGTGGAGACGAGTTAAAAAAAAATATCGTGTGGAGATCAAACTGTTCTCGCTGAAATCCTTACAAAATCTAATGTGAAATGTATGCATTCCATAAAACGATATGCGATAGCCGTAGTGAAAAACACATTTGAGCTACTGATCAACTCGTATCGCCGCTGATATGCTACGTAAGTTAACTTCCGTTCGATCCGTTGCGGTTCTAACAGCAGAGCGGCACTCCAGCTTAGGGCATCTCCAGCCGTTGCGTCCCCCTAGGGCCCAAAACGCCGCCGTTTTCGGGCCGCCGCGGCGCTAAACGGCGCTATTCTGAAACCTAGGGGGCATCGTTCCCAGTCGCTCCCCGAGCCCAAGAATCGGCCCAAAACAAACGCAAATTGAAAACTAGTCGATTTTTATTGAAATTAGCGAATTGCGTACATATTCGACGGAAATTCAAACTAAACATCGACGGAAATTTAAACTACAACTTTTTATTGGTCTACGCGACGACTACCCCTACGCATCATCGTCTTCAGCGGCGTCCTCGTCGCGGCGCTGGTTGGAGGGGTCAGCTTCGCCCTGCCTCGCCGCGGCGAGCCAGCGTTGCTCCGCCCGCTCCGCTCGGGTTTGCACCCGCAGCCGGTGCAGCTGCGCCTGCTCGGAGGGCGGCCGGTTGCGCCGCTCGCTCTGCAGCGCCATCTGCCACAGGGCGATGATGCCCCCCTGCTCGGCCGAGGCAGCGCGCTCGGCCATCTGCCGGCGCACCTCTCGCGCCGTTTCTTCCCTCTGGTGTGTCTCCAGAGAGGCTCGAATGGCGGCCGCCTCCACCGCCTCGGCCGCCTGCTCGAGGATGCCGAGGACCTCGCGGTACGCGTCCTCGTTCTGCGCGGTTTCGAAGGAGAGCAGCCCGGCGTGCTGCTCCGGCCATATGGGCTGCCTCCGCTGCTCCCTCCTCCAGCGACGCCGGGCCTCCCGCGCCGCGTCCTGTTCGGGTGGCTGCTCCGGCGCCAACTGTTGCGCCGGTTGCTGCTCCGGCGCCACCTGCTGCGCTGGAAGCTGCTCCGGCGTCACTTGCTGCGCTGGCTGCAGCTCGTCGTCGTCGCTCTCGGACCACACGTCCCAGAGATGGTCCATTGCGACGAGGATGAGGATGGAGAAGAACGGCGAGGATGGAGAAGAACGGCGAGGAGGAGGCGAGAATGTGCGGACGGAGAGGGCGCGGGCACCATTTTTATAGCCTGGCGGGCCAGTCGCCGCGCCGCGCGTGTCACCGCTGCCGCCCCCGCCATTAATCCGGCAGCCTTTGACCGGGGGCATGCACTGGCCGGCCGCCACGCTATAACTCCGGCAGCCTTTGACGGCGCGGGCGCCGAGAGGGAGGTCACGGGCGGTGGTTTCTGTTCCCGCGTTTTCCCGGCGCGTCACTGACAGAGCTGGCCCGCGCGCGGTCGCGCAGTTTCGCCGCTTTTTGTGCATCTGGGGGGGCCGAGTGGTGAAGAAGCGGCGCTATTCGCCGCTTCCGCCGCGAAAAAAGCCCCATGGGGGGCTCGGGGGACGGCTGGAGATGCCCTTAGCTGACACAGACGACCAAAGTAATCTACAGATCAAGATACATATATACTCGATCGTGTTTATCCACATCAATTACCTCCTCCTCGATCGCGTCTATACAAAACTGCTTTGATCAATCACACAGCATACCCCGCGCGCAGCACGCGCGCGTGTCAATCTTGGCCGCTGAAGTCGACGGTCTTGAACGACTGGTGCAGGCGGCGGAGGACGGCCTCGTCGCGCCCCCACTCGGCGTTGGGCGCCGTGACGAAGTGCGCGTACAGCTTGTTCCTCGCGCACGTGACCGATATGAGGCTGTGCGCGCCGGCGCCGGCCACCTCGTACTCGTAGTACACCTGCCCGTCCCCGTCCTTGCGCTCCGCCGACGCCACGTCGTCCGCTGACGAGATCTGGTCCTGCAGCCCGACGTCGGAGAGCGCCAGGTTGTCGAGCACGGCGCCGACGGGCGCCAGCTTGCGGAAGCCCGAGAGGAAGGTGAGGTACTCCCGCTCGGAGCGCTTGCGCGGGTTGAAGAACTCGCTGTCCGTGCCGTTGGTGCCCTTCTCCACCTTGGACACCAGCCGCTCCTTCCACCCCTCGGGGACGTCGTACACGTACTCCGCCGCGTCCTTCTTGTTCGCGTTCCCGCCGTACCCGCCGTAGTTAGCCGCGCTCGCTGCCGTGCCGTAGTAGGTCTTGAACTCCGCCTCCGCGTGCAATGGCGCCGCGGGGGACAGCAGTAGGATGCCGGCCGCGGCCGCCGCGGCAAGCGTGGCCGTGAGCGGCGGATTGGGCTTCGGGAGCCTCACGGACTGTGGCGCTGGCTGCGAAGAGGAGGTGGAGGCGGCGGTGGTGGTGAGGAGAGGGGAAGGGGAGAAGAGGGAGGCGAGCATGGTCATGGTGGACCTCGATCGACGACGTGCCGCTGCGGTGGTTCGCGCGCGATTTTGTGTGGTTTTGTGTCGCTGAGAGGATAGGAGAGATCGGCGTGGCTTATCCGGTTCGAGCGACGCGGCATTCCACCCTTCTCCTTGTCGCTGCAATTAAGGAGAACGAATTCATCAACTCAGCAAGGCCTTTCGCTGTACAATTCAGAAACTTTTTGCAATGGTCCGCATGTAGCACGGCCCATTTATCAGTAATTTTTGTAATCCTGAAAACATGTATTAAAAAAACAAAACTGAAATGTATTAGTGAAAAGTTAAAAATGTTAATGTGAGAAGAAAAATGTTCGCACCGTTCAAACTAATTGTTCACAAGTTCAAAAAGGTATTCATATAAAATGATAAAATATGTTTAAACAATATAAAATATTTGTTCACAAGGTTCAAAAAATTGTTCATGTATTACACAAATAAAAATTTATATGATTTACTTTGTTAAATAGAAAGTGAGATGAAACAAAAAAAATAGAAGAAAAGAGGAAACAAAATTTAAAATATAAAAGGGAAAGTAAAGGTTTAATTAAAAAAAAGTAGAGCAAATGTTTATCTTGACTGGCCCAGCAAGGTTTGCGCTTCAGCCGTCACAGCGATAACCAACGCCATGAGCATTGTATAAAAAAAATTCACTGAGTTGAAGAGAAGATGGACATGTTTGTGAATTATGATCACGTAATAAGGGATGGCAAAATTGGCTCTTTGGATTTGAGCGTGCTTGAAAATTCGGCATGTTGTTTTTCTATCTTGTCCTGTTGGGCAACTAAGAAATTCCAGTTATGAACGGTGGCGAGGCAGGAGTAGCATCAATAATTCGGACAGTACGGGTGGGTATATTCTGGCCTCCTGTAAGTATTATGATCATTGTGTTGATGCTTTGGAGGCTGAATCTCTTGCGGTCAGAGAAGGGCTTAGGACTGCATTTGCTTATACTGCACAACCACTTGAGATTCAAACGGACTGTGCAAATCTGGGAAAGGCTTTGAAGGAGGAAAGTATGAATAAGTCACACATTGGACATCTGGTGAATGAGATTAAAGAGATTCTGGGAAAAGGGAGGGAGCTTAACATAAAGATAATCAAGAGAGAAACAAATAGGGTTGCAGATCGTCTAGCCTATATTTCGAGAGCAGAGCACCGAACCGACTTGTGGTTACAGGATGCCCCTGATGCTCTGGCAGACCTTCTAGCTGCTGATTGTAATCCTATTTCTGAGTAATAAAGCTCCCTTTTAAGCGCAAAAAAACGGTGGTTAGGAATAAACCGCTCTAAGCAGAGACAAGGGCCAAGATTTATCAATTAAGCAAGAACAACTGCTGATTTAATTAGAAAAACAAAAGAAACTATTTTCACTGTCTTAAAATAAGTGTCGTTGAAATGGATGTATCTAGTTTATAGTTTGAGGGGCACTTATCTTGAGACGAAGGGAGTACAACACATAAGAAACAATGCATCAGCTGTCAACCTTGCTGCCATCGCACTAACTCAGCAAGGCCACTAACGAAATTGGACTGTGTGTTTGCGACCCACTAACTCGGCAAGGCCTTACGTTCTATGATTCAAAAGCCTTTCGCAATGGTCTACATGTTGCATGTTGGATGGCCCATTTATCGGTCCTTTTTATACAATCCTGAAAACATATACTGAGCGAAAATATTTTTTTTAAGTTGAGTATGTAGTTTAAAATATTTTTTTGTGGGGTCTAAGAGTATTCATCTGTGAAGTAAAGATGTTCACACTGTTTAAATTAATTGTTCGTGAGTTCAAAATATTCATATAAGAGAGAAAATATATGCTCATACGACACAAAATAATTGCTCACGAGGTTCAAGAAATCATCTATATTACACAAATAAAAGTTATATGATTTTAAGAAGTAATAAAGCGAGATAAAAGATAGAGGAAAGGAGGAAATAAAATAAAATAAGGAAGAGAAAGAAGAAAAATTGAAGAACAGAAGCGAAAAAACAAAAGAAAAGCAAAACACAGTAAAAGAAAAAGTAAAGTAAACGCTTTACCTGTACCGGCCCACCCAGACAGGCGCTTCATGCGTCACGGCGATAACCACCATCATGAGTGTTGTATAGGAATTTTAAGAGAAGATGCGGGAATTCATATTTGCTCTCGAGCTCACATGCTGTTTTCTAAAATAAAAATTGAAATAAATAGTAAAATAGTTGAAAAAAAATCTGAATTTCCTTTTGTGATGAATATATACAAGTGATCTACATATGTGCCAACTTTGATGGTGAAATAAATTTGTTGTGGCTTGTGCAAAAACACAAATTTGTTATGTTGCGAAAGGCAGCCACACCATGGAAGGGCCAGGGCAGGGGAAGTCCCAAATTATCTTTATAGATTCCTTAACTATTGTTAGTTAGTTTTGGCAGTTAAATCTCTTAGAGATATTTCTTGATTCTCAAGTTAGTTATTTCCTAAAGTTTGTTAATTCGGCTTAGCCTTCAAGTTTGTAAGCTAGCTATATAATGCCTAGCCACATTAGTCAATAGAGAAGGAAGAAAATAGTCCCAGTTATCCTTTCAAAGGTTTCTCTCCGCTCTTGTTCTGCGATAGTCTCCTTCTTGGCTGGGCGTCGCACCTCATCTATCTAGGGCCATCTTGTACCAGTCTTAGGGCTATTATCCTATCTTCTACCACGTTCATAACATTTGGTATCAAATTCAAATTTGCCATGTACGCTACCGTTGCAGATCTCGAGAAGATCAATACCACTCTCATCTCCCTCATGAAGCGCCTAAACGGCATCGACCAACGTATGGAGGAACATGGAAAGAAGATTGATTCCCTGTATGATGATCTGCAGGATACCATGCAGCAGGTTCATGCCCACAACTGGCTATCCTCAAGCTAGAGACGGGTACGCGTAACAGCTCTAGCACCACAGATGACAAGCAGAAGAGATGTGATGGATTGCGGCCCCATCCTCAAACGGATCTCAAGACTGCAAACATCCATCCCCCTCGCTTCTTCAAGATGGAATTTCCTACCTATGATGGGGAAGTTGATCCGTTGGAATGGCTGAACCGACGTGATCAATTCTTTGACACGCAATGCACACCCTCTACTAAGAAGGTTGGCCTTGCATCCTTCCGCTTGACGGGCGACGCACAATTGTGGTACCCATAGTACAAGGGTGCCCATAGACCTCTAACCTAGCGTCTCCTTACTGAATTAACAAATATTCAGTTTGGCCCCCCGTCTCGCAGCAGTGCCCTAGGAGAACATATCTCCTTCAAACGGACAAGAATTGTGGCAGATTTCAACAAGAAGTTCAATGCGCTCTTATGTCAAGCGTCGCAACTTCCGGAGGATCAAGTGGTTTTCATCTACACCACTAACCTGCAAGATATTTTGCAGATGGACGTGGAAATGTGGAGACCGGGCAGCGTGTTGGACGCCATGATTTTGGCATGCTCCTGCAAGCGCCATGCACAATGGACTCCCCCGTCAGTTCAGCAACTAGCACAAGATGCCCACCAGCCATGTCTAGAGCCGGACGCGCTTGATGTTCCAGCAGCACCACCTACAGGCAATGTGACAATAGCAGATCCAGCAAAGCCACCACGACGCACACTGTCACCAGCAACAATGGCAAACCGGCGTGAACAAGGTTTATGCTACAACTGTGATGAACCGGCGTGACCAATGGCAATGGCCAACCACAAACCGCCGCAAAAAACTTTTCGTCCTAGAGATTGATCCGGATGTAGTGGAAGACACTCATTAGTCCAGTTTGAGGACGAGCTGTTTAAAAAGGGGGGAAGAGATGTTATGTGGCGAAAGTCAACCACACCATGGAAGGGTCACGGCAGAAAACATCCCAAATTATCTTTATAGATTCTTTAATTATTGTTAGTTAGTTTTGGCAGTTAAATCTTTTAGAGATATTTCTTGATTCTCAAATTAGTTATTTTCTAAAGTTCGTTAGTTCGTCTTAGTCTCCAAGTTTGTAAACTGGCTATATAATGTCTAGCCACATCAATCAATAGAAAAACAAGAAAACAGTCTCAGTTATCCTCTAATGTTTCTCCCCGCTCTTGTTTTGCGGCAGCCTCCTTCTTGGCTGAGCGTCGCACCTCATCTGTCCAGGGTCATCTCGTACCGGCCTTAGGGCTATTATCCTATCTCCTACCACGGTTCATAACAAATTAGTGGCCAAAATAGGATTCAAAAATTAATTTTTAGAGCACTTATTTTGTTTTTTCACAGAGCACCACAGATATGTCACTTCACCACGAAATTTGGCACTTATGTAGAGTACTTGTATATGTTCATGACCAATATGTTTTAGAATTTTTAAAATGTTTTACTATTATTTATTTATTTAGTCAGGCACGAGTATATGAGCTCGGGAACCAAAACATCATACAGGAGATGGGACCTGTTTCTGATCACATAATAAGAAATTGGATGAAACGTGCGAACTGCTAGGTCGGCGCGAGCGGCAGAGGCATGGAGAGACGGTGGCTGCGGTGGAATGTGGTGCGGAACTAACAACCCTAAAACACACAGTCTCCTCTCCTTTATATAGATGTCCCCATAATGGGCTGTCACTGAACAGCCCACTCTGATGTCCATTTCTAGCTCATTTTGGATCCGATCATAATTCTGCTTCTTCTACCTTAAGTGTGTGAACCTATAGGTTCACACACGTTTAGACATGACAGAGTGCATCTACTGGACCAATAGTTGGTAGCAGCTTCTAGCAAAACGTGACAACTCCCAAACATGCATAAAGATCGCATCGGACAAACCATCACATGTTTATGTTATTCCTTTTCCCTCATGATATTTGATCATGCTCCTAGTTGATCACTCTTTCTTGATCTTATGAATCTGAATTCCTTACTAGGTTAACTATTAACCTTATTTAGTACGGTCATGCATTTCTGATCCGATCACTCGAGTGTCCTAGAGAAATATCTCTCGTGAAGAGAGAGACAAATCCCATCTTGACTGACCATGCCTTTTAGCATGCTTCATGACAAATTCGAAAGCTATCTTTATAACTACCCTGTCACGGTGTAGCATTTCATAGCCCCAAAGTAGATCGATTCATATCTCAAGAACATGCAACAATCTCAGGTTTAAGGACAAAGCAAACACAACGTGTAGAGATAGAACTATTAACATTGCTGTAATCTCTTAAGGTGGGTCAGTCCAACACTATGTTCACAACATGAGTTCACATTATTAGTTTGACATCACCATGTATATGACTTGCAAAACATAGCCATCAACCAACATATGTGCTAGTCTAATATTCAGGTGTGTCCTCACATGAAATCCGACTAGGGACATATTTAGAATAACCATGTAATTAAAGAGTTTCACAAACAAGTCACGTACTTTCCAATCAATACAAATATATTATTCAAGGCACATTATTACAAATCATGGATGCATAAATATATCATCATCTCTATGATTGCCTCTCGGGCATATCTCCAACAGTCTCCCACTTTCACTAGAGTCAATCCAGAAGATATAGAATACCCATAGCTCTTGTGTGCGCCTCATGCTTAGGCCGCGGGAGAGGTTTTGTCAAAGGATCATCAATATTCAGATCTGTATGTATTTTGCATAAGCTTACTTCTCGTTGTTCGCTGAACTGTCGAATGAGATGTTAACGCCGCATAAAGTGTTTGGTTTTCTGGTGACTCCTTGACTCCTTTGCTATCGCAGTGGTCCCATTGTTGTCATAGTAGAGATCCAATGGATTGGACGCATTGGGGACAACACCTAGATCAGTAATGAACTGCTTCATCCAAACACTTTTCATGCCGGTTTCAGCTGCCGCGATGTACTCGGCCTCCATTGTAGAATGAGCAACCGTGTCCTGTTTGGAACTCTTCCAGCTAACCGCTCCACCGTTCAACGTGAACACATATCCCGATTACAATTTGGAATCATCCATATCGGTTTGAAAACTAGCATTAGTGTAACCGTTTACATAGAGCTCATGTTCACATCCATAATCTAGGAACATATCCTTAGTTCTCAAGTACTTAAGGATATTCTTTACCGATGTCCAGTGACTCTCACCGGGATCAGCTTGGTACCTGCTTGTAACACTTAGAGCATATGATACATTTGGGCTAGTACATATCATTGCATACATGATAGACCCAATTGCCGAAGCATATGGAATCCTACTCATGCGCTCTCGCTCGTCAGTTGTCGAAGGACACTAAGTCTTGCCAAGATTTATGCCGTGTGACATGGGCAAGAACCCTTTCTTTACCTCTTCCATGCTGAATCCTTGCAACACTTTGTCAATGTAAGTACTCTGCCTTAATCCTATTAGCCTTTTCGATCTATCTCTATAGATCTTAATACCCAGAATGTATGCCGTTTTCCCTAAGTCCTTCATGGAAAAACTATTTTCCAATAAGGTCTTAACGGATTCGAGCATATGAATGTCATTTTCAATTAGAAGTACTAGTCGTCAACCCGTGCTTCTGCACGAGCTGTTTTCTCAATGAACTTTTTAACAAATTAATATAATAAAATACTAATTTGAATCTCAATTTTAAGTTTTATATTTTAAATTTTATTTATCCATATGCAAGTACCATAATTTGAGTCAATTCATGTATGTCTCAGCTATTTTTCAAAAATCTTAAATATTAAATGCACGTGTATACACTCCAATATTCATATACGTTAAATTATATCACCATGATTCTTTTGGAGGTTAAACATGGAGGACTGTCGACCTTAGATCTTCTTAGAATATTTTTAACTTTTTTTTGCTGGGAAGACCTTTAGAATATTGATTAGTTACGTTTACAGATTTACAGCCAGCGTTACAGAATGGTAAAAGAAAATGTGAGAAAGAAAAGAAAGCCATATACAACCCTAAAGTTTTTCAGCACATTCCCGGAGCAGTTCCTGCTAAAAAAAAACCTTAAGCTTTTCAGCACATTCACGGAGAAGTTACTGCTGGTTGTGTGAACGTGTGGCCCAGAGCTTCAGTTCATCAGCGATTCGCTGAAAGATTACTGGAGTCGTAGCTATGGCCCGGTTGAAGATTCTATTATTCCTCTGCACATAATCAGCTAGCATGTGGCCAAGCATTATGAAATTTTAACTGTGTCCCAGACGTTTACAGCAAAGCATGCAGAAGTTCTACTTTGTGAGAGCTAATTGTTCAGGTTATAGTATTTTTTTTCTTAGAGAAATCTAGAGAAACGGCAAGAAGGGATTCAAAATATACACATTCCATTCGACAAACATCATTATAACTCTATAATTCCTAACCGGTTGAGGGTTTTGTTAATTAAAAGTCGGGTTCGTGCATACCTTTTATCTAAAAAAAATATCATTATAACTTTAAAACTCTAAGATCGTGTTTTTCAGAAGCATGTAGGTGTCTCGGGTAAAAGGCTTTACGTGCCGAGACTGGCACGACCCATGACACACCTTAGTCAGTTTTACTGCTACAAACTACATGGATATGCCTCAACAATAAGGAGATTTTACTCCAGCTACGTGTCACTCCTATCTAAAAGGCTCAATTGTTACAATTTGTCAAGCACAACAATCAATAGCCAATGCATAGGTTGCATTATTTTCCTTGCAATATATTGGAAGGGAAGGAGTGGGCACTGTCAGGGTGTTGGTTGAAAAGAAAATGCAGACACAGTATTATTATGAAATAGGTTTTAGTACCAAAGAAGGACATGGTGAAATACTTCTAGGATTATTTGTGGCAGTAATTTATGCAATATTATATTGATAGAGAGAGAATAGAAATTATAGTCAAAGAAACCTAAAAGAAATTACTTAATTGAGATACAGTTAACTGACAAAGACCTGCACACCATGAAACAATTCTTGCACAATTTTGGGCTGGAACAATATTCAGAAATAAAAAATAGAATGGAACTCCAACCATTTCATTATCATAATAATTCCAAATGTTAATCGGAAAAGAAGAAAACATAAAGTGCAGTTTAGTCCAAGATACAAAAACATCTACTTACATTGACAATTAATTAGTTCTAGGCCAACCTCATCAGGCATTTGGTTGTATTGGATAATTAAGCTGCAGGAAAGGATTCAAAGCCCGTGTTTTAAAAAAAAACACTACGACAACAACTTGTGTCCTTTCAGTAACCACTAAGAACATTGTGGTCATATAATGAAGATTCTATACTTTAACTACTTACTGCCATTAGTACAAAACATAGGAGGTCACCGATGCCATCATTTCCACATATTTATTCAATCAAGGTCTATTCATTTCCTCATTTCCAGCTAACTACATCTTGGAACCGACGTTTACGAAAAAAGTTCACTGAATCTGTAGTATTACATTGCAATGCTACACCAGCTCTTCAAATATGCACACGATGGTATAATTTTTGCTCGTTAACACTAACTTCATTAATTGTCACTCCCTTACCCGTTTATTATGTACATTCTTGTTTAATGTAGAAGACGACCCGGCCGCCAGAGACTTGCAGTTGTGTTAGCTTCCGTAGCGGCCAACTACTTGCTTCTCTCGATTCGTGTAAATCTGCAATATTCAGTAATGCTACTTCGGCTGCTCATTCACCCTAACTTGATTCAATAGTGCAGAACAGCAGACACACATACATGTTAGACTGAAGTCAATACACACTTGATACTGGTATTTATGCTATACGCATGATACAGAGAAGGTTTTTTCCTAATCACACAACTTTGTAGCATAACTAAGAATTACTTGAAGTCAAAAGCATCTATAGTCTCACCCGGAAAAAAAAACATGTATAGTCTCAACAATAACCTGTTCAAGGCAATATCTCATAGGTCAAGGTTGGTTCCATAGCTTTTATTATTTACTGTATGTGCGGAGGTGTAGTACTTTCTTAAATTATATTGGTGCTTTGGATCTTCCATCTATCATTTAACCATCAGAAATTTTAGATATCATTGATCGGCACCAAGTAAATTTATCAACACTGTTATAGATAAAAATCAAGCGGTCGGTCAAAGTAATTAATCAATACTGGTCTTGGGGCTCAAGAATCTTATAAGAAAGGTAAAAGTAGATTGATTTGTACCTAGGATCTTCTCGCGCATGGCGTAACGCTGACTACTGCTCACAGAGGCGCATGACCTCCATGATGCAGTGACACGATGCCATCAACTTCACAAGGGAAGTTGTTGTTAACGACAGATGGGAAGTTGGTGAAACTTAATTTTTAGGCATGTTTAGGAAAGCATAATAAGTCCAAGAATCATACCCTTTCGTAACTCTGAATACATTATGGTTATACAATGAGATTTAGAATTTATTCAGAAGAATCAAAATGACTAAATCCAAATGTTTTCTCTAGTAAACATCAACTAATTCCCTTAGATAGCACGGGGTGACATGCAACAGCTCTGTTAAGCTTCCTATTAACATGAAAGTGAGCTGGCTGGATTGTCTTTTATTTGTACATGTAGAGGAAGGAAGCTTACCGTAGGGTGCCATTGAAGGCGATGTAGATCACCCTAGAAGCTTCCTACAACACATAATATTGGCAAGCAAATTTTCATTCATACACTCGATTTTTCATGATGAGACGTTATAGATCATAAGATAAAGAAGAATCATTTATTTCTGATAATTTGAACATGCTGCATGCTGGAGAACAAAGCAGGGAGTCAACAATGGGGTTACTTACCTGCAGAGAGTAGGCATGCGTAATTGAAGAGACACACTCGAATATGGTGTGGGGGGTTGGAGACTTAGCGCCACTTGGCAGCTTCGCTGGTGATTGACAATGGCGGATGCCCTTCTTCAATCTTCCGTCCGTAGACCTCTACTTCTACCATCCCGTGTTGCAAAACTTGGAAGATGAGGAGATACAAAGGTTGGAGAAGGAGATTGAAGACTTAATCTGGTCGTGTAATAGATGAATTTCAGTACGGGTGAATCTAGCTTTGAAGTTGACATCGGACATCAGACATGGAGGAACGACCTTAGGGTTTGCTCATTGACGGTCCTATGGGGATTATTAACACTAACTTCATTAATTGTCACTCCCTTACCCGTTTATTATGTACATTCTTGTTTAATGTAGAAGACGACCCGGCCGCCAGAGACTTGCAGTTGTGTTAGCTTCCGTAGCGGCCAACTACTTGCTTCTCTCGATTCGTGTAAATCTGCAATATTCAGTAATGCTACTTCGGCTGCTCATTCACCCTAACTTGATTCAATAGTGCAGAACAGCAGACACACATACATGTTAGACTGAAGTCAATACACACTTGATACTGGTATTTATGCTATACGCATGATACAGAGAAGGTTTTTTCCTAATCACACAACTTTGTAGCATAACTAAGAATTACTTGAAGTCAAAAGCATCTATAGTCTCACCCGGAAAAAAAAACATGTATAGTCTCAACAATAACCTGTTCAAGGCAATATCTCATAGGTCAAGGTTGGTTCCATAGCTTTTATTATTTACTGTATGTGCGGAGGTGTAGTACTTTCTTAAATTATATTGGTGCTTTGGATCTTCCATCTATCATTTAACCATCAGAAATTTTAGATATCATTGATCGGCACCAAGTAAATTTATCAGCACTGTTATAGATAAAAATCAAGCGGTCGGTCAAAGTAATTAATCAATACTGGTCTTGGGGCTCAAGAATCTTATAAGAAAGGTAAAAGTAGATTGATTTGTACCTAGGATCTTCTCGCGCATGGCGTAACGCTGACTACTGCTCACAGAGGCGCATGACCTCCATGATGCAGTGACACGATGCCATCAACTTCACAGGGGAAGTTGTTGTTAACGACAGATGGGAAGTTGGTGAAACTTAATTTTTAGGCATGTTTAGGAAAGCATAATAAGTCCAAGAATCATACCCTTTCGTAACTCTGAATACATTATGGTTATACAATGAGATTTAGAATTTATTCAGAAGAATCAAAATGACTAAATCCAAATGTTTTCTCTAGTAAACATCAACTAATTCCCTTAGATAGCACGGGGTGACATGCAACAGCTCTGTTAAGCTTCCTATTAACATGAAAGTGAGCTGGCTGGATTGTCTTTTATTTGTACATGTAGAGGAAGGAAGCTTACCGTAGGGTGCCATTGAAGGCGATGTAGATCACCCTAGAAGCTTCCTACAACACATAATATTGGCAAGCAAATTTTCATTCATACACTCGATTTTTCATGATGAGACGTTATAGATCATAAGATAAAGAAGAATCATTTATTTCTGATAATTTGAACATGCTGCATGCTGGAGAACAAAGCAGGGAGTCAACAATGGGGTTACTTACCTGCAGAGAGTAGGCATGCGTAATTGAAGAGACACACTCGAATATGGTGTGGGGGGTTGGAGACTTAGCGCCACTTGGCAGCTTCGCTGGTGATGGACAATGGCGGATGCCCTTCTTCAATCTTCCGTCCGTACACCTCTACTTCTACCATCCCGTGTTGCAAAACTTGGAAGATGAGGAGATACAAAGGTTGGAGAAGGAGATTGAAGACTTAATCTGGTCGTGTAATAGATGAATTTCAGTACGGGTGAATCTAGCTTTGAAGTTGACATCGGACATCAGACATGGAGGAACGACCATAGGGTTTGCTCATTGACGGTCCTATGGGGATTATTCTTTTTTCTCAGCAACCGATATAATTTTTTTTTGAGATGCCAATTGATTGAATTTGGTAAAGAGGCACGTGGGATTGAGAGCGAGGACTCTGGGATTTTTTTTAAGTTGGACTCTCACGTTGTTAATCCGATGGTATAGATAGCTAACGTACACATCCTACGGACAACTATATTAAGTTTTCTAGGATTAACGTGGAGGCTCGTATGGTGCATCCAATTAGTAGATATAAGATGTCATCCACATATAAAATTAGAAATATGAGCGAGATCCCACTTTCTTTCTTGCAAACACAAGACTCTGTTTCGTTTTTGATAAAGCTAAAACCTTTGACTACATCATCAAACCGAATGTTCCAACTTCGATATGCTTGTTTTAAACCATAAATGGATTTTTGAATCTTGCATACCTTTCCAGCATGTTTAGGATCGATAAAACTCTCGGGTTGCATCATATACACGTCCTCGGTTAGGTTTCCATTTAGGAAAGACGTCTTGACGTCCATTTTTCATATCTCATAGTCAAAATACGCATCAACAGATAGAATTATCCGAATAGATTTAAGCATCACTACGGAAGAGAAGGTCTCGTCATAGTCAACTCCTTGAACTTGCCGAAAACCTTTTGCGACAAGTCGAGCTTTATGGATATGAACATTTCCGTCCATATCAATATTTCTATTATAGATCCATTGCACTCTATAATCTTATGACCATCAGGCAGATCAACCAAGTGTCAAACTTGATTGTCACGCATGGAATATATTTCGGATCTCATGGCACTTTGCCATTTCTCAGAGTCTGGTTCCATCATTGCTTCTGCATAGGTCGTAGGATCATCATTATCTAGAAATAATATTTCCCGTGTATCATTTTCTAAAAATAATATCTCTCTCGAGTTATGGAGCCTTTCTGACGTTCGTGGTGGTGGTGCTTCTCTTGCCACGGGTTCTTCAGTTCGTTCTGCCACTATAGCATCACTCACTGAGTCCTCCCCGGTAGGCTCATCTTGAACTTCATCAAGCTGCACCGTTCTTCCACTTGTCTCCTTTGTGAGAAACTCTTTCTCTAAGAAAACGCCATTCTGAGCGACAAACACTTTGCCCTCTTCTCGGTTGTACAAGTAATACCCAAATGTTTCATTTGAATATCCCACGAAAAGGCATTTATCTGACTTAGGTGTGAGCTTGCCCGACTGAAGTCGCTTGACAAACACGTCACGGACCCAAATCTTTAGAAAATACAAGTTGGGAGTCTTCCCATTCCACATCTCATATGGCGTCTTAACTACGGATTTAGACGGTACCCTATTTAGTGTGAGTGTTGATGTTTCTAGAGAAAAACGCCAAAATTACAATGGAAGATCTGACTGGCTCATCATTGGTCGAACCATGTCCAACAAGGTTTGATTATGCCGTTCGTAAACCCCGTTTCTTTGAGGCGTTCTAGGTGGCGTAAGTTGAGGAACAATTCCACAACTCTTCAGATGATCGCTAAATTCGTGACTCAAATATTCTCGTCCATGATCGGATCGTAGAGCCTTAATTTTCTTGCCATGTTGATTCTCTACTTCATTCTGGAACTCTTTGAACTTTTTAAAAGTTTCAGACTTATACTTCATTAGGTAGACATAACCGTATCTACGAAAATCGTCACTGAAAGTTATAAAGTAGTGAAAACCATCTCTTGCTGTCGTGCTCATTGGTCCACATATATCAATATGTACGAGTTCCAATAAGTCCGTCGCCCTCTCAGGAGAACCATTGAAAGACGACTTGGTCATCTTTCCAAGCAAACAAGATTCACATGTCTCGTATGATTCAAAATCAAACAAAGTTAGAAGACCATCATTCTGGAGCTTCTTCATGCGCTTTTTACTTATATGACCCAAGCGACAATGCCAAAAATAGGTGGGATTCAAATCATTAGGCCGAAGCCTTTTAGCACTTATGTTATAAACATGTGCATCATCATGAGCATCAGCAAGATTTATAATAAATAGCCCATTCACAATGGAGAGAAAAAAGACACAAACATATCATTCTTAGAGATTAAACAACCATTATCTTTACTCGCAAATGAATAACCATCTCTCATCAAACATGAAGGAGAAATAATGTTTCGGTTAAAACTAGGAATGTAATAATAAGTATTCAATTCCATAATAAATCCTGACGGAAGGTGCAGTTGGTTGACGCCAATGGACAACGCAGCAACCCTTGCATTATTTCCGATGCGAAGATCAACTTATCCTGGTCTCACGCTTCTACTCCTTACTAGCCACTGCATCGATTTGCAAATGTGAGCAACCGATCCGGTATCAAATACCCAAGAGTCAATAATAGAGTCAGCGAGAAAAATGTCTATAACATTAATTACAAGCGTGCCTGATCTAGAAGTCTTACTCTCACTCTTCTTCATAGAAGCAAGGTACTTTCTGCAATTTATCTTCTAGTGTCCAGTATCATGACAGTAGAAGCACTCCGTGTGAGGTTTAGGTCCGTATTTAGGCTTAGGCTTAGGGTTGAAGATCGAATCTTTAGCCTTTTCTTTCCCCTTAGGCTTACCCTGCTTCTTGAAGTTAGGCCTGTTCTGCACAGCCAACACTTGGCCATGCCCTGCACACATCTTAATGTCACTCTCTGTTGTGTTGAGCATCCCACAAAGTTCATTAAGTTCCTTATCCACCCCCATGCATATGGTAGTTCTAAATAAAGTTCTGATAGCTAGATGGAAGTGAAGCCAAAATGAAATATGTGGCCAACTTGGGATCCAATGGAAAACTAAGCTTTCCAAATTCTGCGTGTAACCAAGAATCTTGATCACGTGCGGCCCTACTACTCCGCCCTCAGCTAGCTTGCATTCTCCAAAAGCCTTAGCGACATTGAAACTTTCATTCCTGGCTTGAGTCTGGAACATATCCTTCAGCGCAATGATCATATCATATGCTTCCTGACCATCAAATTGCTTTTGAAGGTCAGGTTCCATGCATGCAAGCATAAGGCAACTAACCTCAAGAGACTCATCACATGCTCTATTAAAGGAAGCTCTAACTGCAACAGTGCCAATATCAAGAGGCGCGTCTGGGATTGGGGTATCCATAACACTTTCCTTTCTCTCAGCCCTGAGAACAATTCTCAGGTTTTGGATCAAATCCGAATATTTTGTTTCACTTAACTTTTGTTTTTCAAGGATGGATCGCAATGCAAATGGAGTGGGTTGGTTGTTACGTGTCATAGATCTACAACATAAAAACATGCAAAATACTAAGATAATAATCCATGATAGAGTAAAAGACAAAACAATTTAACATGGTCTGCTCCCGCTAAAACCAACATCCCTCTATTGGTACTTAGTGATTCAAGATCCACAACGAACAAGACGACTAGTAACGTTTGCATCACTGCTAGAAGACAAGGTAGATCGGCAAGCAACACTTGTTAATCATATCACATGTGACTCTTGTTGTTGGGTGACATCTCCATGTCAAAGCACCAACCTTTATGCCCCAAGGCGCTTAACTGTTAAGATTACCTTGATGAGTTAATCAACCTTTTATACACGTAAACATCAGTAGATGGCACCCTGCTGCAAGAGTCGTACCACCTAACCGATACAAACCAACCTACTCAACAAAAACTAATGGCGCCCTACTGCAACAGACCCACCATCAATCGTAGAAGACATGGGATGGTGCAAGTTTTAGTTGGGGGCATGGGAACTTAACATTTGCGAGGGATCATTCTACTTCTACGAATCTAACATGCATAGGAGTAAAACAATATGAATAGCAATCACATAGTTGTGACACAATATGGCCTGTTTCACATGGTGATCTCCATCTCCATGCCATGGAATATGTCCAGCATGATTATCTCCATCTCCATGGTCCATGTGTGCCATACCTCCGGGTGATGAGTCCTCCAAGAAAATTCTACAAGCTATTACTACTAACAGCTAGAAATGAAGATTACACATATAGTAGGAATCATCACAAGTCGGCACGCATGCCGTTAATACAATAAGTGACAACGGAATATGGCTCCAGCCGTGTTGACATACTCACAGACACGCAGGTCTTGAAAAAATTACACATATGCATCACATACACATAGGGTCATACTGTAACATCCCTGATTTTTGGAAAGTGCAAAAATCACAAAAATTTGAAATTTTTTGTTTTATATTAAAAGAAATCCACCAAAAACAAATAAAAACCCAAACACAAAGGAAATAATATTGTTACTCCAATGTTATAGAAATTAAAAATTCATTATGCCTCTGTTTTCCATAATCCCTAAACCTCTTTCAACTAAGTCTTCATATTTCAAAGTGTTAGTTTCTCCCTATTCTATAAAATGTTTCCAACTCAAATACTACTTTGAAAATGTTTTCATGACATTCAAAACTTGAGTTTTACAAACCCCAATGATATTTTCACCATCATTAATTGTTTTATGAATTTGAAAATAGTCATGTGACTACAAAATGATTTATCCAAACCTTAAAGAGTGATAAATGGTTTTCTTAACAACATGTTTTCCAAATGGTTGTTTTCAACTTCTATCTAATAATAATATCCCATCTTCCAACTAATTGGTTACTGAAAATATTTTCAAAGAAAAAAAATCAACTATCTCACTTTTCAACTAATGATCCAGTACCAAAATAATTTTCACAATTTTCCTTTTGGAGAAAAGGACTTGCAAGAAACATGTTTTCAAATAGTTAAGTATCAAATTTCTATCTCCCTAATTATTCACTTTACTTATTTTCTATTTTAAAATGGCATAAATTGCTATTAGGGTTACCCCTATTTTTGAAATGTAATATTATGAAAATAAGTTGTAATGACTTTCAAAAATAAGTTTCAACTTATAGAATGTCACTGAAAAATCATTTGACTAATTTTTTGCTTTTTGGTTATTTTCTATTTTGGAAATAACATTAAATCACTATTAAGGAATTGTTCAAATTTCAAAATTCAAAAATAAAAATATGTTGAAAAGTTTACAAAAATGGTACTGTTGGAAAGATTTGAAATTTTAAGAATTTAGAATTTTATTTCGTATCATTTGGATATTTAAAACAGAAGATATTAAAGATTTGTTTAAACGGGGAAAAATAAAAATAAGAGGATGACATCATCAGTGACGTCACCATCGTCTCCCTCCTCACGCCTGGAATCACGCCCGTGACAGGGAAATCAAATCTCTTTGATTTCTCGCGTTAATGGCCATAATCACCTTCCCTCTCTGCATCTATAAAGAGCCCCCGAGCTCCTCTCCTTTTACCCTCCCTTTCCCCCTCTTTCCATGCCCGTATGCCGTAGAATTTTCTCGCCGGAGTAGAACATTGACGCCGCCGCTTTTTGATGATTCCGACGAGGTGAGCCCTCCTCCCAGCCCGAGACCCCCCCTCTCTGAATCCCCGTTCCTCTGCGCCCCTTCCTATTTCATTCTTCGGGTTTTTGTTGCAGCCAGGAGACCACGCCACGCTCACCGTACTAGAGCATCACCGCCGCCTGAGCCGCCTTCGTTTGTGCCGTGCGAGCATCCCGGGAAGCGCGAGCGCACGCTGTGGTCACCTTCTTCCTCGCGGTCATCTCCTGCGCCTCGTGGACTATCCCGCTGAGCAAGGGGAGCACCTGAGAGCCATCTCCGACGAGATCCCGAGCGCCGGCCGCCGTCCCCGCAATTTTCCGACGACCCGAGCCGCCCGGTGAGCTCCCTCTCCTCTGTGTTCATTTCTGACCGTTAGATCTAGATCTTATGCGCGTGATTAAATCACTTACCGAAGGGGTACTAGCCAGTAGGAGTTCGCCACGTCTGCAACGCGATAAAAAAGTTATCTGTCGCTCGGCGCTACGCATAGCAGGCCCAAGCCTAGTCCCTGTCTGTTTCCCTGTGCGGCAAATAGCAGATCTGAGCCCACCCCGTCTCTAGGATTATTTCCGAATAAAAATAGAATGGCATTTTTGCAGAAAAACCCCTGCATCTTAGATGTGTCATAACTTTTGATCCATAAATCCAAATTGAACAAACGTGGACTTTTTGAAATCCCCTGGGTCTGTAGAATCTTTTAGCACTATTCAAATTCAAAATTGACAAACTTAAATTGGTTCAAATTTAAATATGCTTGTTTGATGAATTTTGGCATAATTTAAATTCTACAAATCCAAAAATTGCAACTAAAATATTTTTGGAAACCTTAGGATGTTTACTTTCATATCCTCTGTCCCAAAATAAATTTTTGAACAAGTTAATTTGGAATTTAGAATTAAGTGATATATTTTAGTATTTTTGACATAGATTTAATTCTATAAATAATTAGAATATAGTTTCTTTTGCAAAATTGATCCTTTTGATAGCCTTGAACCAGAGACATCATTGCCTAACCATTTTTTTACACCCTTGGTGTCGAATCTGCATCTCAACAAGTCCCTCGGGTGAACCCATATGGTTTCGATTAGGAGAACCTGTGAGCGCTGGTGACAATCGTCGGCTAAACAGGGGGCACGATTTACCCAGGTTCGGGGCCCTCGTAGAGGTAAAACCCTTACTCCTGCTTCTTTCGATCTGTATTCACGAGTAGATCGGTTACAATGGGGGGTTGCTCAAGTTGAGAGTATGATCTCGATCTCAAGTCTTGGTGGTGCGGTATTGCTTGTCCCTTCTGGTGGTTCTCCTGGCCTTATATAGGTGGCCAGGTCTCAAACCGTACCGGGGGGGGGGACTCAAACCCTAACCTAAAGTCGGTTACAAGTTTCCTAACTTGACCTGCAAGGCCTTGCGGGTGGGCTTCAACTGGGCCTTCTAGAATAGTATACGGCATCTCCTCTTGGGCTTAGATCTTGGGCCTTGGACCAGGTATCCTTACCCGGTAGGTCTAGGGCTCATCCCTTCGTCAGTAGCCCCCGAGCGTTTACTCGACTGAGATTTTCTTGTTGGGTAGACGCTCAAAGTCTTGCCCTGAATTTCTTCGACTGATTGCTTCAAACGTTGTCCGTTCAGAGGGCGTGTACCCTGTGTGATGAGTTTTTATACCCGAGTATCGAGTCATGAAAGTGCCTGTATTTTTGGCTGTTTTCGCAGAAGGATATGGCTCAGTTGCTTGGCTCTCCCGAAAACTCAGGGCTAATTAATTGCATCTAGGGCAAAAACAGTTCTAGCCTACATAGATTCGAGACCTCCGACTCGAATCCGATGAGGTGATCATTGCGACTGGGCCGTGGAGGTCTTATCGAGTCGAATTTAACCTATAGGGGTACCCGGCGCGTCCGCTAGGATTTTTCTTCGTGCTGTTGACACGGAAATTTATCGGAGGACGCAGCTTGAGTACGATTCCAGACCCTCAAGAGAGATCTTTTGGGTCTTACCTTCGTATTCGAAAGAATACGGCATCCATATGTGCCTAGTCGGCCGAGCGATCCAGGTAATTGATGTGTGTATACCGTATAACCGAGTGGCAGGATCTACGCCCTCGCAAGTTTTGTCCAGAGATATTTCGAGTGAAAATGTCTCCCTTGATTTTTGTGCACAAAGTTTTTTGTGCTTTGTAGTCTTCTATCCATACGAAAGAGTTTTCGTGTTTGGAAACCTTGTCGTGCCCATTCGAAAGGAAATTTCGTGTCTGGGGCTTTTATGCGAAAGAGTTTTCGCGTCTCGATTTGCCCATATGAAGTTTTTTCGTGTCTGGGGCTTTTATGCGAAAGAGTTTTCGCGTCTCGATTTGCCCATACAAAGTTATTTCGTGTCTGCGGTTTTTATCCGAAAGAATTTCGAGCCTGATGATGTTCACAATGACGTCATAGCGCGCTTTGCTCTGACTCCTCCCGATGGGACGTGACGGAGTGAGAACAGATGTGTTGGCCCACCTTGTCAGCTTTTTGACCGAAAACGAGACGTCGTTTTTGGTTTTTCCGCGAGCCGCGTGCAGTAATTGCGCACGATCTGCTGTTAAGATCGTGGCACGAAACAGTTTTCACCGTCTCTTCGCTTCCGCTTCACGCGTGGCAGCCGTGATGGGTGCCACGTTGCCTAACGAACGGCTAGGATCGAGTGGCCCCGTGTATATATACGGTCCTTAGGTGGAAAGTAAAAACTTCCCGGTCATTCGCTTCCCAGCCTTCTTCTTCCTCGCGCTCATCTCCTTCTCTGCAAGCTCGCACCAGCTTCCATGGCGGGAGGAAAGAAACGCAGCGCAGCTGCGTCCTCCTCGAAAGCACTGGAAGATGCTCCCGCGCCACCTGCTCCGCCCTCATGCGACTGGCGTTCCGCCAATACGACGAACAAAAGCATCAAGGAGATGCAGAGGGAGGGACTGCTGCCCCCCGAGACCGAGAAGCAAGTTCGCCTCGGCAAAAAAGAAGAGGTACCAAACCCTCGTGCGAACGAGCGCGTGATCTTTGCGGATCACGTCTCGCGCGGGCTCTCACTCCCCCTCCATCCTTTCTTCGTGGCTTTGCTGTATGTCTACGGCATACAGCTCCACGATCTGCCTCCAAATACGGTGCAACACATCTCGTGCTTCATCGTTCTTTGCGAGTGCTTCCTGGGCATCCGCCCACACTGGGGCCTTTGGAAAGCCCTGTTCAAGGTGCGGGCCTTCCGAGAGAAATCGCGGGTAGAGACCGAGCTTGGAGAGACGCTGCGCATCGGCGGCTTCGGAATCCAGGCGAAGTCGGATAGCTGCTACTTCGAGATGCACTTCATCGATTCCGCGCAAGGGTGGAGAAAGAAGTGGTTCTACGTCGTCGACAACAGCGCGGGTGGAACTCATGAATTCCACCCGTTCGCTGTCTTGAAGCGGCGGAAGTCCTGGGCGCACAGGCTCTCAGCCGAAGAGAGCCGAATCGTCGCCCCGCTACTCGCCAAGGTGGCAGCCCTCCGTGACCAAACCGCAGGGGTTGCGCTGAACGGCTTACACCTGGCGAGTGTGTTCCTCAAGCGCAGGATTCAACCTCTGCAGGAGAGGCCCTCCACCATGTGGGAGTACCAGGGCGTCGAAGACCCCAGCCGCGTGAGCCGAGAAGAACTCTCGAATGCTGAATTTGAGAAGAAAATCGTGGCCATCACCAAGTTGAAGGTGGGCGAGACTTTCCCTGACTGCCCTATCGCAACATTCGAAGCTTCGAGACCTCCTCCATCCGAAGTAAGTTCAAATCTTTCCTTGTCTTAACTTTTTGTCTTCGAGAGTTTGTCGACTAAGTTTTCTTCTTCTTGTTTTCCTTCTGTAGATTCTAGCGGTAGCAACCTGCTACCCGCCAGTTTCTGGTGAAGAAGCCTCGGACTTGTTGGCAAGCAACCTGGAGGTTCCCGTTGACACCAGTGTTGTCGACGCCGATTCGAGTTCCGAGCACGATTCTTCGGATGACGTGGAGGAATCGGATAGCGATCTCCACCACCGCAAACACCGCAGGGCAGGAGATGATGAAGCCACTTCTAAGGACAATTCCTTGGGTGGAGGATATGATAAAGAACCTCTTATCGTGACCCCGCTGAGTGTGCGCGCTCCTCTTGCTCCCAAGTCGAAGATCCAAACCGCCTGGAATGCGGATATGCTGGATGACGACGATGATGAGTAAGTTTCTTCTTTCCTTCAATGCTCTAATCGAAAGTTTTCTTCTCGCTCTTCCTTATGTTGTCGTTTCTTTCATGACAGGCTTCAGTCCATCAGCCCTGGTCGGTTCGCTTCTTCTATTCCTCCCGAGAGGAGGAAAGATGTTGTTGCGGGTGAAACCCCAATTACTGGGACCGTCCAGAACTCGCCGAGTCCAGCCCCAACAGCTGCGGCTACGGATTATAGGCTGCCTAGCTTCGTGGGTGGTGCCTCGGCTTCGAAAGAAGTGTCGGGTAGCTTGGCTGATCCTCTGTGCATTGCCCAGGGCGAGGTAAACTTTACTATTTTCTTTGCATTCTGTACTCCGTTCATTTGTGGTTTTTATCTGGTGCACGGCAGTGCTCCCGATGGGAGTAGCCCCCGAGGCTGTGGTCAATCGCTTGCGACTGGCTACAGGCTCAAGAACTTAAGCTTCTTTCCTTTCTTGATTTTATCGGGTGCACGGCAGTGCTCCCGATGGGAGTAGCCCCGAGGCTATACTCGACTGTTTACAGTCGTGAATAGGCTCAACTTCCTTCCACTTTTTCTGACTTGTTCATCTTCATGTTTTGCAGTCTCTACTTGACTCTCTCGCAACCATTGGTCGCCGCGTAATTTCGACTGAGGCAGATTGCGTAATTCTTCGGGCGGATCATGATCGACTCGTCTCGGTTGGACAAGCTCTCCAAGGTAAATTGACCCGTTCCTTCTACTTATTCTTTCTGATTGTGTGAATTTCTTTAGGCTAAAATTTGTTGCTGTGTAGCCCAAGTCGATTTTCTGAAGGCCGAGAAGATTGATGCTACCACTCGGGTGAATACCCTTGAGGCTGAGTTGGAGGCTGCTCGAAAGGAACTTGAATCCTCTCGCAAGCAGTCGACTGACCTTGAGGGAAAGCTCGCTGAGGCCCAGGATGCTCTGAAGCGACTGGAGGAGGCTGGCACCAAACAGGACAACGATCTTGTTGACTTCCTTCGCCCTCTGGCCTAGAATTTCGCAAGTAAGTTGCACTTGACCTTTGTTGTTTTTCGACTAGCTGGTATGTCTTTGAAATTTATGTTCTCTTTGCAGATGTCCTTGGCGTTGCGCTGGAGCTGCCCGGGGTTTAACGGGTGGACGCCCTGACGGATTCGTGCGCTCAGCTTCGGAGGCACGCGAGTGGGATCTTCGGAGACAAGCGTCTTCTGGTTGATGTCGCGGTTCCTCCCACGCTGGACTATCTCCTGAAGGTTTTTCTGGAGGATGATCCCCTTCAGGCCTACTCGGTCGCCCAGTCTGAGTGCGGGGCGAAGACTGCTATTCAGTTCGCGTTGGCGCACGGAGTCTCAGGCTTGGACGAGGCGTACTCGAACCTTCCCGTCGATGCTACCACGGGCAGAAAGGTAGCGCTTCGTCCTTTCGGCGATCCGGCTGGAGTCCTTGCTCAGAGGCTATCCGACTTGATTGCTCGTGCTAGTCACAAGGGGCAACCTGTCGCGAGTGGAAGCACTTCTGCAGTTCCATATGATAGACTTTATTTAGTTTGCTCTTCTGATGTAATGAACCTTGGGATTTATTCCCGTATTCTGCCTTTAATCGAAGTTATTTTGATGTTTTAAAAAATGTCTGATTATTGCGATTGACTCGGCATGAGATCCCGATAGGAGTAGCCCCCGAGCACCTGTTAAGTAGGTGGTATACTTCTCGAGTGGGGTCTTGGAGAGTATCTGAACTTGTTTCATTTCCTTCCAGGTTGTAGGTTATAACGTAGAATCTTCAAGTGGATCTGCCGCACGAGCAGATCCCCTTGTTGCTGCTGTTGGTACATTTGCCGGCCTCCGTGATCGTGTCGCGGATGGTGAGCGCAAGCTGAAAGCTTTGCGTGGATTGGCTGATGTAGCCAAGTCTAAACAGAAACTTGCGGCTGAACATGAGCAGTTTGTGAGGGAAGAGTTGTCAGCTGTTGCCAAGGATATGCTTTGTAAGCACTTAAGCCCCCTAGCATTTTGTTTGACTGAATCTTTTTTTCCCTTTTTTTTGACTCTCTGTAGCTTTCTTTGTAGTTGTTCAGCATGACGGTCAGTGTGAAAAACATTGGGTGGATAACCATATTCTTCACGAAGCCGGTAGCTCAAAACCACATGCAAACAACTTCTGGTCCGACCGCAGTCGAGGCTTCGTTCTGGCTACTTTGAAGTATCGTGTGGGTCAGGCGAAGATACTCGTTGATTGTTGTCACGAGGCCCTGATAGCTTTGAATCGCGCTTTCTATCCGCTGGAGAGAGGTCCAGAAGACTTGAGCCAGCTGCTCAGAACTTTCGGTCGAGTAGGTGAAATTCGCGAGTGCGTCCGCCAACAGCTGATCTGTGGGTCCTTAGTAGCACTCGCTTTTGTCCGATTGTGGCATCCTGAGATCAATTTCAACTCTGTGGCTAGGCTCCCAAATGCTCCAGTCGATATGACCTCCCATTATACAGTCGTTCGTCCTGCTGCAGAGGAGATTATTCGACTGACTTCTGAAGAGGTTAATCGAGTGTTAGTCGAGGAAACTGCTCGTCGCCATATGTAATTGTAGGATGTATGTATCCTGTCGTTTTTGTATAGTTTCCTTGAAACTTTGTAAGTTGCCAACCTTGTTTGTACCTTTGTATTTGTTAATTTTCTTATGATGCTAAGTTAGGCGTAGCCCCCGTGTGTTTGGGGTGTATACCTGTTATTTAGCGTGTAAAGATCAAGAACATGAGTAGCTATGGTTGAGAAACCATGTATTTTATTAATATGACTGAGAAGGCATGTATTTTTCTTCGAGCTACAAGATGGCTAGTATAGCCTTATTTTTGCGAGCAAGGTAATCCTAAGGATAGAATTTGCGGAGGTGCGCAACATTCCATGGATTGGAGTAGATGCCACCAGTCTTCGGGTTTTTCAGTCGATAAGCGCCACCCGGGATAACTTCGTGTATTATGAAGGGTCCTTCCCACGGTGGCTCGAGCTTGTGTCCTTCCTTCTGCTTAAGCCACATCACCAAATCTCCTACCATGAAAGCTCTGTGTCGTATACGGCGGCTGTGGTAGTTGTGCAACGACTGTTGATATACCGCGGATCCTGGGAATGCAATGTCACGTATTTCGTCGAGTGCATCCACGTCTTCCGCGAGTGCCTTGTTAGAGGTTTCTTCGTTGTAAGCGACGACTCGTGGGGCGCTGAGCTTGACATCTTCGGGAAGGACTGCTTCAGCTCCGTATACCATGAAAAATGGCGTGTAGTTTGTTGATCGATTCGGGGTTGTGCGGAGGCTCCATAGTACGGAGGGTAACTCCTCTACCCAGTGCCCTGCCGCTGGGTGCAGACGATCGAGTAGCCGTTTCTTTATTCCAGCTGAGACCAATCCGTTGGATCGCTCGACTTGACCGTTGGTTTGCAGGTGAGCCACTGAGGCGAAGCTGAGGGTGATTCCCTTTTCCTCGCAGAACTGGTGTGTTTCCTTTGCTGTGAAATTGCTTCCATTGTCGGTGATGATGTTGTGTGGTATCCCAAATCTCCACACGATGGAGTCGACGAATTTTACGGCGCATTGGGCGCTGGACGAGGTGACTGGCATGGCTTCGATCCACTTCGTGAATTTGTCGACTGCTACGAGCAGGTGCGTATATCCTCCGTGTGTTGACTTGCGTAATGGTCCTACCATGTCTATCCCCCATTGTGCAAAGGGCCAGGCGATTGGTATAATGTGTAGTTCCGTAGCTGGGGCGTGCGGCTTAGGTGCAAATCGTTGACAAGCGTTGCACTTGTCGACTAGGTCCTTTGCGTCTCTGGCCGCTGTGAGCCAGTAGAATCCTGCTCGAAAAGGTTTACCCACAATTGCCTTCCAGCTGGCGTGATGTACGCAATCTCCTTGATGTATATCTCGCAGCAATTCCTTGCCGTCTTCGGGTGCTATGCATCTCTGCAATGTTCCCGAGATGCTCTGTTTGTATAGTTCCATGTTGATCACCCGGAAAGTTTTGCTGCGACGTACTATCTGTCGAGCCTCGCAAATGTCTGCTGGGAGCTGTTTGTTGGACAAGTAGTCGAGGTATTTCTGCGTCCAGACTGGCTCGACCAGAAAAACTTGTCTTGAAATATAATGACTGAGCTCGATCATAGCAATTTGCGGGCTAACCTCTGTCTCTGATGCTGCGGGTGCTCCCGCGATCTTTTTGACTTTCACTGAACGTTTGATCATCCTCTCGAAGTATATTCCAGGCGGTAAGGGTGCGTTTGTGGACCCCATGTTAGACAACCTATCTGCTTCTTCGTTGCTGGATCTTGCAATATGTTTCAGCTCACACCCTTTGAAGCTTCCTTCGAGTAGGTTATACATGTCCCGATAGGCGATCATGTTTTCTGCGACAGCGTCACACTCTTTCATAGTCTGTTGTACGATGAGGTTTGAATCTCCATAAATCATCAGCCGAGTGGCTCCGCACGCAATCGCCATCTTCATGCTGTGTAGCAGGGCCTCGTATTCTGCGTCGTTGTTGGATGCTGGATCGTCGGGTGGTAAACCAATCTTAGGACGTACTGCAACTTGTCTCCTCTGGGAGATATGAGGACGATCCCAGCGCCAGCTCCTTCATTCCTTTTAGACTCGTCGAAGTACATTGATCCAGTTGCTCGTGTATTCGGGTGGACCTGGTGTTTGTAATTCTGTCCACTCGCTTAGAAATTCCACGAGTACCTGCGACTTCACGGAATTGCGTCCTGCGTATATGATATCCCAGGCGCCTAGCTCGATGCTCCATTTTGCGATTTTTCCGGATGCCATTGGATTGTTCATGATGGTACCGAGTGATGCGTCATTTAGCACCGTGACGGTATGTTCCTGGAAGTAATGCTTGAGCTTTCGAGCTGTGAGGACGACTCCGTATGCGAGCTTCTGGTAATGGGGGTATCTCTGTTTGCACTGCGAAAGCACCTCGCTGATGTAGTAAATTGGCCTTTGGACTCCATATGCCTTGCCGTCCTCCGGTCGTTCGACCACGATGGCCGTGCTGATGACTTGGTTTGTTGCGGCTAGGTATAGGTATAGTGGCTCCCTTTCTTGTGGCGTTGCCAAAACACGCCTGCTTTGTAATGTTCGCTTTAGGTCTGCGAATGCCTGTTTTGCTTCGGGTGTCCACTCGAATTTATCTTTCTTTTTCAACAGCTTGTAGAAGGGTAATTCTTGCTCGCCCAATCGTAGATGAATCTGCTCAAGGCGACTAATCGCCCTGTGAGCTGTTGTACGCTGCGAAGATTGGTTGGCTCCTTCATTGTTAAGATTGCTTGTATTTTCTCTGGGTTGGCCTCAATTCCTCTGGCGGATACCAAGTACCCGAGAAGTTGTCCTGCAGGGACGCCGAAGACGCATTTTGTCGGGTTGAGCTTGATCATGTACGCGTTCAGTGCATCAAACGTTTTTCTGATATCCTCGAGGAGAGTTTCCTCCACTCGAGTTTGGTGACGATGTCGTCAACGTACACTTGTACGTTCTCGCCAATGAGCTTGGAGAGGCATTTTTGCATGCAGCGCTGATATGTAGCGCCTGCATTTTTGAGCCCGAAGGGCATCGTCGGGTAGCAGTATACACCGTGAGGTGTGATGAATGTTGTCTTTTCCTCATCTTCCTTCTTCATCCTGATCTGGTTATATCCCGAATAGGCATCTAGGAAGTATAGGCGTTGACAGCCTGCAGTGGAGTCCACGATCTGGTCGATCCGTGGGAGGGGAAAGTTATCCTTGGGGCAGTGCTTGTTCAACGACGTGTAGTCGATGCACACGCGAAGGATGTCAGTATTCTTCTTCGGGACCAGCACTGGATTTGCTAGCCAAGTGGATATTTTGATCTCTCTGATGAATTTTGCTGCGAGTAGTCTGTTTACTTCTTCTCCGAGCGCTTTTTTCTTGGGCTCTGAGAACCGTCGGGTGGTCTGCTTGATAGACTTGGCGTCTTTGAAGACTTCTAGTGAGTGCTCGGCGAACTCCCTGGGTATCCCTGGCATATCTGAAGGCTGCCAGGCGAAAATTTCCCAGTACTCACGGAGGAGTTCGACGAGCGCGCCTTCCTATGCTGGCGAGAGGGTGGTAGACACCATGGCCGTCTTCGCAGAATCTGTCGGGTGCACTTGATGCTTGCGGGTGTCGCTATTCGCGCTGAACTCGAGCTCTGGGGCGTTCTTCTTTGTGAGAGGCATCACAGAGTGGTCCGTGGTTTTTGCTATCTCCTCCAATTCTTCTTGCATCCCAAAAGATTTACCGATTTCGTTGAACTCGATGTCGCACTTGTTGGATTTCTGGAAGTCACCATGAATGGTGATTGTGCCATACTCCCCGGGTAGCTTGAGCTTCAAATAGGCGTAGTGTGGTACTGCCATGAATCTTGCGAACGCTGTTCGACCAAGAATGGCGTGGTACTGTGAAGGCCAGTCGACTACTTCGAAGTCAAGAAATTCTTGCCTGTAATTGCTTCGGTTGCCTAGCACCACCTCCAGATTGATTGTTCCGCGTGGACGGATCGATTTTCCTGGAACTATCCCGTGGAAGGATGTCTCTGATTCCGCGAGTCCGTCCAAGTTCCTGTTCATCCGACGGAGTGTGTCTGCGTAGATGATGTTGATGTCGCCGCCCCCGTCCATGAACACGTGAGCTAGCTCGTAGTTGCCAATTTGCGCTTGGATGACTAGCACGGCGTGTCCTGGTCGATAGACTCGTGGGGGGTGGTCTTCCTTGGAGAAAGTTATTGGTTGATCTGCCATCTTCAGGTACTCGGGCTTTGTAGGTGGGGCTTGCACAACCATGCATATTTGTCGTGTGTTCGTCTTCTGAACCCTGCGTGATGGACAAACCTTTTGTATCATGCCTAAGAGTCCCGCTGGGTTCGGGTATGTGTTGCCTCCCTGGTTTGCGACGGGCGGCGCAGGTAGTGCGGCTAGCACCACATTCTGGTTTCCTGGTGGAGGCAGGGGTTGTGGCGGTTGGAATCCCTAGCTTCCTCCTCCCGGAAGCTGCGGGTAGCCTTAACTAACTGTTGTTATGTTTTTCTTCAAGAAGGCCTCGTGTATGTCGATGAAGTTTCGGCAATCCTTGAGAAGGTGTGTTGCCTTATTTTTCCCCGTGCGCTTATCTGTAAATAGATGTAGCGTGCAGTATCCATCGAGGTCCTCCTCGGGAGTTTTATCCTCTGTCTTCGGTTTCCATTCGTGATTTCCACGGCGTCCACTATCGCGATTTCACGTGAATTCTTCCGCCACTAGTTCTTCTCGGTCGTCGTGGTCGTAATACTTCCTTCTTTTCTTTCGACCGTGGCGATCGTCTTCAGGTGCGGGCGAGGACGCCCTTTCGTTGCGCACCGAGTCCTCTCCGTTAGCCCATCTATCGGCTATGATCATTAGCTCTCCGATAGTTTTGGGCGCGGCTCGTCCCAATTCTTCTCTGAAAGCAGTTCGTCGAGCGCCTTTTGCGAAAGCTTCGACTGCTACTACCTCTGATATGTTTCCTGTTGTGTTTCTAAGTATGGTCCATCGCAGGATATATTCGCGAGTGGACTCGCTACTCTCTTCTGCTTGCAAGCTCGCAGTTCCTCAATGGTCGCTGGTCTTTTATATGTTGCCTGGATGTTTTTGCAAAAGTCAAAGTGTAGATCGTCCCATGAACCGTAGCAAGCCTTTGTCCTTGACTCGAACCAGCTGCGTGCTGCTCCCACCAGGTGCAAGTTGAGGTACTGCATAGCCGTATTTTTGTTCCCACGTTGGCATTTTACTGTCGTGAGGTAGTCTGACAGCCAGGATGAAGGTTCGAGTGAACCGTCGTATTTCGTCACTTCCGTACTGAGCTTGAACCGTTTGGGTAGAGGCGCCCCGCGAATGCTGCGAGCGAAGCATAGTGCGCCACAGGTCTCATCGTCAGAAGAGGTGGATGGGGAACGTGCATGGTTCCTTGCTGCTCGTGCTTTGTCCACCCTGTTTTGCACGATGTCTGATCGCGCGTTGTATCCTGGTTGATCACGGTCGGTTTCCTTCCTTGGCTCCTTGCTGCGATGTCGTGAACGGCCGCCGTGATGTCGCGAGCTGTGATCTCGATCCCTTGGACTGCCATCGCTGCTACTCGGACTATCACCGCGTCGTCTGGCTTCTTTTCCTCGGGCGCGACGAGGTGCTTTTTCCTTCCTGGGCGATGTGCTCCTGTGCCTGCGGGGTGTTTCGTTGTCTTTTGCTCTGCTGCTTTTTTGCGATCGTAGGAAGCGAGTCTTGCGGCTTCCATGCCCAATCCTTTCTGAACCTTCTTGTATTGTTCTGCACGGGGGTTGTTTTCCCCTGGTTGATTTATCTGCATGTAGGTGGCGGTGGCCAGTACCTCGGCAGCGGGAGTTTGCGGGTGGACGTTTCCGTCCTCGTCGACACGCATAAGGGAAGGCCCGAGTGATTTACTGATTCTGCTCAGGGACTCTCCATCCATGGTCGCAGTCTTTGAGGCATATCCTTTTCTTGCAGGACGATTCCCGACAGAAGGTGTCAAGGATAGCGCGGCTCGGCGTTGGCTTGACTCATCTGCTAATCTCTTTCGCTCGGCTAGATCTCTCCGAGCTTCTTTTATTGCCGTAGCCGCTCTCACTAGATGGTAGTGGTAGGCGGTCATGTCCTCGTGAGGGGCTCCGACTTCGGGTGGCTTACTCGTGCGGAGGGCCTCTTTTGCTCGGAGCCAGGCATCTCGCGAGACGCCGATGTTAGCGTGTTCCGTTGCGCTGTGTTCAGTTTCTTCGGGTGGATCTCCTGACCCTGCCATGCAGACCTGAGCCAAATATGGCTTGCGGGTCCTAGGCGTAGCTTAGGAGGCTCTCGTGATTCGAGAAGGTTCCTCTGTAGAGAGGGTATGGAAGTTGCTGCTGTTGAGGCAGATAGATTCGCCGCTTTTCGCCAAGTCGCGATCTGCATGACGGGGTCGCGAATCGACGGCTCCTGGGCTAGAGATCGACCCAGATCTTGATCCTTTGGGGTCGGGGAAGTGGTGGATCCCTTCTTTGTTGGTGTAGAATTGGAAACTCCCGAACGTCAGGGTGATACTCTTCTCCAGGTCGCTAAATACCTGTAACATCCAAGTATGAAAACACCCTAGTTGTTTTACTTCTTGTTCTATTTATGCAATGCATCATGGCATCATACTCATTTTATTTTTCTGTTGCATTGTTTTCTTAAGGAAATTCAATCTGAAATCAACAGTTGTTTTCACACTTGTCTGTTACAATCTTTCAAATAAAGAATTGCAAATCAAAACATCAATTGCTTCCAACTAATTCCTTTATAATTCATCTATTAAATTGTTGCTTAAATCAATTATTCAATTTAAACACTTATCTCCAAATCATTTCCAAACTCAAACCATTTCTCAAACCTTCTCATTCTTGAATCCATAAAGTTCACCACTATTTGGAATTCTTTAAATCACTTTTAAAACTCTAGGGGAAACCCTATTGATATTGCCTTGTTTTTCCAATAATAACTAATATTGCAATTTTCAATTAAATTGGTTCATTTTTGAAACAGCAAGCAAACATTCAACTTTTTGGAAACCAAAGCCACCAAATGTTTGCTTCTAACCTAGGGAAGTTATCCAAATTTTTCCAGAATTTTCTATAAACAAAAAGCCATGTTTTTCTTCCAAAAGCAAATGCTACAAAAAAAATAAAACAGAAAAAAAAACAGTTAGCTAGCGCGCAGCAGCACCTAATCTACCGCGGCCCAACCCACCTGTCCAGCCCAAATACCGCTTCGCCCTTACCTGTCGTCGTCAAACTCGTACGGCGGAGCATCGGGCGCATCCACGTCCGCATGGTGAGGAGCAGACGGCTATCACCGCGCGCCCTAGCCCTTATAAGCTACACCCCCTAGCCGCAGCAAGCCCTAACCCTAGCTCCACCCACCTCCTTCTCCTTCGCCGCCGCGGCGCCATCCTCCCGCTCCGCCATGTCCTCCCACTCTGTACCTCTCCCTCCGAACCAAGCTCTCTGAACCGGAGCCGATCGCCGCTGGTAGGGCCTAGCTGACCTCGAGCTGACAACGGGAACGAGGCGTCCGTGCCTCCCTCTACCTCCGCGACACCGCCACCGAGCCGTAGACGCCTCCGATCGCCGCCGCCATCCACGCCAACGTCGCCGTCGATCTCTGCCCCGGACCACTGCATCCCCTGCACCGCCGGTGAGCAACCGCCCCATCCGCTACCTTCCCTCTCCTACTGCATCGCAAGCGAGCACCCTAGTACACGCGCACGTCCCCGCAGTACACCGTAGCGACGTGGCCTTGCTGCTGTTCGCCGCCGGCGTCGCGCCACCGTCAGGTTCAGTTGGCAGAAAAACTGCAGCTTCAGTTATTTCGCGCAGAGGCTGAACGTAAAAACCCGCGGACTCTGTACCTGTCACGAACGACTGCTTACCCCAGTGGCAAACACCACCGCGCGCAGCCTGGAGGGCGCGGGGTCGATTCCCCCGCGGCGCACCTTTTTGCTGGGATTAACCCCGAGCCACTGGCCCACCTGGCTGTGGCTGTGTGGCCACGTGCGCTGCCACGCTGGGTTGGGCCCGCTGGCAGCGGCTGGGGTTAGCCCCAGTGACGGTAACAAAAGATTAAAACAAAATCTGTTTAAATTCTATTTCCTTTTTAATTAGCAGAATTAAAACCAAACTTTAAAATTCAATATCTTTTGTTTTATAATTCCAATAAATGCAAACTTTATATGAATTTTGCTCCAAATTTTATAAACTTTCCAAATATCCAATTTGTGCACTGTTTTGACTTTTACAAATACCTTTAAAAATTCAAATTGGAATAATTCAAATGCTAGTTTATAAAATCAATAACTAATTATTTATTAATCCAATAAATGCAAATAAAATATGTTTTTCATACCATTTTGAATATCCTATTCAAATATAATTTTTGTTTTCTGGTTTGAATAATTTAAATTGCCTAAACCATTTAAATCTTGTTTAATGCAATTAAAACTTGTTTAATATTGTTTAATTCATAATTAATTAATCCTAAGTCCAATTTCAAAATGTGAAACATGTAATCCAACTAAAATTTGATACCCTTTTCAAATATAAATTTTGTTAATTGCTTTGAGCACTTTAACTTGTTGAAAACAACAACTACTTGTGTAACACCATTAAGTAACAATAATTTCCAAACTTGATAAATGTTTTCTTAACTTGTTAACCCTCATTCCAACTGCAATTAATATTGTTATGTTATTGTTATTCATCATGCATGCATCATGTTTAACTACTTACACTTGTTAATCAAATGTAGTTCATTGCTTCAACCTAAACAATTTGCATCCATATGCAATTCACTTTGCTTATGGGTCCATTTAATTTGTGCTATTATGTTAGTCAGTTTATTTTGCTGCACTATTAATTATCATGCATCATATTGATTGTGCACAATGCCATGGCAATGATTGTTTACAATTCCTGTTTTGTTTGTTTGCTTCTTCTCGAATAGACGACGACGTTGAGGCAGACGACCTTTACAGCACCCCTTCTGAGGATCTAGCTCAGTACCCAGCTGTTGAGTTTGCAGGCAAGTTATCACTCACATGAACCATCGTGTTCCTTTCAACCCTGGTTACCGATACTTTCCGTTGTCTATATCTTGCTAGCCTTAGTGGTAGATGTTTCTGTTACGAACCTATCACATGAATCCTTTAACCCATGATATTGCCTCATCACCCCTCCTACAACCCATTGATTGAGCCAGTGTCTTAATAGCATGCTTAGGTTGTTTTGCTCGAGTCTGTTACCCGTTACTTTCAGTACTATATTTCATTATGTTCTGGGGGCTCGATGTTTAATCAATCAATCAATCATGCTAATGTTATTACTGTTAATAATAATTTGATGATAAGACACCGGCAGGAGGCCCTGTGTGGTTTTGAGGCCTGCTAGTGTCGACCCTAATAGGAAAAGGGTCTTGTCTACTGATCCATGATGAGCGCACTACCCGCATGTGGGAAGCGAGTATGGGCGCCCCCCTCAATTTGATTCGATTCGCATCTCGTCCAAATCATCTCATTTAGTTCGTGCTTTCTATTTGCCGCATGCATGTTTTTGCGAGCCCAGCGCAGGGTGGAACTTTTGTAGTCGGCATATAGGGGGACACGTTCTTAGAGTGCTATGAGGGTCCATTTTCTTCTGGGCTCGATTAGCCGTGCGCCCAAGGTGCTTTGGGCTTGATGCGGAGAAGAGTTGAGTTGTGTTGAGTGCCCCGCTTGGTGGGAGGCATCCCATCTGGCGGGTTATTCATACGTGTACGGCCAAATTGGTGCAACCCTGCAGGGATAATCTTCTCGAGAAGCCGTGTTTTCCGCGGTTATGGATTACTTGGTGAAAGTACTGGCTAACAAGTACTCAGGACAACTTGAACATAATGATCAAACATGTTACACCCCATGGTTAATAACTTGACTAGTAATAGGATTATTGCCACAATAACTTGATTCATCTTAATCCAACTGTGTGAGTTATCCTCGGATTGCTTCTTTGGATAAGGGGCGAGATCCAGGATGGGTTTGTTTGATGTTATCTTTCAGTTGGTTACAAACCTCGATCTTATCCCCTTTCTAATAGTTGGATATGATAGAATCTCTGTAGTTGGTTAGCGCAGCCAGTTGCAGCATCTTACATATACCCTTCTTTCCGTTGAACCCAAGTCATCTGTGCTTGTGTTGACGGGCTATACTTTGGTGAACTGTGAGTCTTGCTTGCCAGTACTTGGATGTACTGACCCCGTTGGGGCTGTGGTTTACGCAGACTACGACTACGGCTACGATGACCACCAGGATGGCTACTTCGTGGAGTTTGACGAGACTGCAGACGAGTAGTTAGCTGGACCAAGGCAGGATCCAGAACCTACGTGGATGGGCTTCGTCTTCTTTATTTTCTCCGGCTTCTTAAGCCTGTTGGATTTGTCTGTACCCAGACACCTTTGATTGCTTCCGCTGATGTAATGAATGTTATGTTGGGACATGTGTCCTCTGGATGATTGTATTTGCTATCTCTGCCTTAGTGAAGGCCATTTGCTACCTTATTTCAATCTTTTGTGTCTTAGAGATATGTTGTGATCATCATTCGTTCAAAGCTGTTGACGTACAGTGTGTGATTGATATGAAGTACGTCGACAGTAGTGCCTATGACTTCTAGTGGATAGTTTACATCGACGGTGGAATAGCAGGGCTTGTGTTGTCGCGCATAAGCGCAGGCCTACCAGGAAGCTGGGACGTGGGAGCAGTTATGCCCCATAATCCAAGCACCTGCTATCCAGTTCGTACGATGAGTATCCCTTAGAAGCCAGGGTGCGACAAATGGTATCAGAGCCTGTCTGCCTGTAGGATCCCTTTTTACTGGTCGCAGTTGAGTCTAGAAACTATTTTGTAGCTATACAGGAAAAATGAAACGTGAGAGTAGGAATTCTGCCATTTTTCTTCTTTCCCCACCCACCCACCCTTTTCTGGTAAGGAAGTGCAACGTTGTTTTCTGTTCTCACCTAAACTTTCAAGTTAGGATTTCACGTGTTTTGGGTTCTCCATAGTACCTCAGGACTTTTGGTCTCGTTTTTCCCGATGTTGCTTCGATATCATGTTCTTTTCAACATCCTTATCGTCCGTTGAACCTTGTTGTTGTTTTCCACATCCTTGTTCTTCTACCGGAGTCTAATCAAAACCTCCCAAATCATCTGCAGATGGATCTCAGGTTTTACCCGCAGGTGGTTCGGATGACTCGCTGTGAGAGCACCGCCGGTTATCCGGAGATGCTGAGGGACATGGTTACCTATCTGGGGTTCCGTTGGGCACCAGAGTACCAGGTCTACGAGCAGCAGCGAGAGTTTGACCAGACTTGCTACCGGGCTATCGTCTACATTCTGTCGGATGATGGCAGGAGCATTGCCCACCGCTACGAGGCAGTAGGTTCCACAGTGGATATGGCCGTGCAGCAGGCAGCGTACGTGAGTCTCACCGTTCTCCGTGCTGACTACTGGGGGTTTGATGATTCCATCTATCGTCACATCCCCCGTGGTTACATCACGGCAGCGGGAGTTCACTTCACTCTCCACCGCAACCTGGATACCTACGAGTCTGATAGCTCCAGGCTGCACACCACTGCCCAGTTCGTGAGGCACAGTGACGCAGTTGCTTCCACACTCTCTCAGGAGTTAGCCTCAGTCAGGGAGCAGCTCTATCTGGCGTTGACTCGTCTGGCGACGTACACCACAGACTTCGTTGGAGACGAGCGCTTTGCACGTTTCACTCAGACACTTGGTTTTCCTCTGCCAGATGCTGGAGGTTACGAGCCGATCAGAGGCCCACTTCTCGACCTCGGAGCTGGTTACACAGGGATTCCCCGCTATGGAGCTCAGGGACACGACGCTTTCTACTTCACCACACCGAGAGTTGCTCTCAGAGCAGTTCCTATCTACAGGGATCGTCGTCATACCTACTTCCGTGGGATTCCTCCGCACCGTATCTCTCGTCGTACTACTCACCGCCGTCCTGCGTGATGAGCATGGGAGTACCGATGTATCCATTCCTAGCTATGTTTAGTTATCCTTGTCTTTCGAACCATGTGTTGGTCTGTTGGATATTCTGATGTATTTGAACATGTGATGATGTACCTGTTGGTTATCTATTCATGTGTCGGAATAATCTATCTTTCGGTTACCAAGTCTATCCTTTTCTGTTGTTGTGCTAAAATGAATTTCTGTTCAGGATGCCTCCAACCAGGAACAACCCGCCTCCGCCACCACCAATGGGGGAACTGTTAGCTCAGATGACCCAAGTGGTGACACAGATGGCCCAGATCCAGGCTAACCAGCACCACAACCAGAATGCTCCAAGGGTCACCATCAAGGACTTCCTCAGCTTGGGCCCAAAAGCTTTCGTGGCAACACGTGAGCCCCTGGATGCTGATGACTGGATCCGTGACGTAGCAAGAGCTCTGGAGATTGCTCATGTTGCGGAAGAGGATAAGGTCAAGTATGCCACCTACCTACTGAAGGGTCAGGCAGCTACTTGGTGGGAGAACTACCAGACCATGAGAGCTGGCTTTCCTATCACCTGGGGATGTTTCAAGGATGCCTTCCTGAAGCACCATATCCCGGATGGTCTCATGGAAAGGATGCGTGAGGAATTCTGCTCTCTCAGACAGGGCAAGCTGGACGTCCTCGGCTACCAGAACGAGTTCAATCGTCTCGCTCGGTACGCTGGTGACGAAGTGTCCACTGAAGCCAAGAAGATGGCAAGGTTCCGCCGAGGTTTTAACCCGGAACTGAAGTACGCTCTCACCAACATCAAGTGCAAGGACTTCGTGGAGCTCGTGAACACCTGCGCTCAATGAAGAGAATGGGCGCAAGGCGTTCGAAGAGTCCCGCAAGCACTCGCGTGAGGGTGGTTCCTCCTCCAACATGACCACCCCTCCGCAGAAGCGCCGCATCTGGGTGCCAAATGGTGCTGTCACTAGGGCTCCAAATGCCCAAGTTTCTCCAGGCTTTGGTCCCCGCCCACCCAACCCATCTCAGATGCAGGGTCAGAGGATTCCAATGGGGCAGCCAAGGCCAGGTCCTTCTCGTGTCGTCACTTGCTACAAGTGCAAGGATACTGGACACTACGCTGATAAGTGCACTCAGAAGCAGCTACCCCTACCTCCTCGTCCCAACAACAACCAGGCTATGGTTCGTGCTCCCCCGGCTAAAGCCTTCAACTCCAACAACAGGCCTGTCGTGAGGAACGCGAGGGTGAACCATATCAAGGCCGACAAAGCTGAGGAAGCTGCTGACGTCGTTCTCGGTATATTACCCGTAAACTCTATTCCAGCTAAAGTGTTGTTTGATACTGGAGCATCGCATTCCTTTGTGTCAAAGATTTTTGCAAAAGCTTACAACCTAGTTCTGGTTCCGCTAAGCAATCAAATGACTGTTCACTCTCCGGGACCGCAAATGTTGACTTCCAAGATAAGCATGGACAATGAGATCCTAATTGGAGGTCGCATATTCCTTGCTTCACTCATGTTGCTGGGAAATTCTGACATTGATGTCATTCTGGGTATGGATTGCTTGAAGACCCACAAAGCTAAAATTGACTGTGCTCAAAAGTCAATAACTCTCTCCCACACTTCAGGCCAGATAGTCTATTCTCCGTATGGATCAAGTTCTGTTCAGCTGTTCAACCTCGATGCCAAACCCCTTCCTGCAATTGAAAATGTTCCGGTGGTTTGTGAATTCCCTGACGTCTTTCCAGAAGAGTTGCCAGGGATGCCCCCGGACAGAGCAGTTGAGTTCGTGATCGAGCTTGAGCCAGGTACTGCTCCAATCTCTAAGCATCCATACAAGATAGCTCCTCCTGAACTGAAATTGTTGAAGGAGCAAATCGATATGTACATGGACAAAGGTTACATTCAGCCTAGTTCCTCCGCTTGGGGTTGCCCAACTCTGTTTGTTGCCAAGAAGGATCAAACAAAAAGACTCGTGGTTGACTATCGTCCTCTCAACGAGAAAACAATCAAGAACAAGTATCCACTTCCTCGTATCGATGATCTTTTTGATCAACTTGCTGGAGCCTCAATATTCTCAAAGTTGGACTTGAGGATGGGGTACCATCAGATAAAGATCAGAAAGGAAGATATTCCTAAGACAGCTTTCACCACTCGTTACGGTCTATATGAATACACCGCCATGTCCTTTGGTCTCACCAATGCACCGGCAACGTTCTCAAGACTCATGAATTCTGTCTTCCATGAATACCTCGACAAGTTCGTTGTGGTATATCTCGATGACATTCTAGTCTATTCCAAATCCGAGAAAGAGCATGGAGAACACCTTCGTCTCACTCTCATGAAACTTCGCGAGCATCGTCTGTATGCCAAGTTTTCCAAATGTGAGTTCTGGATTCCAGAAGTTGCATATCTTGGTCATATCATCTCTGCCAAAGGCATTGCCATTGATCCGGAAAAGGTTAAGGCAATTGTTGATTGGAAACCCCCTAAGACGGTGAAGCAAGTCAGAAGTTTTCTTGGCTTGGCTAGCTATTGCCGTCGATTCGTCCAAAACTTTTCCAAGATTGCTAAACCTCTCACTGGTCTCACAAAGAAGGACAAAAAGTTCGTTTGGACTCCACAATGTGATGAGAGTTTCAACCTCCTGAAGACTAAACTCACTTCCACCCCAGTTCTGGTTGGCCCAGATACTACCAAACCTTTCCAGATATTCTGCGATGCATCTCTCCAAGGTCTAGGAGCAGTTCTTATGCAAGAACGTCAAGTTGTGGCTTATGCTTCACGTCAGTTGAATGCACATGAGCAAAACTATCCCACTCATGATCTTGAACTTGCAGCAGTTGTGTTTGCCCTCAAGAAATGGAGACAATACTTGTTGGATAACAAAACTGAAATCTTTTCCGATCATAAGAGTCTGAAATACATCTTCACTCAGCCAGATCTAAACCTCAGGCAAAGGAGGTGGATTGAGAAGATTAAAGACTTTGATCTCACCATTTCTTACACTCCAGGAAAGGCTAATGTTATGGCCGATACTCTCAGTCGCAAATCCTATTGCAATAATCTCATGATCATGGAAAGCCAACCTCCACTTCATGAGGAATTCCAGAAGCTGAACCTTGGCCTTGTCCCTGAAGGATACCTTGCTAGCTTGACAGCCAGCCCAACTCTCGAGGACAAGATTCATTCTGAACAACTTCGTGATAATGAAATCAAGAAGATGGTAGAGCACATCAAGGAAGGCAATGATAAATTCAAGTCCTTCTCAATTGATGACAAGGGAACTGTGTTCTTCGAAGGACGCATTGCAGTTCCTCAGATTCAAAGTCTCAAGGATATCATTCTCAAGGAGGCCCATGAAACTCCTCTATCCATTCACCCTGGAAGTACAAAGATGTAACAGGATCTTAAGACTCTGTATTGGTGGCCTGGCATGAAACGTGAAATTGCTCAATACGTTTCTGAATGCGACGTTTGTCAACGTGTTAAGGCAGTCCATCAGAAAACAGCAGGTCTACTCCAACCTCTAAAAATTCCTGAGTGGAAGTGGGACATGATTGAAATGGACTTTGTTACTGGGTTTCCAAAGTCCAGAAAGGGCAACGATGCAATCTTCGTTGTTATTGATCGTCTCACTAAGGTTGCTCACTTCTATGCTGTAAAGGAAACTATCTCAGCTAGCCAGTTAGCAGAGCTCTACACAGCAAAGGTTGTTCCTCTTCATGGTGTTCCATTGGAAATAAGCTCAGACCGTGGAAGTATCTTCACTTCTCATTTCTGGAAGAGTTTTCAAGAAGCATTGGGCACCAAACTTCTGTTCAGCACAGCTTACCACCCTCAGTCTCAGGGGCAAGTCGAAAGAGTCAATCAGATTCTCGAGGATATGCTCAGAGCATGTGGTCTCTCCTTTGGCATGAAATGGGAGGATTGCCTTCCATATGCTGAATTCTCCTACAACAACAGCTACCAGGCAAGCCTAGGCATGGCACCATTTGAGGCACTGTATGGTCGCAGATGCAGGAGTCCAATCAATTGGTCTGGAGCTGGTGAACATTCACTGTTAGGCCCTGACATTGTTAAGGAAGCCGAGGAGAAAGTTCGTATCATTCGTGACAATCTCAGGATTGCTCAGTCTCGTCAGAAGAGCTATTATGATAGCAAGCACAGGGATATGATCTATGCACCTGGTGATAAGGCATATCTCCGTGTAACTCCCCTCAGAGGCACTCATCGTTTTGGTGTGAAAGGAAAGCTTGCACCAAGATACATTGGTCCTTTCAACATTCTTTCAAGGCGGGCAGAAAATGCTTATCGTCTTGAACTTCCAGAAAAACTATCCAAGGTGCACGATGTGTTCCACGTGTCACAACTCAAGAAGTGTTTCAAAGATCCAGATCGTGCAGTTGATCATGATTCCATTGAACTGCAAGATGATCTATCTTATGAGGAGCACCCTATTCGTATTCTCGATGAGACCGAGCGTAAGACTCGCAACAAGAGCACCAAGTTCTTGAAAGTGCAATGGTCGCATCATTCCGATAAAGAGGCAACGTGGGAGACCGAAGAGGATCTTCGCAAGAAGTATCCGGACCTTTTCACATCTCAGTAAGGAATCTTGGGGCGCGATTCCTTCAAGGGGGGGCGTTTTGTAACATCCAAGTATGAAAACACCCTAGTTGTTTTACTTCTTGTTCTATTTATGCAATGCATCATGGCATCATACTCATTTTATTTTTCTGTTGCATTGTTTTCTTAAGGAAATTCAATCTGAAATCAACAGTTGTTTTCACACTTGTCTGTTACAATCTTTCAAATAAAGAATTGCAAATCAAAACATCAATTGCTTCCAACTAATTCCTTTATAATTCATCTATTAAATTGTTGCTTAAATCAATTATTCAATTTAAACACTTATCTCCAAATCATTTCCAAACTCAAACCATTTCATAAACCTTCTCATTCTTGAATCCATAAAGTTCACCACTATTTGGAATTCTTTAAATCACTTTTAAAACTCCAGGGGAAACCCTATTGATATTGCCTTGTTTTTCCAATAATAACTAATATTGCAATTTTCAATTAAATTGGTTCATTTTTGAAACAGCAAGCAAACATTCAACTTTTTGGAAACCAAAGCCACCAAATGTTTGCTTCTAACCTAGGGAAGTTATCCAAATTTTTCCAGAATTTTCTATAAACAAAAAGCCATGTTTTTCTTCCAAAAGCAAATGCTACAAAAAAAATAAAACAGAAAAAAAAGCAGTTAGCTAGCGCGCAGCAGCACCTAATCTACCGCGGCCCAACCCACCTGTCCAGCCCAAATACCGCTTCGCCCTTACCTGTCGTCGTCAAACTCGTACGACGGAGCATCGGGCGCATCCACGTCCGCATGGTGAGGAGCAGACGGCTATCACCGCGCGCCCTAGCCCTTATAAGCTACACCCCCTAGCCGCAGCAAGCCCTAACCCTAGCTCCACCCACCTCCTTCTCCTTCGCCTCCGCGGCGCCATCCTCCCGCTCCGCCATGTCCTCCCACTCTGTACCTCTCCCTCCGAACCAAGCTCTCTGAACCGGAGCCGATCGCCGCCGGTAGGGCCTAGCTGACCTCGAGCTGACAACGGGAACGAGGCGTCCGTGCCTCCCTCTACCTCCGCGACACCGCCACCGAGCCGTAGACGCCTCCGATCGCCGCCGCCATCCACGCCAACGTCGTCGTCGATCTCTGCCCCGGACCACTGCATCCCCTGCACCGCCGGTGAGCAACCGCCCCATCCGCTACCTTCCCTCTCCTACTGCATCGCAAGCGAGCACCCTAGTACACGCGCACGTCCCCGCAGTACACCGTAGCGACGTGGCCTTGCTGCTGTTCGCCGCCGGCGTCGCGCCACCGTCAGGTTCAGTTGGCAGAAAAACTGCAACTTCAGTTATTTCGCGCAGAGGCTGAACGTAAAAACCCGCGGACTCTGTACCTGTCACGAACGACTGCTTACCCCAGTGGCAAACACCACCGCGCGCAGCCTGGAGGGCGCGGGGTCGATTCCCCCGCGGCGCACCTTTTTGCTGGGATTAACCCCGAGCCACTGGCCCACCTGGCTGTGGCTGTGTGGCCACGTGCGCTGCCACGCTGGGTTGGGCCCGCTGGCAGCGGCTGGGGTTAGCCCCAGTGACGGTAACAAAAGATTAAAACAAAATCTGTTTAAATTCTATTTCCTTTTTAATTAGCAGAATTAAAACCAAACTTTAAAATTCAATATCTTTTGTTTTATAATTCCAATAAATGCAAACTTTATATGAATTTTGCTCCAAATTTTATAAACTTTCCAAATATCCAATTTGTGCACTGTTTTGACTTTTACAAATACCTTTAAAAATTCAAATTGGAATAATTCAAATGCTAGTTTATAAAATCAATAACTAATTATTTATTAATCCAATAAATGCAAATAAAATATGTTTTTCATACCATTTTGAATATCCTATTCAAATATAATTTTTGTTTTCTGGTTTGAATAATTTAAATTGCCTAAACCATTTAAGTCTTGTTTAATGCAATTAAAACTTGTTTAATATTGTTTAATTCATAATTAATTAATCCTAAGTCCAATTTCAAAATGTGAAACATGTAATCCAACTAAAATTTGATACCTTTTTCAAATATAAATTTTGTTAATTGCTTTGAGCACTTTAACTTGTTGAAAAGAACAACTACTTGTTTAACACCATTAAGTAACAATAATTTCCAAACTTGATAAATGTTTTCTTAACTTGTTAACCCTCATTCCAACTGCAATTAATATTGTTATGTTATTGTTATTCATCATGCATGCATCATGTTTAACTACTTACACTTGTTAATCAAATGTAGTTCATTGCTTCAACCTAAACAATTTGCATCCATATGCAATTCACTTTGCTTATGGGTCCATTTAATTTGTGCTATTATGTTAGTCAGTTTATTTTGCTGCACTATTAATTGTCATGCATCATATTGATTGTGCACAATGCCATGGCAATGATTGTTTACAATTCCTGTTTTGTTTGTTTGCTTCTTCTCGAATAGACAACGACGTTGAGGCAGACGACCTTTACAGCACCCCTTCTGAGGATCTAGCTCAGTACCCAGCTGTTGAGTTTGCAGGCAAGTTATCACTCACATGAACCATCGTGTTCCTTTCAACCCTGGTTACCGATACTTTCCGTTGTCTATATCTTGCTAGCCTTAGTGGTAGATGTTTCTGTTACGAACCTATCACATGAATCCTTTAACCCATGATATTGCCTCATCACCCCTCCTACAACCCATTGATTGAGCCAGTGTCTTAATAGCATGCTTAGGTTGTTTTGCTCGAGTCTGTTACCCGTTACTTTCAGTACTATATTTCATTATGTTCTGGGGGCTCGATGTTTAATCAATCAATCAATCATGCTAATGTTATTACTGTTAATAATAATTTGATGATAAGGCACCGGCAGGAGGCCCTGTGTGGTTTTGAGGCCTGCTAGTGTCGACCCTAATAGGAAAAGGGTCTTGTCTACTGATCCATGATGAGCGCACTACCCGCATGTGGGAAGCGAGTATGGGCGCCCCCCTCAATTTGATTCGATTAGCATCTCGTCCAAATCGTCTCATTTAGTTCGTGCTTTCTATTTGCCGCATGCATGTTTTTGCGAGCCCGGCGCAGGGTGGAACTTTTGTAGTCGGCATATAGGGGGACACGTTCTTAGAGTGCTATGAGGGTCCATTTTCTTCTGGGCTCGATTAGCCGTGCGCCCAAGGTGCTTTGGGCTTGATGCGGAGAAGAGTTGAGTTGTGTTGAGTGCCCCGCTTGGTGGGAGGCATCCCATCTGGCGGGTTATTCATACGTGTACGGCCAAATTGGTGCAACCCTGCAGGGATAATCTTCTCGAGAAGCCGTGTTTTCCGCGGTTATGGATTACTTGGTGAAAGTACTGGCTAACAAGTACTCAGGACAACTTGAACATAATGATCAAACATGTTACACCCCATGGTTAATAACTTGACTAGTAATAGGATTATTGCCACAATAACTTGATTCATCTTAATCCAACTGTGTGAGTTATCCTCGGATTGCTTCTTTGGATAAGGGGCGAGATCCAGGATGGGTTTGTTTGATGTTATCTTTCAGTTGGTTACAAACCTCGATCTTATCCCCTTTCTAATAGTTGGATATGATAGAATCTCTGTAGTTGGTTAGCGCAGCCAGTTGCAGCATCTTACATATACCCTTCTTTCCGTTGAACCCAAGTCATCTGTGCTTGTGTTGACGGGCTATACTTTGGTGAACTGTGAGTCTTGCTTGCCAGTACTTGGATGTACTGACCCCGTTGGGGCTGTGGTTTACGCAGACTACGACTACGGCTACGATGACCACCAGGATGGCTACTTCGTGGAGTTTGACGAGACTGCAGACGAGTAGTTAGCTGGACCAAGGCAGGATCCAGAACCTACGTGGATGGGCTTCGTCTTCTTTATTTTCTCCGGCTTCTTAAGCCTGTTGGATTTGTCTGTACCCAGACACCTTTGATTGCTTCCGCTGATGTAATGAATGTTATGTTGGGACATGTGTCCTCTGGATGATTGTATTTGCTATCTCTGCCTTAGTGAAGGCCATTTGCTACCTTATTTCAATCTTTTGTGTCTTAGAGATATGTTGTGATCATCATTCGTTCAAAGCTGTTGACGTACAGTGCGTGATTGATATGAAGTACGTCGACAGTAGTGCCTATGACTTCTAGTGGATAGTTTACATCGACGGTGGAATAGCAGGGCTTGTGTTGTCGCGCATAAGCGCAGGCCTACCAGGAAGCTGGGACGTGGGAGCAGTTATGCCCCATAATCCAAGCACCTGCTATCCAGTTCGTACGATGAGTATCCCTTAGAAGCCAGGGTGCGACAATACCGGGTGTGATTCCGGCGAGTGCGGGGTGACGATGACTGATTCGATTCGGGTCGGATTGGTCGGAGTCGAAGCCGCGGGGTTCCAACGTGAGTTGGTCGTCGATGAGGCCGAAGTGCCGGAGATCCAGCGCCCGCCGTTCCCACAGACGGTGCCAATTGTCGAATCTTTATCTCAACAAGTCCCTCGGGTGAACCCATAGGGTTTCGATTAGGAGAACCTGTGGGCGCTGGTGACAATCGTCGGCTAAACAGGGGGCACGATTTACCCAGGTTCGGGGCCCTCGTAGAGGTAAAACCCTTACTCCTGCTTCTTTGGATCTGTATTCACGAGTAGATCGGTTACAATGGGGGGTTGCTCAAGTCGAGAGTATGATCTCGATCTCAAGGCTTGGTGGTGCGGTATTGCTTGTCTCCCTCCTGGTGGTTCTCTTGGCCTTATATAGGTGGCCAGGTCTCAAACCGTACCCGGGGGGACTCAAACCCTAACCTAAAGTCGGTTACAAGTTTCCTAACTTGACCCGCAAGGCCTTGCGGGTGGGATTCAACTGGGCCTTCTAGAATAGTATACGACATCTCCTCTTGGGCTTAGATCTTGGGCTTTGGACCAGGTATCCTTACCCGGTAGGTCCAGGGCTCATCCCTTCGTCACTTGGACCATGACCATGTGTTTTGACAAAAAAAAACATAGTGATTCATCCTTTTTACCATGTCTTAGAAATTGTTTCTATCCTTTTCACCTTGTTGTGGTGGCTAATTGAGAGCTAAGCCCAAGTCATTAGTATGTGTCAATCAGATATAATACCAAGTAGTGAACCTTAGTTTTCTATCTACTCCTCCACTCCCCCATTCATGCTTCAACAAATCATCAAGATTAGCAAAATGGAGATCAAGACTCAAGCACAAGAAGAAAACTTAATTTTCAACTTGGGGGCAACATGAAGAGCTACAAGGAGAACAATGAAGAAATTTTGAATAAAAGACTTGGACTCCACAATTATAACAAACCCAAGGAAGTGCAAATTCATGAAGAGAATCAAGAAGAAAACATCTTCCTCTCTCTTTCTAGATTTCTTATTTTCCTTTCTTCTCTAAATGACTTAGTGGTATTTTGTGCCCAGTCCCACCTTGGACCAACTAGAGAGAAAGCCATGAAGAATCTATCAAGACAAGAGAAGAATGCATCCAAGGAGCAAGACTACCATAGAATCATGAAGATGATCTTCAAGAAGACAAGCATGTGAAGACTTGGAGCAATCCATACAAGCTGAAGAGTTAGCAAGTTGTTTTGTCCACCCTTTGAACCAAATGGAAAATCCCAAGACTATCTTATTTTCTCTATGTTCATGAAGTTAGTTGAACCTAGACCTACCTTAACCCAAAGTGGAAAGACTAACTTAAATCACTCAGATGACTTGAAGAAAATGACTAAGTTTTACACATTGTTATGTGCTACTTTAGTTGAAGAAGTGATATTACCACCCTTGGGGAACTCTTGGAACTTCCTCGACAACTATGGTTATAATAAAGTTTGATCACATCAAAATCAACCAAGTCCATCCCAAGTAAACCCTTGGAAACTCCTTAACAAGTATGAAACTCTTAGAGAATGAATCTTTCAAACTCAAACCTTGACCTTGTCCTAGCCAACTTGATTAAACCCCTTTTTCCATGATTGTTACTTTGTATGTTTTCTTCACTTGTATGTTTGTTTGGTAGTATGTTTGTTTATTTTGTTTTTGTGGTTTCAATGTATAGATTGTACAGAGAGCAACGATCTTTTGTGAAGAGTGTGATTCTTTCACCAACTTCAACAAGGCAAGTAACACACCATCAACTACACATTATTTTCTATATGCATTATTAGAGTTTTCAGTAGTATGCATGATAGGAAATTTTACTAAGTTATATTATGCTATGCTATTATCCTAGTAGTGTGTATCCATCTCTATTACCCTTGCTATTTTGATAGGCTTAGAACTTATAGATGCTATGCAATGTTACAAAGTGTGTTACTTGATATTGTGGAAAAATTCTAAGTATAACATTCAATGAAACACCTGGGTGGATTTTGGACGTGATTGGTTTATGTTGAGTGTTGCCTCAGGGCCCTTGTCTAAGGGTTATTCCACTTGAGGTTGTCACTTGAGGATGGCCACCCAGGAACAAAGAGATTACTATGTCCTTCTAAGTTTAGTAGCTTCTCGTGCAGCCTTTAGTCATAAGGGCTCTGTCTTGATCAACTAAGTTGAATGAACTCACCAGGCTTACAAGCAGATGCAGCATAATTATAGGTGGAACGGTTAAGCCAAACGGTGGTGGAATTTCTTCTGAAAGATCTCGTCTCTATCTTCTCCTTTTCTTTAATGCACTCAGGGTGTATAGGATGTTTGGGTTGATTTGAGTCTGAAGGTGAAAGTGCACAAACTCTGTAGAGTCAACAAACTAAGATCTTAGCCGTGTCCCCGGTTATGGACAACTATGAGCAGCTGGACAAGGAATGATGGAAGAATCTCATCACCAATTTCAATAAGTAAAATTTTGACCAAGTGAACAGTAGTTGTGGTGCTCGGATCTTAATCCAGTGATTGCCACCCTTTGAAAAGAAAAGTTTGTTTACAAAAGTGATAGGAGAAAACTGGCTTTGTGCAAACTTAGCCAAAACTCCACTCAGCCAAATAAGCATGTAGTATCAATCTTGCCATTTATATCCACCATAGTGTTACTTACCAATACATTAAATTGTATCGACTCCTTTGTGGCTGCATATTCCATCCTGCAGATGTTTCTGAAGGCGAGTGAGGATTTTGTTTAGGATCTCGAGTATACCACCAACAGGTTTTGCCTGTGGCACATGAAGAAGATGGGATCAATGTTTTACTATGTTTTACATTGTATTTCCTTGTTTTCTGCTAGTCTTCTAATACTATGCAAGTTGTAATACTATTTTGTAAAGACTGGATCATGTGATGTAATAGAATTTGATGCATTTACATGATATTTCATCTTGTACCGTGGTTCTAGCAATTGATCTAGGGACTAACACAACAACACAGAGGTTCTTACATTATTTAAATGTGTGAACACTACACATACCGGTCACAAAATTTGAAAAAATTAGTTAGACGTTCTAATATCGAAACTTGCAGGGCCTAAAAGTTTGTCTTAGCCAAAACCTTAAAATCGATCGGATTTCTCCAAACCGGCGAAAGTTTTCCGAAACAAAATTCCGTTGCGCAACTTTCTCTAGTTGAGACTTTTTCGATCAAAGGTCGTAGGCAAAAGTTACAGTCGTTTTATTGAGAGTGTCCATTTCTGCAAATTCCCCAAACCGGCGGCAGATCCAATCTGTCTCCCCGTGCATCTCATGCACATCGTATATGATCCAGACTCTGATTCGACCAATCATATTGATCTTCGCGTGCTGCAATTGGATTTACGTGTCACAGTTTACCCCTATGGCGGAAACCGACCGGTAGGGGCATGTCGTTCGACGACCTCTCCCATCACGATCATAGAATCCAAATCATAGATCAAAATATCTACTCCATACAATCGATCACATCGATCATAACCCATCTATATATCACATATGCAAACGATCTGAATCTATAACTAGGCAGCATCCGCTCTGATACCACTGAAGGAAAACGGGGTAGGCTACACTAGCGCAAATCAAAATTTCTACTACGTCAACCAAGATCTGCTGCAAGATATAGATCATGAGATTAGCACTAGACGCGCTATGCTGATCTCGGTGAAGCGGGTCGGGGCAGGGTAGTCGTACGAATCCTCCGGATCCCGTCGCTCCCACGAACAGCTCCTCTTGGCGGCTCGTCCAAGTGCTACAGATGCAACACCTCTATCGGTATCCACACATGCGGGTGGAAGTACCGCTCGTCGGACTGCTAGGTCCGTGCGGGAGGAAGATGCGTGGAGAGACGGTGGCTGCGGTGGAATGTGATGCGGAACTTGCAACCCTAAAACACACATCCTCCTCTTCTTTATACAGACGCCCCCATAATGGGCTGCCACTAAACAACCCACTCTAGAGTCCATTTCTAGCCCATTTCGGATCCAGTCCGAATTCTTCTTCTTCTGCCTTAAGTGTGTGAACCTATAGGTTCACACACGTTTAGACATGACAGAGTACACCTACTCGGCTAATAGTTGGTAGTAGCTTCTAGCAAAACGTGTCAACTCCCAAATGTTCAAAAAAAATCGCATCGGACAAACCATCACATGGTTAAGCTATTCCTTTTGCCTCACGCTATTTGATCATGCTCCTAGCTGATCTATCTTTCACAATCATGTGAATTAGAATCCCTTACTGGGTTAACTATTAACCTTACTTAGCATGGTCATGCATTTCTAGATCCGATCACTCGAGGGGCCCAGGGAAATATCTCTCTCGTGAAGAGAGGGGCAAATCCCATCTTGACTGACCATGCCTTGCAGCAAGCTTCATGACAAACCCGAAAGCTACCTTTATAACGACCATTTCACGGTGTAGCGTTTCATAGCCCCAAAGTAGGTCGATTCACATCTTAAGAACATGCAACAATCTCAGGTTTAAGTAAAAAACAAACATATCGTGTAGAAAGAGAACTATTAACATTGTTGTAATGTCTCAAGGTGAGTCAGTCCAACACCATGTTCACAACATGAGTTCACATTATTAGTTTGACATCACCATGTCTATGACTTGAAAAACATAGCCATCAACCAACACATGTGCTAGTCTAATATTCAGGTGTGTCCTCACATGAACTCCGACTAGATACATATTTAGAATAACCATGTAAGTAAAGAGTTTCATAGACAAGTTACGTACTTGCCAATCAATACAAAGATATTATTCAAGATGCATTATCACAAATCATAGATACATAGATATATCATCATCTCTATGATTGCCTCTCGGGAATATTTCCAACACTTTGGATTTTAGTCTATGTGTGAGGTAAAAATTCAGTGACACGTTGGAGCAAAGTGACTTTGAAATTTTATGTGGCGCCAACCGCAACCTTTTTTTGTTATTGTTCTTTTTGGAAAATGGAGTAAGAAATTTTTCGGAAATAAAATTCTCCAAGTAGAGACAAGGCCATAAATTTATCAATTAAACAAGAAAAAGCGCTGCTTTAATTATAAGAATAAACGAAACTACAACGCATCCAAAGAATGGCACATCGGTGGTCAACCTTACTACCGTCACAGACCCGAGAAACTTCACTGAAAGAATCCATCCAACGACTTCAAATTTATCATGGAGATGAACCAAAGAGGACGAGACATATATGATTTCAACACAAAGTTTATGTGACTCATGTACAACAGTCTGCCAAGGCATTCAGTACAACCCTGGCTCGTACGAAAAGAGCAGCCTTGCGACCAAGATCATACAACGTCACCTACCTTGAAAGATTTTGGTGGATGCCAAATATCAAACAAAAAATCTGAATGTCTTTTGTAGCAAAATCTTTGGCACTTCATAGTTTTGGAAAAGTTTTATGTCGGTGGTGAAGACTGTGGGGTTTGGATATAGGTGGAAAGGTAATTAGGATCTAAACTAGGGTTTGGGAGGATACCTAGTTTGGCACCTCTCCTTTAGATTCCAACTTTTCTTTACCTATACATCTATACTTCTTATTAAGCAAAACCTCGTTAACATACATTAATGATTTTTCTATCTCAACATACAAGCTATCCACATCATCTATTCTACTAACCAATCAATTGTCCATGTCATCTCCACTAATATTTATTAATCATCACATGCAACCTAGCACATTAACCCTTTCTTAAACCATCCGATCATTCATATTAATAATATAAAATATATATACTATGATCAAATAAATTTTTCATATTCATTTGGAATACATAATGTATCATATTTCTTATGAACTTTTGATTACAATATATTGTAGTTTCTAAAGTGACCCCGCAGCAGCGCGCGGGGTATCAATTTAGTTATTTGTGATGAACAAGAAAAAAATGTTAGGCGTATTTGGGAATTGGGATGTATCCCAAATTAAAATGATATCCGAGACAAATTCCTCTCCCTCTCTTATGCAAAAATGGCTTGGGATGGAAGTGGTAGTCACTAGTATCATCTACTCTACTAGGGGATACACTAATCTAGCAATTTTGTGTTAAATAACGGTCTTGTATAGCCACACCGTACCTATGTGTATGCATTGTGTACATGTATTTGTAACTTGCTGATGTCTTTATATATAACCATCACGTGGAGGCTAGACCCCACGAAAACCCTAATCCTTGTCTCTCAAGATTGGTATCAGAGCCTAACCCTAGCTGCCGCCGGGACGACCTCCTCCTCGGTGATGCAGCTCACCTCGCCCGGGCCTCCCGTTTCCTTCCCCACCGCCGTTGTCACTCCCATACGGGCCCCTGCCGTGCGCCTCGACCGCACCAATTTCATGCTCTGGCGTGCTCTCACCCTGCTGAACTTCTCGGGCGCGGGGCTCCATAGCTACCTTGACGGCACGACGGCGGCGCCGCTGAAGACAATCACCCAAGGTGTGGGTGATGCAGCCACCACCATCGCGAATCATGCGTATGCCGCATGGTGGACGCAAGATCAACGGGTCCTCGGCCTCTTCCTTTGATTCATCGGGCCGGACATCGCCTGCCAGCTGATCGACAAGAACACCTCAGCCGTTGTGTGGGAGGCGGTCCACTCCATGTTCGGCGCCCAGAGCCGCACCAACGTGCGTCATCCCCGGCGCGGGATCCAGCGGTTGAATAAGCCCGACTCCTCCGCCGCCGAGTACATGAACAAGGTCAGGGTCCTTGAGAACACCATGGCGGCCGCTAAATCGCCCCTCGACGACATCATCATCGACTACATGCTCACCGGGCTCGGTTCCGACTTCCGCCCACTTGTTATGTCCATCATCCGAGACAACTCCGATGTATCCCTCTCCAACTTCTACTCCCATGTCCTCAGCTACGAGTCCATGATCCACGCGCAGCAAGTTGAGCAACAAGCCAAAGACTGGTCCTCTTCGGCAAACGCCATGGCATAGGCTAGTACCTACTCCAACCACGTCTAGCCGTGCCCCTATAACGGCAATCTCATCAGCAAAGGTGGCGGCGGAGGACGCTTGTTGACGACCCACAAGTGTAGGGGATCGCAACAGTCTTCGAGAATAAGTGTAACCCGATTTATTGATTCTACACAAAGGGAGCCAAAGAATACATATAAGCCTCAGCAGCTGAGTTGTCAATTTAGCCACAACTGAGGAACACCTAGCAAAAGATGTTAGTAACACAAGGAGCAGGAAAACTGTGGATGGAGTGGTGTTGTGATGTTTCTCTTGCGTCCTCGACACACCTAATACAATGGCAATTGTATAGATGCACTGGTTCAATTAAAAGATAGTTAATCTTGTGGAAAACGGAGTTAAACAAGTGATATTTGTAATCTGTAATAAATGGACCAGCAAGGAAACAAGTAGTAAAAGCATGTAAACACAGTAGCAATAATAGTAAAATATGGACCGGGATTCACAGGTTCACTAGTGGTAACTCTCCAAACAATAGAACAAGTGTTGGGTAAACAAATTACAGCGAGGCAATTGACAAATCATGGGGGGCATAACAATGCTAATTATCATCGTGATTCAATAACATGTTCAGATCTGAGATCATGGCACTCGAGCCCAAAGTGGCAAGCATTAAGCATAAGAAGTTGCAACAATGTCAATAGCACTAATAGAGGATACTAGGCACTATGCCCTAACAATCAATGCATTATTACATGAACGATCTCATCCAATCCCCTTCAGCCTACAGCGGGTAATTACTCACACATGGATGGGGGAAACATGTATGGTCGATGGAGAGGCGTTGATGATGACGATGGCGATGATCTCCTCCAATTTCCCGTCCCAGCAGGGTGCCAGAACGGAGTTTCTGATCCCCGAATCGAGGTTCGGGATGGCGGCGGCGCTCTGTTGTGTTTCTGTGGAATATGACGACCCCCCTCGTGTTTTAGGGTTGAAGGCTATTTGTAGTCGAAAGGGGACTTCGAGGGGGGCTCTGGGTGGCCCACACCTTATGCTGGTGCGGCCAAGGGGGGCTCCAGGGACGGTGTGGCCACCCTGTGGCTCTTCTCATGTCCCTCTTCTGGCTCCCGGGGTCTTCTGATGTGAAAACACCAATGGGGTCTTTTCTGGGCAATTTCCCGAAAGTTGATTTTTTTGCACAAAAACAAGACACCAAGGCAATTCTGCTGAAAACAGTGTTAGTTCGTGTTAGTTGTATTCAAAACACACAAGTTTAGAGGAAAATGATAAGAAAATTGTTCGGAAAAGGAGATACATTTTCGACGTATCAACTCCCCCCAAGCTTAGCTTATTGCTTGTCCTCAAGCAATTCAGTGACAACTGAGTGCGATAAAAGACTTTTACGAACGCATTTGTTTCATATGATGTAAACATACTCACTATATGATCAAATACTTAATTATGCTCATGATAAGATGCATGCAAGATACTGTCACTTAATAGCTCTGCAAACCATGAAGACATAACAACATATTAATAATAAACAACATGAAGCATAACTATTTGCAAGATTGTAATATTCACAAAAGGATCTAATAAAGTGGTATCTCGCTTGCCCTTAAGTGTGGGAAAAAACATAAATGCCAGGGCACCTCTAAAGTTCAAGGGAAGACTAGAAGTAAATATATCAAAGATACAAGTATAAAAGTTATACCACAATCAACCGTACTTTAGGACAAACACATCACACTAAGAATGACCATTGTGCTCTCAAGAAAGTGCTCAAAGAATATGGCGGAGACTCAACATAAAAGTAAAAGAAAGGACCTTCGCAGAGGGAAGCATGGATCACTCATGTGCTAGAGATTTTTATTTTATTAAACAGAGGTATTGAAAACATTTTGAGAGAGGTGTATGCTTATGTCAACGAATGGTAAACATACAATACAGTACGTCACAAGCCAACTGGATTCACAAGAGCGGCTCCCATGTGATGGACGCATCTGGGTAGAAGGTCATCCCTCTTTCTCTTTTATTTACACAATTATGCTTTGACTGATAAATCAGGGGCAAAAAGAGTGAAGAGAATTTGTGTGTATTAATTTGGGGCTGGGAACCCCGCTGCCAGCTCTTCTATCATTTGGATAAGCGGATGAAGCCACTAGTCCAGGGTGTGAAATCCAATCAACAAGTGAGATAAAGATTCTCTATTTACGTCCTCATGAGCTAAAACAGGGGCACAAAACAGGAATAATTTTTAGCAGGTTCTAAAGGTAGCACATGAGCAATTTACTTGGAGTGGCGGTTAAATACCACATATAGGTAGGTATGGTGGACACATTTGGCAAACTTTAGTTTTTGGGAGTTGGATGCACGAGTAGAGCTCATACTCAGTATAGGTGAAGGCTAGCAAATAGACAGGGAGCGACAATCAAGAGAGCAACAACTATCATAATCATGTTTGCGACAAATTAAAATTAACTGAGGCATAAAATTGATACTAGAACTCTAAGGCAAAATAAATCATCGAGGCTTATTGACTTTTTGTTTTCAGTCTTAGCATGCGTGAGCATGTTCTAAGTCGATTCAAATGAAACAGTCAGAGGAGGCTACCACAATATCATGTCCTTCTACGAATGGAAGAATGCGAACAAATATTTATATGACATGTCAATTACCATTAATAAGTTGGAACAAAACATGAGAGAGCACAAACTATTAAGCAGACATTAAGTCACATATATCTTATACGAACAAACTAAGCATGCTCACATAGATGGATACATGTACAAAAAATGAAAGCAAATAGAGTTCATACCAGCCTCTCACCACAACTTGAATTGTCGTAGATCTTCATTATTGCTCTTCACTTGTGGCTCGAATAATATATAATGAAAACCAAGCTCCAATGGAGTCACGGACGACTGTTGAACTCTGCAACAAACTTTACAAAACCAAAGAAGAACAACAAATATTTTTTTGGGGTTTTTTAATTAAAACAAGAACAGAAAGAGAACAAGCAAACAAAGCAAAATATTTTTGTATTTTTGAATATTAAACTAAAACTTAAAGGATAAAGAAAACCAAATAAAGAAACTAAAGAGGGAAACAAAGAGAAGCAACAGAAATATTTTTGGTCTTTTTGTGTTTTGGAAAACAAGAACAGGACAATGAAAACAAAAGAAGAGAAAGAAACATAAACAAACAAAAGAAACAAAGAGAAACTTAAACAAACGAAAGAAAAGAAAACACGGATATACAAAGAACCTACCGAACATGATATATAAATGAGTGTAATGTCGGTATACCTCCCCCCAAGCTTAGGCTTTTGGCCTAAGTGGAGATCAATCACCAAGGGGACCATGAGGCGGCGCCCCCGTAGTATGCTAAAGAGGAACCCTCCTCCTGATATGTGCTCGAGGATGCGCCGGTGTACTGCGTGTTGTGGTCCTCGGGAGGCGCGTCTTGCCTCTCCTGCTGCCGGTGAAACTCCATGGTGCTCAAATGCTCGTCTACCTGCTCCTTGGAGAGCAACCATGGTGACCTGTCAAGTAACTTTTCGCTCCTCTCCATACATATATAAAACTCTATATACTAAACGTTCATTAGTAGAGTTAGCAGTGACAAATTGATGGGACTTCATGGCATCAAGGTTAAGCCTACAAGGAGCAATTATTTCATCATTGGGGTTAATGGAAACATTTAAAGCAGCCGCTACACGTGTAGCAATAATACCCCCAAAAATAGGCCCAGAAGCAGCAAGGCGGCGTGCAACAAGTTCACCAAGGTTATACTTCGTGCTATGGTTCAGTGCAGCATCAATAAAAGCAAGGTGGTAACTAGAATTGTTGCTAGTGGTCTCCCTACCAAGGATACTAGTAGCAAGATAATAAGTAAAGTATCTAAGAGCAGGAAGTTGAATGTTCCTTATCTTCCCACGCTGGGATGAGTGACCATCATCGTTGGTGATCTCTCGGTAGAGCCCCTGGAGGTCTGCTGGTCTATCTTGAATCCTGCTCGCTGTCTCGGTGGCATTGATACCTATAATAGTACAAAAATCCACCAAGGACAAATAAGTAGGACTACTATATAACTTGAATGCAACAGTTGGACCATATTGAGTGTTCTGAAATTTAAAGCTCTTAACAAAAGCTTTTGTGAGCGTGGCATACTGAGGGCTTTCATCCTCCATAAAGTTGGTGAGGCCAACTCTTTCAATAAGCATATGAAAGTCATCTAATAAACCTGCACTTCTTAAAAATGTATTGCAAGGAAAGCTAGATGGGTGAACGATATCATCATCTCCTTCATCGTCAATAGTCGATGCAATAACGTCTTCATTATATGACGGCCTCGCTAAAGTGGATGAGCGTGAGGGCTTCGTCCTTCTAGGAGCATCACTCCTAAATATCTCTCCAAAATTATAACTATCCATCTCTGAAATTTTTCAACAATCATCATACAAATTAATTTCAAGCAACTATAAGGTGGAGACTACCATAGGGACTTATATGAGAGCTAAACATACATCAAAACTACATTATGTCTACTCAAATCAAGCATGCAAACTCACATAAGTTGTCACCTACTGTGGCAAAATACTCAAGAAATACTTCACTAAACACAATTCTACTTGGATCATCGGAGGAGTCACATACCGGAGATCAAACACACCAAAAATCAGCACAAATGATGGGCTTAAGAAGGAGATCGAAAATCCAGAGGAAGAACAGCAAGAACACGGGTTCCAGGAAATGTTTTCAGTTTGCAAGGTGAGAGAGAAGAATTTGGTAGTGGAGAGGGTAAGTGGAGGGCCAGGGGCCCCACACCATGTGCTGGCGCCACCAGGGGGCTAGTCGCGCCACCCTGTGGTGTGCCTGACTGGTGGGTCCCCCTGGGGCCTCCCAGGTGGCTCTCGGCCTCATTTTTACGTAAAAAAATATTATATTTTTTCTGGAATTTTTCGAGAAACTTTATTTTTGAGGTATTTCTAGAATTTTAATAATTAATAAAACCCGGGAAAACGAAAGTGAAAACATGGAAAACAAAACCAAAACCAGTACTACAGAGGTTCTATGACACTTTAATGAAAGAATATCCAAGGAAAACAAAGGTGGTAGCGGTGAAAACAAAAGTATGGATGGTAAAAACATGCATAACCTCAGTAATCAGGGTGAAAACATCAGGAAAACATGCATAAGGATGGTGGAAAACAGGATTCTACTCAAGTAGCATTGTAATAACAGAAGTAAACATGGTTAAAACATAATGGGAAGGTGAAAACATAGTGAAAAAATTGCCCATTTTATTTAAAATTATTTTGTTAGCAAGGGTGATCAAGTCTTGCTACCAAAATAATTTTATATGAAACAAAACTTTGTTTCTCACTAAATACTCATGTTACCTCAACCTTAATAGACATATTTCCAATCATAATAATTTCATATTCTTTGGGTGGCTTTGGAATAGGACAATAAAATTCTCCAATCTTGATGGTCTCAATATTTTCAATGGAATTTAGACCATATTTTCTATCAATTTTTTGGGAAAATAAATAGTGTGCTCTTTATCATTAACATTAAAAGTAAGTTTTCCTTGATTGCAATCAATAACAGCCCATGCAGTATTAAGAAAAGGTCTTCCAAAAATAATAGACATATTATCATCTTCAGGCATTTCCAACACAACAAAGTCAGTTAATATCATACAATTATTAGCAACTTGAACAGGAACATCCTCACATATACCCACAGGAATAGCAGTAGACTTATCAGCAATTTGCAAAGATATATCAGTTGGTATCGATTTTTCTAGGAGGAATCTTTTATAGAGAGTAAAAGACATGACACTAACTCCAGCTCCCAAATCACACAAAGCAATTCTAACATAATTATTTTTAATAGAACAGGGAATAGTTGGTATACCAGTATCTCCAAGCTTCTCAGGAACCTTGCATTAAAAGAGTAATTAATAAGCATAGTGGAGATTTCCTCATTAGGAATCTTCCTTTTGTTAGAGACAATATTTTTCATATGTTTTGCATAAGGAGGCAATTTAATAGCATCAGTTAAAGGAATTTGCAAGAACAAAGGTTTCATCCATTCACAAAACTTGTTATAGTGTTCTTCCTCCTTAGATTTGTGTTTCTTATTAGGAAAAGGCATTGGTTTTTGTACCCAAGGTTCTCTCTCATTACCATGTTTATTAGCAATGAAATCCTCCTTAGTATACTTTGCAGTTTTAGTTTGCTTTTCAGGTTCAGCTACAGGTTCTTCTTTATCAGAAGCATCATTCTTTTCATTACCACTTTCAGTTTCATCATCAGAGATAGATATACTATTAGGATCTTTAGCAAGTTCATAGGATTCTACAGCAGTTTTATGTTTCTTCTTCTTTTTCTTCTTAGTATGAATAAAATTATCGTTAGTTTGATGAGAATCTTGTTCAATTCTTTTAGGATGTCCCTCGTGATATAAAGGATCTTGTGTAACAATACCACTTCTAGTTCTTATTTCATAAGCATGTTTTTATTTAGAAGCATTAACTAGCAAATATTTTTGCACTTTAGCAAGTTGATCAATTTGAGTTTGAACCATTTGAAAATGTTTAACAAGCATTTTAACATCATTAGAGGTTCTTTCTATAATACCATGAAAATTATCAATAGCTCTAGAGTTTTCCATTAGGTGATTTTGCACTCTCATATTAAAATTATCTTGCTTGATAACATAATTATCAAATTCATCTAAACATTGACCAGGAGGTTTATTATAGGGAATATCTCTATAAGGTCCGCCCCAGAACCACTGTTCAAGGACACCTTCGATATGCATACATTCACGATCCCAGATCACACCAGTCGTAAACAACATATCCAGTTGGTACACAGATATAATATCCATTACACGGTTGCATAAAACACTTACAAAGAGACATAGTCACATGACCAAGTCTAACACAACTGCCGCGCAGGACAAACACACAACACACACAATGGAAGACTAACACACACATACGTAGTAGAGCCCAAGTCACGCCTTAACCTACAGGCTGCTGACCGGGAGACGATCCTAGTTCGCAAAGCCATCAGCTCCGTACTCCTCTCCGTAGATCTCCTTTTGAGATTCCTTCTTGATGTCTGGCAAGTAAATACCAGGGACGAAATCAATATGAGTACATTTGAATGTACTCAGCAAGACATCCATCATGTAGCTTACCAAAAATGCAAGTATGCTTATATAGTGGAATAGGTAGGCTATACATAGGGTTCGCTATCAGTGATACATGTAAGACATATCATAGTTGATTTTTTAAAATCTTTGTATCTTCGTTGAAGAAGATACTTCAAAAGAAAATAATATAGTTTTCTTTCTCTTGTAGATATCACATGTACAAGAGGTTTTGTAAAACTTTGTTAAAAGAAAGTTTTCTCTTTGCAAAACTTCTTGGAATCAACTTCCAGTTTTTGTTTAGAAAAGAAAGGTTTTATATGCAAAACTTTCTGTAAAACAACTTCTGGCTTTCCATCAACGGTACCTCCACGTTACAAGATTTCTTCCTTTCGGTACTTCATGAGTCCAACAACTTTTTGAAAACTCCTTTTTTTGAAAACATTGACACAATGCTAGCTACATGGCCATTCAACTGTCCATATCCGAGGATGCAGCTACTTTGAAATAGTTGTACTCTGCAGAGGTGTACACATCCACCAGATCCAGTACATCTGCCGTGAACAACCACGGACTGTAACAATAGCATGTAAACATCAGATAACTGATCCTAACCATCCACTATGTCCAAGCTAGTACATGTCTATATCTTCAGTTGGGACCGATTCCCCTGGCATCCTTTCCACCAGCGCCACGTCAGGGGACCCAACTGCTGCGACCGGGCGGTAACTTAATCCCTCACTTTGTATGTCTCGTATATGCCACCTAGCGACAATCGGTTCGAGGGATCGACGACCCTTATAGCAAATTGAGATAGAACACACACTAACAAGAACAAACTTCAAGTTAAGCCCCGTGCCCATGTTGGGGTAAAAGTGGCAGTACAGTAAAGGTTGTCCGGCGAAGACTAGGTTATGTGTCATTTTTGTAAAACACCATTTTTCCAAAAATGACCACTCCAACATTCCTCCAGTGAATAAGGCTCAACCTTTTCTCCGGGTTTTCCATAAAGCCTTTGTTTTGCAAAAACATATTTTTAGGGTGTCCACTTAGGGACTAATATTTGTGATGGTAATAAATACCATATGGTGGCTATGGGCTTGGTAACACCAAGTATCAACTACTGGCATAGTTGTCGCACCCAGACTTCTAAAGGATACTCACAGTCCGCTAAACAGTTGAACGAATGGCTTACGGGGCATACCGGCACCCGCATCTCAATATGAGCAGGCCAACACGTAAACGTGTGACAACCATTCTCTACTATCCATCGTCTGTGTAAACCATCCCATAGAAATCAGGACACTTCCGTTGACGTACTTCATAACATACACACATGGTACGTCAACGGCATTTGAACAACTGATATCACAACATATCTCTACGACACAAAAGATTGAAATAAGTTGCAAATAGCTCTCACTAGAGCAGAGATAGCAAATACAATCATCCAGAGGACACATGTCCCAACAATTCATCATTACAACACAGCGGAAGCATCCAAAGTGTCTGAGTACAGACAAGATCCAAATAGGCCTAAGAGGCCGGAAACGAAAAGACGGAGCCCATCCACGATGTCTCGGATCCTGCCCCGGTCCGCTATCTACTCGTCAGCAGCCTCGTCATACTCCACGTAGTAGCCACCATGGGGATCCTCGGAAACGTAGTCTGCGGAAACCACAGCCCCAAAGGGGTCAGTACATAAACGTACTGGCAAGCAAGACTCACAAGATACCATAGTGTACCCGGCAACACCAAGTACAAATGCTTTGGGTTCAACGGAAGAATAGGTGATACAAAAGTGCGGCAGCAGGCTGCTCTAACCAACTACAGAAACATGCTATAATTTCCGGCTAACAGAAAGGAGATAAGATAGCGTATCGTAACCAACTACTACTAACTCCAAACAAACCCATCCTGGATCTCGCCCCTTATCCAAAGAAGCAATCCGAGGATAACTCGCACAGTTGGATTAATGATGGGTCAAGTTGTTGTGTCAATAATACTATTACTAGTCAAGTTATCATTAGTTAGGTGTAAGTTGTTCTGAGTACTTGTTAGCCAGTACTTTCACCAAGTCAACCATAACCGCGGAAAACACGGCTTCTCGAGAAGATTTATCCCTACAGGGGTGCACCAATTTGGCCGTACACGTAAGAATACCCAGCCAGGATGGAAATGCACTTCCACCAAGCGAGGCACTCAACACAACTCAACTCTTCTTCGCATCAAGCCCAAAGAACCACGTGATGTGCGGGCGCGGCTAATCGAGCCCCCACGAAGAAAAGGGGGACCCTCATAGCACTGGAAGACCACGCCGCCCTAAATGCCGACTACAAAAGTTCCACCCTGGCCTCGGGTTCGTACCTGCATATGCGTGCATCAAATGGAAAGCCCGAACTAAGTGTGGCCATTTGGACGAGATGCGAATCGAATCAAATTGAGGGGGGCGCCCATACACGCTTCCCACATGCGGATAGTGCGCTCATCATGGATCAGTAGATAAGACCCTTTTCCTAATTAGGGTCGACACTAGCAGGCCTCAAAACCACGCCGGGCCTCCTGCCGGTGCCTTATCATCAAATTAGCATTGCCTCAAACAATAACAGGTTGATTGTTTAATCATCGAGCCCCAGAACATAATAAAATAAGGTAACAGAAATAACGGACAACAGACTCGAGCATAAACAACCCTAAGCATGCTAGTAAGACACAGGCAACAAGCAACGGGGTTATAGGTGTGGAGGTGAGGCTATATCAGGGTTAAAGGATAACATGTGATAGGATCGAACACAAGCATCGAATCTTAAGGCTAGCAGAATAGACAACGGAAAGTATCGATATCCAGTGTGGAAAGGAACACAATGGTTCATGTGAGTGAATACTTGCCTGTAAACTCAGTAGCCTGGTACTGGGCTAACTCCTCCAAAGTAGTGTCGTAAACCTCGTCTGTCTCAACGCCGTCGTCTATTCGAGAAGAAGCAAACAAACATCACAGAGAGACAACAATCAATAACATGGCATAATGCACAAACATGGGATGATGCATTGCAATTTAATTGATGCATCAAAATTGAGATAGTTGACTTGGTAACATAACATAATTAAATGGGCCCATATGCAATTTGGATTGCATATGGAAAGCCCATGAGTTAAGGTTGAAATAATTGTTCTACAACTAACCAACAGTTGAAAGTGGATTCGTATGATGCATGAATGAGGAAAACAGAAAGGAAACAACAATAGCTTCAATTTGAAAAGGTGTTTACCAACTTTGGAATTTTATTTATTAAGTTATGAAAATTTGCTTCTTAAAGGAGTTACACAAGCATTTGTTGTTTTCACCAATTTTAATTGTTCAAAATGGATAACAAAGTTCATATTTGGAAAGTACACAAAATTTTAGGTGGAATACATGTTTCAATTATTGAAAAAGGAATTAAGATGAATTAATTATGAATTAAACAAGTTTAAACAAGATTTAAATGAATTTAATTCAAGTATGAATTTATTTGAATTTTTATTTGTTCAAAACATTAAACCAAATTCATATTTGAAAAGTTTACACTTTTCTGGTTTGAAAACATATTTTATAAGTTCAAAAATAATTTAATTTGACCAAGTTATGAATTTAGCAATTTTAAATGATTTAAACAAGGTTTAAATTATTTAACCAATTTTAATTATTCAAAACAGAAAACAAAGTTTATATTTGGAAAAGTGGTTCAATTTAGCATGGAAAACATATTTTATTTGTGTTATTTGAATTAAGTTTGAATTAGTTATGAATTTAACCAAATTTAAAAGGGGTTGTTTGGATTTGAATTTGGAAGCAATTTGAAATGTTTAAAACATAAAACAAATGGGTTAATCATGTAGAGAATTTAATTTGGTGCAGAATACATATTTCATTTGTATTATTTGGATTTCAATTTCAAAAGTTATTTGCATTTTGAATACAGGGACTAATCTGTAAAAGATTTGGACTTAAACTTAAAAAGAAAAAGGCAGAAACATTTTCTACCTCGTACAGAGCCACCCTGGGTCACTGGCAGTGGGCCAGTGCCCAGCTGTGCTGGCGTGGCGCGTGGGTGTGGGCCTACGTGGCCTCCACTGCCACTGGCTGGTGGGACCAGTGTGCACGCGTGGCAGAGATGCAAAAATGGGTGGTTTAATCCGCGCGGCGGGGATTCGAACCCACGCCCTCGCGCTGCGCACCGTTCGATCCCACCACTACGGTGCGGATGCGTTCGTTGACAGAGAAGCGAGCGTGGGGTTTTGAGGTGCTACTGCTTCTAACTGACAAAACTAAAGAAAAAGATTCAGTCTTTCGACTGAACCTGACGACGGCGGAGGGAACGGTGGTGCTGCCCGTCGCGGTGACCAAGATCTGGCGGCGCTGTACATGTGCGTGTGCGTACAGTAGCTAGGTGAGCGTGTGCGCGTGCTTGGACGGCTTGAGAACGCACGGAAACATGCGCGATTGCAGACATGGCGGCACGGTGGCGGAGGACTACCGGAGTTCAGAACGGACGCGCGCAGAACAGGAAACGAGGGAGCCAGAGAGAGGCCTGGGGCGCTGCGGTGGCTCACCGTGGGGCTGTCGGAGGCGAGAGGGAGACGTGAGGTAGACGGAGTCGACGGCGCGGTGGGATTCTTCAGAATAACCGCGGCGGTGTCGAGCTCGCCCGCGATGATCAGAGGCCCCTGGGTACTGCTGCTGCTGTAGAGGAAGTAGACGTCCTGGCGGTGGCGTACGTGTCCCTAGCGTGGTCGGAGATGATCCATGGCGGCTTGTCGACGGTGAGCCCCTCTGCTGTTCTTCCACCCCCGAGAACGCCGGAAGAAATTGGAGAGGAGGAAGGAAGGGAGACGATGGCTGGCGGCGGCAGGGAGGATGGAGGAACTTAGGGCTAGGGTTTGGTGGCCTCGGGGGGTAGATATAGGGCGAGGAGCAGGTGGAGCTGCTCGGCTGCGTGCGCGCTGGCGTCAGCTGACGCCAGCCGTACGGAGAAAGAAGAAAGGCCAAGCGGGCCGTGCTGCGCGCGTGTGCTGGGTTAGGTGGGCTGGGTTTGGCCCAGTCTGCCTTGCCCAGCCGCTTTTCTTTTATTTTTTCTTTCTGTTTACTTTTTTTTTGCTGAAAAGGAATAGGAGAAAAAGGATAGGTTTTGGGGTTAGAAAATTTTAGGGAAAAATTTGTATTGACTAATTTTGTAACAGCACCATAATGCAAACTTTTGTTTTCCAAAAATTTGAGACTATGTTGCTGTTTGCAAATTTGTTTGAATTTGATTGAATTTAATATTAATTGAATAATTGAACTTAAGCAACTCAAAAGTGTTTAAATTCAAGTTTATTTGAAACAAATGATTGATTTTTTTTGTAATTTTCATAAACTTCAAAATGGTTGCTGTTTGGAAATTTAATTGAATTTGAATGAAATTTGAATTAAGTGAATTATTAAAAAGAACAAGTTAATAGTTTGAGCTTTCCATTTTAATGGAAACAAATGGATGTTTTATTTGAATATTTCTATTTGAAAAAATTGTGACATCACAAGTATGAAACAAATATTTGAATTTTGTTTGAAAATTCAAATAGAAAACAAAGGAAAACAGATGAAAACAAATGGAAAACAAATGCCAAAACAAATGCAATGATGATGTCATGATGCAAAACATAAATAAAACAAGAAAACAAACATTCTAGGGGTTGTTTTCATACTTGGGATGTTACAATAGTAATAGTATATACAATATTAATAGTAGTAATAGACACTCAAAAATAGGTTTTTTTTTGGAAATCAAAGTTTTGTAAAACTTTTCAGAAGTAAACCATTCATGATCGATAATGATAAGTGTATTATAACAGCAAGCATCAGAGAGGCAATAATAAAATGGTTATTATCTTATTCCTTTTTTATGATGAATGTTTATTTCTCATGCTAGAATTGTATTAACCGGAAACGTTGATACATGTGTGCTTAATAAACAAACAATGGTTCCTAGTAAAGCCTCTCTTTTAACTAGCTCGTTGATTAATAGATGATCAAGGTTTCCTGATCATGAACATTGGATGTTATTAATAACGGGGTCATGTCATTAGAAGAATGATGTGATGAACATATACCCAAAGAGAATATAGCAATGCGATCAAGTCATTTAGTTTACATTGTTATATCAAACATACGAAGTAACTTATTCCTTAGACCATGAGATCATGTCAATCGCTGATACCGGAAGAGTGCTTTGATGGCATCAAACGTCACACCGTAACAGGGTGACTATAAAGGTGTCGTTAAGTATTCAGAAAGTATTAGTTGAGGATCATCGATCAAGAGTGGGATTTTTCCATACAAATGACGGAGAGATATACTCTGGGCCCTCTCGGTGATATCACATCGAAACCGCTTGCAAGCACGTGATATGATCACAAGGATGTTATATCACGGGAACGAGAAAAGAGTACTTGTCGGTAACGAGATTGAACAAGGTATGGTTGATACCAATGATCGAATCTCGGATAAGTAAAATATCGCGAGACAAAGGGAATAGTTCACAGCGTTGTTGGTTCACACGATCACGAGAGTCATCATTGAATATATAGGAGTCATCACGGATCTCCAGATCCCGCTGTTGATTATTGATCGGAGAGGAGTCTCGATCATGTCTATCTTATTCGCGAACCGTAGGGTGACACACTTAAGGTTCGATGACGCGTTTGAGAGGATACAGAATATCGAAGAATATTTTGGGCAGCACCGAAATTGTTTCGGGAAAATTGAAATAGTTCAAGGGGTTTTTCATCGAATGGTTGTTAATAGAATTAACAAATTATTCGAGGTGCTATATGCAAATGTTTGTTAATGGAATTAACAAATATAAATAAAGAAATAAAAATGTTTTATTTATTTATTAAAAGAAAACCTTTGGATTTTCCAAGTGGGAAATAATGGGAAAGTGAGTGGAGGTGAGTGGAGTGTCCACTCACATGATGAGGGAAGAGGTGGGGGCACACCCATGGGCTGGCCGCACCCCCCTTGGGCTGCCTCCCCCCTCTCCTATAAAAGGAGGGTGAGAGCTCTCCCTCCTTCACACACTTGGCCACTTCCCTTTCCCTCCACCCGCTGCTCCATTTCATGGTCTCCGGCTTGGCGAAGCCCTGACCGTGGGATTCTTCTTCACCACCACGCCGTTGTGCTGCTGGAGTTCCGAGGGATCCTCTACTTCCGCGCCCCATGGAACGAGGGAACGGAGGTCGTCATCAACCGTACGTGTGACCGATCACGGATGCACCGCCGGATTGCGGTGCCCATCTTCTCGCTATCGGGATCGGTGTGAGTACGAATACGCCAACAACGAGATTTGATCTCGTACCACTTTGAGTCTTCGAGGGTATGTGTTCTCCTTAACCCTCTTGTTGCATGTTGCACCTCGTCTCCTAGATTAGATCTTGGCCTTTCGGGTGTCTCTCGCGTAGGAATTTTTTTTTTCTATGCAACGAACCCTTCAGTGGTATCAGAGCCGGATTTATGCGTAGATGTTTTGTACGGGTAGAACACATAGGTGTATGTGGGCGTTGATGATCATGTTATTGCCTCCTTGAGTATTTTATGATCTTAGTGGCATAGTAGGATGAAGCTGCCCCAGACTAAGTTTACGTGTACTATGTACGCGAGAGTTGTCTCACTTGTGGCTAAGGGGGTGTCCGTTTCTCCTACTATAGTTAAGATCTAATCTACGAAGGGTTGTTAAAAATGTGTTTATCAACGTTGTGGTTGATGTTCGTAGGTATGAATGGTTCTATCATCGAAATCCCTAAGCCACGTAAAATATGCAAAAATAAATTAGAGGCGTCTAACTAGTTTTTGCTGGGCATGTGATGTGATATGGTCAATATTACAAATTTGATTATGAGATGATCTATTTTGTAAATTATTGTTATACCGGAAGGTATCCATATGGTTGTCTTCTTATTGATGGACAATCAAGTTCAGGGTACCCTGGTACTTGGTACCACGCCGATGGAATGATTGAGATCATACCATAATGCACATGATGGAGATCAAGTGCAAGAAGGACCATATCATATCACGTTATCCTTACATGTGATGTTTGTGATGTTAATCCTTTTATGCATCTTGTTTTTCTTAGATAGCGACGGTAGCATTATAAGATGATCCCTCTCACTTAATATCAAGATAAAAATGTGTTCTTCCTTAAGTATGCACCGTTAAGAAAGTTCGTCGTTTCGAGACACCACGTGATGATCGGGTGTGATAGACTCAACGTTCGCATACAACGGGTGTTTTCAAGCCTAGCATGTACAGACATGGCCTTGAAACACACGCAATACTACGGTTCTACTTGGCGAGCCTAGCATGTACAGACATGGCCTCGGAACACGTAACCGAACGGTAAAGCATGAGTCATATGGATGATATGATGAACATGTCGATGTTCGCCTTTGAAACTACATCATCTCACGTGATGATCGGTTTTGGTGGAGTGAATTTGGTTCGTGTAATCACTAAAGACGACTAAGAGGGATGTTGTTTTTGAGTGGGAGTTCATGGTTTAATTTTTGAATTAACTTGAACTTATTTATCATGAACAACAAATCAAAGTGAATTTGCACAAATTGTAGTATTCATTGGCATCTATAATTACCTTACACTTAGATTGTTAATTGAGATATAACTGTTATGATCTGGTAAATACCATTTAAGATTGGTACCGTATTAGTGAAATTTAAAATTGAATCCTATTGTAGATTTTCGGTATTTCCTACCTACCTCCATGTGATTAATGATTGATTGATCTAGAGAGCAACCAATTCCTACTTAGAATCCAAAGTCATGGTTGCTTCCGTATTACTTTATCTTCAAAAGAATGTTTTGTTGATCAAAGTGATTTAGGAACCGAAAAGAATTGTTTTCAGAAACAATCAAGTGAAAGATATATTGATATCTAGAAACTTATTTGTGGCAACATGGCTGAGTATAATTTAGCGTGACAATGTATCCTTATATTATTTGAATATATGCAATGATTGAAGACGCTAGGCGTTTGAATATTCCAAGAAATTGGGCGCTAAAAATTATCCTCTAAATCCCTTCCTTCGAGCTATATTAGCTTAATCATAAAATTGTTATGATAGGATGGATTAAAAGTATGGTTAAAGTCATTTACCTTACTTGGAGATTGCTAAGAGTGGAATCTAGAAGAATACTATTAATATGGTGATATTAGTAGAACAATCAAACTCAAAGTATGACTCTATGGGTGATAGTATATGACTAACACGCCAAAGAAAATGAGCTAGTACGGCTAGCATTGTTTGATGTTGATTGATTCTTCTGTAAAGGAAAGGGAATATTGAAAATAGAATTGCAAATAGATATATGGCAGAAAAGAAGATAACTGGAAAAGTCCAGCTCAGGAGTATATGCTTGATATACAAGTTATAGATGTATTACTAGTTAACAAAGTATTTTTTGGGTATTTTGATACCACATTGGTTGTATGAGTTGTCATACAAAGCAACGCAATGCAAGAAATACAAGGGCCTAAAAGGAACAAGTAATAGATGTGGAATCGATTATGACAAGAACATAAATAAAGTGTTATTGTGTTCATTGTAGTATCAAACCAAACATTCAAGATTTATTTTAAGAACTTAATAAGTTGTTATTTTGTTCTAGTCTTTTGTGAGAACAAATGAGATTGTTCAAACGATGACCATATTCCATAATTGATGGATATGTTAATATAAATCATGTTGGTAAAGTAAACATCTATAAGACTGAATGCTAAACGTTGCAAGACGTAAACGATTTTCAATTAAATTGTGACACCACCATTTTAGTTCATATCGGAAAGGAAAACATGAAGGAACTCCATATTGATGGACTTCCGGAGTCATTTTGTTTTGAATAAATTGACGCTTGTGAGATCTCTTCCAAAAGATGACTAGAATTCCGTTCATAGGCCAAAGTAGAATGGACGACTAATTTAGTGGAGATTATACATATTGATGTATATAGTCCATTATGTATAGTCATGTATGGTGGATTAATTTTTCCTTCATAAAATTTTGTCGATGATTTAAGTAGATATGTGAGTATATCTATTTAAAGGGAACAGAGTTTGACATTTTGAATTGGTTCAAAAGGTTGTTAATATGAAGTTAAAATCAATGTAACAAGATAATCAAGTATTTATGATTGGATCATAAAGGATAAAGTTTGAGTTACAAGTTTAGCAAAACATCTGAGAAGTTGCAGAATTGTTCTACAACTTATACTTCTCGAATACCCACATTAGATTGGAGTATTCAAAAAGACAAAAACAAACCATGTTTGACATGGTAAGATTAATAAAATTGCCATTATAATTTTGTAGTTTATACATTAAGGACAACCGCTTTTACACTGAAAAGAGCACCATCATGATCCGTTGAAATTGACAACATATAAGATATGGTTTGGGTAATGACCCGAATTGTCATTTTTCTTAAGTTTTGGTATGCATAGCATGTGTAAAATGTTTACAACCAAAATAGGATAAATATATGTTTATAAGGTTATCCCAAATAAAACATTGGGTATTTCTCCTATCACCGAACCAAAAGACAAATGTTGTTTGTCAGAAAGGGTTGATTTCTCGAGAAAGTAGTTCTTGCGAAACAAGTGAGTGGGAGCACAGTACAAACTCAACGAGATTAGAGAATCTTCGTTATCATGTCAAGAGTAGCGCAGCACTGGAAGTTGTTCCGGGGTTTACTATTTTGACTAAGTAGAAGACACTACAAATGTTGTAGATACTTCAAATGAGTTTGCGAGTTGTACCAGAAAATTCCAAAAACTTTGTACTTAGAACAACTTGTGGTTTAAGTGTAAAGTGTTGTTTTGACAACAAAAGGACCTGGACCTTATAAAGGAAGCAAATGATGGGCCCTAACTTCGTAAAATTGACTATGAGTCATTATATCCGCCATAGTATCCTTGTATGAATATCAAGTATGTGACTTGGTAGTCCTTTCAATAGGCATGATGCCTAACGATAGCAAAAGGGTCTATATAGCGACAAAGACATGGATACTTATCGAAAAGTTGTTTTCGACGAAGTTCAAAGAGTTGACTACTACAAGATTTCGATCTTCCGTAGTGGTGCTTTAGTCTTTGCGGATAGTTCTAGCAAAAAGTTACATATTATGATATGGCAGTTGAATAACAAAACCAACTCTCCTCTCGAGGAAGTTTGATCAAGGATGTGTACTTGACACAGTCTGAGAGTTTTGTAAAATTCAAAAGGTTGCTATAAAGGCATGCACACTTCAATGGTTGAAGTGAGCATAGCGAAGTTAAAATCTTTAGCTTAATGAAGTTATCAAAAGAGTTTGATTCCATCATGAATGATAAAGATTCTTGTAGAGTTACAAGAAATTAAGTGTGAGCGCTATGACATATTTCCAATACTTTATGTAGTTGACATATGGTTGATCGGAAAATATGTATTTTAAATTAACACGGTTAATATTTTCGATTTCATATTGATGAAAGGCTTAGAAGATATTGGGCATCGATATCTATAAAAGATGGATTGACGCACCTGATATGATTGAAGCCAAATTACATAGATGAAATATTGAAGTAAGTCAATATGAAAATGACAAGAAGGAGTTCTTGTCACATGGAAAATAATTGAGCAAGATTCATGTGTTTTGACACATGATGAGCATCATTGAAATTGAGATTTTTAAGTCATGTTTCCATGCTATGTACACAACCAGATGAGTCCTATGCTATAAAATGTTATAGCAGGATAATTCATATGATGATTAGACAACAGTGAGAGAGATCCTTGTGTCATTTCAGAAATGCTAAGGATGTCTTTTCCTATATAGGAATGACAAAATATTAGTTGTAATATGTTACACTAATAGTCTTGTCATTTATTCAAGTAATTTTATCTCAATTAAAATATGTGATGAAGGGTAGCACAATAGGATGGAAGAAAGTTCCATGCTAGATTTGAAAGAGTTTCAAAATTAAAATATTGTGACAGATACTACAACAAAGGCTAAAGTATATCGTTGTGTTGACAACTGATAATAAGCGTATTTTGTGTTTAAGGAGTTCTTTATTGAACTTGGTGAAATTCCAAGAATGCTGACACTATGAAGCTACATTTTCAAAATGTTAGTAACATCAGTTTAAGCTGAGGAATTAAGGTATCACCGGAACTTGGTGAATTTCCAAGATTGCTAAACACTATGAAGCTACATTTTCACAATGTTAGTGACAATGGTTTAAGCCGGGGAATTAAGGTTTCACCGATTGACCATATATATGCAAAGCCATCTCATTAGAGAATGAGTGATGCGTGTAGACGCAAAGAACATGCAAATACAATAGGACCTGAACATTTCAGATCTTTTTGATAATGTTTACCACATGCAAAGCATGGTAATAACACTGGTACGCCATATGTGTTAAGTGCTTACAGACTAGATTATTGACTCTAGTGCAAGTGGGAGACTGAAGGGAATATGCCCGAGAGGCAATAATAAAATGGTTATTATCTTATTCCTTGTTTATGATGAATGTTTATTTCTCATGCTAGAATTGTATTAACCGGAAACGTTGATACATGTGTGCTTAATAAACAAACAATGGTTCCTAGTAAAGCCTCTCTTTTAACTAGCTCGTTGATTAATAGATGATCAAGGTTTCCTGATCATGAACATTGGATGTTATTAATAACGGGGTCATGTCATTAGAAGAATGATGTGATGAACATATACCCAAAGAGAGTATAGCAATGCGATCAAGTCATTTAGTTTACATTGTTATATCAAACATACGAAGTAACTTATTCCTTAGACCATGAGATCATGTCAATCGCTGATACCGGAAGAGTGCTTTGATGGCATCAAACGTCACACCGTAACAGGGTGACTATAAAGGTGTCGTTAAGTATTCGGAAAGTATTAGTTGAGGATCATGGATAAAGAGTGGGATTTGTCCATCCAAATGACGGAGAGATATACTCTGGGCCCTCTCGGTGATATCACATCGAAACCGCTTGCAAGCACGTGATATGATCACAAGGATGTTATATCACGGGAACGAGAAAAGAGTACTTGTCGGTAACGAGATTGAACAAGGTATGGTTGATACCAATGATCGAATCTCGGACAAGTAAAATATCGCGAGACAAAGGGAATAGTTCACAGCGTTGTTGGTTCACACGATCACGAGAGTCATCGTTGAATATATAGGAGTCATCACGGATCTCCAGATCCCGCTGTTGATTATTGATCGGAGAGGAGTCTCGATCATGTCTATCTTATTCGCGAACCGTAGGGTGACACACTTAAGGTTCGATGACGCGTTTGAGAGGATACAGAATATCGAAGAATATTTTGGGCAGCACCGAAATTGTTTCGGGAAAATTGAAATAGTTCAAGGGGTTTTTCATCGAATGGTTGTTAATAGAATTAACAAATGATTCGAGGTGCTATATGCAAATGTTTGTTAATGGAATTAACAAATATAAATAAAGAAATAAAAATGTTTTATTTGTTTATTAAAAGAAAACCTTTGGATTTTCCAAGTGGGAAATAATGGGAAAGTGAGTGGAGGTGAGTGGAGTGTCCACTCACATGATGAGGGAAGAGGTGGGGGCACACCCATGGGCTGGCCGCACCCCCCTTGGGCTGCCTCCCCCCTCTCCTATAAAAGGAGGGTGAGAGCTCTCCCTCCTTCACACACTTGGCCACTTCCCTTTCCCTCCACCCGCTGCTCCATTTCATGGTCTCCGGCTTGGCGAAGCCCTGACCGTGGGATTCTTCTTCACCACCACGCCGTTGTGCTGCTGGAGTTCCGAGGGATCCTCTACTTCCGCGCCCCGCTGGAACGAGGGAACGGAGGTCGTCATCAACCGTACGTGTGACCGATCACGGATGCACCGCCGGATTGCGGTGCCCATCTTCTCGCTATCGGGATCGGTGTGAGTATGACTACGCCAACAACGAGATTTGATCTCGTACCACTTTGAGTCTTCGAGGGTATGTGTTCTCCTTAACCCTCTTGTTGCACGTTGCACTTCGTCTCCTAGATTAGATCTTGGCCTTTCGGGTGTCTCCCGCGTAGGAAAAATTTTGTTTTCTATGCAACGAACCCTTCAGTTAGCTATAGACTATGCTTATGTCTACTTGAAGTTATGGAATCCATCAATCATGAAAATAAACAAACAAACCAGTAGCTCAAATAAATGGTAACAAGCCATAAAATATGATCTAAAACACAATCATCACACAAGATAATAATCGTAACAAATTACATAAAAACAGGACTGCACTAATATCATACTAGTATGGAAATTCTACACAAGCAGGCTATAAGATATAATTGTGTTCTACAACTATAGCACAAGCGAAATAAAGATGTCATGGAATCATAACAGAAGTAAATGACACCCTAAACATGCTAGAATATTCACACATTCATAAAATAAAAAGGCAACAATACTAGAGCAAAGCCATAATTTCTAGTGGTGACCCTAGTTCAACACTAGAGAAGCAAACATCACTATAAGGATGCTAAACTCTAAACAAGCAAGTCATGAACATAAATATACCTACTAAAAGCACACAAACCTTACACATTCTAGTAAGCACAAACACTAAAACAATTCTATGAAAACATCTACTAAGCAAGCATAAACCAATTCTAGTAATACATGCTTTTCTAGTTAATTAAGTAGCAAGCAAACAAGGTACAAACTACACAACCAGTAGATATGAACTCAATAAAAGGTTAACTAAACCTTTTCAAAAATCCAAACACTCAATTAAAAATCATTCAAAAACAATCTATCAACCACAAGGAATTATTCTATTTGCAAACAATTTAATTTAGCACACAATAGTGAAGCATTTCTTAACATGATACTCCTAAGGAATATTATGCTAACAAATAAATCACACCTAAACATACTAGTATTCACAAAGAAGAAATAAACCTTTCACTTGCATAAGTGAAACCAACAATCTATTTTCCATGGTGGAAAATAACAATCAATCATATAATAAAACATGTTATTTTCACACACATGTATGGTTGGGGATTTTCATCCTCAACCAAGATGCAATGGGACCAGTGGGTTATGAGCCCACTAATACCAAGGAAAAATAGGTAACAAAGCCTCTGGTTACTCATGGAAAAAAAATTATAAAACAATTTAATCAATACTAGACTATTCATACTAGTGAAAACAATTAGAAAAACTAACACATGCTTTGCTATAAAATAACAAGCAAGCTAACAGAGACAATAATATCAAAATAACAGTACCAAAATGGTACTGGACTCATAGCAAACCTAGCACAAACTTAGTCAATTAAGCACACAAAGATTTAGCTCACACAATAATCTAAATAATAAAACTAGAGAAATAACCAAATGCTATCCCTACTTTCATTGGGATTTCCAAACATGCACACACTTTCTAAGGTAGATATAATGAAATAAAACAACCTAATAAAAAGTGGTAACAACTCTATGCATGCTAGGAAACAAGATTTAAACAATCACACCTCTCATTTCAAACAATTACACACTTACAAACAAAAACGGAAAAGTGATGTTTTCTAGATCTGCTCACCAAAATTAATCTAGGGTTACAAAAGTAATCTAAGCTAGGATTAGATAGAGCTAGTCAATAGCAAACTCATCCAATTGGATTTACCTCAAAAATCATTTTTAAACTCACTCTAAAAATCCTAGAAAAGCCTACTGGCCTTTTACCAAAATGGATGGCATTTTCATTTGGTAGCTCACCTTGATGTGAGGCAAAGCCCTAGTGATAGATATATTCATAAGATATCCAAAACAATTTGGTTTTACCATTTTAGTTACAGATCCAAAAAGGTAAGTTCAAAACAATACTACTGACACTCTGTGGCAAAACCAACCTTGTGGTTAAAATATCAGTCCAATCTTAGATCTATAATTTTTATGTGGTTAGGAAAACACAACACTAGTGACTTGATTTTTGGTAGATTTTATTTTGCAATTTTAGTATTTTTCATAGATCAAAAGTAAACCAGCAAGTCTCTGTCAATACTTAAAAGGAAAAATAAAACAAGGCGCGGGCTGGGGTTCTCTGCGGGCACGGCCCAACGTGGCCAGGCGAGCGTGCGCGGCGCGGGAACGCACGGGTTTAAGCGTGGTCGTGGATCAGAGATCCAACGGCGCACGGGTCGTCGTCCTCCTCGCCCCTCTTTTCTCTCTGCCTCGAAACGACCGGCAATGGGAGCTCGCGGTTGCTCACCTAGGGGGATCAGGGAGGGCGGCGCATGCTCGGGGAAGATAGCTGGGGTCGAGGGCGTTGAGGGGAGCAGTCTGTGGCGACGGGAGCGGCTCCAGACGGTGGCGCGCGGCCGGTGCCCGTGGCGGCGTCCACGGACGGCGGCGGCGTACCTGCAAGCGAACGACCACGAGACAATGTCAGCACGGCTCTACGAGCTACGGGAAACTCGACGGAGGCGAAAGGAACAGGCAGGAGGGGCTGGTTAGGGCTGCACCACCTCGGGTGGCTCTCGGTTGCCGACGGCAAGGATCTATCCCGTGGAGCTTGCAGACGCTCTCGGGCTCGGCCTGGGCTGCTCGAGGTGAGTGGGTAGGTACGTGGGGAGGAAGTAGCAAAGGGGTGAGGCGTGGGATCACTTGTACCAGTGAAGAAAATGGCAGGGGCAAAGATGGGGCTCGGATTCAATGCCAATGGATGGCATGAGGGCATCCAGGGGTGTTTTTAGTATTTCTCCTTCATGCTCTGGCTGCCCAAGGCATAGACCACGAAAGGGAAATTCAAGGCCTGGCTCTTGGAGGCAAGGGGGAGGCAAGGGCTAGTCAAATGGTCAAGGTATGGGCTCACATACCTTTCCACATCATCATCTTCTCTCTCTAGTTTTTCTTCACCTACAAGGCTTTTAGAAGCAAAGCAATGCATCCTGGTTCGAGTCTTATAGTTAGTCAACACATTTGACAAGGTTACATTTAAAAATTTCCAAATAAACACAAAGAAATCAACTGCCCAAAAGTGTATCTCATACTGTTCACAAAATTTAAAAAATTCAGTCTACGAATTTTTCTAAGTGTTGAAAACAGATTAAATGATAAAAAAGTTGGGTTTTTTTTCAAGGGCTAAATGGTTTCCAAAATTTGTTTTCAAAGTGGGAACTAATTAACCATGTTATAAAATTTCAGAAACATCTTTTTAAAACAAATTTGAAATAGTTTAAGGCCATGAAAACAATGGGGAAAAAGGTGTACTTTCTGTTTTTCTCTGTTTTCCAAAAATGTATTTTTCTGCCTTAATTTTATACCACAAAGACAACAAGCAAAAGATATTTTTTATTAATCCAAAAATAAAACCAAGCTTATGTATTTGTAGTACATATATCAAGGTTCAATTAAAAGTCAAGAAAACATAAAATGACATTTTATAGCCCAATGAAAACAAGGGTAGAAAACAGGTACTTGGCTATGTTTTCAGGAATTGTTTTCTATAGTAAACTTAAAAGAAAACTTTCATAAATCATTTTGAAAACTTGTTTTCTTGGATCCAACAAAGTTAAAAGTTTGTTTTGAGATGCAACCAAGAATAATCCAAGTCTTGGAATAAAATTCACTCAAGTAATATTAGGAAAACATCTGGGAAAATATCAGGAAAAATAATAGAAGTGTTTTCAGAAAAATTTGGTATTGGGTTTATGAAGAAACAAAACTTGCATTACAAAAATGATTAAGATCATAAACACATGTTAGTTCAAACAATCATGTTGTAAAAAAACTGTTGGCCCTCATTTTTGTCTTCTTGAGCACAATACAAGAATCCAAACACTGGGGTGTGACAGACCATCCCCCTTAAAAGAATCTCTTCCCGAGATTCGCAGGCAAGCAAAAAGAGGGTGTGGTCAAAACAACAATGTTATATAATTGTGTTTACAAAAACAAGTGCTGGTGGTTGGTAACATTAAGCACGGGTGCTTCCCTCCTTTGATTAATCTTACCCCAAATCCACCGGCAGGTTAGTTTTCTTTTCAAAGGTCTGGGTTCCATGTTCTAAACCTCGAAGTTATTTTTCCTCAAAACCATAATATCAATCCAGGGGTTATCCTTCGGAAAAAGATCTACTTGTTTCCATTCTAATAAGATTATCATACCACTATTTCATCTTGTGGGGCATAAACTCTCTTATCACTATATGGATCATTCAGTCGGACATCCACCAATATTTATTAAGCATGAGTGTTCCATTGCTCATCTCCTAAAATCCAGGAAAATCCACTATATTCCTCTTAATCTAATATACTCATAGAAAACAAGTCTCAAATCATTTGTCTCCCTCAAAGGTATTTCGTCAAGATCATATTGCTAAGGCTAAACCATCAAATTCAACAAGCATTTATCAACACTGTACCACTTCTATAAATCCTTTCGAATACTCCAAACTCTTATCTCCTGATCAATGCTAAATCATTTTCCCCAAACAATCTCAATAGAGCGTGACAAGCTCCGAGAATAAGCATCTACTAAATCCAAGTCATATTGATTTTTCCTAAACTCCAAAATCATCCTTTTATACCCACAAATCCCTTCATGTATCAAATCAAATGTTTCCCCAATACATCTATAATCAAAATCTAATATCTATCCCAATCCAACATAATCTTTTTACTACCATCAATCTTTCCACTAAAATCCAGGATAAGATCACCTAGGCAAAACATGATCATCATCATTCCAATATCACAAATTCTCTCACATGCTACTTCTGATCAATCCAATCTCCCTATGAATCAAGTGCTTCCCCAAATCCAATAATCTCCACCAATATTTTACCCCTAAGCTAAACCTCAAACGAGTTTCCACCATCTCATATTCTAAAATCTGGTTCCTCCAACATATATACGAGAGATCTTATTGCATCGTAACAATCATAGTTCATCAATCCAATATTTTTTCCAGCCTTTCACTTTCTTCAAACAGCTATAAAACATCCTAAGGAACCTTTCTCTTTGGCTTTGGAAAAGTTGGTTATAAATTTTCTCTGTAAGGTATTAAACTAAAATTAGATAAAGTTATGTTAGTATTGTTAATTTTAAAGATACTTTTTCTAGTCCGACGTGACACTTCTAGTGTTCCATTTACGTCGGATTTCTTAGGGTACGACGACAAACAAAATTATGGGGTCACAGGTTTGGTTCGAAAACGTACCATTGGCTGTGGCATGAGTCGCAGGTGCTTCTGCAACATCATCTTGGTCTCGAGGTCCACTCATCAGACTCTTGCGTTTCTTCTGGGATGGACCTTGGGTTTCTTGGGGTTCATCAGGATGAGCTAGAACACGGTTCTTCTTGGAACAATCACGAGTGAAATTTCCTTCCTGCCCACAGGTAAAGCAACCCGTGGTTCTAGGCTTGACATTCACACGCTTCCTTGAAGATTGTGGCATCGCAGGTAAGGTACTGTGAGTCACACATGAACTAGGTCCTCCTAGTGTCACTATCTTCCGTTTGCGGCTCTCTCTAGCAAGCAGGTGCTAGTACCCTCTCATAAGGATAGCAGTATTCTCAGCGTTGGTGGTGACAACCTGAGTCAACTGTTCGAGGGCAGCATGGGTGGCTAGGTGTTCAGCACGAGCGGCTTCACGTTCTCCCTTCAACAGGGCAAACAGTTGAGCAACCGTCAGCTCCGGTGGTGGAGGTAGATCGCTGGCCATGCTGAAGAAAAGAATGGTATAAGACGGGAGCAAACAAAAAGGTGGTTTTGGTTTGAAAACTCGTGACACATACCGGCTCATAACGGAGATGAGATCGGTAGGTAACACAACCACAAACAAGCATCTAAGAAACAATCACAATCACAAACAAAGACTAGCACACACATGAGACATAGTCTCAACAAGCATAAAACAAACCTAGTTTCACCTAGCAAAAGCATAAGGCTTACAACACATCTAGCACACACATAGCTCTAACAGAGTTTACACAACACAAACACAAACAAGCGTCTTGGGTGGAAATAACACAAACTCCTAATATCCTGCAGCAATCCTAAGTGCTCGAGGAAGCGCGTAGCTGTTCCTCCAAATGCTGGAAGTGACGAGCAAACCCAAAGTCTTCAGTGACAACTATGGGCTTGTTAAGTGATCTCTGGGGTCGATGGTGCTAGCAAAGGATCACGACTGGTACAGACCACCAACCAGGACAATTCTCGTCCGTTATGGTGAGTCTAGCTCCCTTCAATTCAGCTAGGGGACGACCGGTAAGACGAGTCATCTTGATCAAATCCTCTTCAAAGCGGCAGTAGCAAAGGTGCATGCGTACCTAACCGGAAGGATTCGGTGAAGACAACTGCCATCGATACCAAAGGTTTAGGCATAGTTTAAGTTGGGTAACAGTGTGCAAAGTTTTAGGATGCTCAAAGGTATCTTAGTATAGGTAGAGTTTTTAAAAATCACAGAGGGGGTGGAATATAGAATATTTTGGTAAATAGTCATCTTAGTGACCTGGTTTTATTTACTTTAATTGTCAGCGTACTAGCTAACTTCCATGCTAACTAAGGTCTCCTAAGGTCAGGATAGCTCTGATACCAACTCTGTAAGGTCCGCCCCAGAACCACTGTTCAAGGACACCTTCGATATGCATACATTCACATACAGCACATACAGCAAGCAAACTTATACTAGCGCAATCCCTCTAATGTTACCGCGAAAACTATCTCACAAACTCTCAGGGTACAAAACTATCGTCAGACAACTATATGGTTGAGAAACCATATCCCACGTCTTACATATCATATATGGAGTGGGTGTACCACTCTCATAATAAGATATTCAAGAAGCTAAAACATAAAATGACATTTTATAGCCCGGTGAAAACAAGGGTAGAAAACAGGTACTTGGCTATGTTTTCAGGAATTGTTTTCTATAGTAAACTTAAAAGAAAACTTTCATAAATCATTTTGAAAACTTGTTTTCTTGGATCCAACAAAGTTAAAAGTTTTTTTTTGATATGCAACCAAGAATAATCCAAGTCTTGGAATAAATTTCACTCAAGTAATATTAGGAAAACATGAGGGAAAATATCAGGAAAAATAATAGAAGTGTTTTCAGAAAAATTGGGTATTGGGTTTATGAAGAAACAGAACTTGCATTGTAAAAATGATTAAGATCATAAACACATGTTAGTCAAACAATCATGTTGTAAAAAAATAAAAATAAAATTGTTGTCCCTAATTTTTGTCTTCTTGAGGACAGTACAAGAATCCAAAAACTAGGGTGTGACAATCTCTACTATCAAAATATTGGAGAGAGTGTACCTCAATGGTGGATGACTGAGGTATTGGCTTACATAATTCTTCTATAGGTGGGAGATTCTTCACATCTTCAGATTTAATACCCCTCTCTTTAAGAGATTTCTTGGCTTATCTCATCACTTCATCATTTAATTCAATCATTCCCCTCTTCTTGGGTGTTGGTGTTGGTGTTGATGCTGGAGTAGGAGTCGGCTCAGGCTCAACCATAGTCCAATCATCATGAATTTGGCTTATTTTAGCCATTAGTTCCCCAGCTTCTTCTAGAGTTCTTTGCCTGAAAACACAACCAGCACAACTATCCAGGTATGTCATAGATTCAACAGTTAGTCCATTATAAAATATATCAAGAAGTTTATTATCTTCTAGCTTATGTCCAAGTGTAGCCCTAACTAAAGAACATAACCTTGCCCAAGATACAGGCAATTTCTCTTCTTCTAATTGCATGAAATTAAATATATTTTGTAAAGCAGCATGTTGAGCACTAGTAGGAAAATATTTCTGAAAGAATGCATTAACAAAACCAATAGGACTATCAATAGATCCGGGAGACAAATTGTTAAACCAAGTTTTAGCTTCATCTTTTAATGAGAAAGGGAATATTTTAGTAAACAAATAGCTACGTTTCTTAAGATCATCAGAGAACAAACTACTCATAGAGGAGAGCTCATTCATATGTTTCATAGAACTTTTATTTTCAGTACCAAAAAAAGGTTCTTTCTCAACAATAGATATATAAGATAAATCAAGAGAGAAATCATAATCCTTATCCCTAATATTAATAGGAGAGGTGGCAAACTTAGCATCAGGAGATAATTTATATTTAACAGCACGACTTTCAATAAGACGTATAACATCATCTTTATCCTTCATAGCATATATTTAATCAATAAGATCATCATTAAGATCAATATAGGAATCATCAAAATCACCACTAGGGTTCTCTATAAGCTCACGTGAAACAGCAGGAGTAACATGATTTTTATCAGGACTTTTAGTGTTTGCAATAATTTTAGCTTTAGCAATAGTAGCATCTAAGAAAAGAACAAGAGAACCACTCTCATCAAACACAGTAGAAGCATCATCAAAAGTATCAGAAGTATTTTCAGATTTAGCAGAAGTAGCATGTGGTGGTGTAAGCAGCTTACACATAACTGACGGTGAATCAAGAGCAACAGAGGTGTTCAGAGTTGTACCTCTTCTTGTAGTGGATGGTAATATAGGAAACTTTCTATCACGAGTCTTACCCATGATGAATGATGGAAGTAGGTAATAATACTCTCCGGTGAGCTTGCAGATAAAGCTATGCTCCCCGGGAACGGCGCCAGAAAATAGTCTTGATGACCCACAAGTATAGGGGATCGCAACAGTCTTTCGTGGGAAGTAAAACCCAAATGTATTGATTCGACACAAGGGGATCCAAAGAATATTTGTGAGCCTTAACAAGTGAGTTGTCACTTCACCTGCACCTGAAAGTACTTTTGTTCGCAGTGGTTTATCAGTAGTAACAGTTTTATAGTAGCAGCAGTAGTGAAATAATAGCAGTAGTGAGATGAAAACAGCTGCAACAGTGTTTGAAGTAAACTGCAGAATTAAATATTGTAGGCATAGGGATGGACGAACGGGCGTTGCATGGATAAGATAGTTCATATAATTATCAAGTCATGGGCATTGCAGATAAATATGATAAAGCATCCAAGCACTTAGTAACCATATGCATGTGTTTCGTAAATAGTCGTACGTGCTCGCAATGAGAACTTGCACAACATCTTTTGTCCTACCAGCCCGTTTTCAGCGGGGCCTCAAGGGAACTACTGGTAATTAAGGTGTCCCTTTTAATAGAACACCGGAGTAAATCATTAACACTCCATGAACACATGTGATCCTCACATCACAGCCATCCCCTCCGGTTGTCCCAATTTCTGTCACTTTGGGGCCTCGGGTTTCGGACAACGATATCTGTAAAAAACTTGCAGGTATGATCAAGAAACAATAATTATCATCGTGATTCAATAACATGTTCATATCTGAGATCATGGCACTCAGGCCCAAAGTGGCAAGCATTAAGCATAAGAAGTTGCAAAAATGTCAATAGCACTAATATAGGATACTAGGCACTATGCCCTAACAATCACAACATTATTACATGAACGATCTCATACAATCCCTACCATCCCCTTCATCCTACAACGGGAAATTACTCACACATGGATGGGGGAAACATGGATGGTCGATGGAGAGGCGTTGGTGATGATGATGGCGATGATCTCCTCCAATTCCTCGTCCCGGCAGGGTGCCAGAACGGAGTTTCTGATCCCTAATCGAGGTTCGGGATGGCGGCGGTGCTCTGTTGTGTTTTTGTGGAATATGACGAACCCCCTTGCGTTTTAGGGTTGAAGGCCATTTCTAGTAGAAAGGGGAGTCCGAGGGGGGGCTCTGGGTGGCCCACACCCTATGCTGGCGCGGCCAAGGGGGGCGCGCCAGGGGGTGTGGCCACCTTATGGCTCTTCTCCTGGCCCCCTTCTGTCTCCCGGGGTCTTCTGGTGTGAAAACACCAATGGGCTCTTTTCTGGGCAATTTCCCGAAAGTTGATTTTTCTGCACAAAAACAAGACACCAAGGTAATTCTGCTGAAAACAGCGTTAGTCCGTGTTAGTTGTATTCAAAACACACAAGTTTAGAGGAAAAAATAAGAAAAGTGTTCGGAAAAGGAGATACGTTTTCGACGTATCATGGAATTTCACCCCTTTCCGAGAATATTTCCTCAAGAACTTTTCTGAAATAGAAAATTGCTAAAAACAACAACTTGCCTGGGGCATCTTGTTAATAGGGTAGTCTGTGAAAACATCCGAAAAACGAAGGAAAACAATAGAAAACAAGTGGAAAACAAAAGGTAATGGGTAGTAAACAAGCATGATGCATAAAAAATTATAGATACGTTTGCAACGTATCAGCAGCCCCAAGCTTAACTCCTGCTTGTCGTCGAGTAGGTAAGTGATAACAAAATAATTTTTGAGGTGACATGAAGCCAGCACAAATCTTGATCAATGTTATGTAAAAGCATTGCAAGATGAGATCAAAGTACTTTAACAAAGGCATGATAAATATTATTTAAACTAATATAAACTTAGCAACCATGTTGCACATGAAAAGAAACACAAACAAAAGAAAATAAAAAATGAAACATTGAAAGTGATACGTTTGTTTCAATCATAAAGAAAAACATAATAAAGTGATATCCAACTAGTCCTTCGTGTGCTAGATAAACATAAATGCCAGGACACCTTCAATGTTTAAATGGTGACTAGATACAAATAATTTGAGAGCAAGCTAGGAATCATGAATCAATCAATAATAAATCTTGGGACTATGCACATTATACCCAGAATGACAACTATGCTCGCTTAGCTTGTGCATAAAGTGATAAGATGAATACTCGGCATAAAAGTAAAAGAAAGGCCCTTCGCGGAGGGAAGCAGGGATTACTCATGTGCAAGAGCTTTTTATTTGATAAAACAGAGATATTGAAAACAATTTTGAGAGAGGTGTATGTCTATGTCAACGAATGGTAATGAAAACTTATCATAATCAATGTCAAGCAAAGTTTTTAGACTTTTGAGAGCGGTTTCTGTTATTTTATTAGTTTGGCACTTCACCCACCTTTCTTTCACAAACTAGGGCTACCCGTGTTAATGGGTACCCACCAGCTTCCATCAAACCATGGGGAAGTGCATGTTGTTATATTAATTGGCACCGGCTCTCAAATTTAGATGAGCACAGATTCCATACTCATCGGGTGAAATAAGGAAGAAGAACTTTGCTTGACACAAACCATAATAAACTTTAAACTACTTCCTCATGAGCTAAAACAAGAACACAAAAAAGGTTAATAACTTCAAAGGTTAAAAGGTAGCACACGAGAATTTTACTTTGAGTGGCGGTTAAATACCACATATAGGTAGATATGGTGGACACATTTGGCAAACTCTGGTTTTTGGGAGTTGGATGCACGAGTAGAGCTCATAGTCAGTACAGGTGAAGGCTACCAAAAGACTGGGAGCGACCAACTAAGAGAGCAATAACGGACATAATCATGCATAGTGACAAAACATCATTAATCAAAGCATGAAGTGATATTACAATTAAAAAACTAGGTGATCATCAAGGCTAGTGGTGACTTTGTTTGTATTCATAACATGGTGTGATCATGCGCCAAGTCAATCCAGATAAAGCATTCAAAGGAGAAATACCACAAAACCATGCTTCAATATGAGAAAACAACACATGATTAATTTCAATGGCACATTAAGAACTCTCACCTATTTGAGACTAGTAATGATACATCCTAAATAACCAAGAACACAATTAAAATAACATCTAACATGACATGCCAAAGCCTTTGCCACAGTCAAAACAAGCTTCCTATTGCACCACTATAAGCATGAAACAATTTACTCTTCTCCAACACCAAACAACTTATTCGAAACAACTCCCAAAGAAAATAGACATCAAAGACCAGAGAGATAATCAAATATAACTGAAGCAAACCAGAAATCCCTGAACAAAATTTGAGTGCAAAACAAGAGCTAAACGTAGTTCTAGCAAAAATTAAACACTCATAGAACAATAAGAGTGAAAACTAGAGTGTTCTAGGCAATGAAAACGGAGCGAATTTCTCCCAAAATAAAAGTTCTAGGATCCAACCAAAAGCTAAGAAAAGAAAACAAACCAAAAGCAAAATAAAAATACGCTCCAATATTAACACATATCATGTGAAGCAATAAAAATATAGTGTTTTGAAGGAAACCTGATATTGTTGATGAAGAAGAGGATGTCTTCGGCACCCCCAAGCTTTGACGCATGTAATTATTGGATATGTCTTGGGGTGACATGGGCATCACCAAACTTGAGATTTTTTCCATCCTTTATCTCCTCATATCACACTTCTCTCCTTACACTTGAAAACTTCCTCCACCTAAAACTTCTCGCAATCTTCATTAGCAATGTTAGTGTAATCAAAATAATAAATCCACTTGGTTCAGTTTGACCAAAAGTATAGCACTCAATTTAAAACATTAGCTACCTTCACAACTTATTTTAAAGATCTTTCCCTCAAAAGAACACCAAAAGAAAGAGAATAAGATGCAAATGCAAATATTGGCAGAAATCTGTCAAAACAAAACAATCGGTAAAGATGATTTTTTTCGAAAATATTCTATTGGTAAAATCAAAAAGTGGGAAACTATTGAAAGTTAGATAAAAACATGGTGCATATGTACATTTGTTTTAAAAGAAGTCCGATATTCTGGCTGAGAGATATAATTTTTTTGGTGCCAGCCCAGAAATCTTTTTCAGAACATCAACTTCCCCAGATCACACTACTTTTCTATTAGAGGTTAATCTTGGCACAAAAACGAAATAAAAAGGATAAGAAGTGGTTTTTACAATACACATAAATAAGAAAAGAAAACAGAAGAAAACAAAGGGAAAACAAAGGAAAACAAAATGGATTGACTCCCACAAGCGCTTTTCTTTAACGCCTTTTAGCAAGGCATTTATTTTAAGGGACTTTATTTTTATGATACAATTCAAGAAAACAAAACAAACATATATTTTATCCGAGAATCTTAGATGAGAAAATTTGCATTTTTTCATAGGCATGAACACAAGTGTTCAAGGTTGACCCCTGTTTCACCAATGCTCACCTTCTTAATCACTTCTCTTTTTGAAAGTTTTATGTAACAAGTACAACTAAATTTTTTTATAATTCGTGTTCCCTACTAATAAAGTAGATAGAGAACAACTCAAAACTAAAATTAAAACAAACTAAAACTGAAAGCAAAAATAACAAGGGTCGTCTCACAAGAGCTCTTTCTTTCTAGCCATTAAGATAGGCTCAGCAATTTCAAAGATGCCCAGATAAGAAATATGAGTTGAGGCAAAAGAGAGAATCTTGTAGCAAATATGAAACACATTTAAGTCTAACCCGCTTCCTATGCATTGGACACTTGTAAAGAGATAAATTAAAGAAGCACAAATTAGCAAGCATAAGAAGACAAAACAAGAACAACTTCAAAAGTTTCAACATAAAGAGGCGTGTTTTAGTAACATGAAAAATTCTACAACCATATTTTCCTGTCTGATAATAATTTTTAGTAGCATCATGAATAGACTCAACAATATAACTATCACATAAAGCATGTTTTTCATGATCTAAAAGCACACAACTCATATCAAGCGCCAAAATAGTAGGATCAAAATTTAAAATCATGACATCTTCCAACCCACTTTTAGCAATATTATAACAAGATGATTGATCACTCTCCAAAGGTATGGGACTCCTTCTAGCTAATGTAAATAACTCTCCAATCATATTTTCAATAGCATTATAATTTATAACATCAAGTAACATATGACCATCATCTAGAGCATTATCATATGAATTTTCCAAACAAACTTGCTCATTATCATGTATATAAATAGTAGAAGAACATAGAGGATATAATAGGTAATAGTAATAGAATAATTCTCACAGGGTTCATTCATAGGAGCATCAAGGTCACAAGTATCAATTTCATCAAAAATGGGTATTTCAAAAGAATCAATAGGATCATCACATTCATCAATATAGCACTCATCCTTCTTTGGCAAGCATGGAGGGCAGTCAAATAAAGTATGGGTTAAAGAGTAAATTGGAAGGTAGACATGGGTAGATACTCATTTCTTCCTCCTTTTGATCATCACTCTCCTCCTCTTTTTCATCCAATGAGCTTCCGGTTTAGCAATTTCTTCTTCCATAGGTTCCTGCAAGGCATTAGTCTCTTCCTTTGGGAGAGAGCATCTATCAAGTTATTTAATTATATAGCCATTAACATCCTTGTAATTATCAAAGAAATATTCAAGTATATCATAAATCTCATATTTACAAGGAGCATCATCAATATTTTCAAGAAAATAAGCAATTTCGAATGCAACCTTCCAAGCAATAATTTATTCAATTTGTTCCACGTCATAAAAGTCATGATTATCTATACCATAAGAAGTTATGGTATCATTATCATTATACTCACATTGAAAAGGGAGGTGTTTATGCCTCCTACAGAAACAAGATTTATCAAAGCAACAAGAAACATTATAAGTAGAGCACAAGTTTTTAGCACACTCCTTCAATTTATTTGTTCCCATAAGTGTATCCCTTTTTGTGATAAGCGGTGTTTTTTTATAATATTTTTGTTGTTCTTCCGTGAACTCACCATGCCAATAAGATCTAGTTTCAATGAAATCAACCATTGATAGCAAGAACAATAAAGCAAGTAAAAAAACAAGAGTGTACTTCCCAAGTGAATTTATAGATAGAACTATGCTCCCCGGCAACGGCGTTAGAAAATAGTCTTGATGACCCACAAGTGTAGGGGGTCACAACATTCTTTGAGGGTAAGCGTAACTGATACGTCTATTTTGCATCACTATTTTATATTGTAATTTACTGTTATTCCTTGATATATTTCATATTATGATGCACTACTTATGTTATTTTATATTATTTAGCATGTTTGAAAATTATTGGAGAATAATCACCGGGACCGGAAATCAGCTGGAAAAGGCATCGTCAAGATACCCTATTTCTGAAGACCAGAAGAAGAAGGGGACACCGGAGAAGTCTTAGAACACCACATGAGGGAGCCAGCCACGAGGGGAGCCAGAGGGGGTCCACCAGGGGCCCGCACCACCTAGTGGCGCCCCCCCTTGGCCGCGCCGCCATGTGGTATGGCCACCCTGGCCCACCACTGGCAGCCCCCTCTCGCGTACTTCATCCCGAGGGAATCCTAAAACCAGAAGAACGATCGAGGAAATATTCCGCCGCCTCCTCGGGGCGGAAAACAACAGAGAGAGAAAAGCTCTCCGACGGGGGGAAATTCCTCCCTACAGAGGGGAAATCATCGCCATCGTCACTGTCATCGCACAGGACATCATCAAGATCATCATTGTAGTCATCATCATCACCAGCACCATCATCCTGACCATCCACCTCCGCCCCGCTATAACAATTAGGGTTCTATATTGTTGTTTTCCACTATATCTCTCTCCCAGTGTGGACTACTTGTTAGTAGTTGATGCTTACGAGATTTATCGGTGTTTGCACTTTATGACCAGATTGTTATCCATCATTATATAACCTATGATTACGATTCATATTATGTCTTGTGAGTAGTTCTTTTAGTTCTTGAGGACATGGGAGAAGTCAAGATGTTAGTAGTGGAATTATGTTGAAGTAATATCTAATGGTTTGATATTTAAGTTGTGGTGCTATTCTTCTAGTGGTGTCATGCGAACGGTGACTACATGACACTTCACCTTTGTGGGGCTAGAGGGATTCATTGTGTATTTGTCTACTAATTGTGGGGTTGCCGGAGTGACAGAAACCTAAACCCCCGTTAGGAAACCGATGCACGAGGGAGTGTAGGATCCCAGAGTTTAAGGTTGTGGTTAGGTTTATCTTAATTGCTTCTTGTAGTTGAGGATGATTGCAAGGGGTTTAACCACAAGTATGTATTAGTCCTAGTTGGGCGGTGCATTAGCATAGGTTCACCCACACAACACCTGACAAAAAAAAAATATTAGTCAACTGTATGAAACGAAAGCGCTTGACGTAGTTCCCATGTGTTCTCGAGAATGTTTGGTCAACATAAGTAAACCAACCGGCTTGTCCTTTGGTGTAAAAAGGATTAGGACACTTGCTGAAATAATTATTACTTTCTTTTGTTTACTCGCACTTTATTTATCCGCTACATCAAAAACCACCAAAAACATGTTTGCTAGTGTTACAGTGAATCCTCTATCCACCAAACACCTCCTGCTCCTCGTTGGGTTCAACACTCTTATTTATCGAAAGTACTACAATACACCCCCTATACTTATGGGTCATCAGTAACCCAATTTATAGATTCGACACAAGGGGAGCCAAAGAATACCTATAAGCCTTACCGGCTGAGTTGTCAATTCAGCCACACCTGAGAAGCACTTAGCAAAAGATGTTAGTAACACAAGGTGCATGAAAACAATGGATGGAGTGGTGTTGTGATGTTTCTCTTGCATCCTCAACACACCAAACAAAATGGCAATTTTATAGATGCCCTCGTTAACTGAAAAGATGTAACATCCGTGATTTTTGAAGCCACCAAAAACCAATAAAACTCAAACACAAAAGAAATAATATATGTTTTTCCAAGGTTATTGGAAATAACATTCCAAACATACCTCTAACTCCATAAACCTTAAACCTTATTAAAAATAAGATTTGTTATTTCAAAATAATTATTTATCTATAGCAAACCTTCTTAAAGAAAATGTTTTCAAATTCAAATGTTACTTGAAAATGTTTTTAGGGCATTTAAAACTTGAGTACCTTAAACCCCTAAGATATTTTTAGCACAATTAAATAACTTATGAACTTGGAAATAATTATATGACTATATAGTGGATTATCAAACCTTAATATATTAAAATGATTTTCCCTAACACATTGTTTTCCAAATGGTTGTTTCATCTTATATCAAGTGATAATAACTCATCCTCCAATTAATTGACTTTAGAAAATATTTTTGAAGCTCAAAATTAATTATGTGGTTTTCAATTACTATATTAAGTAATAAGTAAGAAAATGTTTTTCACAATATTCTCTCGGTGTGAAAATGAGTTAAATAACTTTATGAACCAATATTTTAAAAGTTGAATGTCTCTGAATTTTAATTAGCCCTAACTTGGATTAATTATTTCTCTAATTTTGAAATAACATTAAATCGCTATTAGTTATTTAACCATAATTTGCAATTATAATTATTTTTAAGTGTGTTGAAACAACACACAAATGTTTTCTTACGAAAGGCAATGTTTGTACAAAACCATGGGTTTTTATTTGAGACCGTTTGGAATTTTATTTAAAAATATATGGTAATTTGTTTCAAACTGAAAAAAAAAAGGAAAGAGAGAAACACAACAGTCAACCCAGCCCATCTCCCCTGTTCCCTTTTTTCTTCCGCGCGCGCGCCACGCATAGAGCCCAGCCGCAACCCAGAAGAAGCCCAGCAGGCCAGCCCGCCCAGCCCTCTCTCTCTCCTCCGTGGCCGACGGGTGGGACCCCCGTTGATGTCATTGATGATGTCATGCTGCCGTCACCCTGTCTACAATCCCGAGAAACAGAAGAACGGCTTTGGCCTTTGATTTTGCCAATTGAATTTCGGAGTTGAAGACGACCATAGTTTCTCTTGTATCCTCTCCATTAAATCCCACTCTCCCTGCTCCATTTCCCCTCTGGTCATCCTATCAATCGTGCGTCGAGGCTGCCTAATTTCATCTATGGAGTCCACGTCCACCGTTGTTTGTGGCGACAGAACAGGGTCACGCCGCCCCTCTTTGGCCTCCTATCTACCCCTTCAACTTGCGCATCGATTGATGCCCTTGCCCGATTTTATTTCGCAGTTCAAAGATGCCGCCATGCACGACCGAGGTCACCGGAGCCAGCGTCGCCTCCGGCTACTCTTCTTTGTCGACGGGGGTCGTAGCAGTGGAAGACTTCGTCACCATCGTCCTTGACGTGTTGCGAGGATCGTCGTCGTAGTCTTCGCCGTGCCCAAGCACCACCGGATCATCGTCGCCGTCGACCTTCTGCGCCTCCGGCCGCCGCATCTCCATTTTCCAGTGACCTAGCCCCGGTGATACCCATCCTCTCTCCCCGCCCGTTGGATCTATTTTGAACGGCCTAGATTAGATCTCTTAGTCGAAGGGGTAAGTCATCGTTGGATCTAGATCCAACGGTCTGGATCAAATCACTTATCCATACAAGCGCCTCGTGGCAGCCTAGCCAGCACCCAGTCACAGCACAGTCAGCATTGCCATGTGTGCGCAGTTATTTTTCTGGTTTATCCCGAATAGAAAATAATTGTCAGTTTTGCAGAAACCCCATACATGTTAGAACCTTCATATATTTTTAACCATAAGGACAAATTTAGCAAACTTTGACTTTTTGAAGATACCAAGACATTTAGAAACTTTTAGCACTCTCCAAATTCAAATATGAATATTTCTAATTTGTCCAAATTCAAATCAGTCATTTGGATGAATTGTGGCATAATTCCAATTCTACAAATCCAAACAAATAAAATATATTTGGAAACCTTAAGATGTGTAACTTCATATCCTCTGTCCCAAAATAATTTTTGAACAAATTAAAATTAAATTTAGATTTAAGTTGTCCATTTGAGTATTTTTTTTACATAGATTTAATTCTATAAATAATTTAAATATGGGTCCTTTTGCAAAATTGCTTCATTTAGTAACCTTGAACCAGAGATATCAGAACCTAAACCTTTTGGACAACCTTGAACAATAACCATGTAATTTTGGCCAAAAATCCAACTTAGTGATCCACCCATTTGTTCATGCCTTGGATTTTGATTATATCTTTTTACCATTGTTATTGTGGCCATTTTGGATCCAAGACCAAGTCCCTAGTATGTTTCAACCACATACTGGACCAACTAGTGAACCTTAAACCTTAGTGCCCATATCTTTTATCTACGTCTCAATAATTTCTCATCTTTCTATATAAAACTAAGTCACTAAAGTACTAGAGGACACTTCAAATGATATTCTTCAACTCAACAAGGAGCACTACATAGAAGATCATTGAAGCACTTAGAGAAAGGACATAGACTTCACCAAAACCAGAAGAAACTCAAGGAAGTGAAGGAATAACAAGAAGAATACTCAGCCAGAGATGGTGGAGAAAAAGAAGAAGAATAAATCCAAGTGGAGTTATCACTATAGTTGTTGCAATCTATTTTCCCCATCACTCTTTGTTTTCTTCAATAAGAAACTACCCAACAATTCCTCAAGACCAGAACCTAATTGTCCATCACATGCTAATCAAGTTAGTGATCTTTGACTTATTTCCAAAAACCATGAAGTTCTACAAGATTCCATGGAGCCATCACACATAGGAGGAAGCTACAAGAGAGCCTGAAGATGATCTTAAAGAAGACCAACAACATGAAGCTTTGGAGTAACCATAACACCTATGCAGGTCAATTGACATCAAGTTTGATATACGCAACCATAGAACCAAATGGAAAATCCCAAGACCTCGTCACGACATTCCTTTTGCCTTGTTGTCATGGAGTGAACCTAGACTAGCCTTAACCAAAAATGGAACTTCCTAGATAAATATGTTTTCAATAAATTTTGATGACTACAAACTCAACCTAGACCATCCCAAGTGAACTATTGGAACCCCTTAACAAGTATGGAACCATTATAGAATGAATCTTTCAAACTCAAACCTTAACCTTGTCCTACACAACTTGGTTAATCCCCTTTTGCTAAGTTTGTTGCTTTGTATGTTAAGTTCACATGTATGTTTGCTTGCTAGGATGCTTGTTTATTTTTTCATCATGTTTTCAATGTATAGATTGTATGGAGAGCAGCGATATTTTGTGAAGAGTGTGATTTCTTCACCAACTTCAACAAGGAAAGTAACACATCATACATTACCCATATTTTCAATATGCATTAGTGGATTTGAGTAGTATGCATGATAGGATCTTTTTATCAAGTATTATGTTATGCTATATCCTAGTAGTGTGTAGACACCCCTTTGATCCTTGTTATTTTATAGCCATCAAGCTTAGTTTATGCTTATCCATGCTAATATATTGGTTTTTACTAAATTGTTGATGAAAAACTTAATATAACCTCAATGAACCACCTGGGTGGAATTGGTAGTGCAAGGTTGTTGACAATTGAGTGTCTCCTTAGGGCCTTTAATATCTTGAGGTGTCCACTTGAGGAATGTCACCCAGGAACAAAGTGATTATGATGTCTCCCAAGTTTATATTTCTTACAGTGCGGCCTTTTGACATATGGGCTCTGTCTTGATCAACTAAGTTGTGAGAGTTCAGCCTAGGCTTGACAAGCAGATGTAGCATAATTAAAGGTGGAATGGGTCTTGCCATTAGGTTGAATTCTGGCTTCTGAAGGATCTCATCTCAATGCTCTCCTTTCCTTGATGCACTCCGGGTGTATAGGATGTTTGGGCTACTTAAAGACAAGAGGTGAAAGTGCACAAACTCTACAGAGTTAACCAACTAAGATCTTAGCCATGTCCTCGGTTATGGATAACTTCGAGCAACTTGACAAGGATGGACGAAAGAATCACCTCACCATTTTTCAGTAAATAAAGAAATTTGTCTAAGCGAACAATATATGTGGTGCTTGGATCTTAATCCAATGTTTCTACCCTTTGGAAAAAAGATTGTCTTACAAAAGAGATAGGAGAAAAAATGCTTTATGCGAACTTAGCCAAAACTCAACTTGGCCAAATACTCATGTAGATATAGTCTTTCCATTTTATATCCACCATACACTACTAGGGAAAACAGTACCCCAGGCGAATAGTTTGGTCTTACCGCAAGCGAATACCTGTTTGCCTGGGACCTAAGCGCCAGTGGTATTTCCTTACCACAGACGAATAGCCAAATGCGCCTGCGATAACTGAAACTAGCGCTGGCAAATATCCTTTGTGCGCCTGCGGTATCTCCACACTGCGCTGGAGAACAAGGCATGTGCGCCTGGGGTACCTGTTCGCCTGGGGTGACAAAAATATTCGTTTGTGCTAAGTTTACACATGTCAAAGAAAAACAGAAAGAAAAATACATTCAATTGGCACAAATTACAGGAAATTAGAGAAAAATGACAGATAGGATTCCATCGTCGATCAATTGGCACTAAGTTAGAGATGCACAAAATAACATCGATCATCAACAACTAGTAGCCATTCGATAGTATCGATCATCAACACATAATACACAAGTTTCTATTACATAGTCTCGATTCGAGATCGTTCAACAATATACTCAAAGTTTAGCTACACAAGCACTAGAATAAGTAGCATCAACACAAGGAGTATCAGCACGGCGATGGCAAAGGTGGTCATCCGGGCCCTCGTCGTCTCCGTATTCTCTCTCGCTAGATAAGTGGCGTATCGAGATTCCGCCTCCACCATGGTCTTGTACTCCTTGTAGTTGTTGCCGCTGAAACCGTGCACCTATCTCCGGCAGTGTTCCCAATCGTCGTAGACTCCGGGAACCCTACCCTTATACACAACATACCATGTCATCTATGCACAGAACAAAAATATGTGTATAGCATGGAAATTGATAATAGACTGCAAATAACTATCAAAAGAATAGAAGCATCAAGGTTTATGAATAAAACACGACAAATAAAGGACTAAAAGTTATATGATGCAAGTGTATTGAGATTCTATGCATTGGAAAGTTAATCATCAAGTGTATACTAACATTTTGTCAATCCTATGGTCTCGGCGGGAACGGACGAACGCCTTCTAGCGTGTTGAATTTTCGGATATCACGTTCTTGTCGTAGGTGTGCTTCTATGTCACAGTTGCTTGGTGGTGAGTGTTCGTGGAAGAACAAGCCACCCTGAGTGATGACATCCGACTTGAGTATCGTGCAGATCCTCCGCTGGATGCGACGGAACTCAGCTCTCACATATTCATCGGGTGTGTTGGCCATCTTTGTGGTCTTGTCTCGGATATCACTTGGTAACAATACCTCTTATGCATCCTTTAAGTACTTCCTCATCTGAAAGATGGCATACCAAGCTTTCAACCCAGATTCTTGTGTCGATTGCTGGAAGCAGAGGAAGTTGATTATGTGGTTGCACACGTAGGCGCCTCGGAATATTTTCTCCTTTTTTAGGGGCTTGCCTAAATCGGAGGCGAAGAAGTTGAGGGCACTATTAAGAATAGCTTTGATCTTGCTGTAGTCCTTCCGCACCTCCCTACCCGCGTCGAGATAAGTCACTTGCGACCAATGCGGTTCCATGACGATGAGTGTGCATCCTCCTTTTCTGCGCAGAACATTTCGAACAAGTCATCATCATCGGAATACTAAGGATATTCTAGAAAGAATGTAATGACGGGAAGCGGAGGACTACTTACAGGGGAAAGTATGGCATGCGAATGGCGTTCTTATCCTTGTTATCTATCAAAACACCCGTGATATAGTTCGTGGTGACAACCCGGTCCGCAGCTGACAGCAAGTAGTCCTCAACCATGTAGTAGGGGTCCATAATCGGAATGTTCGGGGTATTCTCCATGGCGATATCGTGCGCCATGCTGAGCGATACCAGGTGTACAATGCTTCGGTCGAGTTTTACCAAGTGGAAGACCCTAAATACGTCTTCATATCTAATGAAGAACACCTCCGCGGGATTTGTATCCACAAAGCCCACGGATCGGGGCACCTTGACCACGTATAGTGGGTACGAGGGATGTTTCATTGATATAAGTTATGTCTCTTTCTGCAAAATTCCGTCGTGGATGCTCCTCGTGTCACCACCCATGACAGTGACAACCTCTGGCGGCAGCATTGGCTTACCTATCTCATGGACCTTCCTCCACGGGACGGCGGGCGGCAAACGGTACAGGACTCGAGCGGCCGATGGCTGGCTACTAGAGGAGGCACCACCTTTCTTATTGTTGGCTGGCCTCTTCCGATGCTTCTTCGCCCTCAAGCACAGGGGAGTACCGATTTGTTTTACCGCCTCCTCGGCCGTAGCACGGAGTGTATTCGGGGTAACCATACGTTGTGGAGCCGTAAAGGTCTCCTCCTTGGGAGTTTCTTAGGAATATGTTAGCTTCTTCTGGATATCCGGTTTTCTGGTGGGTAACTCAGAAGGACCCTCTTCGCCATCTAGCTTCTTCTAGATATCAAGCTTTCTGGTGGGTAACTCCGGAGGAACCTCTTCGCCATCCAACTGATTTATGAAATCATCAATGGGATCAAGTTCAATATCTATGTAGTCGTCATGTGTCTCATGCTCGTCATGTGTCTCGTGCTCGGGAGGAGGAGGATCCATTGGTGAAGGGAGGACCCTGTCATGTTGGCTTGCCGGTGGAGGGACAACCTTGTCTTGTTGGCTTGCCGCAGGCGCAACATGTGTTGTGACGACCATGCGTTGGCTTGGCTCCGACCCTGACGTGGTGTTCAGCCGAATAAGGGCTTCGGCCATAGCAAGACTTGATTGTCGAGTTGGCCTAGATTCAGCTCGTTGTCGGCATCGGCGGGTTCATTAGGAGGATACAAGTCCTGGAATCCCGGTAACAACAGATCGATCCGAACCCGAAGCTCGTTAGCTGGTATATCTCTGTAGTGGTACTTGCGGGAGAGTGGCTGTAAGATGCTACCCTTTGCAACATCCTTCAGCTCGCTGCCCACTTTTAGCAAGAAGGTGCATCCCGTCGCGCCAGCCTCTGAGAACATGGCTAGATCAGAGAGTGGGGTGATATTGAACTGACTACGGCTTGAGACGGTCAATTATTTACAGTGAGGGCATCGAGCTCGGCTAACATCGACGGACCATAGGTGATGAGCGCGTCGAGCAACGATAACATCGACGGACCACCGGCGGCGGCCACGCCGAACACGGTCGACGGTCCATCGGGGGCGGGCGCGTCTAGCACGGCGGGGGTGGGCACGCCAAGCATGGCCGACGTCGACAGACCACCGGCGGCGGCTGCGCCGGGCACGACCAACATCGACGGTCCACCTCCGGCGCCTATGTGGATCGTCGGCATTGGCCCTTGTCCGCCTCCGGGGATGTAGCCATACAGTTTTTCAAACACGGCGGGTACGAGATCATTCATCTTTTCCCCGACCTTTTGCTCAATCCTCTTCTCCATGTTTGCTTCCATGTCCGCCACCTTCTTGTTCAACATCTCCGCCTCCTGGTTCGACTGGCTCTTCTTCGCCTCCCGCGACTCCTTAGTGCTGGGCTCAGCCAAGCCATACTTGGTGTGCTTCCTATTTAGTCCACCGCCGGTGATACGGCCTAAGTGCGGCCTTTTCAGCGGGCCCTGGCTCTTTGCCTTGTTATACCCCCTGATAAAAGGCTTGTCCCATGCGACTTTGTCCGTCGACGCCTGCGACGAGCAAGATTCAGTCTGTTGTTCTTCTAGCTGCAGAAGCAACATGAACAGTTTAGAAATGGTTGGTACTAGAATGCATTCATAGACTTGATGATGATGATGAGTAGCATGAAATGGTAAATTTCTTACCACTAGTTTCTCAACATTCTTCACGCTATCGTCTGTGACCAAAATAACATTCTCCACCATCTTGGGGTCCGTGAGAAGTTCCCTGGTCGGCATTACTTTTCTGTACCTGGACCACATGATTTTATGGAACTACGGGTCATGGGCATACTGGGCGTAAGGGTTCTCAAGGCCTTTATCTATGTAGGTCTGGTCCTCTTTTTTCCAAACTTCCTCCTTGCCGTCGTAGCCACGGCAGTCGAGATTGTGGTGACTGATGTTCTTTGACGTGAGGTCCTCCCCCCAGGTCGTTTGATTCTTAGTGAAATCAAGCGACTGGTTATCTAGGAAAATCTTGAAGTCATCTGGCGTAATCCGCGGGAAGTGGCGATGGATCTCTTCGAACGTTGCCTCGTCCCTAATCATCGCTCTCACCGTAGTCTTATAATTGCTCAGGGCTTTGGTGAATCTAGTGAGGGCGAGTTTGTTCACCAGATTGCACTTCAGATTCTCGTTGTTGTAGGGGGGAGGGAACTCGTACCGCACGTGCAACCTCGAGATGAGTTGGGCACGCAGAGTTTTCTTCTTCTTGAGAGTCGGCTCGTTGATATTGACGACGTCTCGAAGTATCGCGCCAAGTTGGAGGAAGTACCCCTTCACAACGTCCTTAGGCAACACAGGCATGCCATTGGAAGGATCCACCTCCGTGAATTTCCCTCGAACGGTGCCGACCTTGTTTGGAGCTTGCTGTCGACGCTTCCTTGCCGCCGTGCTACTCTCAGAGGGACCCCTGGCGCCACTATCAGTGGTTTCCTCGCCATCGGTGAGCCCATCATCATCGTGGGGCTCGCCATCGGTGGGCCGGTTAGTCCTATCATCACCGCCATCATTGGCCCTCTCTTCCTCTTGCGACTCTCTGGCCATATGGATGTAGTGGTCCAATAACGCTGGATCCGTAAAAGAAGACGACATGCCTAGCTAGCAGTAGACAAAATAATTGCTAGGTTAGTCACCGGAAAAATTTGGCATGAGCGCTGCTATAAATGGTCATGCCGGAGTGCCAAAAATTTGCCGGAACGGAAACGAATCAACGTTCCGGCAAAACATTGACACTCAATGTAACTGCAACATAAACCCAAAACCCCCAAACCCCAATCTACCCCTTCAGAACATAAATAGAATGCATATTGGCCACAAAACTGGTTCTTGCTGTCATCACATCATCCCAGGAACATTTTTTTGCTTCTTTGCTGGCAACAAATGTGCACTGTTTACACAATGTATCATCCCAACAATGTTGTTCTTCCTACTTCAAGAAACACAAAGAATACGAACAGAGCATACAAAAAAACTCCCAAGCTTTCTGCTAGTTCTTCCTACCGCAAGAAAAACAAAGAATATATACATGCTCTATAGTGCTACCAGTTTTGCAAAGTACTCCCAGGATTTCTGAATTTGTAAGGAAATAACAGTAAAATAGTTTCAGTGAAGCATATTAAACCATCACCCCTTGCACTAGTACAACAGCAAAAGCATTCCAGTGAATCATATAAATATAAATCATTCCAGCAAAAAGCAAGAACATCCCAGCTAGATTTTACTGTAATTTTCTAAACTATGCAACATGTTTCATAAACAACAAGAGCATTCCATCTAGATTCATAAACAGAGGATGAACCAATTTCAGGTTTAAGACAGTGAACAATGTACACTAATAACTTTGGGAAACAGGTGTTCAATCATTATAGTTAAGAATTAGAATGTGGATTTCTTACATTTTAGAAGTTTGGTGCTGAATAGTTTAGCAGACTGGTACTGGTACATTCTACTCTAATGCAACTGTGCTTACATGAAAGCCAATGGGAATGGAAGGGTTTCCATAATTTTTTGGAGCTTTCTTGCATAACTAAATGTTATTTTGTGAAGTTGGTCAGCTAGTGAAGAAGAATTAAGTCAATAAAAGAACCAGGCCCGAACATGGCTAGCTAGGACAAGGAGTGGCTTGCGCCAACGTTTCCTCTCTCTAATCAACATTCTCAATCAAAGTTGTGATTCAATCTAAAGCAAACGACATAAATCTCCTTGAGATAAAAAGGATTCTGGAAGCCAATATATGTGAAGAAAAAATGTTATGTTATAATTTCTTTTTTAATATTGTCAGACCACTGCCTCAAGCTTTACTTGCGTAGTAATTGTACCAATCACTTGTATAACAATGTTTCCCTTTTTAATAACTTTTCAGGTGATTTTTAAATAATTCATAATGTTTCGGAAGCTTGAAGGCCTAAAAAGGTTAACTTAATTAAGTAAGAGAGGTAAGATAGCAAGTCAACAATATGCATACAAATCATGACATCCGGATGATGCTCAAGATCTCAAGTTACTCAATTCACTTATAATAAAATAGCTTAGCTTGATATTTCGGCCTTCCTGGGACTTGGTTCTATTTTCAAAACTGATGAAAAAGTTACAGCAGCAGTGCTACATCTCTTACAAATAATTGTCAAGTGTAACTTGGTTCCTAAGTTAAGCACAAGCTATAGTTAAGCACTGGCTTGGTTCTATTGTCACCATGCATATTTTTGTTCCGAAGTTAAGCACAAGCTACGGTTTACTGTTTGAAAAAAACCCGAAGTTGCACTTCTTTTCCCTATAGCCATGTACATGCAAAACAACAAGTAAATCACATCTCTAAGTGAAATACATCTTGTTCTTGGGTTAGCAAGCTAAGATGATCACACATATCTTGAGAGAAATCCAAGTACAGGCACACATAGGTTCAGAGTACAATTCACGCAAAATCATCATAGCGTTGATGCAAAATTACAACCACTAGTCACAAATAATTCATCAAAATTATACCACCATTTATGCTAATTATAACAGTGACATCTAGTTCGTGGGGGAGCAAGAACTCTAGTGAACAAAACCATATGAATGAGTTGCTTAATAGGGAGTTTGATGCATCCTACGAAAATCCCTCTAGCACGACCCCTATGATAGAAACGTCTCACATACTGCAGATATTTTCTCGTGATGGATTTCCTAGAGGCCTAAATTCATATGAACTTGAGGGGGGGGAGGGGGTCGGGCTGGGATGCGGAAGAACACGCGGGCCGGTGTTGTATGGGCTAGGAAGAGGGGGGGGGCTGACCTGCACGCAGGGAGTTGTTCGACGTGGGCGATGATGACTAAGTGGGCGTGGACGTGGGCACCGGCGCCGGCGACGGTGTAGACGTGCGGCTGTCTCCTCCTCACGCGTTCCGGTCGATGCAGATGGCGGTTGCGTCCTCCTCGTTCCGGTCAATGCATATGTCCAGGTTGTAAGGGAGAGCGCGCGGGTGCGGCGGGGTTGGACAACGGTGAGAGGGTGTGCAGAGGCTAGGGCGGTGAGAGGGAGGCGCGGCGGTGTCGATCGTGCGGGAGAAAAGGGGATCTGAATCAGATGGAAGGGGGGAAGAAGAGGGCCAGCGCGCGGGGCCACATTCAGTAACTTACCCCGGGCGCATACAGGAGGAAATGCGCCTGCGATACTTCCTCTTACCCTAGGCGCATCCTAATAAAAATGCGCCTGCGGTAAGTTACCCCAGGCGCATATTAAAAGAAAAGCGCCGGCGATAATGTTCTTTGGGAAAGCACACGTGTACCCCCTTACCCCAGGCGCATTCTATCAGCTATGCGCATGTAATAGTTTTTATCCCTGGCGCATATTTTGTATTATGCGCCTGCGTTAACTGTAGGAGTTTAGGGCTAGCTAGGGTTGGTGCGTAGTTGAGTTGATTTAATCATGGGACAGCCATGGCTCTAGAGGAACTTGAATATGTACACTTGGATTTAGGGTTTAGGGGGCAGCCCATTAATTTTACATATCTCAAAAGACATTGTACATATACGTTATTAGCATGCTATATCGCACATATCGCGAGTATTTCCCTCTCTCAGCGTTTCGTCACAATCTTACTCTTGCCTTTCCTGGTCAATGTTGAATACGTGACCGCCATATCGTGACATTTTGTGAATGGAAGACCTGACCTAGGTAGTGTGGTCCCGCTTCTTCTTGTGGTGTATGGTGCATCGTCTTCCCCGAGCATTTCCATCATCGGGTCTCCGACCAAGCCGTCGAAGTCCTTCTCATCGGCGACTCCATCCATTCCGACAAGGGCCCATTTTCCTCTCCTTACGACAACACGGCTAGGCTTGGTAGGGTCGATTATGAAGAAGCATTGCTCCACGTGCTTAGCCAATACCCACGGCTCATTTTGCGCGGAGGGGTTCTTGGACTTGGGTTTGTTGGCTTCAGACATCGACATGGTGGTGAAATATTTGTCTTCTTTCTGACATGGAACATCGGCAGCTTTTCCCCAACCAAGTATCTTCTAATCTCTTCGCCCGTGTAAGATTCCATCGTTACAGACGAGTTTTGATAGTCGCTACTTTTGTATCTTGCCTCCGCGTAGAATGTGTATCCATTGATGTCGAATGCTTGATAAGTCATCGGATTGGGCGCGGGGCCATATGACAAGGCTAATGAAATTTTATCTTTCTCACATGTCATTGGCGGGGGATCGACATCAATCCGCTTTTTGAACCATGTCGTGAAAGAGGAGTTGTGTGCTCTAAATATCTCTTCTTCCGTCATCGACCTACGATCACTGTTTTTTATCGTGGTTTTGTGCTCTTCTATCCAAGGGTCGACATCGTCAATGTGTTGTAACACTACTAAGTGGGCCTTATCAAAGTCGGCTCTCCGACCACAGGAGTCCGCGTCCATTACCCTTTTGCAAGTGTTGTGGCCTACCCCCATGAACCTGTCAAGGTGCTTGTTTGCGGGCAAACCAACATCTTGTTTCTCCTCGCCTAGAAAATTCTTGCAGAAAGAGATGCATTCTTTGGTGAGAAATCCCTGGACGATGCTTCCATACGGGTGTGCCCTGTTACGAACGAATGATTTGATGATCCCGTTCATTCTTTCTAACGCCATCATGTTGTGCAAGAATGCCGGCCCAATAATGGTGATATCGTCCACGATATGGACCAAGAGATGTACCATAATGTCAAAGAAGGCAGGTGGGAAGTACATCTCAAGCTCGCATAGGATGGTGACGATCTCTTCCTGCAGCCTTCCGAGTTTCTTCACGCTTATCGACTGCCGAGTGATGACGTAGAAAAAGTTACAGAGGCCAGTCAGCGTTTGACGGACATGCGGTTCCATTATCCCTCTGATTGCAACCGGAAGTATCTGCGTCATCATCACGTGACAGTCATGAGACTTCATCCCACTAAAGATTTTTTTCTCCGCGTCTAGGTATCTCCTTATCAGCCCCATGTAACCTAAGGGAAAATTCACTCCGAGGAGGCATGTGAATATTTGCTCGAGCTCGTCGAGACTTAGAGTGAAGCAAGAGGGTTTCAGGCGGTGAGTTTGGTGTTTCTTAGCCCTTTTCCGGTCATCCATCTCCTCCACCTCATCCCCATCCTCCTCCGTCTGTTTACCCCGTAGAAGGCGGTAAGTGAAGCTCGCTCCTGATATTCAGGACCATCAAGTCGTATCTTGATTTCGGCCCGTGTTTGGTTTTATCTGGCATGTTGAATAGAGTGCCAAACAAGCTCTCACACACATTCTTCATGATATGCATGACATCAAAGCAGTGAGGCACTCCGAGGATTGGCCAGTACCGCAAGTCCCAAAACACGGACCTCCTTTTCCATACACCCAAGAGTGGTCCTTCTGGCGGAGGACACTTTTTCTCTCCTCGCTTCCTCTTTTGTAACTTTCCCGGTGGAGGACACGTTTTCCAATTCTTCAATAGAGTATCGATCTCTTCTCCTCTTCTCTTGCGTGGAGGTAGATCAAGCTCATCTTTACCGTTGAACAGGTCTCCACGCTTTCTCCACGGGTCGTTCTGTTGTAGCCACATTCGATGCCTCGTGTATACGGTTTTAGAAGAACCGGGATCCTTGTGTAGCTATAGAAACAGAGTCAATTCCATGCACCTGACACAAACTTGTGTCCATGGAACACCTGACACACAATATATCCGTATACGAGAAAGTCCTGCACCGTCATGATCAGGACGGCTCTCATACGAAAAGGTTATTCTTTGAAGGCGTCCCATGTTTCCACCCCTTCCTTTCACAACGTGTCTAGCTCCTCCTTCAATAGCTCGATATACATGATGGGGGGATAATAACCCGGTAGGCCAACTCCAAGGTATAACCCGGCCCAAAGGACGCTGCGCAACATCCGGCTAAGGATAAAGAAACTTCTAGAAGGCCCAAGGTTTATAGGCCTCGTAACCCGGATTGTGGGTTGCAGTAAGGAAAGCTAGGGTTTGTAAGCGGTGTTCGGGTAGGACTCAAGCTGCGCCTTGGAGGGCAAGCCAAGTAGGGGGACGGGTGCTTTATAAACCGGCCCTATGCTTAGCTTTGCAGAGATCCAAGTAGTATTCATATCGCCGAATATCGAGTATCCATTGTACACAAAGAAATCGAGTTAATAAAGCGAGATCGGAGACTCAGCGACTTCATCACCGGCTACCAGATTAAATTCCATCATGTTTTCCTCTGAGCTAAATCCTCTCCCAAACGCCTGTGTCGACTTGCCCCAAGATCAGTTACCCCTGGTAACATCTGCCGTGATCATCCCACGACAGTAGGCGCCCACCGTGGGGCCTGCGTCCAAAGGTGTTTACATCACGGGAGAAGCTCGGAAAAGCATGAGGAACCTCGTCGTCGGAGAGATCTACGACGACCACAAAGGAGAGAAGGTGGTGGACGACTCCGGCTGGGGGCCAGAATCGGATCGCCTCGAATCCGGATCTGTCGTGACAATCGGCCGGATCAGCGTCTTCATCAGTATGGTATGTACCTCTGGCTCGGCTCCTGACGATGTTGGATCTGATTCTGTGTCAGGGGAGGCTACTTGCGCCCAATCAGATAGAGAAGAATCAGTTGGAGCAACAGACCAGATAGAAGAATCCATCGCGCAGTGGGAACAGCCGGAGGAGCCGGCATGGGCCCCGCGTGACCCGGACGGTGGAAAGGACGATACTGAATCTATCCGGGACCTGCTGGAAGACCGGTACGGAGAAGATAACAGCGGAGAAGAACAGCATGAACTCACAACAAGCGTAATACGCCGAGCGGCGGTCTACACGGCTCCCGCAGCCAATCTTAATCAAGGAAACGTGACCACGGCTCCGGTCGGGGCGGCTCAGGCATTGGCGCAGCGGCAGGACGCAGCTAACGGAAACCCGATCCCGGCCCGGGTCGACGGAGAGTCGGCATCAGTGACTAGCCGTGCGGCGGATGAGGAGTTGCACGCGAATACGTTCGGATTCCTGGGAAACCGGACACCGGGGGCGGGTCCTTCAAACCCGCGCCACCCGGCCTTGTTCGACAATAATCTGATCCTAGACCCCACGGTCCTTGCTACGGTTATCACTCCAGAAAACGCAGCTGAACGTGTCAGGGACCTGGATGTGGCCCGCCGCGCGTTGGAACAGCAAAGAAGGCAAGTGGAAGCGGAGAAACAAGGGATGGCTACGCGTCAACGCGAGCTGGATGCATTGGAAACCCGGCTCCGAGAGGAAACATCTAGAGTACACCAGAGACATCAAACTAGAATACCGGCCACGGGTGGGGTCATTAACCCGGCAGCTTTGTTTATTACGCCTCAGGACCAACCGATCCCAGCGGTAAACCAGGGAACTGCGCCTCAGCCGGCTACAGCGAAAGCCCACGCGGCAAACGTGCAGGCCGGGTTACCCCCACCACGAACCAGAGTCACAACCGGCATCGAGTTGCCACCACAGCCGCCGTCACGGTTTCGCACACCAGCAGGCCACTACAACAATCCCATGGACAACGTGTATGCAGCAACGCTTGCATTGAACCAGATCCCGGTAGGAGAATCGCCCCATGCAGAAAGGACCCGGCAAGCGATCGATCTACTGCACACTGCAGTGGCGCAGCAGGCCAATTACCCGGACCACAGAAGCGGGATGCATGGGACGCCATACGCCAGTCAACAACAAGGGAATATTCAAGCAAACTCGGCGCGACGGAGGGAAGAGCAGCAACAAATGCCGCCTCCTCCCCGTGTTCCGGCAGCATCGGTGGCGTAGGCCGTTGTGGATAGCTCCAGGGCTCGGAGAGCCGGGGCCGGGTCTGCTGCACATGGGTTGCCTGCAGCACCGCGCCCCGCTGCGCCCCCGGCTGGATCGCACGCTTCCCGAGTAAGGCCAGTCTCAACCGTCCTCGCAGGGCCCAAGTGTCTCTCGGATGACATCAGAGCTGAACCTTACCCGGAAAAATTCAAAGAGCCGGGAAAAGTAGTGAATTATGAACCGACCATGGATCCGGAAACATGGTTGAGTAGTTATGAGATGGCAATGTCAATCCGCAATGCATCCGAGAATCTTCAAGCCAAGTTCATGTACTTGATGATGTCAGAAGGAGCAGCAAAGTTATGGTTCACCAACCTGCCAGAAAGATCGATCAAGTCCTGGGAAGAACTGAAGACCGCGTTCGTCAAGCACTTTCATGGAACGTGCAGAAAGCTATTCACTATTGATGATTTAGAGCGATGCGTTCAGAAGAAGGGAGAATCAGCACGCAGTTGGGTACGCCGGGTTATGGAGATACTTCACTCATCCACAGATATTCAGCCCAAAGATGCGCTACAAGCTATGGCAAAAACATGCAAGTATATTCCTTTAGTACAAAAGTTAACTCGCATGAAGTCCAGTAGGAATGCATCGGAGGTTACGATGGGAGAATTAATGGATGCGTGCAACAAACACGCCGCAACAGACACTACAGAGGAGGAAGTTGATGACAAGAAAGCGAAGGTGAATACCAGTAATAGTGGAAGAACCGGCAATGGATCGGCACCGAGTAATAACGGAAATAGTCAGAACAAGCGCCCATTTGAAGGAGGTTCCGAGTTTGTAGCTAATACTGAAGCCGGGTCTTCGAGACCCAGATCTGAAGGGAATTTTAATACCGGAAATCATAATGGAGGACACTATCAGGGACCTCCGAGGCCAGGCAACAGTTGGGATATATTCAGGATGGCGTGCCCGAAGCACAGCAGGAACGGCAAGCCGGCTAATCACTCCTTGGAGCAATGCGCCGACTTACAGAGATGGAAGAACGAGGAAGTAAACAGAGCCATGCGAGGTGCGGGTCGGGGAGGAGGCCCAGGTCCAGGTGGAAATTTGGGCAACGGTCCACCCCCAGCCGGTAACCCGGCAGCAGGAAATCCGGGCAACAATCAAGGGGGAGCGGGAGGTTTCCAGGCTAACCCCAAACAGTTGGGTCAGTATCATGTGCATACTACGGGAGGCTCTAACAAGGACAAAAAGATGCTAAAGCAGGCGGTTAACTCAGTTTCTTCTGCTGTTCCGAGGTATTTGAGATGGTCAGAACAGGAGGTAACATGGAGCAGGAGGGATCACCCGGATAGAGTGGATCACCCGGGAGTCTTAGCATTGGTAGTGGCACCATAGGTCAATGGGTATGAGCTGAAAAAAGTCTTGATGGACGGAGGGAGCAGCATCAATATCCTGTACTGGGAAACTTTCCTGCGCATGGGTCTAAAGGAATCTCAGTTACAAAAAAGTACAACAGTTTTTCACGGGATAGTGCCGGGTCATTCAGCGTGCCCTGAAGGAAAAATTGCGTTGGAAGTAGCTTTTGGGGAATCAAAGGACAATTATCGAGTTGAGTGGCTTACTTTTGAGGTGGTTAAGTTGCGCAGTCCTTATCACGCATTGTTTGGAAGACCGGCTTATGCCAAATTCATGGCAAGGCCGTGCTATGTGTATCTCCAGCTGAAAATTCCGGGTCCTAAGAAGACCATTACCATACATGGAAATCGAGATATAGCGGCTGAGTGCGATGAAGGAGATGCAGCAATGGCTGAGCAAGCCTGTAGGAAAGAGGAACTCAGGCATTACCGATCTCAAGCGGACCTGGAGGAAAGGGCAACTTCAAAAAGGCCGAGCTCTGAGGAAGAAAAAGCAAAACCCAGGGCAGAGCAAGATGCTAAGATGGTGGCTTTCATCAGGAACGATCCCTCCAAATTGGCTGGCATAGAAGGGGAAATCACATCGTCGTCTACGGCTAGCAGCGCTGCAATAACGACACACCCGGATTGGCTAGCAAACTCGGCACTCGTCATGAAAGGGTCTAACAAGTGGAGAATGTGCGTCGGTCGCGCCAGCCCGGGACCGATTGTCGAAAAGAACTAGACAGTGTAACGGGCAGCAGGTTTCAGACGCGCTCTTTTCCTACCCAGGGTACCTAAGGGGACTGGAAGGTTTTTAATGAGGCGGCTTGCTGACCCAAACTTTATTGTATCAATAAAAAGAGATGGTTTTCAAGTATTGTCATGGTCTTTGCTTCGATTACAGGTAAGTGGTACTTGTTATTATCAATACATCAGTATCATCAAAATACATTGCACATACATAGGTCTTTGGGGGCTGAGCTGCTTAAATAGCAGTCACGAACCCAAATACCCGGCCTTGATGCCTATGAGTTATGAGGGCCGATTACTCGCAAGACGAGTACGGTTGCAATCTTATAACTGGACGAAGGAGCCAAATTTCTTGGTTATTCTTACTTAAGCTCGATGTGACTCGCACTAAAGTGGCATGATCTGTTCGCTTACGATTACAATCAACCACGCAGCCCAATGGGATTTGCTTGACCCTGTTTTTCGTATAGATGTAACAGCATGGTATCCACGCGAAAGCCGGCTTACAGTACAAGATAATCAAAAGGGTCATCTAAACCACAAGTCTATGCAGAGTACAAGGCTAATAGCCGGAAACTCAACGAGTATTAAGCATGACTTCAGTATTTACGCAAACGGCTATTGGTTTCCGGCTTGGTAAAGAGCAATTTGTCCTCTGAGAAAGGCCGCACCCCCCTGGCTCGTACTTTGGGTCATGGGGACTGGGGACTTCGAAACAGAAACAAACTGTTTAGCTATTGAAGCTCGAGAGACCCTAGCTTCCGAGTCTTGGGGACTTAAAGAAAAGTCCACTTATCAAAACCCGTGATGCTCGGAAAACCGAGTCTCGCAAAGGGAATCAACAAATAGTTGGGTATCGAGAATAAGTTTAAAGAATAAGACAAGTGTCAAGACTATCAAAAGCCGGGAGAGGCACAAATATATTCCGAACCAAAAGTACGTTACAAGTGATGGTACCAATATCAAGGGTGCACAGACGCACCATCAAAATCATATTAGTTTTAAAACACAAAAGTACCAGGTAACGCTCTACTCGGTATCCTGAGAGCGGTCTTCCGGGTCTTGGTCCTGGATCTGCTCCTTAGCCTTTCCAGCAGCATTACCCGGACTTTCCGCGTCAGGACGGATAGGTGGAGGGACAGCTGGCGTAGAGGTAGACGGCCGTAATCCTAGCTCGGCCTCTCTCTTAGCAGCTTCTTCTTTTCTCCTGGCCAGATCAGTCGCCCATTTTTCCAACATATCAAAGGGAGGGGGTGCCTCTGCCAATATGATTTTTCCTTCAGCATCGTATGAGCTCATGATTGTGTCCAGGTCCATCTTATCGGCCAAAGCGGTGGCCGAGGGGCGTACTGCGGATTGTATGGCCTTGAAGTCCTTGGGTGTAAACTTGGAGCCATCAGCCTTTAATTCTGGAAACCCGGATACTACCTTTGCCGGGTCAAGCTTAGGAAAGTAAGCCTTCGCCAGCGTCAAGGCCCGGGTCATACCGATCCGGCAGGACGAGCGCTTCCATATCTCAATCCATCCAGGCACCGTCGAGCAGGCTTGCATAAGATTCTCTTCACCCGGGTATACCTCGGAAGGCCACTTCACAGCGTCCAATATAAGCTTTGTGCCGGCAAAAAAGGTCCGGAGCACAGTCTTCAATGTTTTTACCTTGGCAATGGCATCGTCCTCTGGAGCAGCGAGGTTCGCACCTGCAGTTGAAACAAAAGGAAAGTATATCAGTTATCCCGATTGTCTAAAGTAGAGGCAATTAAGTTAGTCGAAGGCAAAAAGCTCACTTAGCAAGATGCGATAAGTATCCGCAATCTGGTTCGATAAGTTCTTCAGCGTGGATTGAGCAGTGTTGTACTTCTTTTTGTATTTGGAAACGTCTTTTTTCAAAGTTTCCATGTTGGCCTCAAGGGCTTCTCTTCGTTTTACCTCAGCAAGTAGGAGCTGTTCGGTCTTGAGTAATACCTCATCGGACCGGGTCACTTCCGCCTGTAAGGAACGAAAGTGTCAGTCGGATATCATGGAAAACCGGGTATTGCGTGAAGTACCGAGCACAACTTCGGTAAGTTATGCCCGGAACTTGGGGACTAGGTATGTACTAAGAGATATCCGGTGTCAATTACCTGATGTGCTGCAGACATACGCTCTAGGAGGTTGTTCTCTGAAGCTTTCATGGTGAGGAGAGCGCTCATCAGCTGGTCAAAATTATCGTTACCCGAGTTAGAAGTCTCGGGGTCGCGGAAACTTGGAGAAAAAGTTTTCCTCTTAGCAGGAGATGGCACCCGGGTCATTCGAATGTCGGGGTCTGCTCCTCCTCTCGCGCCCAAAGTGGCAGTATCTTCTTTCTCGCTTGCGTGCGAGGCTATCGGATACCCGGCTTCTCGCCCAGCCGGGTCTGTCGGTGACGCTTGTCCATCACCAGCTGCGGCGAACACGTCATTAGTTGGCTTCTCTTAGCCCGGGTCCTCGGTTTCCATGTCTTCTTGGTCACTAATAACGACCGTGGCCCTGTGAAAAATATGAAGGCACAGTTAGCACATAGCCGTGAAAAAGACAGCGAGAGTATGGTATAACATTAGGAAAAGAACTTTACCCGGGATTCACCATAAGGTCTGCAGGGAATTCGCTGCTAGAACCGGATGAAACTGAAAAATACCAAACAAGGCGTGAGGTTACCTTGCGAGGGAGTATTTTAGAAGGATCTTTATGTTTAAATAAGGGTATGGTCAGTACCAGTATGCCGAGTTGGAGGTGATGAAATACCCGGGTTAAGGGCATCATCGCCCGGGTGGTTCCGAGTTACCCTGCGCTTGGTCATAGGCGACTCCTTCAGGTATGGCAAAAGGGGGTAATGCCATGGTCAGCTCAGGAATATTATCACAGGAACGCGAATTAGATGTGAGAAATTGATGCAAAACCTTGAAGACGACCCCTTGGGGTTTTCTTTTAGATCCGGCCTTAATTGCCGGCTCTGGTTCATCTTCATCGCTGGCGGACTCCACTTCGCCGTCAGCTTCTTCTTCCTCGTCTTGGTCTTCTTGTTCTGAAAATTACCATGGTTACAATAGGAAAATGAAAAGTGGGATGCGACGAACTCAAAGGAACTGAGCATGTACCTTCGTCCGAGTTAACGGCATCCTCCTTCTCCTCCGGGTTTCCGGAGTTAGGAGAAGCGTCCATCTTCCAGAAATCATCATCGGCCTGAAGTAAAAGCATAAGAGCAAGGGTTAATGGTTGTATCAAGTAAAGAAGGTAAGGGTGGAATCGAGAAAACCAGGTCCTTACCGCGGGGGCCGGGTTCTCGAGAGTGAAGGGCTCTAATCCGGCTATGTTCCGGATTACCTCGAGCTTCTCTGTCAGAAAGCCCTTGATTGTCTTGTTGGTGTCACTAGGAGCGAAGCTGCTGGTGGAGTATCGAATTGGGTCCGTGGTTTGCCCCGAGTATTCGCACATCAATTTTGCGCGAATGGAGTTGGGTTGGATGCGGAAATCGACCCAAGTCTTCACCAGGTTAAGCCCGATGAGGCCTTGGGCAGAAAGGATGGAGATTTTAGCCAATAGAGGCAGAATTTCTTCCCTTTCCGAGTCAGGGGCAAACCCATTGAAGGTTTCAGAAATGTCAAGCTGACCCTCCGAGTAACCCGGCAATTTCTTTTCGCCGGGTGGGGAGGTGTCCCGGCAGTAAAAATACGAGAGCTGCCAGTGCTTGACGTGGGAGTTGAGGGTGAGAGGAGGCATTAAAGAGTTCTTGCGGCGTTGGATAGAAACCCCGCCGCAAGTAAGAAGTGCACCGTCGCCGCTTTCGCGGCACGGTTTGCACTGGAAAAGTTCGACAAAGAGAGCCAAACTTGGCGGAGTGCACAAGTAAGACTCGGAGAGAACGATAAAATGGGAGATGTTTAGTACAGAGTTGGGTCCTATGTCGAAAATGCAAAGGCCATAATGGCTTAAAACGTCGCGGAAGAAAGGGTGACCCGGAGGCCGGAAGCCCCGGGTCACGTGTTCAACAAAACAAATTACCTCATTTTCTGCTGGGGTGGGCCGGGTTTCATTACCCGGTACCCTCCAGTGGATAGTTTCTTGAGAGGGAAGAACCCCTAGCTCGACCAGTTCCTCCAGTTTGGCCTTGGTGATGGAGGACCGCGCCCAGTTGGCGGATATGGAGTTTGTGGTTTTGGCTTTAACCGGCAGCTTTCCCTGCTTCTTGGGTGCCATGGGGTTAACCTGAAAAAGCGTCAGAAGAAAAGATGTGAGAAACGAAACTCGGAAATTATCAGTTGACCGAGTATTGACGAGTGGTGTCAAGTTAGCCTAGAAGTTAAATATGATCCGGGTATTATTTTGCTAAGCAAGGTATGAATTGTCCGGGTATCGTGCATTATTACAAAAGTTGTAGAATTTTATGCATGGATGAGCGTTTGGGGATGATAAGTGGGTGTCCGTACATCTGTTATGAGCAAATGAGCCGGAGAAGGAGGGTTTTCCGGGTGATAGGAATAGGGGCGGAAGATTTGGACGGCTCAAGCCCAGATTGGGAATTCCATTTCTAGGTTATTGGTGGAATTAATGATTACAGTTGGTAGGAGAATGAGTTGAAGGGTATATCCTACCTATTGGGTGGGCTAGAGTGAATACTAGTGACCTAATTCGGCGTGACCCGAGAAATCGTGGGCGGCCCGATCCAGATCCAATCCGAGGGAGAGTTAAGAAGTTGTGAGGGAAAATTAGAGAATGTGAGAGACTTACCGGAGGAGATTGAAGTGAAGCTTTGCGGAGGCAAATGGCGCAAGCTTGATGCCCCTTCGCGATTCCTGGCGGACAGGTTGGGGGTCTGGCGGTGGATCTGGGCGGCGGGGCGGAGCGCGCTGTGGCGGAGCGCAACCGGCAACGGATGGGCTCCGGTGATGCGCGCGAGGCTTCCGTGGTGATGCTCTGTGAGCTCGAGCTTGAAAGAAGGAAGGAGGAGAAATGGGGGAAAGTGAGCCGTTGGGGTTAGGGTTACCTCTAAGGACTTATTTATAACGGCCAGGGTGGAAAAACTCATCCCAACGGTGGGACCCGGAAATTACGGGGTAACGGCTATTTGTGTGAAATCTGCGAGATACGCCTTAAGTGTAGATCGAGGTCTCCGAACGAAAAAGAGAAGCAGATCCTCTCCGCGGTATCAAGACAAATTATCGAGAGAAGTATAAAGTTTTGCTATTCTTATCAAGGCTTAGACCGGGAAGTTGAGCAAGGCATCTGGAAGGAAAGCCGGGTTACTATGTGGCCACCAGGGAGTTGGGCCTAGTCATTTCATGAAGTACTTCAACTCGGTCTCCACACGTTCGTGTGATTGATATTTTTTGCAGGGAATAGCCAGCGCTTCAAGGAGGGATCTTTGAAGCCCAAGCTATTCTGGGGACTACTGATGGGGGGATAATAACCCGGTAGGCCAACTCCAAGGTATAACCCGGCCCAAAGGACGCTGCGCAGCATCCGGCTAAGGATAAAGAAACTTCTAGAAGGCCCAAGGTTTATAGGCCTCGTAACCCGGATTGTGGGTTGCAGTAAGGAAAGCTAGGGTTTGTAAGCGGTGTTCGGGTAAGACTCAAGCTGCGCCTTGGAGGGCAAGCCAAGTAGGGGGACGGGTGCTTTATAAACCGGCCCTATGCTTAGCTTTGCAGAGATCCAAGTAGTAATCATATCGCCGAATATCGAGTATCCATTGTACACAAAGAAATCGAGTTAATAAAGCGAGATCGGAGACTCGGCGACTTCATCACCGGCTACCAGATTAAATTCCATCATGTTTTCCTCTGAGCTAAATCCTCTCCCAAACGCCTGTGTCGACTTGCCCCAAGATCAGTTACCCCTGGTAACATCTGCCGTGATCATCCCACGACAATACAGGTTGATATCGCTCCCTGGCTGGGTCGGCCCTTGAATTAGCATACTCATGTGTATGTGCTTCCTCTTCAGACACAACCATGGGGGGAGGTTGTACATCCATAAAAACACGGGCCAGGTGCTATGTTTGCTGCTCTGGTTTCCAAACGGATTGAGACCATCGGTGCTCGCACCAAGCCTGATGTTCCTTGGATCGTTCCCGAATTCTTCATCAAATGCGTCTAATGCTTTTCACTGTCGTGCATCCGAAGGGTGTGTTAGCACTGGCTTTTCAACATGTTCTGGATCACTCAGCACCGCCTTCTTTCTTTCCTTGTGCCAGCGCAAACTTTGCTTCCTTGGGGTCCACGAAGTACCGCTGCAGATGGGGAATGAGTGGAAAGTACCACACAACTTTCCTAGGAGATTTCATCGTCCCCCTCTTCTAACGATAAGCACTGCACACTAGACATTTGATCTGGTTCGCGTGCTCGTTACGATAAATTATGCAGTCACGGACGCAAGCGTGGTATTTTGTGTGCGGTAAATCGAGGGGGCACGCGATTTTCTTGGCCTCCTGTAGACTACTAGCACATGTGTTCCCTTCAGGTAAGTGTGTCTTCAGGTATCGCAGAAGATCGTCCATGCTTGTGTCCGTCCATCCGTGTTTTGCCTTCATCTCTAGAAGATCGAGAGCTACTCTCAAGCGTGACTCCTCCACCCTGCGACTTGCGTCATACAACGGAGTTGCAGAGTCTATCTCTAGTTGTGTGATCTTAGATTTACATATAGCGTCGGTCGACGTGTTCTTGAGAAGAAGCTCTTGAATATGAGGGTCCGGCGCGGCTGAAGTTAGGGGAGTGTTCATATCCTCGTATTCTACATGTTCTTGATCACCATGACTCCTTTCTTCTTCATAGTCGTCTCCGTCGGCAGCATCTTCGTCCTCTCCATTGCCATGTTCAGACTCTTCCTCATCTTCACATGTATCCGCCCCATTGGTCACGTCGTGATCATCATATTCATCATCATCCATCCACTGAGTGTGGCCCTCCATGAAACTATACCTGAGCAGGTGCTGCTCCACATTACCAGAAGCTGGTTTGAACAAGGACCCTAACTTGCATTTTCAACACGGACACTCTATCTCGGTGCGATTGTTTCGATGTCTGTTGGCCGTCGCGCGTTGCATGTATCTATGCACCACGCTTTCCCTCATCGCAATAACCATTGTCGCCTGCACGGCAAGAGAGATGTCATTAATTAGGTCCGGTTTTCACGGAAAATTTCGGCATGACCTTTGCTAAAAAAAGGTAACGCGAAGCGCCAGAAATTTGCCGAAACGGAAATTAATCAACATTTTGGCAATTCATCCTCATGGCAACACAACAAAATGCAAAATAGATCGAGTTCTCCGGCCTCCACCAACCAATCTCACACACCTATTAAGATGACACACAATGCAAAATATATAGATGCGATGACGGCGTCAAAGATCACCGGAGAGACGAACGATGAGAGAGTGATAGATCTAGAAGTAGCTAGTGGTGCATTTGTGGTGAGATCTAGTGTCTCTGGTTAGTAGATCTAGTGGAGATATGGAAGAGGGCAAGTGGGTAGGGTAACTAGCTAAAATATATCAAACATGATTGGCTAAATTAGCTAAAAAGTATGGAAGAATGTAGGGGAATGGGTTTGGAACACTAATGGGTCGAGTTTGAAGGAGGGGTGAGTGAGTGTTGTGGATAGGGGGTGGTGATGGGTGGCTGGCCGCACTTATTGAGTCTAAAAAATACCACAGGCGAATCATAGCCATATGCTCCAGGGGTAGTGCCTTTTACCACAGGCGAACAAGGACAATATGCGCCTGCGCTATGGGGGGAGTGGGCTAGCAGTACCACAGGCGCATGGGCTCATTATTCGCCAACGCTATGGTACTTTAGCGCATGCGAATATAGCGCGCATTCACCAGCGGTATAGGCACAGTGCCTGGGGGTGCCTCTGCCACCTTTTACGCCAGCGTACAGAAGGTCTATTCGCCTGGGGTAGTTTCCTTACCATAGGTGAATCGTATATTTGTTCGCCAGCGTTACTTAACGCTGGCGCACAACTTTATCTATGCGCCTGCGGTAGGATATGATGTTATAACCATTTCCCTAGTAGTGATAGTGTTACTTTCTAATAATTAAATTGTATTGACTCCCTTGTGTCTGCATATTCCAACGTGCAGGTTATTCTGAAGACGAGTGAGGATTTCGTTTAGGATGTCGAGTCTACCGCCAACATGTTTTACCTGTGGCACATGAAGAAGATGACGCTCAATGTTGTACTATGTTTTCCGCTGTAATACTTTGTATCCTGCTAGTATTCTAAGACTATGCAAGTTGTAGTGTTACCTCTATAAATATTGAATCATGCGATGTAATATAATTTTACACATTTTCATGATATTTCATTTTGTATTGTGGTGCTAGCAATTGATCCAGAGACTAGCACAATAACATAGGTTTTCTTGCATTATTCAAATGTGGGAACACTACAAAATGGTATCAGAGCATTGTGTTGCATGTAGGATTCGAGACTTAGGTTTGTATAAACCCTTTTCATCATATTATTACCTTCTTTGAGTATTTTGGATCCTAGCTCCATAGTGATATGAAGCGGCCCAGACAAACATTACATGTCCATGGACATTAGACATGTTCCCTGATTGACTTGCGGGTGTCAGTCTCTCTCACTATAGTGAATATCCAATCTACAATAAGTTGTTAATATTAAGTTGATCACCATAGAAAAGAGACTTAATAATTTCTAAGTATTTTACTCGTTAGGTACAGTTTTGATTCTTTCTCATATCCTCTCATCTATTATTCGCCTTCAAAATTTTCTTCTTTAGTTCTAGATAACCTACCTCTTTAATACCATCAAGACATTATTCTTGATGACCATACCAAGAAGTGCAAGAAATATTGTCACAGCATGAAGATCTACACTCAAGATTATTGAAGAACTTGAAGAAATACTTAGACTTCACAACAATTAGAAACACCTCAATGAGACTGAGAGAAGGATTTGAAGAACTCAAGAATGTATAAGTGAGACCACCAATCTAGTTACTTGGTTAGAACAACGTTAACGGGTTAGTGTATTGATCATACAATTGAGTGTGGTATGACAATACTAGATTGTTTGCTAAACTTTGATTGGTTTGATGAATGTTTGTTAGAATTTTCTTGTAAGATGAGTTTCCTTGATCTGTTGTGTTGGGGTAGGAACTTTATTTAGTTCTTTTTTCTAATCTCTACTCATCCATGCTAAGCCAAACCAAATCCCATACCCATTCACCAACCATAGTGAACAAGAGCATGAAGAGCAACAACTGATATTACACCCAAGAATGTTGTGACTAAGTTCCCTATAGACACAAGTCATCCATTTGAGAAATGCTAGTCTCAAAATTGTTTTCTTCTGTGTGAAGGAACATTCACATCCTAGATCAAAGTCATCTCCATCTAGAGAAGAAACAAGTTAAACCTCAAGTGAAGATAGACAAGTGAACTCAAAGTTGCATGAGCTATAAAGATTTTGGAGCTTATCACACCAAGAGAAGAGTCAATGAAAAAAACACAAATGTTTAGTTAGTGTTGCATAAGAGTTCTACGCAACCCAATAGTTTGAGGACCGAAAGTTTAGCTTAGGTCTGTCTTACAGATTGGAAACTTTTTGTTGGACAAGAAAGGTCGACTGAGTGTTAGATTTGGAGATTTAACAAACCAAATACAAAGTAGTGAATTGAGTGCACTATGGAGTAGCGACCATGACGACTACTCATTTCATTCACTTTGTTATGATGAATGATAAATTTACAGTGACATACCTATTTTGATATGGAGGGTTAATTCCTAGGGTGGCCCGATCTTCACAAATTGACCAAGAACAGGAAGAACGAACGATGAACATGAGAGGGGAACAAGGGGAAATCGGGTGAAATTGAGGGGTAAACCTGGGGAATCGAGGGGAGATAACTAGTAAGAACCAAAGAATCCCAAATTTCCCGTCAACTAAACCCCGAGGGCCGCCTACGGAACGATCGGTCCAACTGAACTCACCTTGACTGAAACCGCTTCACACCCTTGGCCGGTCCACCACGCTAATAGAACCTCAAAGATTAGTTGAGGAAGATTGGGAAGTCCCTAACTGAATCCCAAGGGGAAAGGATAGGTAACTCGGTGAATCTTGATACGGTCCTAGATACACATCGTAGGAGTAGCCTCACACGAGGAGTCACCTCACAAGAGGGATACAAGATCAAAGCTCATAAGTTCTCAAATCATCTCTAACCTAGATCTGACCTAAGGGGTTCACTTATATAGCCTAGGGGGCAGGTGGGGTGAAAAGGGGCATTTTCACCCACTTTTGCGTGCCAGCAGGAAAGCCGGCCTAGAGGCCGGCCGGGTCTGTTGGGTGGCCGGCCTGGCGTGCAGGGTGGCCGGGCAGGAGGCCGGGCGGCTCAGGCAGGTGGCCAGCCTGGGGTGTGCAGAGAGGCCGGCCTGGGCCGGGCTCGAGGCCGCGCGGCTCGGTTAGGTAGCCGGCCTGGAGGCCGGCTTGGCCGGGCAACCTGCATGTTCCCTTCTTCCTCCGTCTCTTCTCCCTCCTTGATGCCTTCTTCTTGGACTTCCTCCATGGATTCTTGGGCATCATGTTGGGTATGATCTTGGTCATCGGGGGAATCGTCTTGGGCTTCATTGTGGGATCCAACCTGAGCACACAAAGGGCATTTCCATGAGATAGCGCACCATTCACCAAGACACCGAAAGCATATAGAGATAGGGGTGAGTTCACCTTGTGTCGTAGCGATGTAGGGCTTGGTGGAATGGGGTGCGCTGCATCATCTCCCCCCCTCCCCTGGAAAAGAGTCGCCCTCGACTCTTGATCCATCCTTTCATGAGCGGGAGAAGGAATGTTGACGATGAAGATGTCGTTGAAGTTGGGCCGCTTATCGAAGGTCATGCAAAGGTAGGCTCGTAGTGGTGGTAGTCCAAATGCGATGACAATGTTGCAATGGTCCTCGTTGGTTGGTCGATGAAGATCTTGAATGGTGGTGTAGCCGTCGTCGAAGATCTCAAGAGGTGGTTGTGCCATTGGTTGCGGGAACGGTTGGGTGTAGATGAACTTGACGTATTGGTTGCACGCCACTCCATATCTTGCATTGTCGTTGATTCGCTTGTCGAACTCCAAGTACATCTTGACGTGTGGTATGTATAAGGAGAAGGTGTTGTCGTTGACGCGCTTGTCGAACTCCAAGTACATCTTGACATGTGGGATGTAGGCGTAGAAGGCGTTGTCGTGGATGCGCTTGTCGAACTCCATGCACATCTTGACATGTGGGGATGTAGGCGTAGAAGGCGTTGTCGGTGATGCGCTTGTCGAGCTCCATGCACATCTTGACATATGGGATGTATGCATAGAAGGCGTTGTCGTTGATGCGCTTGGAAGGCGTCATGTAGATCTTGACTTGTGGGATGTGGATGGAGGATGCATTGTCATGGATGTGCTTGTCAAACTCCATGTGGATCATGACGAGCGGAATGTACTCCTTCCAAATCTTTGAGTCAGTGTTGACGTTCATGCGGTGTGGAGAGCCGTGTGTGGTGAAAACTCCATGAGGGTGAGCGTGCTTGGGAGGGTCACCAAATTTCTGCAAAAGAGACAACAAAGATGGAGAGAAAGTTGGTAAGTCGTTAGTGTCAATAAGCACAAATGGGGTTTTGCTCTCAACTCTCATCTCACTTTTGGTGGCTATCAAGGCTATGCCGCTAAGAACGCTCATGCTTTTTCCACTCATGATAGGCTTGTGGCTCTCACTCGCGAATGGTGGATCTGTCTCACACCACTCATCTCACTAGAAGATTGAGACGGAACACTAGAAGGCTCCAAATTCTTGGCACTTGAGGTGTGCGGGTTTGTCGAAGTCGTTGTATTGCTTGGAGGAGGAGGTAGTGTCATGGCATGTGGCAATGAAAACTCGATCATCTCGTGTCTTGGGTTTATCTCCAAGTGTGGAATATTGGGCTTGCTTGGAGGAGGAGGTAGGGTCATGGCTTGTGTCGAAGAAGGCTCGATCATCTCCGTGATGTGGTAGTGTAAGCCATGCCTTGTAGCATCCTCAAGTGGTTGATGATGATGACGATGATATCCTTGGCTAGAATGGTGACTTGGGCATTGCGTTGCGGAGGTTGGAATTAGTTGCTTGGAAGTCAAGTGGGGTGTGTCACCAAATTCTTCGCTACCTCCATCAATGATAGATGTGCCCTTGATGCCGGCTCTAGAGAGTTTGCATTGTTGGTCATGTTCATCTTGAGGAGAGGTGTTAAGGTCATCTCCTGCGGGGCTGCTCATTTGCCCCGGACAGGCCGGATTTGAGCAGGCCCGGACAAACCGATGCCCCCGCGGGGCTGCTCAACCCTCGCCTGGGTCCGTTTTGGGTCCGTGGCTGCTCAAACCCAGACCAAATTTGGTCCAGATTTGAGCAGCCCGCGGACAGGAAACGGACGCGCGCGCGCGGCCGCGTCACCGCTCGGTCAAAGGGAGTGGCCCGCCGGTCCGTGACCGTGGCGACGGCTCGCCTCCCCCACCGGTCCTATTAAATGGTACCGCGGCCACACGTCCTCCCCCACGCGCACCAGTCCCCACACTCCCCCCGCCCCCTCACTCTCCACTCTCCTCGCCTCCCTCGCCGCCGGCCGCGAAAACCCTAGCCGCGCCATGGGCCGTAGCTGGCTGAAGTGGGGGAAGGCGAAGAACGACCATGAGGCCGGCACCTCCCACCGCCGCGCACCCTCCCCCACCCCTCCCCTACCGCCACCGCCACCTCTGACGCGGGCCGCCCGCGCTCAGGCGGAGTAGGTGCCCCCTCCTCCTCCCTCTCACGGGCGCGCCACCCCTTTCCGCCTAGATCCGGCGCGCGTCCGTGACCGGCCCTACCTCAATAAGAGGAAGTGCCAGTGGTACTGGGACCGCGCGATCCCGGTGCCTTGGTCGGACGTGCACCTGCCGGACGGGTGGCACCTGAACCGGGACCACATCCCGGTGCCGCCCGTTCCGAGGAGCGGGCTCGAGCGGAAGGTGGAGATCTACCGTGTAACATCCCTGATTTTTGAAGTAATGCAAGAATCACTAAAAAATTAAAACTTTTGTTTTCCAGTAGTGCAAGCCACCAAAAACAAATGAAACACAACACAAAGAGAAATAATAGAGATTTTCCAAAGTAGTGGAATTGCTAAATCCATTTGAGCCTCTATTTGTTAAATCCTAAAAGTTTCTTCAAAGTAATTATTTTGCTAAGTACTTTAAATGATTTAAAAATTAGGTCTATTGCATTAGTTTCAAAATGTTTTCCATGAGATATATTGTAAGAAAATATCATGGTTTAAAGTTCAACATTATAGCATATAGTAATTTCCAAAATTGTGCTTAAAACAATAAGTATTTATAAATAATTTTAAGTGCCTTATCAATACTTCAAATACCTTAAATGGTTTCAACAAGTTTTTGTATAGAATTAATTCTCAAGTGTTTTGGAAATCAAATATTTTGACTTATAGTGTTTTCCAAAATATTATGTTAGCCAAAGAAAGATTTAATTAAACCCTATTTCTAAATAGTCATAAAGTGTCCTCTTTGATTTTAAACCATTTTGAAAATCCAAAAAATTGGTCGTGATGGAAACAACACAAAATGGATTCCTTTTGAAAGGATTTGTTTTTACAAAACTACAGAAATTGGGTTGAGGTCAACTGGAGTTTTAGAAAAAAAGATATAAAGAAAATACAAAACCAAAAAAAGGAAAAGGAAAAAGGAAAATAAAAAGCGAGAGGAGCAGAGCAGCCAGCCCGGCCCAACGTTCCCTCTCCCTCCTATCTGCCGCCCGTGCAGAAAGCCCCCGGGCCGCAGAAGCCCACGAGAAACCAGCCCAGCGCACGTGGCCCGTCTCCTCTCTCCTTCTCCCGCTGACATGCGGGACCCGCATTGACGCGTACGCTGATGTCACCACCTCTTCTTCCTTTCGTGCACGGCAAGGACACCGAAACGGAAACGAACAAATCTCCCGTTTTCGTGCGATTAGGGTCACGATTCCTAGACCTAACCCTACCATTATAAATACCTTGTGATCCTCCCTGTTTCCCCTCTTGTTCCCCTCAAAATTACATCGCCAGGATGCCGTAATAGCTCGTCGGAGATCGAACCCTACCGCCACCGTTTTTCCTCCGTTCCCGGCTACCTCGAGGCACCGCGCCGCTCCCTTCGGGTCTATTCCTTCTCCCCTCGCTCTTGCGCACGTTCTAATGCCTTTCCCCTGTTGTTCTGCGCAGAGATTTGGCCGTGCCATCGATTTTCGAGATCGCCGGAGCTCGGAGCCCCTCCATCCGCGCGCCGTTGCCGCTTAGGGAAGCGAAAGCCGACGTTGTCACCACCATCCTCTTCGTATTGACGCGGTGAGTGCCGTCGTCATCCCCATCAATCCGGGGAGCCATCGTAGAGCCATCACCGTCGATTTTCGAGCCGCGGGTCACCGGGGTACCGCCGGAATCTCCATCACCGGCTACCTCGAGCTCTCCTTCGCCCAGCGCCGTCGGATCACAGCCAACGGCGGAGATCATAACGCGAAGAGGTACGCGCAGCGCCCGTTGGATCTGGATCCAACGATCCAGATCAACCCACTTAAACATGTCAGCGCCCCGTCAGCACCACGTGGCAGCCTAGTCAGCATCCAGTCAGCAGTCGCATCAGCGAAGCTATTCTTCTGTTTTTCCGAATAGGTTTAATTTGGCAGTTTTGCAGAAACGTCCCCCAAACTTAGAATCATCATAACTTTTTAACCGTAAATCCAAATTTAGCAAACTTGGACTTTTTGAAATCAGCACAACACGTAGAATATTTTAGACCTGTACAAATTCAAATTTGACAAACTTAAATTGGTTCAAATTTAAATATGCTTGTTTGATGATTTTTGGCATAGTTTAAATTATACAAATCTAAAAATTACAAATAAAATATTTTTGGATACCTTAGGATGTGTACTAACAGTCCCTTGCGCCCAAATTATTTTTTGGCTAAGTTAAAATGGTTTTGGTTTTCATATGCTCATATGACTATTTCTGACTTGGTATATTTTCTGTAATTATTTTCAATATGTTTTCTCTAGCCAAATTGTGCTAAGGACTAACCTTAGACCGGAGAGACCAAAACCAAACACCTTAGAATATTTCTAAGTTATTTTTACTAGTTGACCCTCCTAGTTGAAAACCCACTAAGTAGTTGAAAACCACTAAGTATGGATTAGTGAAAAGTCATGGAGAGGATACTACAATTACTCGAAGATTTTCAACATGAAGCAAGAAGACAAATGAAGGACTTAGCCAATAAAACAGACTTTAGAAGCATCTCCAAAGAAGTAGAAGCACTTAGAAGAAAATCAAGAAGACAAAAAGACCAGCCACATCTCCTCTCTCTTTTTCTCTAAGTCTTTTCTCCCCTTTCTTTTCTCTTCCTTTAGAACTTATGCTATGGCTAAGTTAGATGAAGACCAGCCCTAGTTGTACCAAAACCAACAAGTGTTAGAACATTCAGCGAAGACACCACACCAAGGAGGAATCTACAAAAGACCAATGAGGTGAAGACTTAGGATTTGTTTTCCAATACTTAGAATTTGTTTTCAAGTTTTCTAAGACTTAGAATTAGTTTCTCAAGTGAGATGGCAGCTTTTGACCAAGACTTCAACAAGGAGTTTTCATCAAGAAGAACAACTTCAACAAGAAGCCTACTCTCCAGAAAAATGAAGAAGAAGAGAAGAATTTTACAAGTCCTATCTTAAGGAACTCAAACAATCTCTACTACCTCTTTTATTCTATATGACTAAGTCCCTAGAATTAATAAGGAGGACTACAAGCAAGGACATTGAAGACTTAACATCAGAAGCAACTCAAGGAGGCAAAAGAGGACTCGAAGAAAACAAGACAAAAGTAGATTAGACCTTGTGTGATTCTTTTATCAAAGACTAACCCTTAGTCCCAAATGGAAAACTCTAACTACAAATACTTAGTTTATTTTGTGCATTGAAACTAAATGTTTTCACATGTTTTCCTTTGCTTTGTTTGTTGTTTTGTATGTTTTCTTCATTTGTTTGTATGTTTGCTAGCATGCTTGTTTATTCTGTTGTTGTGTTTTCAATGTTTAGATTTGACAGAGAGAACGTTCTTTTGTGAAGATAAGTGATTGTTCTTCACCAACTTCAAAGGAAAGTAACACACCATCAAATCTCCCATATTTTCACTATGCATTACTAGTGTTTTTGAGTAGTATGCATGATAGGGAATTTTACTAAGTTATTATTATGCTATGCAAAATCCCAAGTAGTGTGTTGCCATCCTTTAGACTTGTTATTTTGGAGACTTAGTACTTAGTAGATGCTTAGCCTTGCTACCAATTTGTTTTACTTGATGTGTGAAAAATTCTAAGTACTTAATCAATGAAACACCTGGGTGGATTGGTAATTGCTTGGATTATGTTGAGTGGCTACTCAGGGCCATGTCCATGGTGGTTGTCACCTCGGTCACTCCAAGGGCCATGGATGTGGTGGTTGTCACCTAAGGGTACACTTGTGGTTTGCCACCCAGGAACAAAGAGATTCCTAAGTCCCTCTAAGCTTAGTAGATTCCCGTGCAGCCCTTTGACATATGGGCTCTGTCTTGATCAACTAAGTTGTGAGAGTTCAGCCTTTGCTTGACATGAAGATGTAGCAGAATTATAGGTGGAACGGGTCTTGCTGGATGGGTTGAATTATTGCTTCTTAAAGATCTCATCTCAATTCTCTCCTTTCCATGATGCACTCCGGGTGTATAGGATGTTTGGGCTAATTGAAGACAAAGGGTGAAAGTGCACAACCTCTGCAGAGTTAGAAACTATGATCATAGCCGTGTTCCCGGTAATGGACGACTTCGAGCAGCTGGACAAGGATGGATAGAAGAATCTCCTCATCTTTTCTGAATGAATTAAAACATGGTAGAAACCTTTTCCTAGAGCACATGGTGTGTCTATCACTCTGTGCTACCTTTTCAAACTCATGGTGTGTCTACCCATGATGCCTTTATCAAACTACATGGTGTGTCTACCCATGTTGATTTTCAGAGATTTACAAAGGTTTATTAAATATAGGACAAAACTGGCTTTATGCAAAATTAGCCTAAACTCCACCAAGCAAGATATGCATGTAGTTTAGACTTGCCATTTTATATCCACCATAGTGTTACTTGCCAATACATTAAATTTTATTGACTCCCTTGTGGCTGCATATTCCATATTGCAGATGAATCTGAAGACGAGTGAGGTTTCGTTCAGGATCTCGAGTCTATCGTCAACATGTTTTGCCTGTGGCACATGAAGAAGATAGGCTCAATGTTGTACTATGTTTTCCGTTGTAATTCTGTTTTCTGCTAGACTTCTAAGACTATGCAAGTTGTAATCATATTTTGTAAAGACTGGATCATGCGATGTAATAGATTTTGACGCATTTGCATGATATCTCATTTTAAACTGTGGTGCTAGCAATTGATCCAGGGACTAGCACGTTAACACAGAGTTCTTGCATTATTTAAATGTGGGAACGCTACACACCGCCGCCGGGACGAGCTCCCGCCTGACCTGCGCGGCCACCCCGCGTTCGCCGTGGACAGTCCCCATTGGGACACCTGGTTCACGGACGAACACGACCTGCGCCGCAGGTCGTACTTCGGGGCGCGCCAGGCGCGCGGCGCGGCCCAGTACGCGCCGCCCTCTCCACCACGCCCGGCGCGGCGTGGACCCGCGGTGCCGCCCCTTCGCCCTCTTCGCATCGGCGACCCCGCGCCGGCCGTCAAGGACGAGCCACTGGAGGAGCCCCCAGTGGTACGAGGAGGAAGACGACGACTAGGAGGAGGCCGCCATGGCGCAGCCCAGCGAGGAGCTGGAGCTGGCCATGGCCATCGAGGCCTCGGCGCGGGAGGCGGAAGAGGCGGCCGCGGCGGAGGAGCGCGTCGTGGCGGACGCGCTCGCGGCGGTGGCCGCCCACTAGGCGGCGGAGGCCAGGGCGGTGGACGAGGCCGTGGCGGCCATGCGCGCTCAGGCCACGCCCTACGCCCACGGGGAGGAGGCCGACGAGGACGAGCGGGACGAGAACCAGCCGATCCCGACGTGGTTCGCGCCCCTCGTCGGCATGCACTGGGAGTGGACGGGGCCGCCGCCGGAGGTGGACGGGGCGGCGCCCCTGCCCGTCACCCAGCCGCCCACCCCTCAGCAGGCCGCCGCGCTCCCCCCACCTCGTGGAGACCCCGGACTACATCATCCTGGACTAGGGATGCTCCGGGGAAACTCCGGCCGCCGCGATGCCACTGGCCAGTGGCCATCTAGCTAGGGCTAGATTTTTTTGTTTTAAATATTGTAAACCTATGGGCCCCTCTGGACCCTACTGTATCTATATAGTTGTCCGTTTTTGGTATGAGCAGACCCGCAGGGGCCACCTGGCCCGGTCCCTGTCCCCGCAGCACGGACCGCTGCTCAAACAGACAAATTGCGGACCAAATTGGTCCGCAAATGAGCATGCCCGTAGGAGATGACCTAAGAACTCGTGTTACCACTCGCGATGAATTCTTGTCCTCATTGCAATAGACGCTTTCTTCACCATTGGTCGGCATGTCCAAGGAATTAAGAGCAACTTGTTGCAAGGCATATTATTGGCCTTCACTCATGGAGTCACGGTCACTATCTTGGTCGGCACTCACGATCATCTCATTGGAACACTCGAAAGACTTGTGTCCATTTCCACCACATGTGAAGCAAGAAATTGTGCTCGATTTGAGTTGAGGATCATTATAGGTGGTGGTAGGAGGCGCTTGTTTCTTGAATTGTTCCGGAGTGTTGTTGATAGCATTGGAAGCTCTAGAGGCGCTCTTGTTGATGGGAGGAGTTGTTACTTGTGTCATTGGATATGAAGAAGAATGCCTTGGAGAGGTTGGCAAGGGACGAGCCTCGTTCACAAGGTCACATGCATCAACGTCTTCATCATAGATTGGTGGTGGTGTATCCTCATGCTCATGTTGATGTAGATCTTGTGGCATTGGAGGAATAACGTCGCACTCTTGATGTTGTTGCTGCGCTTGTGGCGATGAAGGATTCTCATGCTCTTTAACAACAAGTTCATAGTAGTTCCTCATAGGGTGTCGCTCATGGGGAATGTGTATCGGTGTCGGTGGTGAAGTGAATCTCACCTCGTGTCTTGAAGAAGGAATAAGATCATGACATATATGGCGATGTAGGCCTTGATCCTTGTCGATGGCGGGGTGCGACGAGCAAGTACATTCTTGGTTATGATGAGGTGGAGGCTCCCATTCCTCATGTGGATGATGACGCTCATGGCCCTTGAACCTTGGAACATTGAGGCAAAGGGCGCTCAAGTTGTTGTCTTCATGGTCTTGATGGTGTCGTTCTTGTGGGGCGTCCTCGAGGAGAGGAGATGAAGAATCATGGATAGCATCTTCATTTGCTTGGTGTTGACGAGGTCGTTCATGTGGGTCCTCATCAAAAATAGGAAGTGAAAGGTCATTTGGGGCATCCTCACTTGCTTGTTGTTGGCGGGGCCGCTCATGTGGTTCCTCATCAAACATAGGAAGTGAGATATCATGAGGAGCATCTTCCCTTAGTTGTTGTCGATGGGGGTGTTCATTGGGGTCTTCCTCACAGATAGGAAGTGAAGTATCATGTGGAGCATTACCACTTTGTTGGTGTCGATGGGGGCGCTCATTGGGGTCTTCCTCAAAGATAGGGAAATAGACGTCATGCAGAGCATCCTCACTTTCTTGATGTTGAGGAGGTCTCTCATTTGGGTATTCAAAGATAGGGAAAGACATTCTATACGGAGCATCCTCACTTGCTTGATGTTGAGGAGGTCTCTCATTTGGGTCTTCATCAAAGAGAGGCGGTGGAAGGTCATGTGGGTCATCCTCATTGCTTGGCGATGGCGGTCGTGATGGAGAGGATGGCGCCGATGGTCATTGCCGTGAAGTTGTTGGAGGCATGCTTCACGGAATCCACTAGAATCAATGTCATGGGCACCTTCTTGATAAGGGTCTTGCTCGTGGTGGTCATTGTGGTGGTGACGCACATTTTGCCTTGGAAGCCTTGAATGTGGGCGAGCACCATTCACGAAGTCATGTAGACCATAGTCATGAGTCGATCTTGGAGAAGGTGGGTGATGATGTTGTTGAAGATCCGGTCGTAGAGGGTGAACTTGAAGAGGGTCACCACGGCCTTGGCGATGTAGAGGAGGTGGTGATGGCGAGCGATGCTCAAACCTATGTCATCGAGGAACTTGTGGTGGAGTTTGCGGTGAGGTGGTATCAGAGCCAGGTTTACCACTCTCTCCCATGTGTAGGTGATGATCATGGCGACGATCTTGGTGATGAGCTTGTGGTTGGTGGCTCTTGCGTCATGACTTGGAGGTCGATGATGATCCATGGCGGTTGGCAAAGATGGCCAAGTTTTTTTCGATACTCGCCATGTGATCATTGAATCGAGTATGGTGAGTTGTAGTTGATGATCCAAGCGCTCCAATCTGTCACGAGCAAGTTGACAAAGATGAAAATGTTCGTGGTGGTTGACGAAGTTGTGGTATACGTTGTTGTTGAAGAATGAGGTTCCTTCATCTTCCGAGCTTGGACTTGTGAATACTCATTCGCTATCCATCTCAAAAACACACAAGGGTGATATGAATAAATGGATGTCACACTTACCCAACGTTACCTTTTTCGTTCGTATCGAGGCTAGTGGACGAGCCTAGGTGTAGGTCGGTATGTCAAAAGTGAGTCCAAAAAGATCGAAAGAAAACCACAAACGACAACACACACACACTTTATGTGGAAGGAAAATGGGTGAGAAAAGTGGCAAGGAAAACAACAAATCCGAACAAAAGTATGTTGTAAAGCATGGAAGAACCGAAAAGAGAAGTTAGCACGAAAACCAAACCAAGATGATATGGTGGAAACTAAAATGTAACACACACACACACACACACACACACACAAGGGATAAATGGGGTTAGTGCGGCCAATGGACGAGCGAAGACGAAATGTTCCTATCAAAGACTAAGCTCAATGGCACACCAACGCAAGGAGGACGCTAGCTCAAACCGCAAATTATAAGAGGCAACAAGATTCGCACCATGGAAACCAGTCACTCTCTTATCTTTTGTGTCGCGAAGCTACACGTTCCTACGAGCGATAGCAATTGGCATCGATCTTTTGCTTCTTTTTCTCTTTTTGCTCTTTCGCCTTTTATTATTATTTTCTGTTTTCGATGATTCCAAAATGCCAATGCCTACTTCAAACTATTCTCTCACAAGTTCCAAACTCGCACTCTCGGTGCCACTAATGCGATGCCAAGCGATGTAAAAGAGCTAGTCCGAATAGGAAAGGTACACGAACAATTGGTTAGTTCAAGCGGAAGCAAGTTATACCTATCTTGTGGATGATCTCGGACTTGCGGCCGGTGGATGTCGATGTCGTGTCGATCCGTTGGTGTAGATGCGTAGATGGTGTTGTGGGCTTCGCGTGGAAACTTGAATCACTCAAATCGGACCAACAACGACAAAGAAAAACACGTTTGAAAATCTGTCCAAGAATCGAAGAGCAGGATTTTTCTGAGATTTTTGCTTAATTTCGAATTTCCTTCCAAATCAAGAAAAAATTTGGAGAAATTCGAGGAAAGTGACTGAACAGAAAGGTGGGGAATGGTCTCAAGCAACAAATCCACGGAACAAATCCACGAAAAACTCAACAAATCCACACATCGGTTCAAATCCCTTTTTGGCTATTTTTGGTGAAATTTTCGAATTTATGGTGGTAGAAGAAAAATTGGGTGGAGAGGAGGGTAGTGGGGGTCGAATTCGTGTCAATCTAGCTCTGGATACCATATTATATGGAGGGTTAACTCCTAGGGTGGCCCGATCTTCACGAATTGACCAAGAACACGAAGAACGAACGATGAACACGATGAACACGAGAGAGGGAACGAGGGGAAATCGGGTGAAATCAAGGGGGAAACATGGGCAATCGAGGTGAGTTAACTAGTAAGAACCGAAGAATCCCAAATCTCCCGTCAACTAAACCACGAGGGACGCCTACGGAACGATCGATCTAACTGAACTCACCTTGATTAAAACTGCTTCACACCCATGGTCGGTCCACCCACGCCAATAGAACCTCAAGGATTAGTTGAGGAAGATTTGCAAGTACCTAACTGAATCCTAAGGGGAAAGGATAGGTAACTCGGTGAATCTTGATATGGTCCTAGATACACATCATAGGAGTAGCCTCACAAGAGGAGTCACCTCACAAGAGGGATACAAGAGAAAAGCTCATAAGTTCTCAAATCATCTCTAACCTAGATCTCACCCAAGGGGTTCCCTTATATAGCCTAGAGGGTAGGTGGGGTGAAAAGGGGCATTTTCACCCACTTTTGCGTGCTGGCAGGAAAGCCGGCCTGGCGTGCAGGGAGGCCGGCCTAGGCCGGGCAGGAGGCCAGGCGGCTCGGGCAGGTGGCCGGCCTGGGGTGCGCAGAGAGGCTGGCCTGGGCCAGGCTCGAGGCCGGGCGGCTCGGTTAGGCAGCTGGCCTAAAGTCCGGCCTGGCCGGGGTACAGGCCGGGCAACCTGCACGTTCCCTTATTCCTCCGTCCTCCTTGATGCCTTCTTCTTGGACTTCCTACATGTCTTCTTGGGAATCATCTTGGGTATGATCTTGATCATCGGGGGCATCGTCTTGGGCTCCATTGTGGGATCCAACCTGAGCACACAAAGGGAATTTCCATGAGGTAGCACACCATTCACTGAGACACCGAAAGCATATAGAGATAGGGTGAGTTTACCTTGTGTCGTAGAGATGTAGGGATTGGTGTAATGGGGTGCGCTGCATCATATTTGAAATAAGACGATGTTAAACCTGGACCATAGAATTGTAAGATGTAATAATAACCCTATGTTAGGTAAGTATTTATCGAACGTACTATTTTCGGTGAGGATCAAACCAACCTTGGAGGTATCAAACAATGGAAGATATTGTCTATCATGAGAGTTTTGTTAGAAATATCATGGTGTTGGCCTTCAAGGATGATAACAACAAGATGGAAGATTGCGAAAGACATCAAAAGACCAAGTTGAGAGTGGCCCAAGGACTTTTGATTGACCCAAAGAGTGACACCTCAGTGTGAAAGGTAGTTCAACAGAACTATGTTGGTCAGCAACTCTACCGCGAAGGAAAGCTCTACTCAAACCAATCTGGAACCCATCCACACTCTAAGATAATGGAATTAGACTACCCAAAAAAAAATTCTTTTAAGGGCGGTAGGCACCTAGTTGCTTTGGAACCCAGGTAACCCAAACCTATATTTCTTTCTAGCCTTCCAAATCTCGGGACAAGATTTCTTTTAAGGGTGGCAGTCTGTAATATCCCTGATATTTGGAGAAATTCAAAAATCACAAAAATTAATAACTTTTGTTTTATTCATAATTCAATCCACCAAAAACCAATAAAACTCAAACACAAAAGAAATACTATATTTTTTCCAAGGTTATTGGAAATAACAATCCAAACATGCCTCTAACTGCATAAACCTTAAACCTTATTCAAAATAAGATTTGTTATTCCAAATAAATTACATCTCTATAGCAAACCTTCTTAAAGAAAATGTTTTAAAATTCAAATGTTACTTGAAAATGTTTTATGGGCATTTAAAACTTGAGTACCATAAACCCCAAAGATATTTTTAGAATGATTAAATAACTTATGAACTTGGAAATAATTATATGACTATATAGTGGATTATCAAACCTTGATGTATTAACATGATTTTACCTAACACATTGTTTTGCAAATGGTTGTTTCATCTTCTATCAAGTGATAATAACTCATCCTCCAATTAATTAACTTTGGAAAATATTTTTGAAGCTCAAAATTAATTATAAGGTTTTCAATTAATATATTACGTACTAAGTAAGAAAATGTTTTTCACAATATTCTCTTGGTGTGAAAATGAGTTAAATAACTTTATGAAACAATATTTTAAAACTTGAATGTCTCAAAATTTTAATTGACCCTAACTTCAATTAATTATTTCTCTAATTTTGAAATAACATTAAATGTTATTAGTTATTTAATCATAATTTGCAAATATAATTATTTTCAAGTGTGTTCAAATAGCACACAAATGTTTTCTTATGAAAGGAAATGTTTGTACAAAACCATGGGTTTTTATTTGAGACCATTTGGAATTTTATTTAAAAATATATGGTAATTTGTTTAAACCTAAAAAAAATACCAAAAGGAAAGAGAGAAACACAACAGTCGGTCGAGCCATCTCCCATTTCCCCTTTTTTCTTCCGCGCACGCCGCGCATAGATCCCAGCAGACCCGCCCGCCTAGCCCTCTCTCTCTCTTCCCTGGACGACGGGTGGGACCCCCCTGATTTCATTGATGGCGTCATGCTATCGTCACCCCGTCTTCAATCTTGAGAAATAGAAGAACGACCATTTCGGCCTTTGATTCCGCTGATTGAATTCCGGAGTTTAAAACCGCCATAATCACTGTCATCTCCTCTCCGTTAAAGCCCACTCTCCCCACTCCATTTCCCCTCTGGTCCCTCTATCAATCATGCGTCGAGGCTACCTAATTTCATCGCCAAAGTCCACGTCCACTGTCACCATCCATCTCTATTTTTAGCGACAGAACAAGGCCGCGCCGCCCCTCTTTGGCCTCCTCTCTTCCCCTTCAACTTGCGCATCGATTGATGCCCTTGCCCAATTTTATTTCGCAATTTAACGATGCCGCCATGAACCACCGAGATCGCCAGAGCCAGCGCCGTCTTCGTCTGTTCTTCTTCATCGACAGGGGCCGTAGGAGTGGAAGACGTTGTTCCCATCGTCCTTGACGTGTCGCGAGGGTCGTCGTCGTAGTCTTCGCCGTGCCCAAGCATAACCGGATCACCATTGTCGTCGATATTCTGCACCTCCGGATGCCGCATCTCCATTTTACGGCGACCTAGCCCCGGTGAGACCCCTCCTCTCTCCCCGTTCGTTGGATCTATTTTGAACGGCCTAGATTAGATCTCTTAGTCGAAGGGGTAAGTCACCTTTGGATCTAGATCCAACAGTCTGGATCAAATCACTTATCAACGCTAGCGCCATGTGGCATCCCAGTCAGCGCCCAGTCACAACACAGTCAGCATGCCACGTGTGCCCAGTTATTTTTTGGTTTTCTCCCGAATAGAAAATAATTGCCAGTTTTGCAGAAAAACCCCTACATGTTAGAACCTTCATATATTTTTAACCATAAGGCAAAATTTAGCAAACTTGGACTTTTTGGAAATCCCAAGACATTTAGAAACTGCTATAAATGTTCAAATTCAAATTTGAATATTTAAAATATGTCCAAATTCAAATGAGCCATTTGGATGAATTTTGGCATAATTCAAATTCTACAAATCCAAAAATTAAAAGTAAAATATATTTGGAAACCTTAAGATGTGTAATTTCACATCCGGTGTCCCAAAATAATTTTTGAACAAATAAAAATTGGATTTAGATTTAATTTTTCCATTTGAGTATTTTGACATAGATTTAATTCTATAAATAATTTAAATATGGTTCCCTTTGCAAAATTGCTTAATTTAGTAACCTTGAACCAGAGACATCAGTACCTAAACCTTTTGGACAAACTTGAACCATATCCATGTAATTTTGTACAAAAACACAACATAGTGATACACCCATTTGTTCATGCCTTAGATTTTGTTTATATCTTTGTACCATTGTTAGTGTGGCCATTTTGGATCCAAGACCAAGTCCCTAGTATGCGTCAACCACATATTGGACCAACTAGTGAACCTTAAACCCTAGTTCCCTAATCTTCTATCTACCTCTCCAAAATTTCTCATCTTCTATAGAAGACTAAGTCACTATAGTACTAGAGGACACTTGAGATGATATTCTTCAACTCAACAAGGAGCACTACATGGAAGATCATTGAAGCACTTAGAGAAAGTATGTAGAATTCACCACAACCAGAAGAAACTCAAGGAAGTGAAGGAATAACAAGAAGAATACCCATCTAGAGATGGTGGAGAAAAATAAGAAGAATAAATCCAAGTGGAGTGATCACTATAGTTGTTGCATTTTCCCCATCACTCTTTGTTTTCTTTAATAAGAAACTACCCAACATTTCCTCAAGACGAGACCCTAGGTGTCCATAACATGCTAATCAAGTTAGTGAGCTTAGATTATGTCGCAAAACCATGAAGTTCTACAAGATTCCATGGAGCCACCACACATAGGAGGAAGCTACAAGAGAGCTTGAAGATGATCTTAAAGAAGACAAAAAACATGACGCTTTGGAGTAACCATACCACCTATGCAAGTTGATTGACATCAAGTTTGCTATACCCAACCATAGAACCAAATGGAAAATCCCAAGATTTCATCACAACATTCCTTTTGCCTTGTTGTCATGGAGTGAAGCTAGACCAGCCTTAACCAAAAATGGACCTTCCTAGCTAAATATGTTTTCAATAAAGTTTGATCACTACAAACTCAACCTAGAGAATCCCAAGTGAATTCTTGGAACCCCTTAACAGGTATGGAACCATTACAGAATGAATATTTCAAACTCAAACCTTAACCTTATCCTATCCAACTTGCTTAATCCTCTTTTGCTAAGTTTGTTGCTTTCTATGTTTTCTTCACTTGTATGTTTGCTTGCTAGGATGCTGATACGTCTCAAACCTATCTATAATTTCTAACGTGCCATGTTGTTTTCATGCCATATGCTACATGTTTCTTATACACTTTATGTCATTTTTATGGATTTCTGGGACTAACCTATTGACAAGATGCCACAGGGCCAGTTCTTGTTTTCTGTTGGTTTTGGTTTCAGAAAACTTGTTCTAGAAATATTCTTGGAATTGGACGAAACAAAATCCCAGGGTCTTAGAAAGTCGTCACGTACACGGAGTTCAAAGGAGACCCGGAAGGGGGCCTCAGGGGCCCCAAACTATAGGGCGGATCCCCCCACCCCCGGCCGCTCCAGCTAGTGGTGTGTGCCTCCTGGACACCCACTGATGTTGCTCTATCTCGCCTATTTAAGCTCCTCCATGGGTTCACCATAAACACCCGAGCCTTTTCCACCAAAAAGATCCGTAGCCGCCGTCATCGTCAACCCTAGTTCGGGAGGGTTCTGGAGCTCTCCCCGGCACCCTGCCAGGAGAGGGAATCATCACGGGCGGGCTCTTCATCACCATGCCTGCCTCCGGAGTGATCCGTGAGTAGTTCATTCCTAGACTACTGGTCCATAGCAGTAGCTAGATTGTTGTTCTATCCTCTTTGTCGAGACATCGTAGTAAGGATCATAGACGGGGGTGCCATAAGCCTACTGGTAGAACCGCGGGGGGACGTGGAAGAACTGGAAACGAGAACACGGGTTTTACCCAGGTTCGGTACGTCGCAACTAAGCGGCGTTCCTACTCCTGCAATCTCACTAAAATCATGGCTGAAGCCTGAAGTATACAGAGTACAATTGTGAGTATGGTTTTGCTAACTCGGCGAGGATGAACTTCCCGACGAGTTGGCTTCTAGCTAACTCGTGATCTTCCCTTGTTCCTTGCTCCCATCCAGCTTTATATAGATAGTCGGACTAGGGCTTACAAGAAGGAAACCTAGAAGACTACGGAAAGTATCTAACTTGAAAAGTAAGGAATCTGGCTTCTCCTCCAAGTCGTACCACGTTGGGCAGTTGTCCGGGTTCTTCTAAAATCCGGCTTCCTATGCGTCAGCTTAGTGGGCCGCCCAATGGACTCCGTTCCATTGCCTGTGGGCCACCCTTGTAATCCGACCTTCGGCCAATGCCGGATATACCTGATGCGTGTAAACACACATTCGTTGGGAGACCCCAAGAGGAAGGTATGAACAGTGCAGCAGCAAGTTTCCCTGAGAAAAGGTTGAATCGACCAGTAGGAGGAAGGAGTAACTTCGGAAGGTTGATGCAGCCGAGATGGCAGGATGCACTACCGATTCAGAAGCAACATGGAACCTACACAACACAATCAAATCACTTTGCCCCAATGAAGGAGTGAGGTTGTCAATCTCACCGGTTCTGCTGAACACAAAGAGGTTAAATGTATAGTGTGGAAAACAGTAGGAGAACAATATGAAAGCAGTAGTAACAATATGAAAGCAGTGTGTGGATTATCAGTATGAGAAAAAGGGCCGGGGTCCACAGTTCACTAGTGGTGTCTCTCCGTGAAATATAAATAACATGTGTGGTGAACAAATTACAGTTGGGCAACTGGCAGAAATGAAGGATGCACCGTAGTGCATATACAAGACATAAAGATTACTTTGTTATTCACGCGGGCATTACAACAAAATACATAGACCGTCATCCAACTGCATCTATGTCTAATAATCCACCCTCCGAATATCATTCGAACAAACGTTGGGTATTAAGTTGCTAGCAACAGATTATCGCAGTAAGTAAAGTGTGTAATGTAAACAATGTAAACTAGGTAAACACCGTTGTTTTCTCCCTAATGGCAACAACACATCCTCCATCCGTCATGTTCCTGTCACTCGAGCACTGATGCAAAAGAGGCATGAACCCACTATCGAGCATAAATACTCCCTCTTGGAGTTACTAACATCTACTTGGCCAGAGCATCTACTAATAACGGAGAGCATGCAAGATCATAAATAACATAATCATGAAGATAACATGATAGATTGATAATCAGAAGACATAGCTTCAACATTCATCAGATCCCAACAAACACAACATGTCGCATTACATAAAGATGATCTTGATCATGATAGGCAGCTCACAAGATCTAACTACGAGGTACAAAGTGGAGAGGACAACCATATAGCTACTGCTATGGACCCGTAGTCCAGGGATGAACTACTCAGGCATCACTTCGGAGGAGGGAATGGTGGTGTAGACCCCTATGGTGATGAATTCCTCTCCCGGCAGGGTGCCGGAGAGAGCTCTAGAACCCTCCCGATATCGGGATGACGATGATGGCGGCCTCGGGTGTTTCTCGGGACAAAGTGGTATATTTTTAGGGTTAATATGTCGGGGGTACAAATAGGCAAAAGGGCGAAGGCGGTCGAGGCCTGGGGGCCCACACCACCCCATGGCGCTGCCAGGGGCACGCTGTCCTATGGCGTGGGCCCTCTGTGGCCCCCCTCCGGGTCTCTTTGGGACTCCATGAAACCTTCGGGAATTCTAGGACCTCCGGACTTCGAATTTTCCAATTCCGAGAATATTTCCAGAACAACTTTTCTGAAACTAAAAACAGCAGAAAACAGGGAACTCGCTTTGTGGCATCTTGTCAATAGGTTAGTCCCAAAAATTGATAAAAATGACATAAAGTGTATAGCAAACATGTAGGAAACAACATCAAAACAACATGGAACATCAGAAATTAAAGATACGTTTATGACGTATCAACATCCCCAAGCTTAGTTCCTACTCGTCCTCGAGTAGGTAAACGATAAAAACACATAATTTCTGAGGTGACATGCTACCAACGTAAACTTGATCATCAATAATGTAAAAGCATAGATAAGCTGAGATCATAGAACTTTAGCACAAGCATGATAAATAGAATTTTAACAATAAAGCATAGAAATCACCTTGCATCATGAGAAGTAACACAAATAAAAGATCATGAATAACAATGCAACGAAAGATATATGTTTGTTTCAAGCATAGAGATAACATGGCAAAGTGATATTTCGCTAGTCCTTAAGAGTGGGGAAAAACATAAATGTTAGGACACCTTCAAAGTTCATGAGGAAGACTAGAACAAATAATTAGATAACAAGCAATAACACATCATGAATCAATTAATAATGTTTCTGGAACAAATGCACACAAAACTCAGAATGGCAACTATGCTCCCTCAAATGTGCATAAAGTTAGAAGATGGAGACTCAACATAAAACTAAAAGAAAGGCCCTTCGCAGAGGGGAGCAGGGATCAAATCATGTGCTAGAGCTTTTATTTTATTAAACAGAGGTGTTGAAAAGCTTGACACTCCTCCCATCCTTCTTATACAAACCATGGCTAACTGAATCCTCGAGTGCCTACCAACAATCACATACCGTGGAGGAGTGTCTATATTTTTTTAGAGATGTGTATGCTTATGTCAACGAATGGTAAACAGAAAATACAGTATGTCATAAGCCAACTAGACTTCACAAGAGCAACTCCCATAGAAGGACGCATCTGGGTAGAAGGTCATCCCTTTTTCTTTTTTGTTTACACAATTATGCTCTGACTGATAAATCAGGGGGAAATAGCGAAGAGATTTGTTGTTAATTTGGGGCTGGGCACCCTGCTGCCAGCTCTTCTATCATTGGATAAGCGGATTAAGCCACTAGTCCAAGCTGTGAAAGTCCAATCAACAAGTGAGATAAAGATTCTCTATTTACGTCCTCTTGAGCTAAAATAGGAGCGCAAAACAGGAGTAATTTTGAAAGTTTTAAAGGTAACACATGAGGAATTTACTTTGGAGTGGCGGTTAAATAACACATGTAGGTAGGTATGGTGGACACAATGGGAAAACTTTGATTTTTGGGAGTTGGATGCATGCGTAGAGCTCATACTCAGTACAGGTGGAGGCTAGCAAAAGACTTGGAGCGACAAATCAAAAGAGCATAAGAGCCATAATCATGCATGGCGACATAAACATCATTAATGAAAGCATAAGTGGTACCACAAGTTCAAAAACTAAATGATAATAGAGGCTATAAGTGAAAGGTTCATAGTCATAAACATGGTGTGAGCATGCGCCAAGTCAACCAAATAAAACATTCAAAGGAGAACACCACAAATTTATGCTTCAATATGACAAGAACAACTCATGATTCTTTCCATGGAAAAATTAAACACTCTCAGCTATTTGAGGCTAATCATGATACTAAATAACCACAAGGATTTAGAATTAAAATAACATCTAGCATGATATGAAAAAGTTTAGCCACAGTTTATACAAGCTTCTACTTGCATCGTTATAAATTCTACCACAAGCAGCAGTTTCTTTTCCCAGCAAGCACCATACAAAACATGCTTTAACAAAAAATCTCTAAATGCTACAGAAAGAAAACATGAGAGTACTCACATAACACTACTAAAACTAACAACTCTGAACAAGAGATGCAATGAAAACAAGAGTTAAACAGGAATTTTCGCAGCAGCTAGAAGAAAAACTAAGAATACTAGCATAGCAAGTATTCAAACAAAAAAGTGGATCGTGTCTATCTCCCAAACAAGGAATGATAGGGTCCAACTATATTATTGCAGAAGGAAAACAAAGTAAAACAGAACAAAAACAAACAGACGCTCCAAGTAAACTTCATATGATGTGACCGAATAAAAATATAGTTTCACTAGAGGTGACCTGATAGATTGTTGATGAAGAAGGGGATGCCTTGGGCATCCCCAAGCTTAGATGTTTGAGTGTTCTAAAAATATTCTTGGATGAACCACAGGGGCATCCCCAAGATTTGACCTTGAACTCTTCTTGATCACATATATCACCCTCTTCTCTTGACCCTTGAAAGCTTCCTTCACACCACACTCAAAGAGTAATTCACATTAGAGGGTTAGTGAAACAATAAAAAAATCCATGAGTTATGTAAGGGAAAAAATTCTATTGATACTTTTAAACATTAGCTACAGCCACTGATGTTTCATGAAGCAAATAAATCCACTTGACATTGTAAAAGAGCAAATGCAAGAAAAATGGCAGAATCTGTCAAAACCAGAACAGTATGTAAAGAGGAATTTTTTCGGGGCACTTATGTTGATCAGATCAAAAACATAAAGAACGAAAACGTTGCGGAATTAGTCGAGGAATAAGCATAAGAAATTTCAGGTCATTCTGATTTTTCTGTGATTTATACGATTTTTTTACTATGGACAGCTGAAATCTGTTTCCTGCGCAGAAATCCAAAAACCAACTCCAACTCTCGTCGGAAACCTTACTTGCACTAATAAAACATGAAAAGAAAGATACAAAGGAGTTTCTCCAAAAGTATACAACCCCTTGACTCAAATAAAACATATAAAAACAAAGCAAAAATAAAACCATGGGTTATCTCCCAAGAAGTGCTTTTCTTTAACGCCTTTTAGCTAGGCCCAGAAAAGTGGAATCAAGTGTTTTCAAGTGGAGGGGAATTAAAATCAAGATTTGGAAATTCCTTAATAATGCATTGTATTTTATCTAAGTGAGTTTAAGAGGCTCATCTCTTAGAACTTTTAGGCTTACTATTCTCATCAAATAAATTCTCAGGAGCAATCCAACCAAACTTCTTTTCTTGGGCTTCATGCAGTACTACCAATTTAAAGGGGATTAGTATTTTATCCTCCTTTTCATTATTAGATTCAGTTTTTTCAAGAGCACCAACAATATCTACACATTAGCTTAGCATATTGAAACGATCAAAGATTTTTCTTGCTTCCTTAGCAACATCTCCAAATTCTTTAAGCATGGTTTCCAAGATAAAGTTTCTTTTTTCAATATCTTCAACATTATTCGAGTTGAGGAACATATGCTGTAGTATGGGTTGAAGCTTAACAAACCTAGATTCTAACATGTCAACTAAAGAAGTTGCAGCAGTCTCACAATTTGGATCAAGTTCTACTATGGATTTTTCCTCAAAACTATCATGCTTACTAACATGATCAAAGAATTCTTTAATGGTATCCTTTCCAAGTATAGAACCACTTCCTACTGGAAGATCTTTCAGGGTAAACTTAGGGAACAACATGATGAAAAATAACAACGAGCTAACAAAAGTAACAACTAGAACAAGAACTATTTTTTGTGTGTTTTTGATAAAGAGAAGCAAACAAGACAAAATAAAATAAACTAAGCAAAACAAAAAGAAAGTAAAGACATTGGAAGTGAGAGACTCCCTTGCAGAAATTCTCTTCCTCCCCAGCAACGGCGCCAAAAAATGCTTTGATGCGTGTGAACACACGTTCGTTGGGAGACCCCAAGAGGAAGGTATGAACAGTGCAACAACAAGTTTCCCTCAGAAAGAAACCAAGGTTGAATCGACCGGTAGGAGGAAGCAGTAACTTTAGAAGGTTGATGCAGCTGAGATGGCAGGGCGCACTACCGGTTCAGAAGCAACGTGGAACCTACACAACATAATAAAATCACTTTGCCCCAACGAAGCATTGAGGTTGTCAATCTCACCGGTTTTGCTAAACACAAAGAGGTTAAACGTATGGTATGGAAAACAGTAGGAGAACAGTATGAAAGAGTAGTAATAGTATGAAAGCAGTTTGTGGATTATCAGTATGAGAAAAAGGACCGGGGTCCATAGATCACTAGTGGTGTCTCTCCGTGAAAGATAAATAACATGTGTGGTGAACAAATTACAGTTGGGCAATTGACAGAAATGAAAGTTGCACCGTAGTGCGTATGCAGGACATAAAGATTACTATGTGTTTCATGCGGGCATTACAACAAAATACATAGACCGTCATCCAACTGCATCTATGTCTAATCATCCACCCTCCGAATGTCTTCCGAACAAATGTTGGGTATTAAGTAGCTAGCAACAGATTATCGCAGTAAGCAAAGTGTATAATGTAAACTAGGTAAACACTGTTGTTTTCTCCCTAATGGCAGCAACACATCCTCGATTCGTCACGTTTCTGTCACTCGAGCACAGATGCAAAGGAGGCATGAACCCACTATCGAGCATAAATACTCCCTCTTGGAGTTATTAGCATCTACTTGGACAGAGCATATACTAATAACGGGGAGCATGCAAGATCATAAATAACATAAGCATGAAGATAACATGATAGATTGATAATTAGAAGACATAGCATTCAACATTCATCAGATCCCAGCAAACAAAACATGTAGCATTACATAAAGATGATCTCAATCATGTGAGGCAGCTCACGAGATCTAAACATGAGGTACAAAGTGGAGAGAACACCCATATAGCTACTGTTATGGACCCGTAGTACAGGGATGAACTACTCACGCATCACTTCGGAGGAGGACATGGTGGTGTAGACCCCTCCGGTGATGAATTCCCCTCCCAGCAGGGTGCCGGGGAGAGATCCAGAACCTTCCCGTTCTCGGGATGACGATGACATCGGCCTCGGTGTTTCTCTGGAAAAAGTGGTATATTTTTAGGGTTAATATGTCGGGGGTATAAATAGGCGAAAGGGAAAATGCGGTGGAGGCCCGTGGCCCCACACCACCCCATGGCGCGGCCAGGGGGCGCGCCGCCCTATGGTGTGGTCCCCCCGTGTCCCCCCTCCGGGTCTCTTCGGGACTCGTGGAACCTTCGGGAATTCTAGGAACTCCAGACTTCGAATTTTCCAATTCCAAGAATATTTCCAGAACAACTTTTCTGAAACTAAAAACAGCAGAAAACAGGGAACTTGCTCCGTGGCATCTTGTCAATAGGTTAGTCCGGAAAATCGATAAAAATGACATAAAGTGTATAGCAAACATGTAGGAAACAACATGAAAATAACATGGAACATCAGAAATTAAGGATAAGTTTATGACGTATCAACACCCCTAATTGGTATATATCCGACAGTAGACCCCAATAAGGATTAAGACTTCATTTCGCCTTCCCTCGTGGATTTGTATTCTCTTCACAAATGTCGGCATTTTGTCTTGTTTCTTCTTTCAACAAAAATCTTTAATACCAAACTCGGATTTACCGAAATCCGGCTTTTCTCCCACAAATCTTCGCGGAAAAGGAAACTATGACGCAATGGTGAAATCTTGCCTACGTCACAAACGTTTGGGTTCAATCACAAGTCTGAAACCATATCTCTGACAGATTCTCGTGCGAGAAACGAGGAGATAGCAATTATCACCTCGTCCCCTCATTTCCCGAGTTTCCCAGCGATACACGCGTCAATCATCCAACGGCTAAAAGAGCCGTTGGAACTAATCTCAACATAAACTTGACTATAAATAGCCGCCTCGGGGCCTCCGGTTCTCCTTCCGCACAATCTTCCTCCTCGAGCCCCCAGAGCACACAACCACTTCCAGCTTCGAGTGGAAGGAAACACAAAGAACGAACCCGAGCCCAGAACCTCACCGGAGTCCTACCAGCGGTGGTGTTTGTTCAATCGCATGGCTGCGCCGCCCAAAAATGACTACCGGAAGCCATGCTCGTGCGTCCGAGATCGCCACCGACATTGATGTCATCATGGAGAACACCCTATCTACCCTCAAATCACCTCTGAGCTCTTCCAAAGCCGCGCCGGAGGTTCCCGAGAGCGCACCGGCGGGCGGGGATTTCAATCCTGCCACCGGAACCATGCCACCAACGTCTGCTACTCCTCCTTCTCCTCCCTTCCCCGAAACTAAGGAGGGGGAAACTTACGCCCGCGACGACAACAACGCGGCGGCCGTCGTCACCGCCAGAGACGAAGATGAAGAGGAGGGAGATGTCGGGAACTGGAGCCACTACAACGTAGCAGTGGCCCTCCTCAACACAATGAAAAAGGACAGGTTCATCGCCAAAGATAAATGGCGGATTGACGAAGACGACACCGAGCCTTCTCCGAAAGACGGAGAACGGGTTGTTTTGGCCTCCCATATCAATCCAGGTATGAGTTTTCCACCTTCCGCGTTCTTCCTCCAAGTCCTCAACCATTACTGTGTCTAACCTCACAACCTGCCACCCAACTCCATTCTATACATAGTCGGGTTCCAGGCTCTTTTTGAGGGGTACTTAGGGATAGAACCCCGTTTAGATTTCTTCCAATATTGTTTCAATGTGAAATGCAACACCACCGATGGTGTTCTTCCGACTTGCAGAACCATATCCTTCAACCTTCGTAGGTCTAGGGAGGAGTGGTTTCCGAAAATAAAAACCTCCGAGTTCGTCAAGTTTTGGACGGGCTCTTTCTTATACCACTCGGACATTCCCTGTCCTTGAAAGGAGACCGGAATTCCACCTTTTATCAATTCCGCTACCATGCCCAAAGAAAATTGGGCGTTGGATGCGGTCCAGGTTCTGCCTCCAGACCTGATGAGAATAAAAAGACGGATCGCGAAGCTCGTTTCTTCCTCTCCTCCTCTGACAGGCATGGACACAGTCCTGTCTAGCTCAGAAGGAGGATCCAACCTCTTGCTCACCATGACAGCCAACTTCTTTGTGAATACTCGGGCCCCAAGGACACAATGAGGGTGACAAAGTCCGCTTTGTCAAAGAAGGAATTCAAGAAGCGCGTCAACCAACTTGTAGCTACTCGTGATCAGTACGAGGCAAGTCTACAAATGTATAACATGCAAAATACCGCACCCATGGTATGCTTTAAGTTTCTACCTTTTGGGAAGTTTTTTGGACTTTTGCCTTTCTCGGATTTTTTTGCTAATCTTGGTTTGTTTCTTTACAGCTTCTTTATCTCCCAGAAGATCAGCTTTCCACCGATGCTAAGCTGGCGGAGCTCAAAGCTCGCTTTCAATCAGCCGGAGGGCGAAAACTCAAGAAGATCTCTTCAAGCCACGAAATGGTCGATCTCGACAGAGTCGCCATCGCCACTTCCAGGTAATAGTCGATTTTTTTACTTTTGTAGGCCTTTTCTTGCGTCCCTTCTTTCTCGGATTTTTTATCTCGGTTTCTCTCTCTTTTCTCTTTTTCAGCCTTGCTCCTGTCCCTTTGAAGGGAAAGGGCGGGAAGAAGCATAAGGTTGTTTCCCTTAGGGGGCCTGATACGTCAAAAATGTATCTCCTTTTCCTAACACTTTTCCTATTGTTTTCCTCTAAACTTGTGTGTTTTGAATGCAACTAACACGGACTAATGCTATTTTCAGCAGAATTACCTTGGTGTCTCGTTTTTTGTGCAGAAAAATCAACTTTCGGGAAATTGCTAGGAAAGGACCCATTGGTCTTAAAACACCGAAAGACCCCGGGAGCCAGAAGGGGGCCAGAAGAAGATCCAGAGGTGGCCACAGCACCCCCTGGCGCCCCCCTAGGCCGCGCCACCTGGTGGTGTGGGCCACCTAGAGCCCCCTCGGTCTCCCCTTTCGACTATATATTTCTTTCAACCCTAAAACCCGAGCGGGTTCGATAGTTTTCCAGAAAGAAGTCCGTAGCTCCGCCGCCATCGCGTATCCTTTTACGGGGTTCATAAACTCCGTTATGGCACCCTGCCGGGACGGGGAATTGGAGGAGATCATCGCCATCATCATCACCAACGCCTCTCCATCGACCATCCATGTTTCCCCCATCCATATGTGAGTAATTCCTCCGCTGTAGGCTGAAGGGGATGGTAGGGATTGGATGAGATCGTTCATGTAATAATGTCGTGAATGTTAGGGCATAGTGCCTAGTATCCTCTATTAGTGTTATTGACATTGTTGCAACTTGTTATGCTTAATGCTTGTCACTTTGGGCCCGAATGCCATGATCTCAGATCTGAACATGTTATTGAATCACGATGATAATTGTTGTTTCTTGATCATACCTGCATGTTGTTTACACATATCGTTGTCCGGAACCCGAGGCCCCGAACGACAGAAATTGGGACAACCGGAGGAGATGGCTGTGATGTGAGGATCACATGTGTTCACGGAGTGTTAATACTTTGCTCCGGTGTTCTATTAAAAGGAACACCTTAATTACCAGTAGTTCCCTTGAGGCCCCGCTGAAAACGGGATGGTAGGACAAAAGATGTTGTGCAAGTTCTCATTGCGAGCACGTACGGCTATTTACGGAACACATGCCTATGGTTACTTAGTGCTTGAATGATTTATCTTATTTATCTACAATGCTCATGACTTGATCATTATATGAACTATCTTATCCATGCAGCGCCCGTTCATCTATCCCTATGCCTACAGTATTTAATCCTGTTGTTTAGTTCAAACTCTACTGTTGTTGTTTTCATACCACTTTTGCTATTATTTCACCACTTCTGCTACTATAAAACGGTTACTACTGATAAATCACCGCGAACAAGTCCACTTTCAGGTGCAAGTGAACTGACAACTCACTTGTTAAGGCTCACAAATATTCTTTGACTCCCCTTGTGTCGAATCAATAAATTTGGGTTTTACTTCCCTCGAAGACTGTCGCGATCCCCTATACTTGTGAGTCATCAGGGCCTAAGCCATCCCCTGCAGCTGCCCCGAACACTCCAGTGGCAGCTGGTGAAGAAAATTTGGCTGCTCGGGAAGAATTCAACTATGCCATGCAGACCAGCCAGCCCGATGCATCCGACACGGATGCACGGGAAAGGGATGCACTTGACGAAGGCGGACCATCAACGCTTCCAGAAGTTGAGCCAATGCCGACTTTTGACGCAAAGTTCAAGGTAAAACAAGAGGCCTGCTTTGATGAACTCCGATATATTCATGAGTGGGCAAAAAATTATTTCTCCCAATCCCCCTTGATTCATCCCTGGCCAAAAGGAGGATTGCTCGTCCAGAATAATTACGTCTTCTCACCTCGGCAGGTTCTCCAAGACGGAATCCACCATATGGGGATTACCTTCTCGTAATACGAGAGGGAGTTCACGGATCTTCTAAGCGGTTTGTAAACGATGAGCCAGGTATTATCTCTAGCCCCCAAGTATTAATACAAAAGCATACGTTTTTGTGTTAATACTTTTCATTTTTGCCTCCTTGTTTTTGTTTAACAAATCTTTTCCTTTGTATGCTTTTCGGCAAACTGCTGAAAACATAAATGTGGAAGTTTTCGAGAAGCTGACCATCAAGAACCAAGAGGTGAAATCTCTTCTTGGTTTTCTTAATGAGAAGGACTCGGAAATGTCCGAGATTCAGAAGCAACTAAAGGAGACTACTCGTAAACATACTTTGACTTTCTTTGATTTTGATTATAAACTTTTCAAATTTTTTCTAAGGACTTTGACGAGTTTTAATCCTTTGCCTCTTTTTCTTCTTAGCCTCTTTGGCCAAGGCCAAGCAAATTGTTGAGGATGCTGGCAACACCGAGAATCTCCGTAAGGAGAACTCTGAGCTTTACAAGATAACTGTAAAGCTTCAGAAGGACCTGGAGGAGAGCCAGTTAGCCTTGGGTTTGTCCGAGTCTCGGGCTTCCTCACAAGCTGAGAAAGACCGGAGGACCATCCAGGACCTTGAGACTGCCCTTCATCAACGCCTTGAGAAAGGTGCTGAGATGGACAAGATCCTTGGTAAGTTTCTAAACTTTTAGCAAGTTTTCTTTTACTTTGCATAATGTAGTCTTTTTCTTCCATTTGTTTAGCTAATCTCTTCTGATTTTCATTTACAGAGGGGAATCATCTGATTACTCGGATTGACCGCATCCGGGCTTTCGGGACGTTCGTCTCCGAGCTCAAGAATGCCAGAATGCTGCTTATTAATAAGTGCATTCCGGACAAAGCTGGCGAATTATATGAAGCCAGCAGGCTCCCGGAACCTATTGCGTAGGTGGCAAACCAACACGAATCTTGGCTCCAGTTTGCCGCCCGTGGTGGTGTACGCATGGCCCTAGGGCTGATGAGGATGCATTACACCACCGCCAAGTCCTGGCGCATCGCCACCGGTGTTCTGCAAGGATACACCGAGGCGCAAAGGGTGGAAATATTCGAGTCTATCAAGGGCCATGCCTCCAAGATAGCTCGGATGGTCTCTACCTCGATGTTCTACCCGTAGGAAGAAATTCCAGCAACTCCGGAGAATCCGAGTGATAGCGACGAGGACCACGAGGAGGAGTTCGTGGATGCCGACTGATCCTACGTAGCCATTAGCCAAATAGGGTGCATTACTATTATTACAATGTAAACTCAATTGTAATGCATTCTATCTTTTGTATGAACAAGTTTCTATTCTTTGAAGTAAATTTAAACTTTGCAAGTTTTTTAGAGTTTTAATTCATTTTCTTCTAAGTTCTCTGGTTTGTATGTTTTAACTTTCCTTAGTGTTAAAGTGGTTCCAAAAGTATGCAATCTTCACGCCAAGTGACCAGGTTAAGGAACCAATCAGCTGAAACTCGGAATCATGGATCATACTTTGGCCTTTTACTTACTAAGTCAAGTGACCCAACATAACAAACAATAAGATAATACTTAGGAATAATAGGGAACTGAAAAGTATGAACTCCAGCCACATAGGCACAATGTGGGGTTCTAAAGCCTCCTTAGGCCAAAAAGCATTCAGTTTTATAACTCCGAGCACACAGGCAAAATTCGGGTTAACATTGAAGCAAATTTAAAGATCATTGGGAAATAGATAAGACGGAAACATGCTTTGAATAGAAAATACAAAAAATGCATGAATTTCTGACAACTTTATTTCATGACCTCAATGATGTTTACATTGAATTGAACTAAGTGTAGAAGGGACGCAACTGCTGGATGCTCTAGGGCCTATTTGTCTCTCCTAGTTCTACATATATGCTTCTTTTCCTATTGCGATTCAGATTTTTTGGGTCATCTTCCGTGTCTCGATTATCTACAAGGTAATACGATCTATTTTTCATAGCTTTGCTAATGACAAATGGTCCTTCCCAAATTGGGGCTAACTTGTGCTTTCTATCTGTACCAATCTTAGCACCAAATCACCTTATTTGAAAGATCGGTGTTTGATTTTCCGACTATGATATCGCCGAAGTCCTTGATGATAAATATGCCAGATCTTTGCAACACAAGTTATCGTTCTTCTTCTAAGAGATCAATGACATCCTGACGTGCAGTTTCGGCATCCGGGCCATCGTATGTCTGCACTCTTGGGCTATCATGGATCATGCCCGTAGGGAGCACTGCTTCTGCGCCATATACCAAGAAAAAAGGCGTTTTCCCTGTTGATCTATTTGGCGTCGTTCGTATAATCCAAAGCACGGAAGGCAATTCTTCTACCCATGCTCCAGCTTCTCTGTGAAGAGGAGTTTCGAGTCTTGGGTGTATTCCTTGCAGGATTGAACTATTCATTCGTTCAATCTGGCCATTGGATTATGGGTCTGCCACAGATGCAAGATCTAGGCGAATTCCCGTTTGTCGGCATTTTGCCAACTCTCCAATTGAGAAATTTGTCCCGTTATCCATGATTATACTATTTGGAACGCCATATCGCATGACTATGTCTATGACGAAATTTCTCGCGGTCACAACTTTAAGTTTTTTTATGGGTTTTGCCTCCACCCACTTGGTATACTTATCCGCTGCAACAAGTAGATGCGTAAGTCCGCCTCTTACAGTTTTGAATGGCCCCATCATATGTATCCCCCAGAACGCAAATGGCCATGTTATGGGGATAGTCTTGAGTGCTTGAGCCGGCATATTTGTCTGCTTGGCATAATACTGGCATACGGAACACGTGTTCATTATGTGCTCCGCATCTGCCTTGGCCGTGAGCCAGAAAAACCCTGCACGAAATGATTTTTGATTGAGCATGATGTCCGAAATCTCCGGCATGGATTTCTTGCAGAATTTCTCGTCCTTCTTCTGGCGGAATACATCGCTGTAAAATTCCGATAGTACTGCATTTATACATGCAACCATTGATTATTGTGTATCCTTTGCATCGGCGATTTATCTGCTTTTGCAAGACTTCGTCTGCTCCATCCAAGAACTTCTGATCAATTAAGAAGTTTAAGTATGGAATTGTCTAATCCGGGTTAATGAGCAAAAATTATATTGACTCGGAAACTAGGGGGTAGTCAACATCTCTGCCTTTTATTGATGGTTCGTACAAATGCTGGACAAATACACCAGGTGGTGGAGTTTTCACCCTTTCCGAGCCCATGCGGGCTAAAGTGTCCGTGTTCCAGTTTTCTTCAGTTTTGACATGATGTACCTCATATCCTAGGAAGCAAATGGCGAAATCGTCGACTGTTCTCCGGTATTCGGCCATTATGGGGCTTTTGGCATTTCATGTCTGGTTCAGTTGATGTTGTACTAAGTCCAAGTCACCATACCAAAGTATGCGTTTGACACCTATTTCTTTTGCAATATGCAATCCATGAAGCAATGCTTCGTATTCTGCCACATTGTTGTTGGAGTTGAGTTATATTTGTAATACACACTCCATTGTGTCGCCTTTTGGAGATTTGAGCACCACACCAGCGCCAGCACCTTCTTTCATTTTGGATCTGTCAAAAGCATGATCCAATATTCCGACTCCGACATTGGTGTGTTTTCCACTGTTTCTGTCCAATCAACCACGAAATCTGCCAACACCTAGGATTTTATTGCCGTTCGGGGTTGGACTTAATATCAAACGTAGAAAGTTCAATGCCCCATTTGGCTACTCGTCCTGTTGCGTCTGCATTGTTAATAATATCCCCTAGTGGTTTTTTGCTTACCACTGTTTTGGAATGTCCTTGGAAATAATGACGATGTTTTCGAGATGCAAAAAGACGCCATATACCAGCTTTTGATAATGTGGATACCTTTGTTTTGACTCGGAAAATACCTTGCTGACGTAATACACTGGATACCAATCTGGAATACTTTGCTCTTCTTTCCGTCTTTTCACAATTATTACTGCGCTAATAACCCTGTTAGTTGTTGTAAGATACAGTAACATGGGTTCTTTGTCTTTTGGTGATGCCAAATTCGGAGATTTCATCAAAGTTTCTTTCAACTGGGTTAACGCCCTCTCCGCCTCTTTTGTCCATTCAAATTTGTCGGATTTCTTCAGCAATTTGTATAATGGTAGAGCTTTGTCACCAAGACGGCTTATGAACCTGCTTACGGCGGCTGCAGAACCCGTTAGTCTTTGGACATCTTTTAGACATGTAGACCTTTTGATGTTTAAGATTGCTTTGATCTTTTCCGGGTTTACCTCTATTCCTCTGTGAGAAATGATAAAACCCGGAAGCTTTCCGGAGGGAACCCCGAGTACGCACTTTAATGGATTCAACTTCATTTTCTAAGTGTGGAGATTGTCAAAGGTTTCTCATAGATCTTCAAGGAGCGTATGCTTTTCCTTTGGAAACGACGGTAAGATCATCCACGTAAACATGGACGTTTTTGCCAATTTGACTATGCAAGCATCTTTGCAAGCAACGCTGGTATGTTGCATCGGCGTTCTTCAGGCCAAAAGGCATGGTTATGTAATACTATGTTCCATAGGGTGTTATGAAAGAGGTTTTTATTTGGTATTCTTCTTTCATGCGTATTTGATGATACCCGGAATAAGGGTCCAAAAAGAATAAAAGCTCAGAGCTAGCAGTGGCGTCTATTACTTGATCGATTCGCCGTAAGCAGAACCTATCTTTTGGGCACAATTTGTTCAAACCGGTGTAATCTATACACATCCTAAGAATAATACTATCCTTATTCGGTACTAATACTGGGTTTGCAGACCAATCAATATGTGTAACTTCCCGGATAAAGTCAGCTGCTAAAAGTCGGATAATTTCCTTGCCTATAGCCTTCCGCCTTCTTCCATCAAAACGACGGAGACCTTGTTTGACAGGTTTTGATCCTGGAATAACCTTCAGTTGGAGCTTAGCAAGTTCCCTAGGAACACTTGGAATATCAACAGATCATCAGGCGAAATGTTCCAGTTCTCACGTAAGAACTTGATGAGCGCGCTTTTCTATTTGTCAGTCATTCCTGTTCCCACTACGGAAAACTTTGTCGGATCTTTGAGGTCCACGATGATCTGCTTTGTATTCTCTGAGGCTTTGAAACTATCTGCCGCCTTCCGGCTTTCTTTTCCTGCTGTCATTTCTTTCGGTGATACTTCTTTAACCAGCTCCTTCTGAATCACCTGTTCGACACAAAGAGCGTTTCCTTTCTCCAGCTTGTTCACCAATTTGAAATCTCCTGATATGGTGATTACTCCTCCTTTTGGCCCTGGCATCTTCAGCTTGTTGTAGATATAGCATGACCTTGCCATGAATTTGGCGAAAGTCGGACGTCCGAATATTGCGTACACACTTTCGAACGGCACTACCTCGAATGATATCATCTCCTGACGGAAGTGTTCCCTCTTTCCAAAGGTTACTTCTAGGGAAATTTCTCCTAGGGAGTGTGCTTGTCTACCAGGAACAATGTCGTGAAAACATACATTGATGTGTTTGAGCTGGGTCTCGGAGAGGTGTAACTGCTTCAGTGTACTTAAGTACATGATATTGATACTGGATCCTCCATCCATCAACACTCTTTTGAGCCTAGTGTTTTGAACAATAGGGCTTACGACCAAAGCATGTGTGTCGGGTTCTGGGATGTTACCGGGATGATCAGACTGATCCCAGGTAATTGGCGTATTTGAATACTTCAAGTACTTTGGGGTTGGAGGTACAACCGCATTAATTTCTCGAAGTGTTTGTTTTGCCTGTTTGGCTGAAGGAGTTTCCAGGAAAGTTAGATTACATTCTCCTTCGACTCTCGGGAATTTAGGCTCGTCTTTCCGTTGCTGCTCCTGGATTTTATCATAAGTGTCAGACTCGCTTTCGTCTTTTTCAACTTCCTGCTTTTGATTGTTGAATTTCCTTTTGGAATTATTTCCGGATCCTGCATTGCCTTTCATGTGCTTATTAAGCCAGCACTGTGCATTTGTGTGGGCAGGCTTCCCGAATTGCGAATGGTGGACACAGTTTTCCGACTTAATCTTTTCTCACTCTTCTTTAGAGTAGGAGATAGGTTCTGTGCTTTTACCCTTCCATCTGCTGCCATTATCCTTTCCAAAGGTTATATTAACTTCTTTGGGTTTTTACTGTGCTTCTGGAGTAGCCTTCTTATCAGAGCGAGACGCCTTTTTGGCTTGAACCAAAGCATCAATATTTTCGCCTCTCGCCCTGATGTCATCTTCAGCCGATGCATGCTCATTGGCGGTGGTAAGCATAGATCCGAGATCTTTGTGCTCTTTTGAACCAACCATGAATGGTACTAGGCCGGGTTTAAAGACATTGATGAAAGAATGCATTGATTGTACATCACTTACTCCAGAACAACTATTCTTCATTGCAGTCCATCTTGAGATAAAGTCGACGTACGACTCATCTTCATATTGGACGCAACAGTTCAGCTGGTAAATGCTCTTATGGCGTTTATACGTACCCCAAAAGTGCTGAGGAAATACTCGAGCCATATCTTCCCAGTTGTTTACTGTTCTTGACTGAAGTCCGTTGATCCAATCTCTGACTCCATCCAGCAACATTAGGGGAAGAAACTTCACAGCCTCTATATCTGTCCCTTTGTTGATCTGGACGACAGTATAGTAATCTAAAAGCCATGTATCCGGGTTTGTACTTCCGGTATATTTTTTGTAAGTTGGACCAACTTTGGCAAAGCCAGAGTATAGACCAATTCTCCGGATCTTGTCAGTGAAACACTTTGGTCCGAAGTATAAATTGTCTCTTTCCGCCTTATCGACATGCGCAGAATATCTTCCAGCTGATTGGACAGAAGGGGATCTGCTCCGTTCTGGTCCATTGTTGCGTGAATGCGCTCTTCTGGGACCATCCCTATTTCTTCCGGCATCCCGTCCTTTGGAATAAGGTGGAGTTCTACTCCTTGGCCTTTCTTTGTTCCTTGGAGGGGTTCGAGATCTTTCACGCCTGTGAGGATTGTCATATCTTTCAGTTTTATTAGCTGGGTATCTCGGAGGCGGCATTAATTTTCCGTCTTTCCGGTTTTGATCCTCCTGTTCCTTGTTGTCACGGGGATTATTTCCGCCTTTCGGCAGATGGGATCCTACTCTGGACGCTGCATCCGTGTTATCCGGAGTTTTCGTGTCCTTCTTAGGATCTCCCTTCTTTTCCTTAGAATCGCCTAAATCTCTAGGTTTGCCAGGGTCAGGTGCTCCAGCGGCACACGTTGCAGTTTTGCATAAGACTGAATCATCATGTAGCTTGCCTGAACATGCTTGTGCTCATTGTTGTTGTTGTAATGCTTTTCCTAAGAAAGCATACACTCCCTGCAGCTTTTCGTCATTGGAGTACAAATCGTCATTAAGGATGGCGAACTCGGCTTCTGCATTTTCGGCTGCAGTTTTGTAGATGAGTTCGCCCTTAGCATTAATGTTGTTAACATGCCTTTGCCGAGATGAGTTTTCAAACCTCTTTCTTGCTGCATGTTCATCCGGATTTGAAATTCCGGGTAACCGCGTAGGTTTAACTCCAGATATATTCCTTCTTTCGTACTCCTCTATTTCTTCCTGCTACATTTTAATGTCAGCCTGGGTTTTGAGGAGATTTTCTCGAGTTCGGAACAAATGTAGTTGTTGCCGCATTATTGCTTGTCTCCTGGCTTCCAGCACTCCCGCGGGCTCGTTACGAGCGATCCGGGTTTGAATCAGATCGATCTCCTCCTGTTTCTACATTTGGGGAACAGGGATTTCAGCCTTTTTCATCTCCATAGGTTTTACACCACTCCTCCTCCAACTTCCAGGTTTTGGTTGGCAACGTCTGCCAATTTCTCCACCTTTTTCTTCTGTAGCTTTGATACCAGCTTCTTAGAGGACTTCTTTTTCTTCTTGGAAGATGGAGGATTTTTGTTTGGTTCATCTTTCGTCAATTCTTTCACATCATGATAAGTCGGACTAACTTTGCCTTCCTCTAGCGGAGGCGTTTTCGGGTCTTCATCTTTCTCGGCATCCGAATTTCTAGTCGGTTTTGCTATGAGTACTTCAAGGAAGCTCCCTTGCATGGATTTGACCTTTCTTTCGAAAGCGTCTTCATCTTCATCTTCATATTCTGAATCTGCAAATCCGGTTTCCGAGTCTACCTTTGCCTCTATGGCTGCTAACACGGACTCGGCTTCTGAGTTCGTCGCTTGATCGACGCAAGTTGGATCTTCCACCTTTTCTGTGGGATCGTGATGTTCTGCCTTTTCCACGAGATTTTCGTCTTCCGTGTTTTCGGCGATCTCAGACTGCACCATACCAATAAAGTGGGTCTGGCTGCAGGCATCTCCGGGGAGACGGCAAATCCAGATGTGTTTTGGCGATATGCAACTATGGAAGCTTGATCTTCCCCTATGTATGAATTGGGAAAATCTGAGCAGAATCCGGCATTGAAGCCTTCATCTATTGGGCATAGGGCGGGTGGGATAAAGTTACTTCCACCATGGAATCCCATTGCTTATGTTGTTAAACCAATAAAAACATTAGCAGATCCAATCGGTAAAATGCAGGAACTTACCAGATGATTCTGTGCCGGTATATACGATCCACTGTTGAGGAAGCGTCAGACATTTTCGTCGAATTCCAGGCTTATGACAGTGATTGTGCCGCCGATTCCGCCGAGTACTCCCGTTTGGAACGTAATTCCCGGCACCGCTGGCCCCATGGTGGGCGCCAACTGTCAAGACATCATAGTAAGGATCATGGACGGGGGTGCCATAAGACTACTGGTAGAACCGCAGGGGGACGTGGAAGAATTGGAAACGAGAACACGGGTTTTACCCAGGTTCGGTACGTCGCAACTAGGCGGCGTTCCTACTCCTGCAGTATTACTAAAATCAGGGCTGAAGCCTGAAGTATACAGAGTACAATTGTGAGTATGTTTCGCTAACTCGGCGAGGATGAACTTCCTGGCGAGTTTTCTTGTAGCTAACTCATGATCTTCACTTGTTCCTTGCTCCCGTCCAGCTTTATATAGATAGTCGGGCTAGAGCTTACAAGAAGGAAACCTAGAAGACTACGAAAAGTATCTAACTTGGAAAGTAAGGAATCCGGCTTCTCCGCCAGGTCGTACCACGTTGGGCCGTGGTCCGGGTTCTTCTAGAATCCGTCTTCATGTGCGTCAGCTTACTGGACCGCCCAATAGACTCTATTCCATTGCATGTGGGCCACCCTGGTAATCTGGCCTTCGGCCAATGCCGGATATGCCCCTAATTGGTATATATCTGCCACTCTTTAGGCCTCATGTTTAGATCTTGTGAGCTTCCTAACATGATCAAGATCATCTTATTGTAATGCTACATGTTGTGTTTGCTAACATCCGATGAATATTGAATGCTATGTCCAATGATTATCAATCTATCATGTTCTTTCATGTGTATGTTATTTCTGATCTTGCATGATCTCTGTTACTAGTAGATGCTCTGGCCAAGTTCATGCCTATACACTACGGTAGCGTGAGTATTTATGCTCGATAGTGGGTTCATGCCTCGCTTTCACTCACGCTAGAGTGACAGAAAAGTAACGGGTGGGGGATGTGCTGTTGTCATTAGGGATAGGGAGAAAACAACAATGCTTTGCCTAAGGATAATTTTATTGTTTACATTACACACCTTGCTTAATGAAATTATCTGTTGCTTGCAACTTAATACCCAAGGTTTGCTCGGATGAGACTCCGAGGGTGGATTATTAGCCATAGATGCGGTTGGATAACGGTCTATGTATCTTGTTGTAATGCCCACATGAATCACATAGTAATCATCATGTCATGCATATGCACTACGGTGCATCCTTTATATTTGTCAATTGCTCAGCTGTAATTTTTTTTACCCAACATGTTATCTATCTGTTTTGGAGAGACACCTCTAGTGAATTGTGGACCCAGCCCATTTCCTTACGCTGATAATACAACCATTGCAACCGCTGTTTTACTACTTCAATTATTGTTCTCTTTCATCTACTGCAAACAAATACTACTTTCCACACTATATGTCTAATCCTTTGTTTCAGCAAAACCGGTGAGATTGACAATCTCACTCCTTCGTTGGGGCAAATTAATTTTATTGTGTTGTGTAGATTCCATGTTGCTGCTAAACCGGTAGTGCGCCCAGCCAACATCAGCTGCATCAGCCTTCAGAAGTGATTTATTTCTCCTACTGGTTGATTCAAACATTGTTTCTTTCTGAGGGAAAACTTACTGATGTGCTCTTCATAACCTTCCTCTTGGGGTTGCCCAACGAGTGCACTCCTGCACCATCAAGCTTTTTCTGGCACCGTTGCCGGAGAGGAAGAGGATTTCTGCAAGGGGAGCCTCTCACCTCCAATCTCTTTACTTTGTTTTATTTTTGCTTAGTTGTTTTTTCTTGTTTGCTTCTCTGTATCGAAAACACAATTTTTTTAGTTCTTATTATAGTTGTTATTTTTGTTATCCTATCTTTTATCTTGCTCTTTTTACTTGCTTTATCATCCTTGCTATCAATGGTTGATTTATTTGGGTTCACAGAAGAACAACAAGAATATTATAAGGAATACCGTTTGTCACAAAAAGGGATATAATTATGGGTACAAATTAATAAATTGAATAATTATGCTAAAAACTTGCTCTACTTATAATGTTACTCATTGCTTTGATAAACTTGTTGTTGTAGGAGGTATAAACAGCTCCCTTTTCAATGTGAGTATAATGATAATGTTACCATATCTTCTTATGTTAAGGTAAATTATCAATTTTATGATGTGGAACAGATTGAAGAATTTATTGCTTGGAAGGGTGCATTCGAAATTGCTTATTTGCTTGGAAATATTGATGATGTACCTTATAAATATGGGATTTATGATATACTTGAATTTTTATTTGATAATTACAAGGAAGAAAATGTCTATATTCTTAAATATCTTTATAGATGCTCTCCACCAAAGGAGGATGTGTTATATTGGTAATTGTGATGATCCTATTGATTCTTTTGAAATATCCCTTTTTGATGAAATTGAGACTTGCTATAATTGTGACCTTGATACTACTATCAATGAAACTTGTGAGAATAATATTGCTATTGTTATTTATGATAATCCATGCTACTTTGCTTAATCATATGAGAATCCTCTATTTGCTCCAACTATTGATATGCATGATAATGAGGAAGTTTGTTTAGAAAATCTATATGATAATGCTCTAGATGATGGTCCTATGTTACTTGATGTTATAAATTATAATGCTAATGAAAATAGTATTTATATAATGTGTCACATACCTTTTATGAGTGACTAATCATCTTGCTTTGCTATTCCTAAAAGTGGGAAAGAAGAGGTCTTTATTTTTAATTTTTATCCCACTACTTTTTATCTTGATATGAATTGTGTTCTTTTAGACCATGACAAACATGCTTTATGTGATAATTATGTAGTTGAGTTTGATCATGATGCTACTGAAAATTATTAAGAGAGAGGAAAATATGGTTGTAGGAATTTTCATGTTACTAAAACACCTCTCTTTTTGTTGAAAGCTTTGAAATCGCTCTCGTTCTACCTTCCCATGATTTCTAGTTTGAGTTTCTTTAATTTATTTCGTTACAGGATTCCTATGCATAGGAAGTGGGTTAGACTTAAATTTGTTTTATACTTTCTTCTTGATGCTCTCTTTTTCTTAATTCATATTTCTTATGTGAGCATCTTCCTGCTTTCTGTGCCTCGCTAAAAGGTGTTAAAGAAAAGCACTTCTTGGGAGATAACCCATGGTTTTATTTTTGCATCGTTTTTATCTGCTTTCTTTGAGTCAAGGTGATGTTTACTTCTTTAGCAACACCTTTGTATCTTTATTTTCTCGCACTTGTTGTTCCAAGTAAAGTCTCTAATGAAAGTTGAGGTTAGATTTGGATTTCTGCGCGGGAAACAGATTTCTGCTGTCCACCGTTAAATTCGTGTAAATTCACATAAAGATCAAAATGACCTGCAAATTTTTGTGCTTTTTCCTCAACCAATTCCAAAACTTTTTCTATCTTGCGTTTTTATATTTGAGCAACGTAAGTTCCCCGAAAAAAATCGTCTTTATAGATTGTTCTGGTTTTGACAGATTCTGCCATTTTACTTGCATTCTCTCTTTTACTATGTCAAGTGGATTTATTTGCTCCACAAAACATCAGTGGTTATAGCTAATGCTTAAAAACTATTAATAATTCTTGTGTCCAAGGAGAACATGAGATTTTTTTTATTGTGCACTAACCCTCTAATGAGAATTACTTTGGGTTTGGTGTGGAAGAAGTTTTCAAGGGTCAAGAGAAGAGGATGATATAATGTGATCAAGAAGAATGAAAAGCCGAAGCTTGGGGATGCACCCGTGGTTCATCCCAAAAAATTATAAGTAGACTCAAGCGTCTAAGCTTGGGGATGCCCAAGGCATCCCCTTCTTCATCATCAATTTATCCGGTCACTTCTAGTGAAACTATATTTTTATTCGGTCACATCATATGCACTTTACTTGGAGCGTATGTTTGTTTTATTTTGTTTTCCTTGCTTCAATCAATATAGTTGGAACCTAGAATTCTTGTGTGGGAGAGAGACACGCTCCGTTTTTTCATATGAATACTCGTTTTCTTCCATGCCCGTATTCTTAGTTTTCTTCTAGCTGCTACAAATCCTTTTAGCTCATGTTTTTAATGCATCTTTTATTCAGAGTTATTAGTTCTAGTAGAGTAGTATTAGTACTCTCTTGTTTCATTGCTATATTAGTTGGAGAGTTTGTGTTGAAATATATATTTATTGGTGTTTAATGGAAATAAAAAATGCTTCATGTGGTAGATGGTATGTTGGAAAAGACTTGCATACTCTTGTAGATCATTAAATTGTTTCACTTGATTATTTGATGTTGTTTTGAGATATTAATATGCTTACTGGTAAACCTTCTGGTTTAGTAAATTAAAAACTATTAATGGTTGGTCTATAAACCAATTGATAGTATAATGGTATATGACTTCCTTTTCTAATAATAATCGTAATGGATTTTTGTTACGCGCTACGGTCGAGATAGCCAACAGTGACTTGTCACTGCCACAAACCCTCTTGGAGTGATTTTCATTATGCCTTGTATGATCATATTTCTAGTTGTAATATTTTAACTTGTGAGTTCTAAGTTGCGGTTTCCTGGCGCTTCCATCAGCCATATTTGCTAGCCTCTTCGGTACTGTGCATTTCCCATTCTCACATTGAGAGTTGGTGCAAACTTCGCCAGTGCATCTAGACCCCTTGGGAGGACTTTGTTCTCCTACACATAAGCCCAAATATCTTCCTCAAAATAGCCACCATACCTACCTATCATGGAATTTCCATAACCATTCTGAGATATATTGCCATACAACAACCATCTTCATTATGTTACTTAATGACATGCTTCATTGTTATTTTGCATACTACTACATGAAGGGTTCGTTGCATAGAAAACAAAAAATTTCCTACGCGAGAGACACCCGAAAAGCCAAGATCTAATCTAGGAGACGAAGTGCAACGGGCAACGAGAGGGTTAAGGAGAACACATACCCTCGAAGACTCAAAGTGGTACGAGATCAAATCTCGTTGTTGGCGTAGTCGTACTCACACCGATCCCGATAGCGAGAAGATGAGCACCGCAATCCGGCGGTGCATCCGTGATCGGTCACACGTACGGTTGATGACGACCTCCGTTCCCTCGTTCCAGCGGGGCGCGGAAGTAGAGGATCCCTCGGAACTCCAGCAGCACGACGACGTGGTGGTGGTGAAGAATCCCATGGTCAGGGCTTCACCAAGCCGGAGACCATGAAATGGAGCAGCGGGTGGAGGGAAAGGGAAGTGGCCAAGTGTGTAGAGGAGGGAGAGCTCTCACCCTCCTTTTATAGGAGAGGGGGGAGGCAGCCCAAGGGGGGTGCGGCCAGCCCATGGGGGTGCCCCCACCTCTTCCCTCATCATGTGAGTGGACACTCCACTCACACCCACTCATTTTCCCATTATTTCCCACTTGGAAAACCCAAAGGTTTTCTTTTAATAAATAAATAAAACCTTTTTATTTCTATATTTCAGCATTTGTTAATTCTATTAACAAACTTTTGCATATAGCACCTCGAAACATTTGTTAATTCTATTAACAACCATTCGACGAAAAACCCCTTGAACTATTTCAATTTTCCCCGAAACAATTTCGGTGCTGCCCAAAATATTCTTCGATATTCCGTATCCTCTCAAACGCGTCATCGAACCTTAAGTGTGTCACCCTACGGTTCGCGAATAAGATAGACATGATCGAGACTCCTCTCCGATCAATAATCAACAGCGGGATCTGGAGATCCGTGATGACTCCTATATATTCAACGATGACTCTCGTGATCGTGTGAACCAACAACGCCGTGAACTATTCCCTTTGTCTCGCGATATTTTACTTGTCCGAGATTCGATCATTGGTATCAACCATACCTTGTTCAATCTCGTTACCGACAAGTACTCTTTTCTCGTTCCCGTGATATAACATCCTTGTGATCATATCACGTGCTTGCAAGCGGTTTCGATGTGATATCACCGAGAGGGCCCAGAGTATATCTCTCCGTCATTTGGATGGACAAATTCCACTCTTGATCCATGATCCTCAACTAATATTTTCCGAATACTTAACGACACCTTTATAGTCACCCTGTTACGGTGTGACGTTTGATGCCATCAAAGCACTCTTCCGGTATCAGTGATTGACATGATCTCATGGTCTAAGGAATAAGTTACTTCGTATGTTTGATATAACAATGTAAACTAAATGACTTGATCGCATTGCTATATTCTCTTTGGGTATATGTTCATCACATCATTCTTCTAATGACATGACCCCGTTATTAATAACATCCAATGTTCATGATCAGGAAACCTTGATCATCTATTAATCAACGAGCTAGTTAAAAGAGAGGCTTTACTAGGAACCATTGTTTGTTTATTAAGCACACATGTATCAACGTTTCCGGTTAATACAATTCTAGCATGAGAAATAAACATTCATCATAAACAAGGAATAAGATAATAACCATTTTATTATTGCCTCTCGGGCATATTCCCTTCAGTCTCCCACTTGCACTAGAGTCAATAATCTAGTCTGTAAGCACTTTAACACATATGGCGTACCAGTGTTATTACCATGCTTCGCATGCGGTAAACATCATCAAAAAGATCTGAACTGTTCAGGTCCGATTGTATTTGCATGTTCTTTGCGTCTACACGCATCACTCATTCTCTAATGAGATGGCTTTGTATATATATGGTCAATTGGTGAAAACTTAATTCCTCAGCTTAAACTGATGTCACTAACATTGTGAAAATGTAGCTTCATAGTGTTAGCATTCTTGGAAACTCACCAAGTTCCGGTGATACCTTAATTCCTCAGCTTAAACTGATGTTACTAACATTGTGAAAATGTAGCTTCATAGTTTTAGCATTCTTGGAAATTCACCAAGTTCAATAAAGAACTCCTTGACACAAAATACGCTTATAATCAGTTGTTAACACAATGATATACTTTAGCCTTTGTTGTAGTATCTATCACAATATTTTAATTTTGAAACTCTTTCAAATCCAGCATGGAACTTTCTTCCATCCTATTGTGCTACCCTTCATCACATATTTTAATTGAGATAAAATTACTTGAATAAATGACAAGACTATTAGTGTAACATATTACAACTAATATTTTGTCATTACTATATAGGAAAACATATCCTTAGCATTTCTAAAATGACACAAGGATCTCTCTCATTGTTGTATAATCATCATATGAATTATCCTAATATAACATTTTATAGCATAGAACTCATCTGGTTGTGTACATAGCATGGAAACATGACTTAGAAATCTCAATTTCAATGATGCTCATCATGTGTCAAAACACATGAATCTTGCTCAATTATTTTCCATGAGACAAGAACTCCTTCTTGTCATTTTCATATTGACTTACTTCAATATTTCATCTATGTAATTTGGCTTCAATCATATCAGGTGCGTCAATCCATCTTTTATAGATATCGATGCCCAATATCTTCTAAGCCTTTCATCAATATGAAATCAAAAATATTAACCGTGTTAATTTAAAATACATATTTTCCAATCAACCATATGTCATCTACATAAAGTATTGGAAATATGTCATAGCGCTCCCACTTAATTTCTTGTAACTCTACAAGCATCTTTATCATTCATGATGGAAACAAACTCTTTTGATAACTTCATTAAGCTAAAGATTTCAAATTCGCTATGCTCACTTCAACCATTGAAGTGTGCATGCCTTTATAGCAACCTTTTGAATTTTACAAAACCCTCAGACTGTGTCAAGTACACATCCTTGATCAAACTTCCTCGAGAGGAGGGTTGGTTTTGTTATTCAACTGCCATATCATAATATGTAACTTTTTGCTAGAACTATCCGCAAAGACTAAAGCATTACTACGGAAGATCGAAATCTTGTAGTATTCAACTCTTTGAAATTCGTCGAAAACAACTTTTCGATAAGTATCCATGTCTTTGTCGCTATATAGACCCTTTTGCTATCGTTAGGCATCATGCCTATTGAAAGGACTACCAAGTCACATACTTGATATTCATACAAGGATATTATGGCGGATATAATGACTCATAGTCAATTTTACGAAGTCAGGGCCCATCATTTGCTTCCTTTATAAGGTCCGGGTCCTTTTGTTGTCAAAACAACACTTTACTCTTAAACCACAAGTTGTTCTAAGTACAAAGTTTTTGGACTTTTCTGGTACAGTTCGCAAACACATTTGAAATATCTACAACATTTGTAGTGTCTTCTACTTAGTCAAAATAGTAAACCCCGGAACAACTTCCAGTGTTGCGCTACTCTTGACATGATAACGAAGATTCTCTAATCTCGTTGAGTTTGTACTGTGCTCCCACTCACTTGTTTCGCAAGAACTACTTTCTCGAGAAATCAACCCTTTCTGACAAACAACATTTGTCTTTTGGTTCGGTGATAGGAGAAATACCCAATGTTTTATTTGGGATAACCTTATAAACATATATTTATCCTATTTTGGTTGTAAACATTTTACACATGCTATGCATACCAAAACTTAAGAAAAATGACAATTCGGGTCATTACCCAAACCATATCTTATATGTTGTCAATTTCAACGGATCATGATGGTGCTCTTTTCAGTGTAAAAGCGGTTGTCCTTAATGTATAAACTACAAAATTATAATGGCAATTTTATTAATCTTACCAAGTCAAACAGGGTTTGATTTTGTCTTTTGAATACTCCAATCTAATGTGGGGTATTCGAGAAGTATAAGTTGTAGAACAATTCTGCAACTTCTCAGATGTTTTGCTAAACTTGTAACTCAAACTTTATCCTTTATGATCCAATCATAAATACTTGATTATCTTGTTACATTGATTTTAACTTCATATTAACAACCTTTTGAACCAATTCAAAATGTCAAACTCTGTTCCCTTTAAATAGATATACTCACATATCTACTTAAATCATCGACAGAATTTTTATGAAGGAAAAATTAATCCACCATACAGGACTACACATAATGGACTATATACATCAATATGTATAATCTCCACTAAATTAGTCGTCCATTCTACTTTGGCCTAAGAACGGAATTCTATTCATCTTTTGGAAGAGGTCTCACAAGCGTCAATTTATTCAAAACAAAATGACTCCGGGAGTCCATCAATATGGAGTTCCTTCATGTTTTCCTTTCTGATATGAACTAAAATGGTGGTGTCACAATTTAAGTGAAAATCTTTTACGTCTTGCAACATTTAGCATTCAGTCTTATAGATGTTTACTTTACCAACATGATTTATATTAACATATCCATCAATTATGGAATATGGTCATCGTTTGAACAATCTCATTTGTTCTCACAAAAGACTAGAACAAAATAACAACTTATTAAGTTCTTAAAATAAATCTTGAATGTTTGGTTCGATACGACAATGAACACAATAACACTTTATTTATGTTATTGTCATAATCGATTCCACATCTATTACTAGTCCCTTTTAGGCCCTTGTATTTCTTGCATTGCGTTGCTTTGTATGACAACTCACACCAACCAATGTGGTATCAAAATACCCAAAAATACTTTGTTAACTAGTAATACATCTATAACTTGTATATCAAGCATATACTCCTGAGCTGGACTTTCCAGTTATCTTCTTTTTCTGCCATATATCTTTTTGTAATTCTATTTTCAATATTCCCTTTCCTTTATAGAAGAATCATTCAACATCAAACAATGCTAGTCTTACTAGCTCATTTTCTTTGGCGTGTTAGTCATATACTATCACCCATTGAGTCATACTTTGAGTTTGATTGTTCTACTAATATCACCATATTAATAGCATTCTTCTAGATTCCACTCTTAGCAATTTCCAAGTAAGGTAAACTACTTTACCCATACTTCTAATCCATCCCCTCATAACAATTTTATGATTAAGCTACTATAGCTCGAAGGAAGGGATTTAGAGGATAATTTTTAGCGCCCAACTTCTTGGAATATTCAAACGCCTAGCGTCTTCAATCATTGCATATATTCAAATAATATAAGCATACATTGTCACGCTAAATTATACTCAGCCATGTTGCCACAAATAAGTTTCTAGATATCAATATATCTTTCACTTGATTGTTTCTGAAAACAATTCTTTTCGGTTCCTAAATCACTTTGATCAACAAAACATTCTTTTGAAGATAAAGTAATACGGAAGCAACCATGACTTTGGATTCTAAGTAGGAATTGGTTGCTCTCTAGATCAATCAATCGTTAATCACATGGAGGTAGGTAGGAAATACCGAAAATCTACAATAGGATTCAATTTTAAATTTCACTAATACGGTACCAATCTTAAATGGTATTTACCAGATCATAACAGTTATATCTCAATTAACAATCTATGTGTAAGGTAATTATAGATGCCAATGAATACTACAATTTGTGCAAATTCACTTTGATTAGTTGTTCATGATAAATAAGTTCAAGTTAATTCAACATTAAACCATGAACTCCCACTCAAAAACAACATCCCTCTTAGTCGTCTTTAGTGATTACACGAACCAAATTCACTACACCAAAACCGATCATCACGTGAGATGATGTAGCTTCAAAGGCGAACATCGACATGTTCATCATATCATCCATATGGCTCATGCTTTACCTTTCGGTTACGTGTTCCGAGGCCATGTCTGTACATGCTAGGCTCGCCAAGTAGAACCGTTGTATTGCGTGTGTTTCAAGGTCATGTCTGTACATGCTAGGCTTGAAAACACCCGTTGTATGCGAACGTTGAGTCTATCACACCCGATCATCACGTGGTGTCTCGAAACGACGAACTTTCTTAACGGTGCATACTTAAGGAAGAACACATTATTATCTTGATATTAAGTGAGAGGGATCATCTTATAATGCTACCGTCGCTATCTAAGCAAAACAAGATGCATAAAAAGGATTAACATCACAGACATCACATGAAAGGATAACGTGATATGATATGGTCCTTCTTGCACTTGATCTCCATCATGTGCATTATGGTATGATCGCAATCATTCCACCGGCGTGGTACCAAGTACCACGGTACCCCAAACTTGAGTGTCCATCAATAAGAAGACAACCATATGGATACCTTCCGGTATATCAGTAATTTACAAAATAGATCATCTCATAATCAAATTTGTAATATTGACCATATCACATCACATGCCCAGCAAAAACTAGTTAGACGCTTCTAATTTATTTTTGCATATTTTACGTGGCTTAGGGCTTTCGAGGATAGAACCGTTCATACCTACGAACATCAACCACAACGTTGATAAACATATTTTTAGCAACCCTTCGTAGATTAGATCTTAACTATAGTAGGAGAAACGGACACCCCCTTAGCCACAAGTGAGACAACTCTCGCGTACATGGTACACGTAAACTTAGTCTGGGGCAGCTTCATCCTACTATGCCACTAAGATCATAAAATACTCAAGGAGGCAATAACATGATCATCAACGCCCACATACACCTATGTGTTCTACCCGTACAAAACATCTACGCATAGATCCGGCTCTGATACCACTGAAGGGTTCGTTGCATAGAAAACAAAAAAATTCCTATGCGAGAGACACCCGAAAAGCCAAGATCTAATCTAGGAGACGAAGTGCAACGGGCAACGAGAGGGTTAAGGAGAACACATACCCTCGAAGACTCAAAGTGGTACGAGATCAAATCTCGTTGTTGGCGTAGTCGTACTCACACCGATCCCGATAGCGAGAAGATGAGCACCGCAATCCGGCGGTGCATCCGTGATCGGTCACACGTACGGTTGATGACGACCTCCGTTCCCTCGTTCCAGCGGGGCGCGGAAGTAGAGGATCCCTCGGAACTCCAGCAGCACGACGACGTGGTGGTGGTGAAGAATCCCACGGTCAGGGCTTCACCAAGCCGGAGACCATGAAATGGAGCAGCGGGTGGAGGGAAAGGGAAGTGGCCAAGTGTGTAGAGGAGGGAGAGCTCTCACCCTCCTTTTATAGGAGAGGGGGGAGGCATCCCAAGGGGGGTGCGGCCAGCCCATGGGGGTGCCCCCACCTCTTCCCTCATCATGTGAGTGGACACTCCACTCACACCCACTCATTTTCCCATTATTTCCCACTTGGAAAATCCAAAGGTTTTCTTTTAATAAATAAATAAAACCTTTTTATTTCTTTATTTCAGCATTTGTTAATTCTATTAACAAACTTTTGCATATAGCACCTCGAAACATTTGTTAATTCTATTAACAACCATTCGACCAAAAACCCCTTGAACTATTTCAATTTTCCCCGAAACAATTTCGGTGCTGCCCAAAATATTCTTCGATATTCCGTATCCTCTCAAACGCGTCATCGAACCTTAAGTGTGTCACCCTACGGTTCGCGAATAAGATAGACATGATCGAGACTCCTCTCCGATCAATAATCAACAGCGGGATCTGGAGATCCGTGATGACTCCTATATATTCAACGATGACTCTCGTGATCGTGTGAACCAACAACGCCGTGAACTATTCCCTTTGTCTCGTGATATTTTACTTGTCCGAGATTCGATCATTGGTATCAACCATACCTTGTTCAATCTCGTTACCGACAAGTACTCTTTTCTCGTTCCCGTGATATAACATCCTTGTGATCATATCACGTGCTTGCAAGCGGTTTCGATGTGATATCACCGAGAGGGCCCAGAGTATATCTCTCCGTCATTTGGATGGACAAATTCCACTCTTGATCCATGATCCTCAACTAATATTTTCCGAATACTTAACGACACCTTTATAGTCACCCTGTTACGGTGTGACGTTTGATGCCATCAAAGCACTCTTCCGGTATCAGTGATTGACATGATCTCATGGTCTAAGGAATAAGTTACTTCGTATGTTTGATATAACAATGTAAACTAAATGACTTGATCGCATTGCTATATTCTCTTTGGGTATATGTTCATCACATCATTCTTCTAATGACATGACCCCGTTATTAATAACATCCAATGTTCATGATCAGGAAACCTTGATCATCTATTAATAAACGAGCTAGTTAAAAGAGAGGCTTTACTAGGAACCATTGTTTGTTTATTAAGCACACATGTATCAACGTTTCCGGTTAATACAATTCTAGCATGAGAAATAAACATTCATCATAAACAAGGAATAAGATAATAACCATTTTATTATTGCCTCTCGGGCATATTCCCTTCACTACACTGGCAGGAGCATTTAGTTTTATACATCAGAGATATTTCAGTCTCAGTTCAGAGTTCTAAAAGTGTGATGATTCATTGTAAAATAGAGTGTTGCCCCTACTGGTGAGGTTATATATATAAAAGGAAAAAAAAAGAACCCCCCCACCCAAAAAAAAGAGAGCCAAAGAGAGATAATAAAGAGAGAGGGGGCAACATTACTATCATTTATTCCACACTTGTGCTTATTTAGCACCAATACTTTAGTTTAGAGATAGTTTTCATTGTCTGACTTGCATAACTATGTGGGGAACCTTAAATTATAGAACTTTGCTTGTATATTCCAATGATGAGCCTCCTCAAAAGTGCTCCAGGTCTTCGTGAGCAAGCAAGTTGGATGCACCCCCACTAGTTCCTTTGGAGATCTTTCATACACTTATAGCTCTATGAGCATCCATTGTGTGGCAATCACTACTCCGTTCATAACTTCGATTATAAGACTTCCTCCCTTCTAATGATCACTTTCAGTTGTGTGAGACTTTCTTCCATTGACCTTCCAAACCACCCATAACATTCTTTTAGCCATAACATCATGGTGCCAGGGATGAATACAAAACACTTGCTTGTTTTGAGTGCACAAATAGTTTGATGATTTTCCTACATGCATATTGTTGTCACTTAACTTGATCCTAACAGGACTTGTTGTGAGAGTTTGATGCTTAGGATGATTATATTGTTGTTCTTGAAGCTTAAATTCTCTTTAATATACTCTGCACAGTTGATTGTCTTTTATCATTGATTCATTGAAAAGTTTTACTTTGTTCTTCTTAATGGTTTATAGATTACTCTATTTGATATCAACTATAAACCACAATCTTTATTCATTTGATCCTAGTTTGCATGATTTACATTATAATGATCAATTTTATGGTGGTAGCATGTCACCTTAGAAATTATTTGATTTTATCGTTTTACTACTCGAGGACGAGTAGGAACTAAGCTTGGGGATGCTTGATACGTCTCAAACGTATCTATAATTTCTGATGTTCCATGTTGTTTTCATGCCATATGCTACATGTTTCTTATACACTTTATGTCATTTTTATGGATTTTCTGGGACTAACCTATTGACAAGATGCCACAGAGCCAGTTCTTGTTTTCTGCAGTTTTTGATTTCAGAAAATTTGTTCTGAAAATATTCTCGGAATTGGACGAAACAAAATCCCAGAGTCTTAGAAAGTCGTCACATACACGGAGTCCGGAGGAGACCCAGAGGGGGGCCTCAGGGGCCCCACACCATAGGGCGGCGCCCCCCGGGCCGCGCCAGCTGGTGGTGTGGCCCCCTAGCCACCCACCGACGTTGCACTCTCGCCTATTTAAGCTCCTCCACGGGTTAACACTAGTCGCTGTGCAGGAAAAAGGGGACCGGAATATCCGGTCCAAGTTTGGACCGGAATATCCTGTCTGCTTTCTTCACGCAGTCCTGCAGATCTGAACCGGATTATCCGGCTGCTCCGGAATAAGCCGGTTCAAATAATCCGGCTCACTCCAGTGAGCAAATCTTCCAGTCCTTAGCCAATTTCGCGCAACTTCATCAGCACCCGGAATATCCGGCTCGAGATGAAAAATCCGGATCGAATAATCCGGTTCACTCCAGTGAGCAAATCTTCCAGTCCTTAGCCAATTTCGCGCAACTTCATCAGCACCCGGAATATCCGGCTCGAGATGAAAAATCCGGATCGAATAATCCGGTTCACTCCAGTGAGCAAATCTTCCAGTTCTTAGCCAATTTCGCGTAACTTCATCAGCACCCGGAATATCCGGCTCGAGATGAAAAATCCGGATCGAATAATCCGGTTCATGCCAGTACGAAATATGGTCTGAAATTTGCCAAACCGGAATATCCGGTCTGCTCCGAATAATCCGGTTTCCAATAATCCGATTGGGTTCTGTCCCAAAACTCTCAGGCCAAACTTCACCGACTTTTCGGTGATCGATGCCGATGTTAAGTATAACACCTGCACGCTTAACACCTTGATAAATAATGTACTTAGTATTGTTAACTAACACACAAAACACTGGGAAACCGAAATACACTTTCACCCCCAAGTTTATATTGCTTCCAATGCAGCCTTTTGACATATGGGCTCTGTCTTGATCAACTAAGTTGTGAGAGTTAAGCCTAGGCTTGAAAAGCAGATGTGGCATAATTATAGGTGGAATGGGTCTTGCCATTGGGTTGAATTCTTGCTTCTAAAAGATCTCATCTCAATTATCTCCTTTCCTTGATGCACTCCAGGTGTATAGGATGTTTGCGCTAATTGAAGACAAGAGGTGAAAGTGCACAAATATGCAGAGTCAACAAACTAAGATCTTAGCCGTGTCCCCGGTTATGGATAACTTCGAGCAACTTGACAAGGATGGACGGAAGAATCACATCACCATTTTTCAATAAGTAATTTTTTTTCTAAGTGAACAACATATGTGGTGCTTGGATCTTAATCCAATGTTGCCACCCTTTGAAAAGAAAATATTTTTTTTACAAAATAGATAGGAGCAAAATAGTTTTATGCAAACTTAGCCAAAGCTCCACTTGGCCAAATACTCATGTAGATATAGTCTTGCCATTTTATATCCACCATACTGTTACTTTCCAATAAATTAAATTGTATTGACTCCACTGTGGCTGCATATTATAACGTGCAGGTCATTATGAAGACAAGTGAGGATTTCGTTTAGGATCTCGAGTCTGCCGTCAACATGTTTTGCATGTGGCACATGAAGAAGATGAGGCTCAATGTTGTACTATGTTTTCCGCTGTAATACTTTGTATCCTGCTAGTCTTCTAAGACTATGCAAGTTGTAATGTTACCTTTGTAAAGATTGAATCATGCGATGTAATAGAATCTGACGCATTTGCATGATATTTCATTGTGTATTGTGGTGCTAGCAATTGATCAAGGGACTAGCTCAATAACACAGGTGTTCTTGCATTATTTAAATGTGGGAACGCTATAAAAGATAGTTAATCTAGTGGAAAACAGAGTTAAACAAGTGATATTTCTAACCTGTAATAAATGAACCAGCAAGGAAACAAGTAGTAAAAGCACGTAAAAATAGTAGCAATAATAGTAAAAGATGGACCGGGGTTCACAGGTTCACTAGTGGTAACTCTCCAAACAATAGAATAAGCGTTGGGTAAACAAATTACATCTAGGTAATTGACAAATCATGGGGGCATAACAATGCTATTATGACGAGATATAGTTCACGGGTTCTAACATGGTAGGCATTACGTCAAGGCATATAGACCGCTATCCAGCATGCATATATATCTAATAGTCCATCTCAAGAAAGCTATCCATCAAATCTATCTGGTATCAAGTTACAACAACGAAGCGATTGCTTTGTGTGCAACACACAATTTCATTAAGAAAAATACGTAATGTAAGCAATGGTTCATGTTCGTAGACAAGAGCACCATTGTTTTCTCCCTAGTGGCAACAACACATCCTCCCCCGCATGTTTCTGTCACTCAAGCGCAGGCAAGGAGGCATGAACCCACTATCTAGCATAAATACTCCCTCCTAGAGATGCATACCACTATGTGATCAAGATAATCATACACATCGGAGAGAATGCAAGAACACATTAAAACACTCTAAAGATATAAGTTAAGATTCTCATATAAAGACATGAACAAAATAATCATAATTCCATGATTCATCGGATCTCAGCAAACACAACACATAGCATTACATCAGATGGATCTCTATCATGTGAGGCAGATCAAGAGACCGTGGTATTGAACATCAAGGGGGAGAGAGTACCAACTAGCTATTGCTATGAGGTATGAACCCATAGTCCACGGGGGAACTACTCATGCATCTGTCCGGAGGCGATCATGGCGATATAGAGGCCTCAGTGAAGACCCCCCTCTCCGATAGGGTGCTGGAGCAGGACTCCAGAAGCCCTAGATTGGACTTTCGAGGTGACGGAACCTCTCTATATGTTTTGTGGAAAATAACTCCGTCCCCGACGTTTTTAGTGTTGAAGGTAATTTATGGGCAAAGAGGGGATGTAGGGCGGTGGCCAGGGCTCCCCCACTGGGCGCAACCAAGGGGGAGGCCGCGCCTAGTGCCCACCTGGTGGACCCCTGGCTCCCATTCGTCTCTCCTTTGGACTATGTCTTTGTTCTGGGTAAAAATTGATGTACGTGGATTTTCATCCCTTTCCGAGAATATTTCCTTAAGAAATTTTCTAAAATAGAAAAACTGTTAAAAACATCAACTGGCCTAGGGCATCTTGTTGATATGGTAGTTTGTGAAAACATCCAAAAAATGAAGGAAAACGATAGAAAACAAATGGGAAACAAAAGGTAATGGGTAAAAAACAAGCATGGGGCATCAAAAATTATAGATACGGTTGCAACGTATCAGCATCCCCAAGCTTAACTCCTGCTCGTCCTCGAGTAGGTAAGTGAAACAAAATAATTTTTGAGGTGACATGAAGCCAACACAAATCTTGATCAATGTTATGTAAAAGCATTGCAAGATGAGATCAAAGTACTTTAACAAAGGCATGATAAATATTATTTAAACTAATGTAAACTTAGCAACCATGTTGCACATGAAAAGAAACACAAACAAAAGAAAATGAATAATGAAACATTGAAAGTGATACATTTGTTTCAATCATAAAGAAAAAACATAATAAAGTGGTCTCCAGCTAGTCCTTCATGTGGTAGCAAAACATAAATGTCGTGACACCTTCAAAGTTTAATTGGTGACTAGCTATAGATAATTTGAGAGCAAGCAATACCACAATCATGAATCAATCAATAATAAATTTTGGGACTATGCACATTATAATCAGAATAACAACTACGCTCTCTTAGCTGGTGCATAAATTGAGAAGATGAAGACTCAACATAAAAGTAAAAGAAAGCCCCTTCGCAGAGAGAAGCAAGGATTACTCGTGTTCTAGAGCTTTTTATTTGATAAAACAGAGATATTGAAAACAATTTTGAGAGAGGTGTATGTCTATGTCAACGGATTATAATAAAAAACTTATCATAATCCATGTCAAGCAAAGTGTTTCGACTTCTGAGATAGTTTCTGTTGTTTTATTAGTTTGGCACTACCCCCACGTTTCTTTCACAAACCAGGGCTAGCCGTGTTCACATGTACCCACTAGCTTTCATCAAACCATGGGGAAGTGTCTTTTGTTATATTAATTGTAACCAACTCTCTGCAAATTTAGATGAGCACGTATTTCATACTCATCGGGTGAAATAAGGAAGAAGAACTTTGCTTGACACAAACCATAATAAACTTTAAACTACTTCCACATGAGCTAAAACAAGAACACAAAACATGTTAATAATTTTGAAGGTTTAAAGGTAGATCACGAGAAATTTACTCGGAGTGATGGTGAAAACCAAACTTTGGTTTTTGGGAGTTGGATGCACAAGTAGAGCTCATAGTCAGTACATGTGAAAGCTAGCAAAAGACTTAGAGCGACCAACTAAGAGAGCAATAACGGACATAATCATGCATAGCGACAAAACATCATTAATAAAAGCATGAAGTGATATTACAAGTCAAAAAGTAAATGATCATCAAGGCTAGAGGTGACTTAATTTGTAGTCATAACATGGTGTGAGCATGCGCCAAGTCAATCCAGATAAAGCATTCAAAGGAGAAATACCACAAAACCATGCTTCAATATGAGAAAACAACACATGATTAATTTCAATGACACATTAAGCACTCTCAGCTATTGCAGAGTCATGATACATCATAAATAACTAAGCACACAATTAAAATAACATATAACATGACATGTCAAAGCCTATGCCACAGTCAAAACAAGCTTCCTATTGCACCACTATAAGTATGAAACAATTTACTCTTCTCCAACACCAAACAACTTATTTGAAACAACTCTCAAAGGAAATAGACATCAAAACCAGAGAGCTAATTAAATATAATTGAAGCAAATCCTTATGCACCGAACAAAATTTGAGTGAAAAACAATAGCTAAACATAGTTCTAGTAAAAACTAAACACTCACACGAAAATAAGAGTGAAAACTAGAGTGTTCTAGACAATGAAAACAGAGCGAATCTCTCCCAAAATGAAAGTACTAGGATCCAACCAGAAGCTAAAGCAAATAAAACAAAACATACCGAAAGCAAAATAAAATGAAGCTCCAATAATCACACATATCATGTGAAACAATAAAAATATAGTGTTTTAAAAGAAACCTGATTTTTTTTATTGATGAAGAAGAGGATGTCTTGGGCAGGGCCGACCCTAGGGAGGGGCAGGGTGTGCGGTCGCCCCGGGCCCCCAAAATCTAGGGGGCCATATAGGTATGCTATAGGCCTATGTATTCCTGGTCCAGCCAAAAGAAAACCTTAGGTAAATGGGCAATGTGATGCGTAGCCAGGGAGATAAGAGGTCACACGCACGTACCAATCTAGTGATAGTTGCTTTCCTCTCGATCGAGTCGGCTCCAGCCCTCCAGCATGTTGTACCATCGCGCGTCCATGTGGCTGATACACATCCCATGCCCCTGACACTACGGATTTTTATGCATAGGCCCTGTTTATGCAGATTGCAGGTCATCATTGCTAGTTAGTCGTCTCATCCATTTTATGTTTTTAAATTCCGGGGCCCCAATCAAGACAACACGCCCCACAGATTTGGCTATTTTCTTTTGCATCTTTAGGCGCACATTCCCGATTTGAGATCAGATGTATATATAGTCTATGTGGTATCATTTATTTTCAGTATTTGATGTATTTTTTTTCATCATTGAATGATACCCTGTCGTCCAAAACGTATCCATCCGGTGGCTTTAAAAGTAAAAGAGCAAAGTGTGTTGACGATTTGATAAAATCACAAAATGGAGATGTCCACAATTTTTTTAGGAGTAATACTAGTGTTTGGGCAAACCCAAATTACGAGCGGGCAATAGTTTCTACGGAGGAAGAGAAACCAATAAGGAATTTTGAATCTTATCGGCAAGAAGTAACTATTGACGGCATTTACATCAACTCTATTATAGACGACTTTGCATCGAGAAATGTTAGAAGAGTTTTTTTAATATAATATGTATAAATTATTTGATATGCATACCCTTTTTTGGATGCATCTACATGATATTCACAACATAAATTTTTACACGTGTAGTCCTTATTATTGTTATGATGTCTATAATAAGAGCCCTAAACTTTAGTTTCGCCCCGGGCCCCCGAAATTTCAGGACCGGCCCGCATCCCCAAGCTTTGACTTGTACTTCTTGGATATGTCTTTGCGTGACATGGGCATCCCCAAGGTTGAGATACTGTCCATATTTCATCTCCTCATATCACACTTCTCCCCCTACACTTAAAAACTTCCTCCACCTAAAATAATAAATCCACTTGGTTTAGTTTAAACACAAGTCTAACACTCAATTTAAAACATTATCTACTGTCACAACTTCTTTTAAATATCTTCCCCTCAAAATAACACCAAAAGAAAGAGATTAAGACGCAAATGCAAATATTAGCAGAAATCTTTTAAAACAGAACAATCGGTAAAGATGAATTTTTTCCTAAAATCTTCTATTGGCCAAATAAAAAAAACCGGAAACCAATGAAAGTTATATAACAACATGGGGCATGCGTCCATTTTTTATAGCAATCCGACGTTCAAGCTGAGATATATAATTTTTTTGGTGCCGGCCTAGAAATTTGTTTCAGAACATCAACTTCTCCAGATCACACTACCTTTCTATTAGTGTCGGTGTACTGCCTTCGGCGGGGTCCTTGATCGTCAGACGGATGGGCCCGAGCCACAGTCTTGGACAGTCTTAATTTATCGAGTCTCGGCTCCCCCAGTCGAATGCCCCCTGGGGGGCGCCCTGGGAGGCGTGGCCACGCGAGGTCACCCGTCACCGGAAGAAAGCTGCGTGTGGCGCATCGAAGGCAGGTAGACGATTCCACGTGGATGGTGGGACCTTCATGTTCCGCCTCCATGCGTACCCCCTCCACAGAATGATAGCTACATGTGTGAGCCCCGCAATAGGAAAATTGACGAGGCATTGGGATATAAAAGGAGAGAAAGAAGAGAAAGGAAAGCAGGGCAGGGAGTTGTATTCCCACCCTTGTAACTTCCCGTCGGTAAGATAATCCCAGATTAGACTTGCAGGAAATAGGGTTCCATCTCTCCATGGCCTGAACCTGGGTAAACAGCTATGTCCATGTGTTGTGCCTTTAGCTCTCCCTTTTTTCACAACCCGAGAAGAGGCGGTGCAGGAGTCTCCCTCGTGCACTTCCGAACAAATCTGGGGGCTGGATGTTGGTAACTCCCGGTGTCCGCGTTTTGACACGCGACATCTCGCTCGCTATGTAGGGGACGCGTGAGCTTCTGCATCGTTTCCATGGATTCCTTACAAAGAAGCTCCATGGAGTCCTCACAAAGAAGATCTGTGGCCCGAGGGTCGGCCTTTGGCAGGCCACACCTCAAGCCCCCTCCACCGGCCACTCCGGTGGGCGTGGTGAGCGGAAACCCCCCAGATTTGGCCGATCCGGGGGTTGAGACTATCGACTGTTCGGGGGGAGGACAGAGCGCTGGCAGCGATGCGAACTATGTTGCACAACCCTTAGCTGAGAGTGCAAGACGACGTGCCATCTTAGTCGTGGCTCGAGGGAGTCATCTCCATGACAGACTACATTTTTTGGTGCCACGACGACGCCCCGATGGCCGTGGGGTAACTATCCCTGGCAGGAAGTAGATCCGCCCCGCGGGCCATACAACCCGAGATATCTGAGCCTAACCCCGACAGGGGCCAGCAAGCGAGAAGGCGTCGCCGCCCACAATGAAGGGGTGGCCCGCGCAGCCTCTCTGAGTTCGGTGACCGTGCTTAACCACACCTCCGGCTACCCACGACGACCTCCAAAGTTTGGTCCAGGGGTGGGGGGAATCCCTCCGCCGATACGCGGAGCGTTTTCGTCGCGTGGTGTGCCGGGTGCCCGAGGCTCGAGAAGACACTATCCTCCTCATCTTCATGAGCATCACCCATCACCCGTTTCTCGAGCGAGAACTGTAGGCCATGGTCATCCGACGGACGGGGGACCTGATACGTCATAAACGTATCCTTAATTTCTGATGTTCCATGTTGTTTTCATGCCATATTCTACATGTTTTCCTTACATTTTATGTCATTCTTATCGATTTCCTGGGACTAACCTATTGACAGGATGCCACAGAGCCAGTTCCTGTTTTCTGTTGTTTTTAGTTTAAGAAAAGTTGTTCTGGAAATATTCTCGGAATTGGAAAATTCGAAGCCCGGGAGTGTTGGAATTCCTGAAGGTTCCACGGATTCGCAAAGAGGCCTGGAGGGGCCATAGGGGGGCCACACCATGAGGCGGCGCCCCCCCGCCGCGCCTGGAGGTGGTGTGGGCCTCTCGGGCGCCCACCGCCATCGCCCTTTCGCCTATATATTCCCCCCGATGCGTGAACCCTAAAAAGATACCACTTTTCCACGAAAAACACCCGAGGCCGCCGTCATCGTCAACCCGAGATCGGGAGGGTTCTGGAGTTCTCCCGGCACCCTGCCGGGAGGGGAAATCATCACCGAAGGTCTTTGTGTGGGCTCACCTTCGTCAGCGCCATCAACCATCTGGGGATGCTCTTTATCTGTCAGTGGTTCGTCAGGAGCATGCTCTACAGTAGGGTGACTCCATTGTTAATCAGTTCTACATGCAGAGTTCTTCTATCTGGAATCAACTCGACTCTCTTCGCACTGCTGTGTGTGGCACCTGCTCGTGTTGTCAGACCGTGCGCTCCGACTTGGAGTTCCAGCGCATCTACAAGTTCTTATTGTGCCTTCGTCCTGAGTATATTGCCTTTGTTAAGGCCCGTCTGAGTGAGCGGTTTCTTATGTCAGATCTTGGTTCGCTTCATTACTTTCTCAGGATTGAGGTTTCATCTACCTCTGATGGTTTCTTTATCTCCCAAGAATGGTGCATTCATGATCTTCTTACTCGTGCCGCTCTTAATGCTGAGCGTACTGCTGAGACTTTCATGGACCTCCATCTCTCTCTTCGTGCTTCAGATGGTGATTTTCTCTTTGATCCGACTCGTTATCAACATCTTATCGGGAGTCTCGTCTATCTAGCTGTTACTCGCTCAGATATTTCTTATCCTGTTCATACCTTGAGTCAGTTTGTTTCTACTCATACAACGGTTCACTATAGTCACCTTCTTCGTGTTCTACGCTATCTTCGTGGGACGATCTCTCTTTGTCTCTTCTTTCCTCGTCTAGCTTGTTACAGCTCCAGTCCTACTATGATGCTACGTGGGCTAGTGATCCTACAGATCGTCGGTCACTGTCTGCTTACTATGTTTTTCTTGGTGGTTCTCTCGTTGCCTGGAAGACGAAGAAGCAGACCGCAGTTCCCTGTTTGAGTACAAAGGCTGAGTTGCGAGCGATTGCTCTTTTGACCGCTGAGGTGACTTGGTTATGGTGGTTACTTGCAGATTTTGGTGTCTCCGTTACGACACCCACTAATCTAATGTCTGACAGTACATGTGCTATCAGTATTGCACGTGACCCGGTGAAGTATGAGCTTACCAAACATATTGGTGTTGATGCTTCTCTTGTTCGTGCTAGTGTGCAGGATCATACTATTGCGCTTCAGTATGTGCTTTCAGAGTTACAATTGGTGGACTTTTTTACGAAGACCCAGACTAGATTACAACATATTTTTTTCTATGCAAAGTTAGTAGTGTAAATCCACCATAAGTTTGAGGGGGAGTGTTAGAGAGAATATTGTATATTAGTAGTTCCCCTATTAGTTAGAGGGTTCACTGCATATTTGCCCTGTACATGTATAATACTCCCTCCGATACATCCATTTTTGTCCAACTTTGTGACAGTTAATTTGAGACGGAGGGAGTACATTGTGATCATTGGTGCTGTGGAATACAACTTTTCATATTCCTAACAACAGCCACACATGCAAAACGGCGGGACGATAGCATGGCAGACGTGGTGTGGTTACGGGTTCGGCTGTGTTCTCCAGCGCCGGGAGGACGGACGGGGCGGAGGTGTTTTATCAATATGAAGTTATGGCCTGATCAAATCGTGCTTGGTGCTCAACATTGAAATAATCTGGATCGCTGATTGGAGATAATTGAACGGTTAAAATTTAATGTATCCTAACATGTTTGCTCTTTTATAAGTAGTTTAGATTAGATTAGATTTTGATACTCCCTCCGATCCTAAAAAAGTGTCGGAAGTTACACCATGAGTTATACCTGTCTTAGCTGTTTTCCCACGACACTTTTTTAGGATCGGAGGGAGTAGTATTTTTGAGTGAGCTGTTCTCTATATTTCCGTGGTATAAATGAAGTAAAAAAAAAGTGCTGTATCGCCTGTAGGCGGGTAACATAGCTCGCTCAAAAGCAATAAAACCCAAAACAAAAACCCAATAAAATCTTGCATCCTAGTCCCGTCGCCTAATCCCATCCCCATCTCCACGCGCGTTGCCGGCGCCTCCTCCCGGCGAGCCAAAATCTGCCGCCCCGCCGAAGCTTTCATACCCCGTCGATAAGCGCGTCGCAGATAAGCTCTAAGCCTCTCCAGTTCTTCCCCACCCGTCTCGGCACCGGTATCCCATCGGGCTGGATCTAGGGTTGCGAGGGGAGGGGTTCTGGAGGCCTCCGCCACGATGGAGGCGGCCGATCTCGCCGGCGACGACCGCACTTTCAAGGCGGAGTTCACCAAAGCCGGCGCCGAGCAGCTAAAGGAGCGCATACGGGAGAAGCTGCGCGAGTTCAAGGACGGCGACGAAGAAACCCTCGTGGTAAGATGCCGTCACTCAACCCCCCCCCCCCCCCCCCGGGTCGGTGGGTTCCGCAGGCTGTGCTATTCCGGGACCGTGTCTGCTGCTGCTTCTCTTACTTCCTCTGCCATGACGCGGATAGATCTTACAACTTTGCCGGTTCGCAGCTTTTGCTTGATTATTTGCTTCCTCGACTTTGGGTATGCATTGGACTATAGTGATAGCCGTCGGCTCTAGTTTAGTGTCACTGTAGTATCATAGATTACATTGTACTTCGGCTGGGAGAATTCAGCTGGTGTAATAGGCAAAATCAACGAAATAATGTGTCACGGAACCGTCACTCAAACCTTTTCCTCCCCCCCTCCCCCCCCCCCCCCCCCCCCCCCAGGGACTGTTCACAAGGTGATCATAGACTAGGAATTCTTCTCTTATTTATTTGTACATGCCTGGAGTTTTTTCTGTAATCAAAGCACGGTTTATTTAGTCATCACTACTACATCAGTTGCTCAGGAACCAATGGTCCTTATTTTCCTACTTTCAAGTACTAAATTTTGTGCTTTTATCGGCAAATGGATGGAATTCGATTTATGAAACTTGTGCATGATGCAGCTTGGAACTTTTTTCTAGCTAATGCAGCTTTGAGACCTTAGCATATTTGTACGAAATAAAATTTAGGCCCTATGCCTAAAAAATCCAATTTTTGTTTTATTAAACACATGCCTTTTTTTTTTCTAAAGAAATTCAATGTTCTAAAAAACAAAATGTCAAACAATAAGTACTCCCCATGAATTATGAGCACTTATTTTCCAAAGATTAAACTTTGATCGATGATTAATCTAACTATGTGTGGATTATTGATACAAAATTAATATCGTTAAAAAGTGTCTTTAATACAAATTCGACAATATCAATTTTGTGCTAGTATCCACCTTTTATTGTCGACAATTTCTTGCTCAAGGGTGTATTTTAAGAAGCATGAGTATTTTATGTTTCTAAATAGATGCGGTACGACGATATCTTTTAGTTGGACTGTTCTAATTGGATGGATGTGGCCGAGCAAAATAGTCCAACTTTAGTAGACCAAATAATGCGAGAGAATGTTTGAACTGAAAGGACAAAAGAGCGATAAATGAGAAGAAAAACACCCATAAGTTGATAATTGAAGACTGTATCAATTTATTGTGAGCAATAATTTTCTTGGAGGCCGGAAAGAGCAAGCATCAAAGGGTCTTATGGATAGGGAGTGACTGGATTTGCGTCAGATATTTTCTAGCGCACGGATTCTTTCTTTACTTTAGTGTATAATGCTCAACTCAATTGATTAGTGAAATGCGAGTTCTTACTATCAGCATTGCTTTTGGGATTGGCTACAATACCTCTCATGGAAAATCTGCTGCTTAGTTGTCGCCTACCTGCAGGCTGCAGCGAATGCCACCATTTTAATCATAAAGAGTGGAGTTTGACATGGAATAGATTGTGTCAACACTTATTATCACAATGTATTCATTTTCAAACACATTGGAATTTTAAACATCATGTTCTCTTTCCCCTGTTGCTTTATTACATTTAGATGTTTCTAGAGAGAGCATTCAATGGACCTCTGTTGCTATCTTAAGTGCAGAACTATGTTATTGTGCTGCTGACGAGTGGAAAGCGCAAGGATCTGACCAGCAAGGAGCTCCATATTTTCCTGGGAGTTGATGATAGTGCAACGTTTATTTCATGGTTAGTACATGTGATTTGTATTTTTCTCAGTATAATCTTTTACCATGCAATATTCACTTACGGATACGTATTTAGGAAGAAATTTAGACTCGGTCAGGAATAGTACTTTGGTTTCAGCACTGAATCAACACAAAACTTCCCAAAGATGAGCATTACCCTTTTAAAACTCAAGTTCAAGAAACTAAAAAATGTTTTAGGGTAAATGAAGATGAGTTCTCTGGAAATACTACTGTTTGTTCTTCTGTTCCTCTCCTTTTAATTGTATATAGTTTTGTCGATGATTCTCCTTTTGTTTCTCACTCAATAAATGAAGTTAGAACTTGAAGTTTATATGGAGTGATGCTAAATTAAAAGCCTTTCTGTAATTCTAATGTTCGCAAGGCGCTCAACATGAAATGGTTTGCACGGGTTATTGTAAACCACTTTTGTGCGTGATACACACAGAAGCCATAAGTTAACATTTTAAGTTTTTGCACGGGTTTTTAGCAAGTTGGCTACTTATTCTACTGCAGTATGACCCTGCTTTACAACTGATAAAAGGTTAAGTTCTCTTTCTACCTGGATCATCGTTGTATACAACAACGGGCATGGATTTTTTTGGGGTACCTATTGCAATTATAAATAACTGGTATTCGTATTGTCTTAACAAGTGTGCATACTGAACACACATTGAACGTCCTTATAGGTTGTGGGATCATCTATCTTTAAATTTGCACCTATATGTGCAAACACAAGAAAAACGTGGGGTGGAGAACAAGGATGATGAAACCGCAAAAGAACTATCTGGAAGACATCAATCACCTGAGGTGCACGCGAGAAGCAAAGATCAAATTCGCAATGAGCATACAAGTGAATCAAATACGACCACCAGGAGTCGGAATAAGAGGGAAGGGAAAGGAACTGGTCGAGAGGGTAATAATAACTTTCCACTCCGAAGTGTATTAACGGATATTTTGCACGGAGAAGAGAAAAAACTGCAAAAATCTATTGAAATACAACAGCCTAAATTGTCTAATCAAAGGAATGGCAGAAAGCGCGATAGGGAGGAAGAACCACAACAAACAAAGGTGCGTAGCATATCATTCAACTTTCATGTCTGCCTCTTCTATACTTTTCCGTGCCCTGCTTATTTTAGCATGGTGTGCCCTGGATCTGAATTTACTTGCACTGTAACTAACATTTTAATATTTATGCTTCTCTATATCTTGCAACATAGAAGCTTGTAACCAACAAGTTACAAATCTTTTTATTATCAGCAATAATAGTATATAAAAATAAATAAATCAATTTTTAGTTTCTGGATTAAATGATTATATTTGTTCTCGATATCTTGCAACATAGAAGCTTGTAAACAACAAGTTACAAATCTTCTTATTGTTAGCAATAATAGTATAGGACAGACCCAGTGCATATAGGCTCCCACACAAGGTGGGGTCTGGGGAGGGATTATAAGAACCTAGTCTTACCCTTCAAAGTGCAATGCAGGGAGGCTGGTTCCAACCCAGGACCTCTTGGCACAAGTGAGGAGGACCTCATCACTGCACCTGTGCACCAAGGCCTGCCCTCAATTTTAGTACATTAAAAATAAATAAATCAATGTTTAGTTTCTGGTTTAAATGATTATGATGTTAGGTTCTAGCTGTTCCATTTTCCTGCAGTTGTATCGCAAAAATAATATTCTTGGCAACTGACAAATGTTTGCTTCCCATGGATATGAATACTATTTTGTATGCTACAGTAGTCTGTTTCCTATTCGGACCAACTGCCAAGTTAAATATTGAGAAACTCGTCGAGTAGAAAAAATTGTAATGACCTCAAATACTGTTTATATTCTACGTGGACAAGGAATTTGTATGTGTTTTTATCAATAATTATTGGCTGTATTGCAATGCAATACACTTAACCTAATTTCTGATACAACTAAATGCCTTTACTCTTTAGGAATCCACTTAAGATGTTGCTTTTGTCGACCTGAAATCAAAATGCCATTTACAATCAGTTCTCTTATTTTGTGCCCAGAGAGAATTGCCTTCTCGTCCCGTGCTTGGTGCATCCCGCCGTCTTTTGCAGTTTGCTGTTCGAGATGCTGTAAAAGGTGTGCAGCAAACTAGCAATCCTACTGAGCCATCTGCCAAGCGCCTACGTTCTGTGGTTTCTACATTATCCACAGACAACCTGCATGGTCAAAAGTCCGAAAGAACTACAGACCGCCTGCATGACAGGAGATCAGAAAGATCTACAGACAGTGTGCATGGCAGGAGATCAGAACGATCTAAAGACAGCGTGCATGACAGGAGATCAGAAAGATCGACAGACAACCCAAATGATAAAAGGTTAGAAAGAACTAGGCAAATTCCACAAGTACCTGGAGCTGCTTTAGCTCTTAGAGCTGCTGCGGAGGCTGCTGCAGATTCTTCCAAAGCAAGAACTACTGGAAGTGTGTTCAGTCGATTAGGTCAAGGGAATGCTGTTAAACAACCATCTCGTTCTCGTGAAGAGAAGAGAGATTTTGAGCCAGTTACATCTGTAGATGATCATGATTCTGATCAGCATGATAGTGACGAAGAGATATCAGGAGATCTGAACATAGCAGATGGGGAAGATGAAATGAATGTTGATACTGCCTCTGATGATGATGTGGACATAGATGATGGACCTACTAGATACCAAAGTTCTTATTCACATGCTGGTGCATTCTCTTCAGTTGCGGAGAAGAACTATACATCCACGAAATGTAGCACTGAACCTGAGACCAACACGACAAGGCGTTCGAGTTTGACTTATGAGGGGCAACCTGGTTCTTCATCACCAATAAGAGCAAGCAAAACTGTGGTTGGTCCAGTTAATCTCAGTTCTGTGGAACCTGCTAGTTTTGGAACACCAAAAGATGTTCATGTTGTGGAGAAGCTGGACATTACAACCGTGAATCCTAATGTTACCTCTCCGTCTGTTAATGTCAAAGTAAGTTCCCTCACACCTGCAGTGAGCAAATTTTTATGATAAACTGCACCATGTTAAGCATTTGCAGATGCCTCTTCTGATTATTTTATCCGTAAGTAAGAACCATTCCTCTGACCATTTTTTAATCTATATTTCTGTCTTATAGTTTTGAAAAAATGTTTACCTTTTTTTTTTTTTTTTTTTTTGCATTGGAGATGCAAATGAATTGCCATGTGAAATTGGCCTTTTTCTCTCTCTCTGAGCCTCAACTATGACTGGCACCTTATTGGTATTTCAGTCAAAGCCTAAACATATTAATATGTGCCCTTTTTATAGTTTTTCTGTTGGATGTTTGCATGGTATGGCTTGTACTCATTTGCCATTTGGCCTGAATGGAATGATAGTTGGACCGATGGACCATCATGTGAAAAAAATAACAAATTATTTTCAATGATTTGCCGGTTCTAGTTTCTACTGGATTGAACTTGGCTGGTTTTGTTGTTTTTGCGGGATTACTTTGCTCTGCTTTAATCTCTGCGTGACCAACTGCATAGGCCTGTGCTCATATCACACTTGTTAATTCCTTTGTGGTCGTCATTCCTGTTTGGTGTTTTAAACAGAATATCTTGGTATCGGACCATTCCGGTGTTCCGTTCCAGGTTTATATAATAATTTAGGCATACATGTACAGACATAATAAAAGAAAAATGTACGAAAAGGATGAGTGGAGGAAATGCCTGAATGGTGGCCAGGCCTAGCATTGTTTATGCGTGCAGCAAGAGCAGCCTGACCCATGCATCCAAGTTCAAGAAACCCAGAAAGCACCAGGCCCAATGCTCCATGCGAAGTGCCTCTTGATAGAATTAGAACCTCTAGATCGATATTAGTCCCACCTCGCATATGAGTAAAACCAGCTGTGGTGCTGGTCCCTATAGTAAGAGCAGAGTGTGATGATAATGCATCACACTGTATTGTACCTACCGGTACTGGAATGTCTGATGCAGGAAATCTGGCCGAGATGCAAAGTGTCGGCCGGAATGCCTGAAATTTAGCCCGGTACAGAATGCAAGCTGCTGCGTACCGTTTTGGTTAGGAAGATGGAATGATCTGGTAGTTCTGGCTGGAACAGAACACAATTAATAAGTCTGGTTCATATGCCAACATCCAAAGAAATTTGGGATAAAAAGCCAAAGCTATTATTATATCAATGTCACCTGAATTTAAGAGATAGGTCCATACTTCTGTCATTCGGTATCCTCGAGTATTTCTGGTAATAAATAAGAAGATTTGCATTCTACCTGTTACGTAAGTTGTTGATTACTTCTTTGTTATATTCTTTTGGTCATTGACCTTGTAGCATTAAAATTGGGACCTGGTTCCCATTTAACCAATGGTTAGGTTAACCTAACCTAAAAAAGAACCCAATGGTTCTAATGGTTAACCTAAAAATCCATTAGGTTATTTAGGTTTGAACCAAATTAACCAAAAGTTTATCCGTCACGAACCTAATCCCGCACCTGGACATGTCTACCGAGTGATACCTCCGCATGCGGAAGAGCGGCTTGGCCGCATGCGCCTTCCTCTCTCGCGACGATGTGTCGCGTTTTCTGGCCAGCCGGTGGCGGCGCCTCCCCACCACAGACTCCGTGACCGTGCACGAGCTAGCACCTAACCGCCCCATGGTCACTGCCAATGTCTTCATGGACGCCGCCAAGACGGCTACAGTAGCATATATTTTTCAGTTGACCTGCTTCAATGTTTATAATTTCTGAGAATGCCCTGACTGTATAAAAATTGCCCAGGAATCAAGCCATGGAGAAGTTCAAAAGGATTCACAGCGGTCTGCAGCATCTAGTACGTAACAAGATTCAGGGAGTGTATTTTTTTGTAATACATCAGAGATATGCGAAGTGGAGCACTTAGAATCAGTTATCACTGAGAATGCTTCGCATTTGACAGAATACCATTTATTATTTAATATAATGCATGTTACTTTACTTGCAGTTACCAGTTCATATAGCACTGCACACCCCACTGAGGATGCGGATTCAAGGACCCTCTATGTTAGCAACGTAAGTATCCTTATATTGTCACACTTCCTATTTTTATGCCCTTAGGTTCTTCTATTTATCTTCCAATTTTGTTTGAAGGTTCACTTTGCTGCCACCAAGGACTCGCTATCTCGCCATTTCAACAAGTTTGGTGCAGTGCTGAAAGTAGTCATTGTTACTAATGCAGCAACAGGGCAGCCAACAGGGTTAGCTTTTTTTCTTATGCTAATCTTTGTCAGGATAAGATTTATAATGTTTCTTTTAGTTATTGGTTACTTACATTTGTGAGATAAAATTGATTCTGGCTGTAGAAAAAAGCAAAGTTCATATTGGCATATCTAGTTCGTAGCAACCATCGGGTGCTGTTATGCTACTTCCCTTAGTTCAAGTCTTCAATATCAACATCAATAATGTCTGGAAACATATGTGAACGCTTTTCTCAATTTGAATCAGCCCTTGAGACTGAATTCCCAAAAAAAACAGGAAAAATCAGTGAGTAAACTAGCCAATTCATTAGCAATTCCTACCAATTTATCGATAAGACATCCCTTGAGACTGAATTGCAAGTTGAAGGAGCTAAAATAAGCTAGCCAATTCATTAGCAATTCCTACCAATTTATCGGGAATACATCAGTGAGTGATTTTTTATCTGATACAGGTCGGCATATGTAGAATTTTTACACACAGAGTCGGCTGAACGAGCTCTGTCTTTGAATGGTACATCATTTATGACACGCATTCTCAAGGTATGATTGCTATCATCTTTTGAATTATTTTTAGCCTGTCATATACTGTTCTCCTTTGCATTATTGGTACTGGAGTAGGAGTTGAACAAAAAGCACAATCCTTGTAACTTATTCAGTTTTGCTTTCATCTACCATATATTTCTGCACTGAAGTTCCATGGACCTCGTTGCTCGAGAGTAGCATGTTATCACCCTGTTATTGGGTTGGTTAGCCTTTTCGGTTGCCTGTAAACACATTAATTACCGAAGCTCCTGTGTATCGAGTGCACTCCATAGGCGATACTCATTCTGCTTTCTTGTACTGTAGGTTGTGAAGCGAAGCTCCCATGAAGCTGCTCAGTTTTATGGTTGGCCTGGTAGCGGCCGGTCATCACTGTATGGTAGGCACAGTAGGATGGCATACCCAAGGGGTGTTCTTCCTGGTAGTTCTTTTAGAGGGCGTGCTCCCATGAAAGCGGGTGCCAGAAGTTTTCAGTGGAAGCGTGAGGCTCCAGGCACTGATTCAAATGCAGGTGTGGCACTGTCTTCAGCTGAACAGGTTCTTCCACCAGCCACATAGGGGATCATATTATAGATGATCATAGCGAGAACCAATTGGGGTCTTTCCAATTGTGCGGCATGTTCGAATGAGAACAATAGGGCCAATAAGCTGAGAAGATTGTTGCTCTAAAATGCTGCTTTGTAAAAAGACTAAACAGGAAAAAAAATAAAAAAAAAGGAAAAAAGAAAAAAGAAAATTGGGGAACGGGATCTGGAGTTCCAGTTTGGTGAACTGCAATGCTGATACTTGGAGATGGTTGCGCTCTATATCGATGATCAGGCTGCCGCAGCAAGCAGTTTCTCGTCCATCTGAAAGGGCTTACACACAATTGAAATAAGTGCAACTTCTGCTGTGTTGATGGTTGCTTCAACGAGGATTGACTGCCGACTGGATAAAAAGGAGGACCCCAGTTCTTGGACATGATATCCTGGCGCTTAGTATGCGCTCTCTCTCAATGTGTAAGCCCCAAGTGTATAGCAACCTATTTATTTGTACTAGTCTCTCTGAACCCCTTTCCAAGCAAAAAAAATGTGAAAAAAGAAGAAAAGATAGTTCATCTCCGTGTGTCATTTCCTAACTGTTTTTATTTCTTACATAGTGATTTTTTTTCGTTAGACATTCATTTAATTTATTGGATTAACATTGTTACTTTATATGGAACACCCTTTCTCTCAATAAATAACAGAGCATTGTTGTATTCCCAGGGTGTAAAAATCATATTCTAGGCTATTTTAAGAGTTGCAGCATCCATCTTCTGTATGTCACTGCTGCTTGCGAGCTTATTTTTGCTACAAAGTCTGGTTCTCTGCTCGTGTACATTAGCTAATTAGCTAGAGCGCTTGTTTTGCTGGAACTACTAGAAAACGTTAAACAACCTAATGTAAGAGATCTATCCGTATTCTGCCCGCCAGGTTAATCTCCTGTCTCTCCATCAAAATCGACAAGTGGAACACGAGGGCAGGAGAGAGGCAATTGTGAGGAGGCTGTAGAAACCCATCTAGGTTCCCTCCCTCTCGGCGGTTACGCCGTTGGTCCGCTCCGTCTCATATGGCCTTAGGCCTTGGAGGCGTGGCGGATCACGGTCTCTCGCCGGCGGGATGTTTTTGTTCTTTGTTTAGCTTTTTGTCCAGTGGCAGATGGAAAGTCGGCGTGTCGGATATATGTTAAATAGGGGTATGTCCGACATTGGACGAAGTCCGGATTACCCGGGTGGTCCACGAGTAATGGAGCAGTAAAACCCATTGGGCGGCCTAGTAATCCGACGCAGGGGAAGGTTAATTATGGAAGAACCCAGATTACGGTCCAATGCGTAATCCGGCATGGAGAAGAAGCCGAACGTCCACACAAAAAATAGGAATACTTTGGTTAGTCTCTATGTTTTCATTCATGTAATCCCTAGTCGGGCTGCATATATAAAGCCGGACGAGGAGCCGCCTAAGGGCACAAGATCGAAGACATCGAAACCCTAGACTCACATTGCATTCTATATACCTCAGGATTTAGACTTGATTAGTGAGATTGCAGGAGTAGGGCGTCGCCATTGTTGCGACGTATCGAAGCAGGGTAAACTTGTGTCCCCGCCTACGACAACTTCGCTACGTTTCCACCCACGATCTACTCAAAGGCTTATGACACCCCTTGCCATGAACCATACTAAGAACACTCGACAGTTGGTGCCCACCGTGGGGCCAGCGGCGTCCGTGGTTACGTTCCGAGTGGGAATACTCGACGAAACATGGTCGGAAGCTTGGAATTCGACAGAAACGTCGGCCGCTTCATCGACAACGATTCCTATCTGCCGACACGGAATCACCTGGTAAGTGCTTGCGTCCTTCCTATTGGATCTGCTAACGTCTTTGTAGGTTTAACGACGGAAGCAATGGGTTTCAGTGGTGGAACTAAAAAAATTCCATCCGCCCTATGCCCAGTAGAAGACGGCTTTGACGCCGGATTCGGGAAAGATCTGCCTTACTCATACCTTGGGGGCAGACCAAAACCTATTAACTTCATATCGCCAAAGCATGACGGGATGTATTGCCTCTCAGGAGATGTCAATTCCCAGATCGCACTTTGTCGGCATAGTGCAAGCAGATTCTGACGAAAAGACGAAGGACGAACAACCCGTCAAAAAGGTAGAAGAGGATAAAACCACAGAAAAGGTGGATAACCCGAAGCCCGCCAGTCAGTTGGAAAACTCGGAAACCGAATCTATTATAGCTGTGATTGAAGCAAAGATTCGGAAACCGGATCTCCATCTGGCGATACAGATTCTGATGATGATGGTGAGGCTTTCGAAACAAAAATAAAATCCATGCAAGGAGGTTTCCACGAAGTTCTCATGGCTAAACCTGCAAAAAAGGCGGACGCTGGGGAAAAAGAGGAAACATATCTAATTACCCCTCCACCGGAAGATAATACAAACATGGAGGAAGAGGATGATCAAATCCCGAAATTTCTTGATGTCCAGGAATTAACGGAAGATGAAACCCTAAAGAAACCTCCATCCTCCAAGTAGAAGAAAAAATCCATCAAAAGGCTATATGCCAAAGTACAAAAGAAAAAGCTGGACATATTGGCAGACATAGCCAACAAGAACCTGGAAGTCGGCGGAAGCAGTGGCGTAAAGATAGCGGATAAGAAAAAGCAGAAACAAGCTGATACAGTTCCGGTACCTCAGATGTCGGAAGAAGACGAAGCCGATCTGTCGGATATATACCGATTAGGGGTGTATCCGGCATTGGTCTAAAGAGCCGGATTACCAGGGTGGCTTGTTGGTAATGGATCACAGTCCATTGGGCGGCCCAGTAAACCGATGCATAGGAAGCCGGATTCTAGAAGAACCCGGACCACGACCCAAAGTGGTGCGGCTTGGAGGAGAGGATGGATTCCTTACTTTCCAAGTTAGATACTTTCCGTAGTCTTCTAGGTTTCCTTTCTGTAAGCCCTAACCCGGCTATCTATATAAAGCCGGACGAGAGAGACGAAAGATACAGACAATTAGCTAGAAGCCAACTCGCCGAGAAGTTGATCCTTGCCGAGTTAGCGAAACCCTACTCACATTGTACTTTGTATACTTCAGGCTTCTGTTGGAACGCGTAGAGATAAACAAAAACTTTTCTACGCGGTACTTCCAAGATCTAGCGAGTTAGAAGGCCACGAGGATTACCACTAGACGCGCGGTTGCGGATTATCGATGCAGCGCGTCGATGCAGTGCAGTCCCACGATCCGATCCAGCCGATCCAATCCCGTGAACGTCGAAGTGTTGAACGTACAGCACCTCTGCCGGTATCCACACGTGCGAGGAGGAGCTCCGACGGCGGACTGCTAGGTCCGGTGCGACGGCTGGACTAAGTGGGGCTAGGGTTCCCAACGCATGGAAGTGGAGTAACGTGCCCGCTGGGCAACCTGCACCCCTCTTTATATAGCGAATGGTAGTGGGCTTCACAACACTTGTGGCCCATTCCCTCTGTGAGTCCGACTCACAAACTCAGTCCATTTCCGGTTCTTAAGTGTGCGATCCTGTAGGCTCATGGCGATTTGGACACGATTGGAGTCCGACTCCCAATCGATCAATAGGTAGTGGCTCCTAGCAGAACGTGCCGACTCCCAGGTGCCATAGAGTCATGACGACATACCTTCCAATGTGACTTTCATCTTAGTCCCTTTTGCCTCACGATATACCTTGTCGAACTATAGGCGAATTATCGTCATCCCTTAATAGCTCAACTCTCTTCTCGGTCCGTGATATATGATTCATCTGACCAACTCTTAGTCAATAGACTCAGTTAACACTTAACCGAGTCACGCATGGCCATGCTTCCGGAATCATATCACTCGAGAGGGCCCAGAGAATATCTCTCCATTCGGAGGGGCAAAATCCCATCTTGATTATTGGCATCACGCAGCTTGCTTCTCATTCGACCCGAACTCTGCCTTTATAATTGCCTTGTCACAGAACAACGTTTGACAGAACCTAAGTCGATGATCCACATCTCAGATTGTGCAACAACCTCAGGTCTAAGGATTACATTGATTGAGACATGCAAATGATGACTTGCTCGTTGCATCTCAATATGGGTCAGTCCGACTTGCTAAACTCTTTAGCCAAGTCTGTGAACGTTGGAATGGGTTCGCCATGCCCATGAAAAGTGGAACCGAGTCATCAGCCAACACTCACATTAGTCTAGGGTGTGTGTCCAGCACAACCTTGATGACCAAGGACAATTTAGTATGAACAACATGAATACATAGTTCCACAATCGAATCACATATTCAATCACATATATCAGATGTTCAAAACAAGGACGACTTAATAACTTTATGAATACATTGAGAATTATATCATACATGATTGCCTCTAGGGCATATTCCCAACAGCTTCAACCCTGATTTAGTGAGATTGCAAGGGTAGGAACGTCGCCTAGTTGCGTCGTACCGAACGTGGGTAAACTTGGTGTTCTTGATTGTCGTACTACCACGTCCCCCCACGTCACTACCCGTAGGCTCATGGCACCCCCGTCTATGATTCTTACTACAATGTCTCGACAGTTGGCGCCCACCGTGGAGCCAGCGGCCTCAGGCATTACGTTTCGATCGGAGATACTCAGCGAAATCGGCAGTACGATAACTGTCGGAAGCCTGGAATTCGACAACGACGTCGGACGCTTCCTCGACAACGGATCATACATGCCAGCACGGAATCACCTGGTAAGTGCCTGCGTTTTACCGATTGGATCTGCAAACATCTTTATCGGATTAACCGCAGAACCAAGGGGATTCTGCGGTGGGAAGCAAATTTATCCCACCCGCCCTATACCCTACTGAGGAAAATTACGATACCGGATTATTCTCAGATCGCCAATACCCCGCTGAAATTGCTGCCTCTTCGGAGATGCCCGCAACCAGATCTCACTTCATTGACATGGTGCAGTCCGAGGTTGTTGAAAACACGGAAGTAAGCAATCCCGTGGAAGAAGCACAAAACAACAATCCCACAGAACAAGTGGAAGATCTGATACCCGTCAGTGAAACGACGAACTCGGAATCCGACTCTGTATTGGCTGCTATAGAAGCAAGATTGGAGTCGGAACCTGGATCTGAGGACATAGATTCCGAAGACGAAGATGAAGACAGTTTCGAAAGAAAGGTCAAATCTATGCAGGAGAGCTTCCATGAAGTACTTATGGAAAAACCGACTGAAAACTCGGATGCCGAAGAAGATGAAGATCCCAAAACACCTCCACCAGATGAGGAAAGAGAGGATGGCGAAACCAGTCCTATCTATCCTTATGTCAAGGAGTTGATAGAAGAAGAACCTGGAAAAAAGCCTCCCTTTTTCAAGAAGAAAAAGAAGACTGCCAAGAAACTCCAGTACAAACTCGAGAAGAAAAAGTTGGCAGATACTGCTAATCAAAACTTGGAAGCAGGAAGAGGAAGCGGAGTCACACCCGTGGAGAAGAAAAAGAAAGAAATCCCTGTTCCCCAAATGTCGGAGCAGGACGAGATCGATCTGATCAAAACCGCGGTAGGACCATACGAACCACCGGAAGTGATGGAAGCCAGAAGGCAAGCCCTTATGCGGCAGCAGCAACAACTATTCTGATCTCAAGAAAACCTCCTCAAAGCCCAAGCTACTGTAAAAGCAAAGCATGAGGAAATTGAAGAATTCGAAAGACGGAATATGTCCGGGATAAAACCCACGAGATTACCCGGAATTGCAAGGCTGGATGCGCTGCAAGCAAAAGAACGGTTGCAAAACCCTTCTTGGCAAAGACAGGTTAACGGCGTAAACGATAAGGGCGAACGCATCTACAATACCGCAGCTGAAAACACGGAAGCCGCATTCGCCATCCTTAACGACGATTTGTACTCCAAAGACAAAAAAACTTCAGGGAGTGTATGCTTTCCTGGAAAAGCATTACAACAGCAACAACGAGGACATGCAAGATCAGGGAAGTTGCATGAAGACTCGGCCCTATGCAAAACTGCCACATGCGCCGCTGGAGCACCTGGACCTGGTGAACCTGGAGATTCAGGCGATTCTAAGGAAAAGAAGGGAGATCCTAAGAAGGACAAGAAAATCCCGGTCAATAGGGATGAAGCGTCCAAGACAGGATCCCACCCACCAAAAGGTGGAAATCCCCGTGATCATAAAGAACGGGAGGAACAAAACCGGAAGGACAGAAAAATGATGCCACCTCCGAGACGCCCAGCTGAAAAAGCCGGAAGATATGACAATCCTCACAGGCGTGAGAGATCCAGTACTCCTCCTAGGAACAAAGAAAGGCCAAGGAGTAGAACTCCATCTTATTACAAAGGACACGACAACAGGCAAAATAGGGATAACCCCATAAGAGCGCACTCGCGCAACAATGGGCCAAAAAGGAGCAGATCCCCTTCTTTCCATTCAGCCGGCAGATATTCCGCACACGTTGATAAGGCGGGAAGAGATGATCTATACTTTGGACGTAAGTGCTTCACTGACAGGATCCGAAGAATAACCCTAGATTCTGGCTTTGCCAAAGTTGGTCCAACTTACCAAAAGTATACCGGAAGTACAAACCCGGATACATGGCTCTCAGATTACTATACTGCCGTTCAGATCAACAAAGGGACAGACGCGGAAGCGGTGAAATTTCTCCCCCTATTGTTGCTGGATGGAGCGAGAGATTGCATCAACGGGCTTCCATCAAGAACCGTGGATAGCTGGGATGATATGGCTAGAGTATTCGCTCATCATTTTCGGGGTACGTACAAACGCCCTAAGAGCATCAACCAGCTAAATCGCTGCGTCTAGTTTGAAGAAAAGTCGTATGTCGACTTTATATCAAGATGGACAACAATGAAAAATAGCTGTTTTGGAGTAAGTGATGTACAAGCAATGCATGCTTTCATCAATGGCTTAAAACCCGGTCGTACCGTTCATGGATGGTTCAAAGGAGCACAAAGATCTCGGATCTATGCTTACCACCGCTAATGAGCACGCAGAGGCCGAAGATGACATCAGACGAGAGGAGGAAATATTCATGCTTCGGTTCAGGCCAAAAAGACGCCTCGTTCTGAAAAGAAATCTACTCCAGAGGCACATGCAAAACCCAAAGAAGTAAACGCAACCTTTGGAAAGGATAATGCAAGCAAATGGAAAGGAAGAAGCACATAACCAATCTCCTACTCTAAGGAAGAGTGGGAAAAGATAATGTCGGAAAACTGTGTCCACCATTCGCAATTTGGGAAGCCTACCCATACAAACGCGTAGTGCCGCCTCAACAAACATATCAAAGGCCCTGCAGGATCCGGGAATAAGGGAAAGAATTCCAAGAGGAAGTTCAACAAGCAAAAGCGATAAGCTGAGAAAGAAGAAAGTGAATCGGACACTGATGATAAGATCCAAGAAATACAGCGAAAAGGTGAACCAAAATTCTCGAGAGTTGAAGGAGAATGTAACCTAACTTTCCTCGAAACCCCCTCAGCAAAGTAGGCGAAAAGGACACTTCAAGAAATCAACACGGTTGTTCCACCAACACCAAAGTACTTGAAGTATTCAAATACGCCAATTACCTGGGATCAGTCAGATCATCCCGGAAACATCCCAGAATGCTTTGGTCGTAAGCCCTATTGTTCAAAATACTAGGCTCAAAAGAGTGATGATGGATGGAGGATCTAGTATCAACATCATGTACCTGAGTACATTGAAAAAACTACATATTTCTGAGACTCAGCTCAGGTATAGCAATACACGATTTCATGGTATTGTTCCTGGCAGGCAAGCACAATCCCTAGGACAAATTTCCCTAGACGTAACCTTTGAAAGTAGAGAACATTTCCGCCAGGAAAAAATCTCATTCGAGGTGGTGCCGTTCGAAAGCGTTTATCACGCAATACTCGGACGTCCGACTTTTGCCAAATTCATGGCAAGATCATGTTATATGTATAACAATATGAAGATGACAGGGCAAAAAGGAGGAGTAATTACCATAACTGGAGATTACAAATTGGCGAACGAGCTGGAGAAAGGAAACGCCCTTTGCGTTGAACAAGTGATCGCAAGGGAGGAATTGAAAGAGCTGGCAAAGGAAGTTTCGCCGATGGAAATTCCGTCAGGAAAAGAAAGTCGGAAGCCGGTAGATAGCTTCAAGGCCTCGGAAAATACAAGACAGGTTATCCTAGATCCCAAAGATCCGACAAAATTTGTCGTAGTGGGAACTGGGATGACTGACCAATAGGAAGACACGCTCATCAAGTTCCTTCGTGAGAACTGGGACATTTTCGCCTGGTGTCCTAATGACATGCCAGGTGTACCCAGGGAACTTGTTGAGCACCAACTCAAAGTAATTCCAGGTTCAAAACCCGTCAAACAAGGTCTCCGTCGTTTCGATGGAAGAAGACGGAAGGCTATGATACATCGAAAACGTATCTCCTTTTCCGAACACTTTTCTGATTGTTTTCCTCCAAACTTGTGTGTTTTGAATACAACTAACACAGAACAACGCTGTTTTCAGCAGAATTACTTTGGTGTCTTGTTTTTGTGCAGAAAAATTAACTTTCGGGGAATTGCCTAGAAAAGACCCCATTGGTGTTTCACCCCGGAAGACCCGGGAGCCAGAAGGGGGCTAGGAGAGGAGCCACAGGGTGGCCACACCCCCTAGCGCGGGTCCCCCCTAGGCCGCGCCAGCATAGGGTGTGGGCCCCCAGAGCCCCCTTCAGACTCCCCTTTCGACTACAAGTAGCCTCCAACCCTAAAACCCGAGGGGGTTTGTCATATTCCACAGAAACACAACAGAGCGCCGCCGCCATCCCGAACCTCGATTCGGGGATCAGAAGTTCCTGTTCTGCCGCCCTGCCGGGACGGGAAGTGGAAGAGATCATCACCAACGCCTCTCCATCGACCATCCATGTTTCCCCCATCCATGTGTGAGTAATTCCCCGTTCTAGGCTGAAGGGGATGGTAGGGATTGGATGAGATCATTCATGTAATAATGTCGTGATTGTTAGGGCATAGTGCCTAGTATCCATGTGTGAGTAATTCCCCGAGTGCCATGATCTTAGATCTGAACATGTTATTGAATCACGATGATAATTATTGTTTGTTGATCATACCTGCAAGTTTTTTACACACATTGTTGTCCGGAACCCGAGGCCCTGAAGTGACAGAAATTGGGACAACCGGAGGGGATGGATGCGATGTGAGGATCACATGTGTTCACAGAGTGTTAATGCTTTGCTCCGGTGTTCTATTAAAAGGGACACCTTAATTACCAGTAGTTCCCTTGAGGCCCCGCGGAAAACGGGCTGGTAGGACAAAATATGTTGTGCAAGTTCTCATTGCGAGCACGTACGACTATTTACGGAACACATGCCTATGGTTACTTAGTGATTGGATGCTTTATCATATTTATCTGCAATGCCCATGACTTGATCATTATTTGAACTATCTTATCCATGCAACGCCCGTTCATCCATCCCTATGCCTACAGTATTTAAGCCCGCTGTTTACTTCAAACATCACTGCTGCTGTTTTCATTCCACTGCTACTATTATTTCACTACTGCTGCTGCTATAAAACTGTTACTACTGATAAAACACTGCGAACAAAAGTACTTTCAGGTGAAGGTGAATTGACAACTCACTTGTTAAGGCTCACAAATATTCTTTGGCTCCCCTTGTGTCGAATCAATAATTTGAGTTTTACTTCCCTCGAAGACTGTTGCGATCCCCTATACTTGTGGGTCATCAGGCTATAGGCAAGGAAATTATCCGACTTTTAGCAGTTGATTTTATCCGGGAAGTTATACATACTGATTGGTCTGTGAACCCAGTATTAGTCCCGAAGAAAGATAGTATTGTTCTTAGGATGTGTATAGATTACACCGGCTTGAACAAATTGTGTCCAAAAGATAGGTTCGCGTTACCGCGAATCAATCAAATAATAGATGCCTCTGCTGGCACTGAGCTTATATGCTTTTTGTACGCTTATTCCGGGTACCATCAAATACGTATGAAGGAGGAAAAATACGTATGAAGGAGGAGGATCAAATAAAAACTTCCTTCATAACCCCGTATGGAACATACTATTACATAACCATGCCTTTTGGCTTGAAGAACACCAGTGCAACTTACCAGCGTTGCATGCAAAGATGCTTGCATAGTGAAATAGGCAAAAATGTCCATGTTTACGTGGATGACATTGCCGTAGTTTCCAAGGAAAAGGATACACTCCTTGAAGATCTACGAGAAACTTTCGAAACTTTGCGCACTTATAAAATGAAGTTGAATCCATTAAAGTGCGTATCCGGGGTTCCCTCAGGAAAGCTTCTGGGTTTTATCGTTTCTCATAGAGGAAAATAAGTAAACCCGGAAAAGATCAAGACAATCTTGAATATCACAAGGCCTACATGCTTAAAAGATGTCCAAACATTGACGGGTTCTGCAGCCGCAGTCAACAGGTTTATAAGCCGGCTAGGAGACAAGGCTCTGCCATTATACAAATTGTTGAAGAAATCCGAGAAATTTGAATGGGCAGAAGAGGCGGACAAGGCATTAACCCACCTAAAAGAAACCTTGATGAAAGCTCCGATTTTGGCAGCCCCAAAAGACGAAGAACCCATGTTACTGTATCTTACAACAACAAACAGGGTTATCAGCGCGGTGATAATTGTGGAAAGGCGGAAAGACAAACAAAGTATACCAGATCAGTATACAGTGTACTATGTTAGTGAAGTATTCTCCGAGTCAAAGCAAAGGTACCCACATTATCAAAAACTGGCATATGGCGTGTTTTTTACATCTCAAAAACTTCGCCATTATTCCCAGGGATATTCCATAACAGTGGTAAGCAAAGCACCACTAGGGGATATTATGAACAATGCGGACGCAACAGGCCGAGTCGCCAAATGGGGCATTGAGCTCGCTGCATTCGACATTAAGTACCAACCCTGTACGGCAATTAAATCCTAGGTGTTGGCAGATTTTGTTGCCGATTGGACAGAAGCAATAGAAAACACAC